>JAYKKI010000033.1:2425000-3097500 GCA_039881145.1 Druceiella hillmani | reverse complement strand
CACTAACTTTAGTTCTGGCCAAAGACTTGTCATTTCACATATAATACGATTGACGAATTCTCTTCCATTGTTGAACTGCAAAATACGGCAAGAAGAACTGCAAAATACAGTCGTCAAAAATATGTCATCCAAATGGTAAGCCACTTCTTCTGCTCGTTTGGACTCCAAGGCACGGAGCAAAATAAATTTGGTTAAGTAGTCTTGGGTGATGCCGTGGTAAATTTAATTTTTCCATCAGTTGAGGCTTAATATCAACGAAGGCCACTTGGCACCTACTATTCATTTGGGAATGTAAAATTAGCTTAGAAACTAAACCTACCTTTTTTGTATTTTTTTTGTTGACATGTTACAAACATAGATAAATACAGTTTAATCATCTGTTTTATTTCATACTTATTTAAAAGATAATACACATTATCATATTTTAAAGATGTCTCAACCAGCAATCTGTCACGCCCGCCGACAGCTTTGTGAGCTGCATCAATAATGTCATACAATTCCTCAGCCGAAATATAGTAATATATGTTCTCTTCACCACGGGCAACAATTTTTTTTTTAAAAGCCAATATTTAAAATCGCAAACCTTTTTAATCGCACTTTATTGAAGTTGAGTCTCGATTTGAGCTTTTTCATCCTCTTCATTGGAATCAATAAAATCTTCTTACAACCTTATGTTAGGTACGTATTATTTGCCATTGATAATGTTACATGTGTAGCAAGCGCACGGGATAAGTAGCATACATACCCTATTCCGAAGTTATTACATTTAATTATTGTTTATAAGGTTATTCATTTATTTATTGGAACTTAAACTTGATATAGCCTTTTGTAACAAACCATAAGAGCTACTTCATCTTGACTTTCTATTAACAGATTTCTGCTAAGTTTATTTGAAACTGTATGTGCTATATTATCGGTTATAATTTTTATTGAAACTACTTAATAAGAGTTATATAGTGTGGAAGGAAGATTTGATTTTGATATAATGTATGCAAAATGAGAGAGTATTTGAGCTAGGACATATAGACGTATTAAGCTAGAACGGGCGGCTAGACATGACGAAATTATAATACATAGGGTTGGTAGACAGCGTACACATAAAATCAGTGTTGCTAGAGGTTTGCCTAAAGTTTATCGGAAAACTATAGCGCTGACTTTAAAGCTTACAGTTTTTTTTCAAAATTCGTCCGTGAGAGATTACGTAATAATATGGTGAAAAAATAATATTAATGTTCGTGAATAATTAAGTATAAATACTGCATAACCTTAAATATTTGTATGCGTACTTAACAGGTTTTATTATAATAGTCCTTGAAATTTCTAAAAAAAATATATTTTTCACTGCTTTTCATTATATTTAAAGGTTGTTGAAAACAAACGACAAAAGTGTTTACAAAAAATTATATTTTTGTCTAGGTTTGCGTGATTGATGATCACGCATCCAATTCTTTTCTTACCAAATTTCCCAGATTACTTTCCTTTATGAGTAAAAATTATAAAGATGAAAAATTGACCTTACTACATTAAAATAAAGGAATCTGGTCATGTTACGATATAAATGACCAAACGAAATCGTAGTTTTATTGATTGTTAAAAATTTTTTAAAAGGGGCTATCAGAAAAATATTTATTAATATACGAAAGTAAAAAAATCGCAGAGAAATAAATAATTTCGGCAATGATTTTGATGTTTTGAAGAAAAATAGTTCAATAAATGAAGGAACGACTTTACTCACAGTATTGTAAACATTAAAACAATTACATTGGAAAATATAATTGTACATATTCACTTCTTGTGAGTATTTCATAGAATTTCATAGACCTAGATTTTATTATGGATATTTTAATTTATTTGAAAAGAATTATAAATATATTTGATTTATATTTAATTACTTAACAGTCTTTAGTAAATTTATTTAAATGTTTAATATTAAAAAATGTAGATGCATTGGGAGAGTCAAATCTTTACTTTAGTTTGTGTCATTTCTGGAAATGATGATGACCTTCGCCTAAATTTATTTCCAAATCAAATATTAATACTGTTTGTGAAATTACTAAATTTACAAACATCACTTTATTTGTCATTTAGTACGGACTACCTAAAATAGGCCAGTAATAAAATTTGATCGTCTTTTTAAAATTTGAACACTATTTAAACATAACACGTGGTGGAAATGGAGAACAGAATGAATTTCGGTAATTTATTGTTTTTTTTTCGTATTTTTCTTTTCTTTTCTTTCTCTTTTTCTTAAATAATATATAATTTTTTCCGTTGTATATTTTTGATGTAATGAAATACTAGTGCTTTTATATGGAGCTGATTTAATATATTTTTAAACATATTCTTTTTTTATCTAAGTTTTGAAATTTAAACATAGAGAAGAATTATGTTAAAAAATTGAAAATTTAAAAAAGGCAATTAAAACAAAATGCAGTCATGGTCCCGCTTTGCTCGAATAAATCCGAGGTGAACATCTAATTTTACTGTAATGCTCATTCCAAAATTGAAGTTGTGTTATTTAGTGTTGATAATTGAATTTTCCCGAAAAAAGATACCGTATAAGTAAATAAATGGGACATAACACACATGTGAAATAATGAAAAATAAAAATACGTTAAAGCATGACCGACTTCGATCTATCCAGTAAAGCCATAATCTATCTCTGAAGCAGTAAATGGAACTAAGAAGAAGGGCATTTCAACATTATTTAAACAAAAACGTGAATGAGGGGTGTTGATGTGCCTTCGAGATATAGGATAGAATAGCACCCATATCATCGTGTCCACACACACACGCACGCACGCACGCACGCACACACACACACGCTATTAAACTAAACGATAAGGTAATGCATGTACGCAATGCTGGTCTCGATACGCAAGTGACCCCGCCGAGAACCGTGAATGCATTAGCATGGTCACATGCGGTATGCGCACGTCGATTACGCACGCCACACTTTGAGGCCCAAGTCAGCTTGGAACAGATGGCGCGTTTAACGTTAGTTAATCGATATGCAAGTTGTGTAGTTATTCCTAACCTGTTTAACGTTTGATGAGAAGAAATATTTCTGACATGAACAAGTTGCTGACAGTTGGTGCATTGTGGACTTTACTTTTTCTGCGGTTCAATGGTTATCTTACAGTGCAGCAAATCTTTGATATCGAACGAATATCTGTGGTTCTCTTTTTGTGTAATACTAAATATGATTAATTGATAAGTTTGTCGAACTTTTTCTTCATATTAATTAAGTACGTTTATACGTATTTATTCTAAAGAAAATTTATTTTTTGTAAATAAGAAGTCACCCCGTTAAGAATAAGAGCGTGAACATAAGTCCGTAATGATACATCACTGCAATATGTTGTCAGTTTACAGCAGTTTTCTACACATTTCATCCATTGTCTGCATCCAAAACAATTTAGCTATTTCCAAATTTTTTCACAAGAATTAAACTGTAAACTTAGGTTCTTATATTTATCTTTATTGATTACTTTCAACGATAGATCGATAGGAGCTTCCGATCCTGGGAAGATTCTAGTTATTAGATGATTACCGATGTTATCACTTACGTAAGTTTTGCATGTTTATTAATTTTATTTTGTTTTAACTGCGATAGCTAGTTATAAGAGAATGTAATATGAAGTATCTCTTAGTTAGATGCAGACGATAGGTTCTTCCAACGATAGATCGATAGTTGGTTCCGCGTCGCTGATGAAAGTGAAAGGTGCGGCGGGCGCGCCGCGTGAAAAACACGACGTCGAAACAATCGTGATGGTATTGTAAAGGCTTCTGGATTGTGGGTGCCGCCCGCTGTTGTTTTCATGCGCGTGCACCACGTCTTTGACGAACTCGAACCAGCGAGCCATAATTAGGCTATTCAGTAATGTTGAAATTATCTGTAAATTAGAGGATGCGCTAATCAGGTACTTACGTTTAAAAGCTTAGAGAAACGAGATTTCTATGTTAACTAATTATTAGAATTTTATATATTTTCTTCTCAGGTGACACTTGCGAGATGATACCGATGACTTGCGACATGAGCTCTTTTCATTATTACCTATATAAACTTAGTAGCTTAGATGGCATTTTATTTCTTCTGATATCTTACTACGTGCACAAAGACTGTTGCAACAAATACGAGTAAGATGAACACTGAGTAGTAGTATACGCCTAATTCGCTCCTTGGCTAATTATTACAATTGTGAATATTTAGGAATTGGAAGCAAATATACATGCCATTAAAATAAAATGTTTGGAGAGTTGTATTAATATGAATGCTTTTAAGCTTATTATTGAAAACGGAAAACGCAGAGGAGGCATCCCCTCGCCAGGTGGACAGATGACCTAATAAAGGTCGTGAGAAGCTGTTGGATCATTAGTATTTTAATACCTGGCCAGCAACTTTTACTATCCCATTAGTGTTACACACCTCGACGATTTTATTTTTTTCCGTTTCTGTCGCTGTCAAAATTTTTGAGCATATTCTCCAGCGCAAATTAGAGAATTTTTGAAAATTCACCATTTTTTTATCCTTTTCAATCCGAATTTCGATTTGGACACAATACCTTAAGAAAATTGATGATATCTGTTGTATGCTGTTTTATATAATCAATGATATGCTAATAACAATCATCGTTACAATACTTGTATTTCATTATTTAAGTAATATCTTCAATTCTATCGACTGTGATATTGTATTCGCCCGATTGAAGTTGTTTCACGAATTGTACAATATAGATCTCCATCTGATCGTTTATTTACCATTGAATGGCCCTGTTGTTAAAATATTAAGTAAGAAGCGCGATTTCAAAAGTTTGTGTCAATTAAAAAGCCAATTCCCACCTTTACTAAAATTTTTACTTTCGTTTTATAAAAACGAAAGTAAAAATATGCTGTCTAGATCTTATCTTAGATCGTCTAAATGCAATAAAAGTTTCATTATTATACGAAACACTCAAAATATATCCACGTTTTTGGTTTACAGCGAATCATACCGGGCGGCAAGTATGCTGTTTCGTAATATATTACTTGATATCATATCCTAGCGATTTGTTAGGCAATGTATGCTGGATAGAATAATAGCATTGAAGGCGTACGAGGCAAGTAGTGTGATGTGTTGTCGATAGGAGTTTCGAGTGGCTTGTTTTATCGTATAGAATGGATGCGTCTGGTGGGTTGCAAGGAAGTGATACATGTGTGAATGGATTTGAGGGCCTTGTGAACCTTCAAGGTTACTGAGTGCGCGGTACGTAGATACATATGTATATTGGTTCTGTATTATAGTAGAATGGCGTGTATTTGTAATTCGCAAATATATTTCAGGGTAGTGATTTTTAAAAAAATCTCATGTCCTACTTAAGGATATGTATATATGTCGCATGGACACTTATACAAGTTTTATTAATAGGAAGTTCCGTCGGAATCGACTTAAATTATATACCATTGGGTGTGTTATAAAATTCAATAGTTAATTAAAATACTTGTGATGTTTTCTTAAAAATAAAATATTTGCGTTTTTTTACTCTTAATTATATTTCCGAACGAATTAATTCACTTATATCTAGAAATTAGTCGTAAATATTTTATCTAATAATGAATTATATGGTTTGTTAACTGCTTAGTTTGTGTTTAAAAGGTCGTGTAGCCATATATAATAGTTTGGAGCAGTTCACATACTTACCGTGAACTTTATTAGTTTGTAAAATGATTACATGGTATGCGGATTTCTTAATATCTCTTTTTGTATCTAGAAATACTTCTATATATAAAATAACTTTCTTGTTACGTGAGAGGTATGCTGTGGATGCCCCTAGATCTCGCTTTTTTGGAACGTATTTTCCCTACTTGAATCAAATGTAGCTATTAGTTTTTCAAAAAAATTCAAGTCTTAGACTTGTTTCAACCATTTTTTCCTTGGCGCTGAGCACTGATCTTTGATTCTGTTCACCCGGTTCTCTTTGGAAGTTAGTGAAGTGTTTGGCACACACGTTTACCGGGTTCTCCTTACGAGTCAGTGATGTGTTCTGGCATTCATCCATTCGGTACACGTTTCCAAACCACCAAGTATCATCGCCGGTAGCTAACGCTGCGATAGTTTCGCTCATTATCGACCTGTTTATTAAGTCGAATGATTTTCTTCTAGGTCAACGGTAATAGTTTCATTCGCCAAACCGTCGGGTTTAAGAGATGAAGACGGCGAAAAGGGGAGTATTCCGTCTTGTTAGTTTATGCAATTACTTGATCAATCCCTAAAATTGAAATCTTGATTTTCTTATCGTAAGGCGGCATTCTTCGTACGAGGCTTGATGTTTCGTCATGTACTTTGTAAAATATCAATATGAATACAATGTTAAAGGTCAGGATGAATTAAATTTGTTCATTTATAATAAAAATACCCAACATATGTTATTAGTTATGAAATTAAGTATCGAGAGCGGTGTGGCCTCGTTTGAAAGAAGTTAGGTAGATGAATTGAACAGCGCACCGCCGTAGTCATTTGTTCATCGGGCAGCGTCACATTTCGACTCGGGCGTGCTAATCATAGCGCTATTGTATTTGTCTTTGTCGGCTTTAATGTTTGTCTATTTGAATGTAAGGTATATTTGAAGTAACGGACGATTACGGAGAATTGCTTATTCATTATTTGATTTCACCGGCGATCTATGCGGATAGAACATTCACGTATATACCCGCAGTATCTGTCGATGTTTTATGCTACGCAGCTGGAAACTGAAAAAAGCTAGTATAGTTGATGTAGTACCCCGATAGAAAACAAAAAAAAATGCAATCTTCTCTCAGTCCACGATATTCGCGTTCTAAATATATTTTGATAATAGTTAACATATTAGTCGAAGCAGTTTATAATCATCTCACTTGTCACCTCAGGTTATCTTAGAACTAGAACCTCACTTATTCACGCTGAGCCTAGTTTTCATGTTATAGCTATGACCCTAGCGCGTAGTTTCCTTAACACGTTATACATATACACACACGCACGCGCACGCACGCGCACACACACACAGACACAGACGCACGCACGCACTAACGCACGCACGCACGCACGCACACACACACACACACACACATTGTAACGAAGTGCGGAAAGTATTCGTGGAAATAAAGGAAGGTCTTTCGTGGGCACCAAACTGGGTTACTGGAAGCATGTGTACTTTTAAACCTCAGAGAATCTTGCATCTTTATTCCAGATGCAAAGCCAGAAGAGGGGAGATTAGTAAGTTGCTGCTCTCCTCTGATGGTTAGGCTTTTCCGATGGTATATAGCTACTTACTTCTGAAATATTTCTATTGATATAGTCCTTATTTAATTCCATCAGAAAGATATTATTTAAGTTTCATTCTCTCTCTTGTTTTATTATGGTAATGCTATCTGTGGTTCGCGCTTTTTTGACAAATCCGATAAATTGGTAATTTTTTTCAGTATCCAGCGCAGATTTCGTATTACACCGTCACGGAATGTTCAGAATAATACATTATCGTAGGTATCATACGCTATGCCTATTTTGCAAATTGTTCAGTAAGACGGGTGCAATTATTAGGTATAGTGTAGGTCATCCTCAAATGAAGCGGACTAGGGAGCCCCTATTGATTATACAAGTTCCGTTTTACTTGGTAATTCCTAATTTACTTTCACTAAATAATCTAAAGATTTTCTTCCACCTGGACACGACGTTATTGGTCGCATTCGTAACTGATTAATTCTTTTTGAATCCAACAACCCAAATAATTTATAATAACATTAATTGATGCAACTTCATTTTGAATCACAAAATAGGGAGCCCCTATTGATTATACAAGTTCCGTTTTACTTGGTAATTCCTAATTTACTTTCACTAAATAATCTAAAGATTTTCCTCCACCTGGACATGACGTTATTGGTCGCATTCGTAACTGATTAATTCTTTTTGAATCCAAAAGCCCAAATAATTTATAATAACATTAATTGATATAACTTCATTTTGAATCACAAAAACAGTTAATTCCTAATTCACAATGAGATTATCGTATTTACGTTTTTGTTGTTTCTTTTTTGTTTTTATGCTATTATTATCGGCAAATAAGTTTTTCCTGTTTCGTTTAGTTTTTTCTATTTCAATGATCGCTACTTAAATACTGATTAATCTCTTTGCCATTTGTTCTTTTTAAATAAAATTTAAAAGGAGCAAATGGTAGATTACTATTTAAGTAGTTGTCAGTAGAGTACAGTAGAGCAAGTGGTAAACAACTTTAGGATATATATATATATATATATATATATATATATATATATAATATTAATTTTACATCAAATTTCCTATGAAATATCGATTCACAAATGTCAGTAAATTACTGTACTCGACTATAACACAGTAAATGTTTTGTTACTAAATAAATAATTAAGCCTATAGCAATTTGACTGAGTACATCCAGTAAGATCTTACTGATCAGTTGCGCAACGCAACTGAGCACTACACATGGCCGCGGGGCACCTGCTGTCGCGCGGGACTGTACCCTTTCACAACAGCACGTATTAACTGTCGTAAATGTGTTGCTGCTGGGCGCTGTTTGGATAATGTTATTATCGGATTGGGTTTGCAGTGTGGAAAATTCACTTATATTTGTTCATGACCGTTCGGAATTTATTTTTATTTATTTTATCTACTTTAATGTATCTAATTGATACAAATGGCCGACTTATTGCTACGTGAGCAATTTCTTACAGCCAACCATAACACCTGTCCAGCCCCGCTCGACGAACGGCCGGAAATCGAACCCGGGTCCCCGCGCTGCGCCGCGTCGTCAAAGGCCATATGCCTTGTGATCAACCCAACACACCACTGCGACGACGAATTTACCTGTCCTCTTAAGTTACTTAAGACTTTTCGTCTATTGCCGTCGATATAAACTGCCTCTGTTCGATAATAAATTTTCTGCGCAGTCAAAACAATTATGGCGAGTTTTGTTTACGTCGTTCAGTGTAAGTCATTTTGACAGCACTTTATCAACAACACTTCTCTTACTTTCGTTTACAATTTGATCTAATAGAATTAAACAATGGTATTCACTAATTCTAATATCTGGGCTCCACTATCGCTAATGATGGAGGTTGCGAGGATGAGTTTCGAAGACGTTGCGCCGTGACGAGATCATCAGTGGAAAAACTCACAAAGATCTGGAAAGACCGCAGAATAACCAGAAACACAAAGGTTCGACTTATGAAATGCTTGGTCTTTCCGATTTTTCTATACGGAGCTGAGACGTGGACGCTGAGGATGCAAGACCGCCACAAAATTGACGCGCTGGAAATGTGGTGCTGGAGGCGTTTGCTTAGGATCCCATGGACCGCGCACCGAACCAACGTTTCGATCCTCAAGGAACTGAACGTCAAAGAGAGATTATCGTCTACTGTGCAATTGCGAATCCTCAAATTCTTTGAACATGTCACCCGTAACGAGGACTACATAGAACGACTGGTGGTGCAAGGCAAAGTCGAAGGCAAACGATCCTGCGGACGCTTTCCGACACGGTGGACAGACCTAATAAAATCTGCGACGCACTCCAGTGTAAATGCCTGCTCTCACTCCGCAAAACATCGAACTACATGGCGTCACATCGCGAGGGCGGCAGTGGCGAAGGAACCGGCCGAATCATGATCACGACCACTCTGTAAAGAGTGCACGACTAAGAAGAAGAAGAATTCACTAATTCATTTTTGTCAGACCTTTGAGTAATACCATCATTCTCTTTTTAATCTTATGTTTGAGGATGTATTGTTATGTTAATTTAAAAATTTTTAAGTGTTCAAAAGTATATTTTCTTCACATAAAACTTGTTTCTCGGTAAATATTTATGATATGGTTTTCACTAGATAGCTTTGTTCCACTGTGGCACCTGTATTATTTATATTGTGACTGTAGTTATATTATTTTCAGTAATTTATGTCCAAGTCCAGTCGCTATCTTTTTGTATTGACATATTTTTATTGTTGGATTTTGTTAGTAATTTATTATCTATACAAGTTTTTTCTAATTTAAAAAAAATGTTAGGAATTAATACAAATAATATGGTTACAGACTGATCGGTTTAAAAAAAAACTCATTTTAATGGCTTAGTGGTCTCAAAAAAAAGTATATTTTCGAGAAGAGTATTGTGATCGTTTATTTTATACTTGTCTCTCCAAAATGCGAGATGGTCAGGTAAAACTTTCACTAAAATGATCGATTTGACATGGAGTGGTTCTGTGAAAATATATGGTTACAGTCTTATTGGTTATAGTTGTAAATTACATTAACGCTTATAAATCGCAATAATTAAGATACTCAAAAATATTTGTTATAAATTAAATTAAGTTTAAATATTTTTATAATATGTCATGCGTGTCATGTGGGAAGGACGAGTTATATACACACACACACACACACACATATATATATATATATATATATATACACACATATACATATATATATATATATATATATATATATATATATATAATACTTTCAATAGAGTTATAACGATCCAAAATGTTATGTAAGATAGCTACTTTTTGAGAACTTAATGATATTTTTACGCCACTATATTTGCTTGGTAAAAACAAATAGTATTATTTGTAAATAGTTTAGTAGAAATACTAAGTACTCTTAAATATTTATGTACTTAAGCGTCTACTGAACTTTCGTAGTACGAGTTAATACTCATAAGTAACATTTTGTAAGGGGTATTGTTGGCGAGCATTCAACCAATTTTGAAAATTATATTATCATCGGAAATAGTATTTTTCCCATACGACTTTCTTATGATATATTTCATTATTTATATTAATTTTTACATAATTTTTTACGTGCCGCTGACGGGAAAAATTCAATCACTGCTGAAACAATATATACATTGGTTGATCTATTACCAAGAAATCGCTGTACTAATTTCGAAACCTCCGAGGAGTTAAAAAAGAATCAGTTATTTTGTAAAATGGTTTATTTACTGAGTTAAAATAGCGCAAAACAAATATCGTCGCGGGCAATGCCGCCGTCACTTTAGTTTACGATTGTACTTGATGCCATTACAAATTGATACTACTTTGATTTTAAGTAGAAATCGATGCTCGGTGGCAATCATCTCCATCGAGTTGCTGATACAAGATTTCTGTTTCCAATATTACTGCTTGGCAGTTGTGGTTACATTTCTCATTTATCTCTAACAGTCGTGGGTCACTACTATTATGGGGATAGTTCTAGCACCATAATATATTCCTACAGCATTGTTCGCTGAACCTATTCGTATATAATATTATGTATAGTTATTTAAATCCAGTTCATATGACATGCTTGGACTTCCGTGACTTTTGTTCTTAAAACAAGGTCATTTAGAGTAGCTAAGTATTTAAAAAGAGCTTACCTTAAAAAGGGACGCGATGAGTTAAATCGATGCGAACGAATCGTACATGACCTGCTCAATAATAGTCCAATTACGCCATCAAACGGCACGCGACAGCGCAACGTATGTAATACATAATTATTGTATAGACTTCACCCATCTGTTCGCTCTGGGACAAAGGCGCTGATTTGCCACGAAATTTATAAGAAATATAATACTTATTGCGTTCGCTGTAATAATTGGCAATTGCGCAGAGTTGCGCAACGCGGCTCGGTCAGTTGCCCGCTTTGTGGTCGCGATTGCGTTCAGGCCCGGGGAATGGTTAGTACGAGTATTTGCGGCATTAGATTTGGCGGCGTGATGTGAAAGTGATAAGAGGCGATTGCTGATCGCTCGTACTGAGCGACTGTAGCGAGTGATTTTGTCTGGTTCCCAATTTGCGGCGGCTTCGCTGGCTAAGAAAATAAAGAGGGTTCAGTCCTTTTTGAGCCATTTTTAATTACGAACTAATATTGATATTTTACACAATGAAATGAAACTACGTGATGTAGTATTATTTCTACTATCTTTAATTTCTTTACCACGACCTAGGTTTCGTTGTATTACAACATCTTCAGGTGGGATATAATTGGGATATGATTGTAATACAACGAAACCTAGGTCGTGGTAAAGAAATTAAAGAAAGTAGAAATAATACTACATCACGTAGTTTCATTTAATTGTGAATAATGAATTTCTACAAAATTAACGCCAAATATATCCAATAATTGATATTTTAATTTATCTCCTTGGTACACCGTATGACCTTTCGTACGTTTCTTTTGGTCATAACATAAATGACACGAATAATAAGACTGGTATGCATTTTTATGTTTGCCGCAAAAACAAACCAGATTCTACTTCTTGCCTCAGCTGTTGGTTCTATGTGAACGTCACTTTCGCTATATGAGTACGCTTATGAGTAATTAAGCTTGCCATATTAATCTAATAGCACTTTCTTTTGTCTAGTAGTTGTATGTGATACAGTTATTACTATTAACCTGTAAATGATGTTTCTGAACGTAGGAATTAGCATGGGTGGAGACATTGCTGCCTAAATGACCATAATGCTCTATTTCTGCTAATCTGCAGTTCTTTTCATGTCTTTATCCCTCTTATTTTTTCATAGTGGCTTCAACGCTATAATTGGGCCTTGGCAGTTGGAGACGAAATTATTCTAACTTTACACCCTAGTTGTACTGAAAGGAAGATTCTGAAATAATGCCATATAGCTATTGAAATGTGCCCTTTAACGTTATTTTGTTTTCAAATTGTTAATTTTTTTTCTTTAAATTATTTTCATGTTTATCTGTCTTAAAATAGATTCAGAAAAACTACAAATGGTGCGTCGAAAAAAATGTCAAATGCTGCTCTAAATGCCGCGATATGAATGTGAAAAAATCTTGAAAACACTTTCAAATATGTACATTTGTATACTTTAAATTAACTCAAATGAATGTTCATTTTTAACAAGTTACACATTTGTATCTTTATGATTATATTTACTGTTTAAATGTATTTTGGTGATTTTTTTGTGTATATCCAATTTTACTGATGTTCACCTAGAGTGGTATTGATTATGATGTTATTCATCATGCCAGTCGAATACGTTTGGCTTGATTTAGCCAAACTTAACTTTCAAAATTGTTACCCTTGTGTTGTCATGTTCACGCACTCGATGTAAGTTTCGATACTTGAAATTTATTTACCTTAACAATGTATTAATTACTAGCTGTGCCCACAACTTTGTTCGCGTGGACTGTTAGATTTGTGTAGATAGTTTCTGCGAAAAGAGAATTGAAATAAAGTATGCACATACTGCAAGACAGATTTTCATTTACAAAATTTCATCGAGAAGTGGTTTAATAATCAAGTGTTCTATACCTGCGCCATAGATGGCACAGCATTGAATTGATTTTGCTACTGCATCATAAACGGCGCTCTATGGTATACAATGAAATATGTATATATCGTCTAAAATATAATATATATTCGGTACTAATCAAAGAGTAATGTAAGAGTAAGTCTACTGTATTTGACCTGCGTTAACTATATAGTGTATATAAGCATGTCTCCACAATATTAGTCTCAGAAACTAATATTGTGGAGACATGCTTCATCCAATAAATCCAATATGAATTAATCTAATACCAACATCATCGCAGTTTGAGATATCGCGATGAAACGAAAAATAGGTTGGTGTCAGGGTTATAATCTATAACCTGTGTACACTTATATCGATAGCTTCAGTAGTTTTCATGTTATATTCGTTCGTACAGACAGATAAATTTCTTTTAAAATTAGATTCGTTCTTGTAATCGAATATTCATACGAAAAAGCATCTAAAAACTAAAAATTCGATAATCACAGACATACACTTATTATTTATCTACATTAATTAAGCATCAGATTAAGAATTAGTGATTTGCTATATGCATTTTAACAATCTTTAATTCTTATGGTTTCATTATATTCAAAACTAATGAAGAAGTTTATTGACATTAATAGAGGTAGAGTCTATGAGAAAATGTACAAGTTTACATAGAGAGCTAATTTAATAGAACATTACTTTAAATAGTTCGACAATATATATGTGAATTTAAGTAAGGATACATGAGAAACGTTACGTTTTCTGTTTGTAACTTAAATTTATTTATTATTAATATAACATTTCAGACGCTTTTTTCACCGAAACCCTTTCAAATTGAGACTTTTAGAATGTTTGGTTTCCAGAATGAAAGTTTTAAATATACATAAATTTATATAAAACTTAAAATGTTTAGTTAATGTCAATAAATTAAAAACATACACGTGAATATGAATTGGTATTAGATTAATTTATTCACGGTGTATAAATATAACGTGAATTCAGTTACAATATTAAAGTTGAAAGAGAATCAGCCGCCCGGTTTCGTACGGATACATTTTAGGGTAGATATATTTATTTATGTACTTGAAAGTACATATGGCTGCCTTATTGCTACAGGAGCAGTCTCTTCTAGTTAACCTTCATAATTAGTTTTCAAAAAGTGGTTCTATAGGAGATCGTAAAATATATTACAATGTAAAACTATAAAAATATGCCTAAAAAGATTAGAAATTAGAATACAAATATTGGCATGAGTTAGGAGGGAAGAAGGAAAAGCAGTCATTACATGTCAAGTCAATACACTGATTCAGACTTAATGTCTCAGATTTTCATTATTTTTGGTATGCAGCAATATACTCTAGACTGAAAAAATACCATAATTATTTACAAAACTTGTGTATTTCTGAAGCTTTTTATTTCCTGATACTATAATACAATTTTACTGTATGTGTTTAGATTTTACAAAGTAATTTTAACAATTCTTTAAAATTTACACTTTTTTTGAAATTAAAATTAGAAAATTTTCCAAAAATGTTTAAATTGTAGCCCCTACTTTGTAGCATATCATATTAAAGCCCCTAGGTAGTAGGTAGAGGGCTTTTTCACTCCATTCTTGGAAATATTTATCAAGGGTACTTTGCTGGTGCCAGGGTCTAGTTGATTTCAAAGTTTTGATGTTTTAGATTTTTCGGAAGAGGTATGCTTGGGAATGACCAGGTTAGTAAACTTTAAGCGTTGAGTAACACAAGGCTGTGAGCAAACTTCTTTTAATCTACCAATAAGATAATCTGGGCTCTGAGAATTGTTTATGTATTAATAAAATATCTTAGAAAACCGACTTCAAAAATGTAGGTGATAAACAGTAAAAAATAAGTAACTCAAAGCAAAATCAAAGGTACCTATTATTCGCAATAAACAAACATTAAGTCACTTATTTTTGAACTCAGGTGACAGCATTGTCAACAAATTAAACGAATTTATAATTTCATTTAATTTATAATTTAAATTTAAAATATTAACTTCTAATTTACTCACAATGCGAAATAGATTCGTAAAGGGCGTATTTATAATATACAATTTTACATTTGTTTAAGTTGATCTCCGGAGTTAGCACCGACTTCAAAAATAAGTAAATTAGTATTATTTATTGCGAATAAGTCGGTACCTATTTTGAGTTATTTTTTACTTTTTAGTATCTACATTTTTGAAGTCGCTTTTTTAAAAGATATTTTATTTTAAAATTTTTAGTGATTTATATTAATCATCACAATATAACTAATATTCAGTTATCTTCTTTCTTACAATTTTATATAATTATTAAAAGGTACGGGCAAAATCTAGTATATAGATAATTTCCTTTCCGTCCAAAGTTGGTTATCAACAACACACAGAAACGAAGCGATAATAGTTGCCGCCAATGGTTAGCTGTAAGCCATTGAGGAGTTCTGATCAATGTTTTGCAAAGTAACTACTAAGGAGTTCCATTCTCCATATGATTAAAGTAACAACTAACGAGCAACAAATATATTGAATCACGATTGATTTACTACCTTCCGTTAAGAAGATGCATTATTCTTCTTCAGAACTCATCATCAGACTCTGATCTAATCGATGGTGCAGTTATTTGGCAAAGTAAAAACTATCAGTAGCAAATATCTTGAATCACATTTAATTTACTACCATTCGTTAAGGAGTTCCATTGTTCATCTGCAGAACCTATCATCAGACCCTGACCTGGTCAACGGTGTGGTTATTTTGCAAAGTAACAATTACTAGTAGCTAATATCTTTAATCACGGTTGATATACTGACATCCGTTAATGGGTTCAATTGTACATCTCCAAAATTTATCATCAGACCCTGACCTTGTAAGGGGTGTACTTATTTTGTAAAGTGACAACTACCCGTAGGAAATATCTTGAATCATAGTTGATTTACCGCCTTTCGTTAAGGAGTTCCATCGTTCATTTCCGGACTTCATGATCAGATAATCTTCATATTTATATGAGACCACCCTCTTTCAAATAAAAAAGAATTATCGAAATCGGTCCACTCAGTAAATAATTATTGCTGAACATACATAACAAAAAGATTCTGACGAATTGAGAAATTCCTCCATTTTTTAAGTCGGTTAAAAAGGAGCGTATGTCTGTAAAGTTGACGTGGATTGTTCCACCATTTGAGACGTGACCTGTGTTCAAAAATGTTTATTTCGAAGCTTTCCAACTGGTTTAAATATACTTCATTAAGATCAGGATACTTAGGACATGTCTCTATAGTCAATTCGTAGTAATGGCGTGTTTGACTAAGGTAGAGTTTGGTTTTATCGAAATTTTTTACACATTTGAGAAAGTGTATCATGCTAAAACATAATTTACTTGAGGTTGCCTACCAAGACTTAATTCCATCAGTAGACCCAGGTATTTTACAGTTGATATATATTTCAATTAGTGCTGTAGAATGTAGTATGACATTATTGTACTATTTAGCACTCATTGAGGTAAATTAGCTTGTTTTATTTTTAAAATAAATCTTTGATTACCTAACAATCGTAGCTTGTGGGATTAAATAGTAGATACTTTTTAAATTGTATTTAATATCATAAATTTATTGAAATATAATTTTTACACGTTATAGTATAAAAATTTATTTAAATGAATTTACACATAAATCGAAATCGCTATTGTGACATAGAAGTGAAAGCAGTGCTTCTTGCAGTTTACCAAGCCTCTTAGCATGCTAAGCCTCTTAGCATGCTATTGCAGTGAAAAATTACGTGTAAATGAATTTATACATCAATTGAAATCGCTATTGTGACATAGAAGAGAATGCAGTAATTGTTGCAGTTTCCCGAGACTCTTGACCAACGATTGTCATTAGTCGGCTAGCGAGCAGTTTATTTACTCAATAAAATATTAAATTAGCATTAAAGTAATTGATTGCAGTTAAGTGATTTACAACGAAATCATTATGGATACGGTATATTTTACAGCATTCCTTTCTACTTAATTTTAACTTCAGTCGCTATTTTATGGTGTTTTATATGGAAAAGAGGAAAATTTAAGTTGTTATGTGAAACATTCTACGCAAACTGTTTACTGGTGTGGTTTCTAATAAGTAATGTAATAGATTTAATATATTGAAAAGTTAAATCTATCACATCGTTAGTTAAAAAGCAAAGAGTCACAAATACGAAGGTATATATATATATGGCGTTGCCAGATCTGATTAACAGAAAAATTAGTACAAAGGATTAAAAATGGGGAGATGATAAAAAAGCCTTGTCTTCCGTAAAAAATGACAAATTCAGTTTAATAAATTAAGCATGTTTATGTATATTACTACCATTATTTATTTGTAAATTGTAATTTTGACAAAACTTTTTTTGAATCAATATTAAAACATTAAAACGAAAAAATTAAAGTAAAAATAAAGATCAATTAAAGAAAAAAAGTAAATTGGGAGGAAAACAAAAGGATGAAGCATGAAAAAAACAGGATATAACATTTAGACAACTCTTCAAAGCGTTTATGGACGGTGAATATTTGATGCTAGGACTTTATGAATTCCTTAATATGGTGGTGTAAACAGTGAATGAATGGCAAATTTATCTGAATGACATTGTTATAAAATCTTTATAAATGCACATATGAGTTTTATTATTACCGTATTTCTAAGCAAAATATTTTGCTTAAATAAATTTATGAATCTTCAGTCTAATGGATATCCTATAAGTTATATCTAGATTTTATGAAATATTACGAATCATCAGATAATAATATTTAAGATAAAAAATTGGGTGTGTATTTATATACGCGCGGAAGGAATTATAATTCTTTGGCATAATACAAGAATAACTTTATTGAGCACGCAAATAATTAATGGAAATAAAATAAAAGCAAGGACTGAAGCGTGGTTATAAATACGATAGGTAAAATCTAAATCCAATCCAATAATTACATTGTAAAGAATTACAATTTAAAATTTATTTGACATATGAGTGATCCACCAATTTATTTGCTGCTGGCTTTCCATTGTAAGCCAATCGTCTGCTAGCAATTAAATATTATATTTTTTGATATTATTTGTCATAAAATGTTTCGATTAATTCAAAAGGCTTATTACTCCATTACACTTAACTACAAAAAAATAACGATCGTAGTTAAGATCGATCGTCCAGTAACGATTTTCACAAATTTTAAAAAGTGTCTATATCGCGAAAAATAAGAAATATTTTTAAAGGCAAATTTTGTCAGTAACCCCCCAGTCATACCCTATTCATAAATATTCTTAACAATTATTGGTTCCTACATAGGCTTTTTGGGATTAGTTTCATTTATAAAGACTGGGTATCGAATATGTCGCTGTTTAATCTATACCGATAGTTTATAAAGAAATTGGTTGATAATATATACGAATGAGAAGTACCATAGTCACATCTCTAGCGTAGGCATATGATCCCGTCTTAATAACAACGAATGATATATGTTCATAATGTCTACTAACGTGAATATTTTAATTAGGCTTAGCGAAAGATCCAAGTATGGATACTGTGATAAGTATAAAGTTATTATGGTTGTTGAAAAGGATAAATAGAAACGATGCGTGAATGACTAGACAATGCGGTTTTAGCGCAATTAGATAAAGTTATATACTTAAGAATATGTTTATAACGTATATCACAACACAAGTGTTTTAATTAGGCTTAAAGAAAGATCCAAGTATGAATACTGATAAGTGAAACGTTATGGTCGTTGAAAAGGGTAAATAGAAAACGATGCAAAAAGGAGAGTAGCAATGTGATTTTAGCGCAAGTAAATATTTAAGAAATTTTTTATTGAGGAACGATAAGACAAAGACGATATGGAAACGATGAGTACCTATGACAATAACAATAAGTACCGCTGTTGGGAACTAAGTGGAGATCAGCGTGTATCAAAGGAAGCGAGAGTGAGGTATGTTAAATTAAGCGAATGCGATGAAAATGAGGTGATTTAATTAAAAGTTTTAAGTCATTCGGCCACAATTTGATGTAGCAGAAAGTGCGACTGGCGAGAGATAGAAATGTTGGTACGGAGTCGTTGGACATGTTGCTACATATTCTGTGCCGTTCCAAGTTCTTTGTAATAACGATATTTACTGTTGTATTAATTTATTAAAAATGTAACTAAATCGCGAGCAATAATTAATTACAGAGAACAGTGTCTCAAAATAAATCACGTAGCACAAACTATAGCCATAGTAAAACCAGTTGACAACCTCAGATCATAGAACTAAGATGGCAACTCATATTCTACTGTATGCGCGCGGTTTATATACTATATTTGTGGCAAACTTGTCAGGAGTTTTTATATATTGTATACGGGTGTTCCTTAAGTCATGGACCAACCGAAAAGGGACGATAAGGCCAACCTATGACTGGGGGGTTACTGACAAAATTTGCATTTAAAAACATTTCTTATTTTTCGTGATATAGACACTTTTTAAAATTTGTGAAAATCGTTACTGGACGATCGATCGTAACTACGATCGTTATTTTTTTGTAGTTAAGTGTAATGGAGTAATAAGCCTTTTGAATTAATCGAAACATTTTATGACAAATAATACTATTCTGTAAAAAAATTATATATTTTAGGATTTCGTAATTTTCGTCACTCCAATTTGTCTGTTTGTGTTAAAAAAATTGTATTACTCAAACTGACAAACAATTTAAAAAATTGGTACATCTAATGTAAAACTTTAGTAATGAAAATATTACTGCTTTTAATAATAAAAAAAATATATTCACACTTAACCACAGAAGGCACCCATTATGAGGTTATTTAATGTATTTTAATTTCATGTTATTTTTTTAAATTTTTTTCATGGAAACTATTAAATACACCTGAAAAACAACAAAACTAATTTAAGGTTAAAAACATTTTAAAGATTTCCAAAAATAATAATTTTTTTTTTATTTTACGTTATAATAAATGTTCAAACTGCTTACAATTAGCTCTAATACACGTGCGACATGAAAGCAATAAAAGTAATTAAAGGTTAGAAACAATTTTAATTCTGGTTAAAAATATTCAAAAACTTAGCAAAATTTCTTGCCCTTTTTATCATATTTTTTCTAAATGGTACCACGTCAGTAGCAAAGGTGCGAGCAAGAGGAAAGGTACATTAATTATTCGTATATTTGTAGTTTAAAAAATATTTTAAATAACCATAAAGTCCCAAGTAGTTTTAGTTATTATGGTTTTGGGATTATGTTGAAATATAAAAGGTACTCGAAGTCGTTGCAGGAACAAAAGCTGCTTGTGTATGTTAAGCTTTTAATCAGGTTTTTAATTATAAGGGTGTTAACAGAGGCTTGAAATGGTTAAATATCACACGGTGCACGCAAGGCGTTCAAGGACTTGGCCGCGCACTACCGTACCATTTAGAGTTATCAGGATAAAAGAGTACAGCGTTCCGTGATGTCTGCATATTCAACCTAGGCGCTCGATAATAACCTACACGCTTGATAAATACCTTTAGGTGTGTCATCTAACACACGAAGTTTCGATAAAATTTTCTATTAGTATGTGAATTCTCCACAAAAATATGTATAATATTATGTATATCTCGGCGTACAATAATTGTGTACCGTAATACTTCTGAAGGGGAGTGAGCCTGCACTCGCTTCAAGCGTAATTTATGTATATATAGCTGTTTGTTTAGCTCTGTGATGTTAAGATTGCTTGGTATAGCACGTGCGTCATTGTAAAATGTTTACTTGTTTTCATAATATACGTATTATCCCTATAAAATCTATCCCTATAAAATCTATCGCGAGAAAAACCTGGTTGTAAATATTACTATAAACGTTCTAAATTAATAAGGCACAAAAGTAGTTGGTTAATTTGTGCCCTACAAATAGCGGAGCCAAGTCTTGTGAATGGCAATAACACGTGAGATATTGTATGGGACCAGGTTTCTTCGAATAGCGATCTTATTAACCTCTGGACACTTTCATTCAAAACAATGCAAGTTTCTACATCTCTTATTAAAGAACATTGTGTGACTTCGTAATAACGCAGCACTAGAATATCAGGTTACTACTTACATATAAAGATGTAATTGGTAAATCTGTCTGAAAGTTTGAAGTACAACTCCTTGGCAAATGTGTTGGGAGAGGGGGGATTTAAAAGTACGCTTTAAGTAGCTTCCAGTAAAAGCGTACTTTTTGAAGGGGACTAAGCTTCCACTTGCTTTAACGTGCTTGCCTTCTCGTGCTTACTTCTACCGACTTAGCGGAGGACCTGTCGTGCCCCCAGATAATACTTGCACCCAAATCACGAGAGTGTGTTAAGTAGTCTATCAACATCCGCATATTTCCCAGAAATTATAAGTTTTCATTTTCTACACCCTACACTGTATCAAGTACAAGTAAACAATTAAGCGTACGATTTATAAAAACAAAATGTATCATCGAGCGTACACCTGCAAAACGTGTCCGATCGATTTACTCTGGCTGCGCGAGATGATAGCATGGTGAAATCGATAGACGGGGCTTTCCCTTACTCCTACCGTGCGCGCAACTCGATACGAGAGTTTGACTCCGGAGCAAATATATTCATAAATAATTCTTACATTCTTGTTTTGCTATATTGCAATAACATAAAGTCTATTCTGTAAGAAGAAATAATTTTTTTAACGATGAAGAAATTTTAGAAATGTGTAAATTATTTCTAAGATAAGAAATAATAAGGAAATCCGCCAAGAATGCTCTCTTACTTATTATATAGGTAGACATCAAAAACTGTCCGCTAATAATTAGTTCGTAATCGACACGAAACTGCGGGACCTTCGAATTGTTTATATCCGCCCATAGTTGTTGAGCTTCATTTTGTTGAAAAATTTAGTTTCTGGTAGCTCCTAACATGCCTATACAATTCAGTACTAAACATTCAGGAAATATGATCCAGCACTAACTGAAGTTCTTGTCTTAACTTTCCATAAGTATCGAAATATTACTGTGTATGCATTTAGAGAAGTGTATAATAGGAGAAGTATATATATATTTAGAGAAGTATAGCTATTACTTCTCTAAAAAAAACAAAAAACAAACAAATATGTTTTCGAGGATTTGTGTCGTTCGACAAATCTCCAATTTCTGAACATCTGTGCATATAGGTATCTGCAGATAGCGGAGATTTGCGTTGGTCTATCGTCGAATGTAGAGTTGCGTAGCAACAATGCGAGCTGAACTGAGAATTTAATATCCGTTGCTAAGCGGCACGCTGTGCGACGTGTTTGTCAACACGTCCAGATACTTGCGAAGGATACTTGTGCGTTCGCCTTTTTTAAAATTGGTGTTGTGTTCAGTTTGTAAAAGCGTAGTTTTAGTTTAAGATTGGTTTTGTTGTTTGCGGCATATCGCTAAATCAAATAGTCGCTACTTTACGTTTTAGCTCTCTATCTATCAATGCTGCATTCGTCTCGATAGACAGCGAAGCTGGTTGTAGTATCGACTCCATATCGTTAAGACTTTAATTTCGTAGGACACAGGCTTCTCCCTATGCTTTTTTATATTTAAGTGTCACAAGATCTATTTTTGCTTACAGTAGAGATTTATATTTGTGTTTCACGCGGAATGTGTTTTTTTCGTCATGAGTTCTATTTATTGTTTTTGTTTTTATACAAGAATATTTTAATGTTCATCTTTTTCCAAACATGTTTTTCTCCTTGTACTCTTTTCTAACTCAGGTTTCTATTTAATCATAGAGAAGCTGAAGATTGGCTAATAAAGACGACGAAGTAAAGGGTATGTCACGTTTTGCATCAAAATATCGTTTCTGTTTTGTGCTGTAAGATTATTGACGTCCTCATCTGTGCGCATATGTGTGTATGTCCTCATATGTGTGTTCTCCGAATAAGTTTTGTAATTATTGTCTGTATTTGTTTGCCCTATATTTTCTAGTTCTCCCTCGCTACACTTTTTGCCGGTTTCTTTCTGGTTTGGGTGTTAAATCTTAAATGTATAAGCAATTTCTTTTCAGCTTTTCCCTTCTTACGACGTCCTTTCTGTTTTGCGTTCTCGTCTTCATATTTCACTGGATTTACCTTGATATCATATAACGTTAAAATTAAAAATGTTATTTGTCAACTAGCTTTTTCCCGCAACTTCAACAAGATGGCGTGATTTACATACAGGTTTTGGACTCTTGAGACTTAAGCGATAGACTTAATACACACGTTGCATTACTGACATGTTCTAGTACCACATTTTATTATTCAATAAAAACACCAAGTTATAATCGTACTTAAACAACCGTTAAGTATGATTGAGTACTACGGACGCGGAACATACTTTTTTAAATATTTGTTTCGAAAGAAGCTGCGATTAAACAGCCTGGGTTTAATCGCAGCTTCTGCACAGCAACGGAGATCAACCGTCACACGAACCTGTAATGATTCGTAACTTGGTTGCAGAAATATTAAGCATGCAAATAAAACACTTTCACATTTATAATACATTAAGTGTAACCCGTTACGTTGACAAATCTTTCCGATTTGTCAACGTAACGGGTTTTTGTTGCAATAGTTCTCCCAGGTTATTGAATCGATATATTTTTCTCTAAAAATTGACAACGTAAATAATTTAAACCTTACATTCGTTAATAAATGACAACTCTTTTTGTTAACGTATGGAATGGTCATCCATTCCATCAGTTATAGTATGTTGTTTTTAGAAATGTGAAGTATTAGAAAGTAAATGATTATGCTAGGTAGCCGATATGTCGGTGGCCGGCGTTCCTGCTGTCTTAGATCCAATAAACATAAAGAACTATACAGAAACAGGAATACGAATGATGGTTCTTGTTATGACGTCTGTATTTTACCGATAGATGAAATAAAATAGCACATGTACGTGAAGTGATGTATGTGCAACAGTACTCTCAATAAGTAGTGTGTAAGTTTAATTATAAAATTGACACTTCACTAGGCGTGGTGCATTGGCTATTTGTCTAATATCGTCCAAGCTTGACAAATATTATAAATTTTTTTTAAACTTTATTTGACAAATATTATAAACAACAAGTATTACCATCCATCACCTGTGGTCTATGAACGCACATCAAACATTAACGAAGAAGTATTAGGCTAAATAGACAAACAAACTATTTTCATTTGGCATAGTAAGCACACGAACTAACGAGCCGAACAATGTAAAGTACATACTTTCAGTTTTTCATAGTTTTGTACTTCTGGATCTGGACAAGAGGTTATGGTAACATACTGTAACATAATAAAAAAAACAGTGCAGACAGTCGTCATGCCATATTCGGGACTATTGCTTCAAATGTCTAACGATTTTTCCAAAATTGCCAATGTTAAATAAAATAGCAAGAAACATCACAAAGTGTTTTCACTCCTGGTTACATCTAGGTAATTAATTTCAATCTGCGGTAGCATTGATTAAGAGTGTGAGGTTATTCCTTATCTAGTAGCATTATTAAGTCTATTCCTTTATTTATAAGAAACATAGAGAACGTCTTTTAAAAAAATAGTTCATTTAATAATTTGGATTTATTCATGGCTAATTATTCATGACATCAAGGCTTTTTTTTAAAAGAAATGGATGTTCTGTCAGTTAGTTTTTTCACTCAAATATTTGTTAACCACAATATTATGATTACAACGGAATGCCATCAACATATGGCATTGCTAATTGAGAAATAACATAAATGATATATTTTTATTAAGAATGCCATCAACAGATGGAATTGCTAATGAAAATACGCTTTAAAAAAAATTGTTTTAATAATTTTTTTAAACGAAAATATAAATTTAAAATATTTTTAGTCAATAGCTGGGAACACGAGCTTTAAAATGATGTTTGAATTATTAATTTTGATCAAGATTTAAGGGAGATATGGCGTTGTCACAAAAAACGCCTTTGAGCAATAATAAGGTAATATGTACAGTTAATATGGACAGTTGGAATATATGGACATTTTTCATATTTCTAAAAGTTCGGACCTTTGGTGATAGATGGCCGATAGATGGACTAATCGAAATTAAAGAGGGTGATTTAACTCACTCGAACCAATGGTACCAACGCCAGATTATCTATGTTTGTTTTAACAAGCAAAAAAGTGAAAGTATTGTGAGGTTAGGTCGGTTCATAGAAAAAATTCTTGGTTTGCGACGGTGAAATCTGAAAATGATATGGTGGCAGCTGTACTTACTGCAGAGAATGGCATGAAGTTAAATACTGCTGCAAAAACTTATAATGTTCCAAGAAATACATTGCTCTTTTATTTAGTGAAAAGTAAAATTACCAAGTTTTATTTGGGTCGACCAACACTTGCGAGAGACGCACAAAAACGCGACTTGATTAATCGTATCAAAAAACTTGCTAGTGT
This sequence comes from Druceiella hillmani, assembly GCA_039881145.1. Lineage (NCBI taxonomy): Eukaryota > Metazoa > Arthropoda > Insecta > Lepidoptera > Hepialidae > Druceiella > Druceiella hillmani. The sequence continues at coordinate 3,071,825 of JAYKKI010000033.1, read as the reverse complement.
GGGTTACCCTCTCACACCAAAATGTGTTCGCTGTTCTGTTGTTCAATTTTGTAAGGCAAACAATATTCCGATGCAAGACAATAAAAGCAACAAAAATGTGTGAGCAAGGACTAAGTTAGAAGCATTCAGAAAGCATCATCCTCTTTCGAGTACCACTGGGATGCAGAAGTTTTGAAGTATTGGTAAAAAAAAAATTACTGAGCACTCAAAAAACAAAGATTTGGAAGATTGTTTTCTGTTGTTTGGTCATTAACACCGGCAAATATTAAACCAGGGTTTGAACCTACAGGATTTTTCCATATGGTCCTGGTAAAATACCTGAAGAAACATTTGCTTCAAATTTGCTATCATCAAGAAGAGGCTCATGCACTCCAAGAGCAATCACATGTACCATAAGATAGGCTCCAGACACCCCAAGTGTGACCCCCACGTGTGACAAGAGGAACGTCAAGCATCCCAGGAGGAGCGTCGAGGATCCCAAGAGGTTTCCCAAGAAAATGATTCATCAGACGAAGATAATATTCCACTGGCCTTACTTTACTCAAGAGAAGAGAAAAAAATCAACTTTTAAATATTTCTTTCTCCAATATGATGAAAACGCCAGTTAACATTTTGTCTAACACTTCGGATCAGAAAAAAAGCAATAAATAGTTTAGCCCAGGAGCTAAAAATATCTATTTTTACTGTTGAATCTCAGAATGTAGATAAGAATAACATCAGTAATGAATCCGACGCGCCACTGGAGTTTACTCCTTAATTACTATTGTCTTGAAATGTATAAAACAGGTAACACTGGATATAAATATCAATATCATCAATCGATATATATCTTACCGTTAAGGCAGCGTTCATAAGAAACGCATTCTCTCGACTGTTTTTTCGTTGACTTAAGTAGCAAAACTGGTCTTAATGAAATTTTTTTAACGGTTTAATACAGAACCCATATCCTTTCAAAATATTGTTGAAAGAATTTTCGAAATCGGATGAGTAGTTTCGGAGATTACCTCCTACATCCAAACTTACAAACTGTTACACTTTTTTAACGCTCTGAACTTTGATTTTACTTCTCAAAAAAATTTCATACCGTGCGCTATATATGAAAATCGATTCTTAAGGAGTAAACAAAAAAAAAGAAAATGAAAAAAGCACCAAGGTGACAAAAAACAACAAAACGAAATACAGAAAACGAAAGTTTGTCAAAAGATCAAACACATGAAGCAAGCATCAAGGTAACAAAAAATATTCAACAACATTTACAAAAAAAGAAAGTTACTCAAAATAAAGGTCGTGTTCCAAAGGAATCCTGGTATCGCTTTTTATACAGAGAGGATCGAATTGCTGATGTATGTTCATAAAGACTGTGTAGGACTTAATCTGACGATCAGGATAGTTTTGAGGGTCTCAGATATGAAGAATAACAAAGACCGATTACTAAAGCAATTACTTAGAATAGAAGCAGAATATATTTTCATTATTTCTAAAATATTTCAAACTTTTAAAATGGACAGGTCTCAGGATCAGACTGGTTTCAAATTATGGACAGGCCGTCATTTGAAACCAGTCTGATAATATGGACATTTAATATGTTTTAAAAAAATGTTAATTATTACCCAAATTAATAAAAATAAAACGAGAGTTATAATGCTACTATTTGTCTTGTGTCCTTTAGGATAGTTTTTTTATTATAAGAAATCGTTAGGGTGTCCATATTTGACTTCCGTACTATGATTATTATTTCTCACAGCTTTAGTATGCTTATTAAGCGAGTGTGGTTTGTTTTTCATATGCTTTTTCGGCAGTTGCTTATGCAATTTGTGCGTGTGTGCGATTGACAGTGCGACAGTGCATAGCACCGTCCGATCGAAGCGGAAGTAACTGGTGTGATGAATGAAGCAACACGTTATAGCTTAGCGAGACTAGTAGAAAGCAAGAAACTTGTTTGGTGGTGAATATCGAATTAAATAAACAACGGGTTTGTTTTACGTCGTATTGTGGAGTTTTGTTGTTTCAAGTTTTATGAGTTCAACTTTAGGCGTCTCCTCGAGTTTAAAGTTAACTGTTTTTTGTTAAAATGTTCTTTCAATGTGGAAATTTATTGTTCGCATTTCTTACGTTATTATGACGCATACTATCAGGGACTTAGCCAGGATTTTGTTTAGAGAGGGGCAAAAAATTAGGCTAATTCTTTTGTTCATTGATTATTTTTTAAGACAGTAAAAAGCGTATTGATGATAAACGAACGTGCAAATATAGACAAATCTACTTGTAAATAAAAGCCAAATGCTTCTTACTTATTTATTACGAAATCACTAAGATCTGTAAATTGTACAAAATACTGAAGTTCACACAGGTATGTTTATCTTGTCTGCTAGGCACGCGCCAAAGGAGGATTTTTTGAATTTATACCCCCAAGTTGTGTAAGCAGGCGGGGGAATTGTGTTGGAATTTTAAATAATTAAACTTTATTAAAGACTTTTAGAGTTGCAATTCTAGCAATTAGCATCTGTTGAAACTAGAATGTGAAGATCAAGTATTTGCTATTACTAGTATTATTATTTTGTCAGGAATAGGTAATCATATGCTATACTCGCTATACTATGCTATACTAGTTATTACCAGTGACTTTGCTGCCGTAAAAATGTGTTTATGGCCGAATTTTATATTCCATAGGTAATTACTATCGTGTAGTGAAGGTAAAAAGACTTCAACTTATTGATTATGTGATTCAGATGGTTACTTAAGTAGAGCAGCAGTGTCTTAATCTAGAGGGGCCCAAAGAAAGTTTTTGTTATTCCTTGAGAAACTGTTTTTCGGGATAAATATTATATTTTAATCCATATCCTTCGTAATTCTTATTAGCGTGAAAAAAATTGGCGAGGGTCGGTTCAATCCAACAAAAATCAAGAGCTTTTTCCATCGGAGTCTGTCATATGCTTTATTTTTCCAGTCGGTAACCTTTAATATTTTTAAGTCGTTCTCGACATCATCGAGCCATCCGAGTGCTGGTCTTCCCCGTTTCCTGAGAGCCAGTAGCTCGGTCGGGTTGTTATACTCTAATCTAAATAAGTGCCCAAGATGCCTTACTCGGTTTGATTTGATGACTAACAATATCTGGTTGTTTATATCGATTATAAATTTCGTGATTGTGAAGAATTCGCCAAACCTTATTTTCTTGGACAAAAACAATTACACGTGTATTATATCAGTAAGAATTAAAAAGAAAGATCTTGCTTCGATAACTACAAAATCGTTTTTGAAAATTATTACCACCGAGAGGCATATACTTACTCGAATTACGTAATTTTTTATCTTCACATTTTCGGAATGACATTTATTTGTGACACGTAAATGCTTGAATATTTTTTGCCGTGAAGTTGTATTGAAAAAGAGTAGATATAAACTTCGACGACATAAACTTCTTTTGATGGTATAATCTAATTTTTACGACATAAACTTCTTTTGATGGTATAATCTGCACGGTATCCAATTTAAGATCCAGTTTACTAGAATTTTCCCCGGTGAAAGAATTCATCCTGGAAAAGTCAGAATATTCTTCTGTTATTATATATAAATAAAATGGATGTTAAAGAAATGTAAAGCTTTATACAGATTATGTTTAATTGGCAAAGCACGGTTTTTTTCTCGGATTGCCCTTAAATATATAAGATGGAGATTATAACATTTTTTGACTTGGGCCTTTATTTTGGAGAAATAATTTTATATTCTAATAACAAAATTTCTTTTATATTTTTCACGTTCTCTCAATATTAATTACATGTTTCATTCTTATAAAGCGAACTTCTATATAAAAAAAATAAAGGATGACACCAAATTATCGGTATAATTGGAATTTTTTTCTCGAAATAGTACCGTAATACTTTTATCTCGTTTTATTAAAAGCGAATAAGTTGTTTGGTTCGTCGCTACGTATATCGCTTGGATATTGCTGTGCGGCGTTCGATATGCGTATACGGTATAATGTTTAAATCTTGCGTTGACGTTGAAATAGTGGTTGTCTAGGAAACGGAACAATATACGAAAAAAATATCAGTTGTAATCGTCTTATGTTGTACTCGGGAAACCATGGAAGCTAGCTTACTATAAAAATGTAATAACACCAGCATAGGGTATCTCATAGGTGTATAGTTCTTTTATGCAAATAATAAACGTTTTGCTCAGTACTTTACAATTTTCTGTACTATAATAATCTCTAGAAGTTGTAGCTACTATAGCTAAGTACTTCCCCAATGTTTCTCAATAAAATTAAATTAAGACTCAGTCACATGAACGTATTTTTGATGCACTTAACCCGCAGATTTTTTCGACTCCTTTGGTAAATAACAGCATACCCTATATTGAGAAAATATGTATTAAAGCAGTTTCTTCTAGCTGAACAGCACAAGTACAGATTATTGACTTGGCGTAAATAAATTTTGCATACATATTTCATATGCTGCGTCATATAAAGATTTCAATAATTGATCTTTTTTGTTTGAGGAATGGAAATGTTAATTTATGGTAATTATCAGTGAAGTGAGGTACTTATGTAGGTAAGAAAAAATACTTCCTTGAACAACATTGCGGTTGGCCTCCGAATGAAACGTCTGACTGATAAATAAATACGTTAATGCTAATTCAGTCGCCATTACCGCGCATGGAGACGCGGATTCGGCAAACACCGCAGCCACTTTCACTCTCGCCGCGTGCTGCCGGTGTACAAGAGCTCGGCCGGTCAGTGCTGCGGTGGCCACCGATCGAGCGCCACTGGCCGCCTGCGCTCACCAGCCTTCTTTATATATGTATATCGTTCCATGTTCTAAACGTGAAATAATTCTATAATTTTTAAGTTTTACGAGGGTTCGAAGTGGCCAGGTCTCGGGTGTGCGAGAAAGTTCGACGTGATTCGCATTTCAATGTTTCCTTTTCTATTTTTGTGTGAAGGTGAAGTTTAAAGTGCCAGTTTGTTTCTTTAGTTCAAAATGATAAAGTTGATCAGTGTATATTTCATTGTAAATTGTTGGTTATTTGAATTTTTTTTGTAAATTGTTTTTAAATTTAGCGTTATTACTTATATAACAGTTTGTCGATGTGTCAATTCTTTTGACGACAGAGTTTATAAATGTTTTAGTGGGATAGTACTATATTGCCAATCTAATCAATGCAATATAATTTTTATTTGATAAAGCTTGATTATTGAGGCATAATTTGTAATTTTATCTTGACAAATTAAACGTATTTTTTAAAAATATTAATTTCATCAACGCTGAACATAAATGGGTGTGACGTTTGAAGTAGAAGTTACATAACTCGGAAAATATGTTTCTGCTTAAGTGCAATTTTTCCATTGACTGTACAATCGTTATCAAAGTGCTAGTTAGTAATATAGAGTAATTTTAAGTCAATTTAAGTCAGTTTCAATTGTATCTTAGAACTTTTCCTTTTAACTTTTCATCTCCACGGGTTGATGAGTTGATAATGAATTACGTCGAAGTATTATAATTACGTAATCATAATAAAATTATAAAAATGAAAGGTTAGTTTGTCTTTAGGGTTCTGTATCTCAATATGAAAAAAAACAACCCTTGTAGGATAACTTCTTTATCTGTTTGTCAAAACTCTTTTTGTGTGGAGGTACTAAGTTCAAATGAATGTCAAATGCTTAGGCCTACGGTCCCTTGCAGCTGTAAAAAACAAGAAGAACCCTAAAAATACGCCCATTTATGCCGCATATTTTTGCACTCGCATATAAAACCTATAGGGTATCTCACGTTGACTTAGAATCATATAATTTGGCGCGAATCAAGATCTCACAGCAAAAATAAAGGAAGAAATCTGAAAATCGTTAATTTGTAGTTATATCACATAAAAATATTTTTTAAATATTCGCCTATGAAAGATATAAAAGGCAATATACATTCGTTTTCAAAAATGAAAATTTAGTTTAATTGAAATATTATATGTACCATTAAATGTTTAAAAATGCCTACATGCATATGGAATCCTCGTAGTGCGAGTTTAACTCATGCTTGACAGTTTTTATTTTTAAGTGCGACACAAGAGCGATTCATCCGATTGACGTGAATCTTACACTATCCTCTGGCTTATAGTATGCAGATGGACATAGAACATATAATATATTTTTAGAACACGTCAGTAACAAGTGACGATAATTTAAATGAAGGGAGACAAGGTGTGTGTGGAATGACGTAGGATAATATTGTAGACAACATACAAATCTACAAAACAAATTCTTAGATATATGTATATGGCTATATATTATAGATTGTTATAACCATGTTTTTTTTATAAAATTTGGCCGTAGAGTTATATATTCGTCTAAATTCCTCTGAAAATATAATGAATAACTAAATAGTTAATAATAATGTTAGTAAATTAGCCGTAAATAATCGTTATTTCATAAAAAAAGCGATTAAAACAAAATGCAGTAGTTTTCCCTTTTTTCTACGGGAAAAGCCGGGACGGGCAGCTAGTGTACTATCATTCAATATATATTTTTTTAATAATGAATTTAATAGTCAGTTCGTGATTTTGTATTACAAAAGGAGTTGTTGATTTAGGTATCAGCTATTAAACAGACTTATGTATCTGTTGTGACATTAATATCTTTTAAGTTCCGAAAGTAAGTAAAAACGGGTACATACGTAAACGATACTTAATCTCAAGTCATACATAATCGCTTACGTATCCATTTAGTCTCAGGACGGTCCGAAACTCTGTTCATAACTGTATAGATATGAAAACCGTTAATTTTTTTTGACGTTATGAAACGAAAATGTGTCTTTACGCGTTCCATTTGAAATGAGAATATGTCTCGATACTAGAAGACACGAGAATATGTCTTTGAAATGAGAAAGTGTCTACGTATTCAATATAAAATGAGGATGTGTTTCCACTGATTCAGTTTGAAGTGAGAATATGTTAGATACATATTCTATTTGAAATAGGAATGTGTACCATTTGATTTGAGAACATCTCTACAACGTATTCCATTTGATTTGAGAACATCTCTACACATTTCATTTGAAATTACAATGTGTCTGCCCTACATTCCACTTGAATTGTAGGAAAATGTGATTCTGCACATTTGTCTACTGTTTGAAAATCGCCGTGTGTAGTGTAGAGAACATTAAATATGAAATGGGCATGTGTTTCCATTCATTCAGTTTGAAGTGAGAATATGTTAGAGACATATTCTATTTAAAATAGAGATGTGTCTATATATTCCATTTGATTTGAGAATGTATCTACATATTCTATTTGAAAGTAGAATGTGTCTGCACATTCCATTTTTATTATAGGGAAATATGTTTCTGAACATTCCATTTAAAATTAGAATGTTTCTGCACATTCAATTTGAGTTATAGGGAAATGTGCTTACGACATTTGACTCTACTGTTTGAAAATCGCCGTTAAGAAAATTTTGACATTTTAGGTAGATTAAGGCACTTTAGGTCATCAAACTTTCTTACAAAAAGGCAGAAAGTTATAACTACAGAAGAAACATTTCTCACATTTGAATTCTCTCCGTCTTATCTAAGTTTTTTTGTTTTCCTTATTTTTAACAAATAGTTTTCTAAGAATATTCGTTTTAGTGTAAGAGTGACCGTTGCTTTAGTCCTCCTGTATCCTTAGTGCTCCTGTACACACTCGTACATCTCAGATGCGGAGTGATCGGTCATTGTTCGTGCCATGTCCGATGAAAAATATCTTTGCAGCCCAACTGTTTGTATTTACAATAACTTTTAATAATGTAATGTACTTCAGTTAAAGATGGTCTGAGGTCGTGAATGGACAAATGGTCGTATAAACCAAGTAAATATCAGTCGCTAACGTTCCCTGTTAACTGGACGTCTGTGACCATTTTTAATAGTCAGATAAAAATATTGCATACATATTACAGCATATTGGTTTTGCGCCATTCATGTTTTCATCTTTTCCGGTAGTAATCATCCGAACATATTTTGTTCTTTTATGTATTGGACACCACCTCTGAAGCACATTTTAAAGAACTTTGCGATAGTTGTAGCTCGTTAATCTTTAAACAACTATCAAATTATTGTCTTATTATTATCTTATTCGACACAGAATCGGTGGTCCTTGTGGGCGTTATTTTAGTATGGGACAACGCTGAAGTTTGGTGATTGTTTGTCGGAGCTGTTTATTCTATTGTATGTGTTGTTCTGTTTTTACGCATAAGCCTTATGTTTTTCCTCACACGCAGTATAATGTGTCATAGACTCACGGTATTGGTAATAACAATTATGCCTATTCGCAGTATTGGAACATTAAATGTCTATACTTAAGTTGTTCGTTTTTCGTTTAGTTATATTTTTCGTAATATATTTTATCGATGTCTCCTATATAGTAATGCCGATGACCAATGCGTCAGAGTGTGCGATTGTGTATATAAAGAAAGGAATACTTAAATCGTTTAAACACGTTGAAAGTATAGTTAAAGAGGCTTTAAAACTAAATGGCGAGAAAAAGTAGGCGGCGAGGCGACACATGGATTGACCAAATAGAGGAATGTCTAAAATATGTAAATAGCTTTAAGTAAAACTGGCTAAGAGCTAGTCAAGTTTCGTATATACTTTATTTAAATCACACATACTTTGGTACGATTACACATTCACAAACACACACATCCACACATACATACCTTTTTGTACGTCGAAACAATTCCAACAAGAGATTTTGATTACAAAATGATCGGTATTGAGAATATATATTATAAATTTCGCTATAAAGGCGCGCTAGGGATATTAAAAGCAATTTGTTTACTTCTAATTTTGCTTTTGTTGATGGAAAAAGTAATACGCGCTGTAATGTGTACACTAATTTATTCATATAAAAATATTGCTTGGGAATATTTTAAATAGCAATTTACGAACTAATAAGTTCGTAAATTGACTTTTTCTTACTCAAAAAGAGGTTTTAGGAAACGTTAGAAGAGAGGACAGGTAAAAGGTTCGTACAAAATTGAAGCAATTTTCTATACAAGTTTTTCTGGTGTCATCGAGCACGAACAGAATTTTTGTAGGAAATTTCTTATAAATATTAAACAACTTGACAAACTGTTGTAAACATGTATGTTTATGTTGTAAACATGTCTGTTAATCAATCGATAAAACTAGTCACGGAAATCGGTTAAGAATTGCGACCTCTAGCGCATCCTTATACGTATATACGTATGGACCTATGGAAAACGCATCATTTTTCAAAGGCAACAAAGGTTTACAGGAGATCCCGTACCAGAACTTTATGTTAAAAGTTGAGTGTTTGTAATGTTAACCAATTTAAAATTACTTCTATCGTTAAAACTTGTAGCTGATATTGTAGCCAATGATAACAAATCAAACACGCGCTTGACGTGTAATTAAAGATTATACAAACTATGTTTACCGGTATAGTACCCATGTATCAAAAAGAAAAACGTAATTTTTTTTTCCTAAATCATTACTGCTTTTGAGGGTTAAGTAACCAAATGGCAAAAACTGAACCCTTATAATTTCGTCCTGTTCGTCTGTCGATCCCTATATCACAGACAGCATATTTATATTTACTTGGAGACTATTGGCATATAGATGAAATTTGAAAGGTACGTGCCTTCTATGAACCGTTATACAATAAAACAGTGGAATTATGGAAACAAATAATATTAGGGGTGGCACTCCATACACCGAAGATTGAACAAAAAATCCATTGCACATTGACGTATGGAAGTTAAAAAATGATATAGAGATTCTAAAATAACTTTTTTATTTAAGTCAATAGTTGGTGAGATATTCGCTTCTAACGTATCAAAAAGTGTGCCCGCGTGTGTGAGAGAGGGTCTCACTTTTCAACTAACGTGTATAAAATTCTGAAAAAATTTAATGTAGTAGAACTTAAAATAAAGTTTCAACGAAAATTTATTTTAATAAGATATGTTCTGCGGTTTTTGAGATACGGGATATTATCGGTATCGACTACAGCAATACATTTTTGTTTATAGTGTCTTTGATAAATACAAACTTATAAGTTTAATATTGTTTGGTGCTACGGAACCCTTCGTGTTGTTTCCTTCGTGGAGTTCAACTCGCACTTGTCGTTTTTTTAAAAACTGTTAGTCTTTATGTGTTGGTAGTTTCTAATAAGGTTAATATGTGTGGAAATTTGGTAATAATTGGTCCATTTACTTGGTTGTCGAGTTACCAAGTGAGAAACAAATCGACAAACAAACACACTTTTGTATTTGCAGTATTATAGTCGGGATTTGAATTTGTCATATTCTATATGCCAGCTTACAAAAACTTATCTGTTATGGAGAAGGCGCAAAGCAAAGTGACAGAAACACTAACGAAGTAATGTTTATATATGTATCATTTTGAAATATTTATCAAGCATCGATTTCACTCAAGGAAACGCAAACCATTCTTCGAACTCTGCGCCGAAAAACAAACATTACAAATATGTACATAATTAAGAGCATTCAGACCGTATACGAGTTAAATATAACGAGCGGTCGTTAAAGATAACTATTGAAAAATGTTGAGCAATTTGCTGCTTAATGTAGTGAGGCGCTACTCGATACGCCGCGGCCGTGTGCTGCGTAACGGGAAATTTGGGTTAAAACGTTACCCTAATCAGTATTTATGGAAGAATCAAATGATCTATTTTCATTAAAATAATAAAAAAATCCACCTGTCAATTATAACGTTGTTCGTACTCTCTTGCAACGTTAGACATTTTATAAACACAGGTTGGCTACCATGCCATGCTGTGAGAGTACAAATGTACTTATAAACTGCAGTCTGAATTAGAAGATAGCGTGTTGTCTTGATTCACAGGCACAACCTTTCAGCCAATTGCACCTTGGTGGCTGATGGCGTTATTTCCATGTAGATTTATACTTTAAAACGTCTATTTTAGATATAGTTTGCTTTCTATAGTAGAGACAATACGTTTTCTGTGAGATTTCCTGTTTACTTATAAATTTTTAGTATTCTGTTGAGAGGTATGTTATACTTCTTCGAACATATAACACACCTCTCTTAAATTAATAAGTCTTCCATTTTGATATTCCGTGTTACAGTAAGATTATTTTTTATTCTCACCATACGGTTTATTTTGCATGCGGAAACTGAAAAAAGTGCTCATCGTTCAAGAATAAAAATTCACGCGACCAGAAGATCGGTTAATATATTTTGTTCATATACAGACTTGGCGATTAGAAGCAGTGCCAGTGTAAAACCACGATTGCTGTAAGTAAATAGTCTCTATCCGTTTAGTGTCTAAAAACAACCAGTCTTCGCATTCGAATTATCACGTCATCTTAATGTTGCTGGAGTCGAAGGGCCTCTTGTTAGGAGCGAGTTCAGTCAGCGAGGCTCCAAAAATAGGCTCGGAAAATATCGACTAAACTCACTATCGCTTCTCCACGCCATAATACTTGTCACTTAATTCACCTGTGTGTTGTACCCGAGTTTATGACATAAAGTCTGAAAAACGACCTGACAGTTGTTAAGTTGCTACGAATTCAGGGCAACTTTATTAGCTAAAGAATATGAAATAAAACAAAATTTAAAAAAAATACGAGGACAGTTTCATTTTGCTCGCATAACAGTTTGAAATTTAGTATGTGATCTGTACAAATAGAAAATTACAAGTATTTTTGTAAACATCATTTATCTAAGTAAAATTACACGCGGGGTTTCTTATAATTAAGAAAAATTGATAATAAAAGTGACTCGATATACAGATTAGCATCGATAATTAATCTAATCACAGAAAAAGTTGATGCGAACCTACGAATTAAAAGGTTATATCCGTTGATGCGAACCTACGAATTAAAAGGTTATATCCGTAAAGTATAAACTATCTCCTAAAATCATTAATGTTAAAAAGTAAATACTTTCATAAAATATACGGAAGAAATATGGAAGAAAAGTTGGATAGAATACATTATTACAAAATACTTCATTTTCAGTAAGTTTTGTACACTCAGCTTTGATGAAACCGACTTTCGTTTTAACCAAAAATGGTTCATAGGCGTTTTTGGAAATAAATATTCGCAATAGTAAAATTGATGCGACAACTCTAGACAAAATTTGTTTGTTTAGATTAACGTAACGTCATGCACTCTGACCGGTGCTTGCCAGTCAGCGTTTTCTACGATTTGGTTACCGCCTCCCTGTACTCCGCACCCGGTTCATTTCGAAATTATGATAAAATCTTACTCTTAATTTATAAATTTATACTTATTTTGCCACAACTGATACTTTAAAGATTCATCTTTTGATTATTTATTGATATTATTATCTCCAATAATTTAGCTAGGATACTGGTCAAAACATTCACGAAAGTGAACCATTGAAATTCCTGTTCATTTTCTCAAAGCCATTACATTAATCGATGTCTATCGATTGCCGGGTTCATCGACTCCAAGCGAAAGCCTAACAGCGGAGCTTCGCACTGTAATAATGCTCTAACATGGCAGATGGTATTAAACGATACGAGATCACTGAAGCACGCTGGGCGGTGAGCTCAACGCGGTCACACGACCGATGCACAATGGCCAGTCAGACGCGAACGTCCGGTGCTGTTGCAGGATTCGATCCGTGCGGCTTCGTTGGTCTGGCGACGGTGAGGGTCATTGTCGAGCAATTTGGATAATTGCAACTCTTGTGTTTCGATAACGTGCTTTTAAATTGCTCTTGAACGTAGGGCTTTTTCCTGTAGGCATTGTTTTTATTTACAAATTATTATATTTATTCTACTTTAGAGATTAAAAACATGGAATTTGAACATAGAGAAAAGAAAAAGTTTTATTAAGAATTGAGTATAGAAAACTATTTAGAAACATTTATGAAGCATTTATTAATTTATAATTATTAGAATTTATCATTTATCAATTTATTATTACAGGACAAATAAAGGAATTTTTGTTTAATATAAAGAAATAGACATTGTCATAGAATATAGAAAAAAAGTATCCAGTGATTGGGATATGTTGAAAAGATGAGCACAATAGAAAAATTAAGAGATTACTCAAAGGAAACTCAGACGGCTTAAAACTCAAAAGAAGACTAGCGATTGATGGAACTAGATCAGATAGATGAAAACTTCAGAAAATAGGTGGAAAAGAAAAGCAGTCAATAGAAAAAAAAATGGTCTAAATGGGACCTGAATGACTCCAGGGCTCTATAAGGGTTCTAACGAAGAAGAAAGAAGGTACAGCTGATGAAATTGTCGAGTGTAATGTAAAATGTAGGGTACAGATTTGCATACATCTTTGCTTGTGTTGCTGTACTTGCTATAAGTAAATATGTTGATCTGCATAATTTTTCATAGTGATTAGCAATGATGCTATTTCTCTCTTCTTTGAGCTATAGTGAGCTATTTCTCTTAATGCTATTTCTCTCTTTTTTGAGCTATAGTGAGTTGAATTTAAGTCGTTTTAAAATACATAGCAGGTTTCAGTCTAATTGATGATGTCACGAAGTCTTCGGTTCTATAATATTTACATAACGTAGTATATTGATTTACTATAAGTGGTGTTTCATTGATTGCGGCATAAAGACTAGCAATGATTGTTATAGTTAACATAATCTTAACGATGCTATATTCTAATTTAAAGTTCGTAACATCAAATACAGCCAATACTCTGCACGTGTAAATATGCTTTGTAAATTGTGGTCCGCCTCCGCTATAATTGATGAGAGAGAAGGCGCATGCTGACGCTTCTCGTGGGAATAGAGGTGCTAATTCCCTGAATTATGAAGAAAAGGCGTTAGGCAAGGGAGAGTATATTCACCTTTATGGTTTTTAAATGTTTATTGGTATTTCGAATAAAATGTGGGAAATTGTGGGCTAGTCTCAATTGTACCTGATTTTAGTTAGGTCTTTGAAGTGATTGCATACGAGAATCAACATTGTTTTGTTCGTAAGCGTTCGTTTGCCACTAATCTCATGCAGTTCACACAATACTCACGTACTCTGGAACATGGAGAGAAATCATAAAGTTGACGCTATCTGTAACGATTTCTAAAAAGTTTTTGATAAGGTAAACCATGACTTTTGACTGACCAAACTTCATATACTGGGTTATACGTGAAGATTTGTATCGTTGGTTTTCTTCTTAGATCAGGTAGCGGTAATAAATTATTGGACGATATCGATTGTACTATTATTCTATTTATGCCTCTACTCTTTGTCGCATATTTATATGATATCACTAATTGTTTTCAATATTTTCTGTATAATTTATACCCTGATGACTTAAAATATTTTCTTCTACAATACGCTCAAATCGAGGACTCTGATACAAGACGATTTAAACAGATTGGCTGATGAGAGAAACGTACTTGTATCAAACAAGTATCAATCTATTACTTTTACGCGTAGTAAATGTGTAAATATAATATATAATAATATATTTTATAGATGAAACTTGACCAGAAAGTAACTATAATAAAACTAACTGTGATACATGATTTGGGTGTTATTCTGGACAGCGAACTATATTAGATCCAACACATCGAAAGACCGCGAAAAAAGTTCACCACACCAGGGGTGACCATACGAGATTTATAACTCGTATTTGCAAATCCTTTGCATCTACTTTAAAAATTCTATATTATACTTTGGTTCGTCATGTGCTCGAATTTGGATATCGAAATAGGAATCCAAACCAGATTTCTGGACATTAGCTTTTCGGCACCATTTTCTTTAACAATTCTGTTCAATTAACGTTTGACTTCGTAAACTAGAACATAAAAGAATTATCGTTGACATGATAACACTCTATAAAATGTTGAATAGATGTGGAGATTTTTACCGTGCCTTCCCGTGTATCTCAACGAAAGACTAGTCCAATACTCTTATTTCCCATCCGTAATACGCAAACAAATTATTAATCTAACTCACAGTTACTTCGAAGCGTGTCAACTAACCATACTCTTTTTAATAACCCGAACTTAATTTATTTTCAAATTAAATGTATAAACATGATACAGTGACACTTTAACGGAATGATATAGAGATATGAAAACACTAACTATAAGCAATCATGTCAATATTCTTTTTAATAGCTGAACTTACTTAATTTATTTTCAAACTAAATTTATAAATTTGATAAATTGACACTTTTACAGAAAGATATAGAGATATGAAAACACTAACTATAAGCAATCATGTCAATATTCTTTTTAATAAATGAACTTACTTAATTTATTTTCAAACTAAATTTATAAATTTGATAAATTGACACTTTTACAGAATGATATAGATATATGAAAACACTAACTATAAGCAATCATGTCAATATTCTTTTTAATAACTGAACTTACTTAATTCATTTTCAAACTAAATTTATAAATTTGATAAATTGACACTTTTACAGAATGATATAGAGATATGAAAACACTAACTAAGTAATCATATGAATATTCTTTTTAATAACTGAACTTACTTAATTTATTTTCAAACTAAATTTATAAATTTGATAAATTGACTTACAGAATGATATAGAGATATGAAAACACTAACTATAAGCAATCATGTCAATATTCTTTTTAATAACTGAACTTACTTAATTTATTTTCAAACTAAATTTATAAATTTGATAAATTGACACTTTTACAGAATGATATAGAGATATGAAAACACTAACTATAAGCAATCATGTCAATATTCTTTTTAATAACTGAACTTACTTAATTTATTTTCAAACTAAATATATAAATTTGATAAATTGACACTTTTACAGAATGATATAGAGATATGAAAACACTAACTATAAGCAATCATGTCAATATTCTTTTTAATAACTGAACTTACTTAATTTATTTTCAAACTAAATTTATAAATTTGATAAATTGACACTTTTACAGAATGATGTAGAGATATGAAAACACTAACTAAGCAATCATGTCAATATTCTTTTTAATAACTGAAGTTACTTAATTTATTTTCAAACTAAATTTATAAATTTGATAAATTGACACTTTTACAGAATGATATAGAGATATGAAAACACTAACTATAAGCAATCATGTCAATATTCTTTTTAATAAATGAACTTACTTATTTTATTTTCAAACTAAATTTATAAATTTGATAAATTGACACTTTTACAGAATGATATAGAGATATGAAAACACTAACTATAAGCAATCATGTCAATATTCTTTTTAATAACTGAACTTACTTAATTTATTTTCAAACTAAATTTATAAATTTGATAAATTGACACTTTTACAGAATGATGTAGAGATATGAAAACACTAACTAAGCAATCATGTCAATATTCTTTTTAATAACTGAAGTTACTTAATTTATTTTCAAACTAAATTTATAAATTTGATAAATTGACACTTTTACAGAATGATATAGAGATATGAAAACACTAACTATAAGCAATCATGTCAATATTCTTTTTAATAAATGAACTTACTTATTTTATTTTCAAACTAAATTTATAAATTTGATAAATTGACACTTTTACAGAATGATATAGAGATATGAAAACACTAACTATAAGCAATCATGTCAATATTCTTTTTAATAACTGAAGTTACTTAATTTATTTTCAAACTAAATTTATAAATTTGATAAATTGACACTTTTACAGAATGATGTAGAGATATGAAAACACTAACTAAGCAATCATGTCAATATTCTTT
Source organism: Druceiella hillmani (assembly GCA_039881145.1). Taxonomy (NCBI): domain Eukaryota; kingdom Metazoa; phylum Arthropoda; class Insecta; order Lepidoptera; family Hepialidae; genus Druceiella; species Druceiella hillmani. Next base: position 3,055,140 of record JAYKKI010000033.1, on the reverse strand, counting down.
TTAATAACTGGAGTTACTTAATTTATTTTCAAACTAAATTTATAAATTTGATAAATTGACACTTTTACTGCAGTAAATGCATTTGAACAATTCACACAGACGATTTATACAATCGACAGTATGGTGTGTAGACACAGTTGAACGCATAGAAACTAGTACATATATACATATATACATAAAGGTGCTGCTAAAACGCTATTCATAACAAATTGTGTAAGATTTTAATGTGTATGTTAAGATTTAACTACGATAATTTGTTAACGATGCATACATTTTTAAACCTATAACTAGGTAAATTTGTACAACGATGCAAAATGTCACGTGCTATTGCAAATTTTCACCATTTTTATACTTATTTTCAATTTAATTTATTTCACGTGTTGTAATTTTTACCTAGTAGAATGGATGAAATCTTAGATTTCAACTAGGTAAGTGATTGATGGCATTAGAAGTGATTTTCTTTAAACGTATACGTTTGTGAGAGGTAGGCTCGATACTGTTGTAAAACGAAACGATTTAGTCCCCCATATAAAGGATATGTTAGGTGTCATATATATATATATATACACACACACATATACACTTATACACATAAACACATCTACATATACATATACATGTACATATACATGTACATGTACATATACATATATATTTATTCGCAAGACGTCCTTAATAATATTATATTCGTGAACATTTAGATCAAACTGCGGTCGAGTGTTACCGTAAAATCGCAACATGTTATAATTTTACTATCAAGTATAATGAAGCTTTGAGATTTACTGGTCACGTTTTTAACAAAGCCACATAATGTCGAATATTTTATTTATAGTGGCGTAGCAAATATTTACACACAGTCCAATACTATTGCGACCACGTGAGTACACATCATCCACTAGGCGATCGTGAGTTGTCCACACGAGAACTCGAAAACTTTCACAAGACTGGCCAGCGGCCGACAGTACTTTCCTAACCGATTGGACACTTGAACTCGTACAGCCATACTTTCTCCTATAGGTATCGTTTTATGGTTTAATGGTTGTTTTAATTCTAATTAATGGTAAGGTGTGGTTTCTACATTGACATGCTGACACAACTTAATGAAAAACGTAACCTATATATCTATATGAGGTAAGCGTGGAAAACTTAAAAGTTCGACGAAACTATGTCCACTTTTCTAAAAGTGACCTTAAAAATAGGATATTCACAAATGTTGGTAGTGTTGTAACGAAATATTAACCCCAACAACATTTTCAGTAGTGCATAGGGATGGTTTTTGAGGCATGACCTGTAAGTTATCAAGTATAATTGGAAACTGCGATCTAAGGTCTGATATTTAAACTTGTCATACTTTTGGAATACTCAAGGCCACATTACTTTGATCGAACATAAAAAAATGTTCTTCGAAAATATTTCACGATTTTAGTAACTTCATATTTTGTTCAACAATGGATGCGTTTAAGATAAGGTCTTAATTGTTTGTCTAAGTTCAATGTCTACGTATTACTTGTGAACATATCATAACTTTAGTAGAATATCATCGATTTAATGCGACTGGGGCCATATTCGAAAACTGATTTCTTCTTCACGTAGTGCCCACACCTAACTGAGCTTGAAAATTACAATGGTTATTTAAAATTTGGATGCAGATGGTCGAATGGATATTTTTAGTGTTCTTAAAAATACCCATTTGCTTTTTCGGGTATTTTATGATCATTCAGCGAGTCTTGTATAATGAGTTGAAGATGTGTCCTCTGGCGCATGATAAATCTGAGATATTAGAGTTTGCGTGTTTTTAAAATCTTTATGTCTTTGTTAATTTGCTGAAGTACCGTTGTATTGCATACTTACTGAACCACTTTTAAAATCCCTGAAGCCTCTGAAATCTGTTGCCTCTTCTGTGAGGTCCCATGTTCCAGCGCCATATAGTGAGACCGAAAATACGCAGCAACGAGACATATGTGTTTGCAGGTTCAGACTTAATTTACGATCACAGATGATTCTTCTCACCTTGCTGAAAGCGTTTCGGGCTTGCTCAGTTGGGCATAGGATTTCAAGACTTTATCGTCAATCAAAACCAAAACAAATTTTAACAAAAACTTATATATGTAAGAAAATTACTTCATTGGAATTTTTAAACATTTCTTAAAATTTAGTTATGGTATACTAATTTTAGTATTAAAATCGTTCGGGCACATTCCGAGCCCACTTAGTCGTTAAAAAAGATTCTTATTCTTTACTATTGCAACATTTATTGCGGGTTTTATGACCTTCGATTAATTAAAATTGGCACGTAACAAAATAACAGATCTGTTTTATTATAAAACACGAAATGTAAAACGAACAAAGAATGTAATAGTTGTAATATTTAATAAAAAATCGAAACTCTGGGGCAACATCCCAAGATTGCTGCATAATTAGCCCCTGTAATACAAAGAAGTGACGGTCAATGTTGGTTTATATTTTTTTCTCTTCGATTAACTTTTACCTTAGTATAGATAAATTTGTCATACAAATATTGCAAAGTTACACAATATACAAATATTGCAAAGTTACACAATATACAAATATTGCAAAGTTACAGTCTTTAAATTTAAAAGGTAAATATGTTTCTTATAACATTATTTTTATTGGAAGAGCAGATCATACCGATGGAAATAACCATAAATTTTCAATGAATTTTGAGATAATTCCAAAAAGAAGTCCTTATTAGAAGTTTAATAGTCTTCAAATACGTAAATGAAAATAAGCAAATATAGAAAGTAAATATGTTTTAATACGTATTTCTCGTGACATCATTGCAAGATCAGATGATAATCATACATTTTCAAATGAATATATATATAATTTCAATAAAAGTTTGTCATATTGTTGGACGTCTATGGTTATTAACGTGATATGCGTTCAAGAAAAAAGAAACCATCCATTTAAGAATATTCCAGGATAAAGTATCACTGAGAATTGTCATAGGCATAGAAAAAGTCGTACCCGAAATTGTTTTAATGACTTTAAATTACCATTGGTGAACAAATCTGATTGGATTTGAAAGTTTTATTTATTTATTTATCTACTTTAATGTATCTAGTTGATACATACGACGGAGTTACTGCTACTAGAGCAATATCTTACAGCCAACCATAACACCCGCCCAGCCCCGCTCGACGAACGGCCGGGATTCGAACCCGGGTTTTCCGCGGTGCGCCGCGTCGTCACAGGCCGTATGCTATGTGATCAGCCCAACATACCGCAGCGACGACAATTTTACATGGCTACATCGCGACAAATAGTTTAATTCGGTGTGTTACTTAGTATTATTTTTGGCGATTGCCCTGTAAGGAGTGTTCAGTTGGTGCGGCGTGGGAAGGGAGGCACTGGTCATTGCCGTTGGCCGTTAGGGTTGTGGGCGTCGACTGGTCTAAAGGTGGGTTTATGTGGGGTTACCGTCTCTTTGATAGAGAAAAGAAGGTTGATAAAAGTGCTTGCTTTTTAGTCGTGACTGTTACCTTTCGCAACTAATCAGAGTAAGACGTCCAAGTCTCTTTATTAAATTGGAACATTTTGGTACCAGTTATTTTGCAAATTATAATAGAGTTGTTGAGGTTTATGATCAATTTCTTGATTTCATTTTTATTGTTTTAATTTTACATATCTACAGTTTAAGAAATAAAGAAAGGAAAGAATAAGAAATTTCTTCTAGACCAAATAAAAAAAATGCTTCTAATATTGATTGAAGAGTTTGAAGAAATTTAGGGTACATAAATAGTGATTAAGTTTATATAGAAACAGTGAGTTCAAGTGACCATTTGCGACCAAGACCTCTGCTTCTTATGTATCAAACTCGTTTTAGAAAACATATTATTTTTCTTCCTACAAAAAAAATCACTTACCTCCTCCATGTTCGATTACGTTGTTTGAGAGTTTCTTCTATGATCATTACAATTCGCCTCAAGCCACACAAATACGCAGGAGCCTTCTAATGATGAGAATTAACGCGGTTTCTTGTTACCGCTATAAACAACCAGCGACGATCTGTTCTTTTGTAATAGTTTCCTGAGCGCGCTAGTCGCTCACATGTTTATTTAAATCGTGTCCTAGAAGTACTGAAATCGTTCTGTAAAATCGTAAGTAATTAGAATCGACATAGGTATTGGATAAGAAATCATTGGTATTATTAAAATTAATTTATTTTAATTATTGATAAAAAGTATACATCAGTACCAAAAGTAAATTCATAATAATTTCCTTTTTCGAGTGTTCTTAAGTACACATTTTTTTGATAGATTGATACTATCATATATGTCATACATTAGCAAATACTATCCGTATTTGGTCGATACGCAATTTTTTTAAGTTATGTATTTGGATATTTGTCTTAGTTTTTTATTTGTCTCATAATATTGTCCTGTATATCATATGCTATAAGGCAATAGCTTATCCAGTTCAAGCGGGCTGAGCAATATATTTGAAGCAAATTTATGGAGTGGTCCGAGGAATAAAATTTTAATGGTAAACGTAGATAGCCAATGTGGTGAAAAAAAAAGTTTAATAGCAAAATAAATAAAGAACTCTTTATTTATTTTGTTATTAAACGTTTTGAAAATAATCCTATCAGGTGCAACGCATGACATTTAACGTTGAAATAGTGTATCTCGAAAATAAGGTGAGATACAAGATACATTTATTTATCATAATCGACTTATTTTGAACTCAGAAACCGTTAAAAGTCGGGGTTTTCTATGTCAATTTAACAACAGTGTTCAGTTCATTACTGAAATGAAGGTTTGGTCAAGTAACTGTTAGTATATATACTCGTAATTGATAATTATGAACACAAGAAGAAGAGTTATAGCTTGATATGAACATACCCGATATTTTAATCACGTAACTACGGCTTCAAATTATGTAGGCAACGGGTACCGGTTTTAATCTGATTTTCAAGTATGATCTGCTCCCCACCTGCTACTTCCTTCTAATTTTAAGCGAGTGTTTTCTAATTTAAACTTGAAAGGTAAATGTTTGTTATCAAAGATCGTTTCTAGTTTAGGAAGCTGGTTATTTCCATAAGAGCAAAACGTGATCTGCATGCAAGGTCCCAGCACAATGCACGACGCTCGTTCCGTTCTCACGACATTGCACGAGTTCATGCGGTCGTTTGCGGGTAGACTAGTTAAGAAACATTTGTTTACATTATTTATTTTGATTATGTAACGAAAAATTAATGACTTGTGAGCGGTAATTGGTTGTAGACTGAAAGGCCGTTTGTGCGAATAAGTCATGAGAGAATCGGCTGTCGACCCGGCTTCGCACGGGCTGGCAAGAGACGTGGGACGCGTCAATGCATTAAAGTCCGCCTCTATAATTTTACTTAACTTCGTTATAACTTTTAAAGCATTCGTTAGAAAACTACGGTGTATTGGAATAAGGGAATATGGGTATATGTCGGTATAAGGTAAATTTGGGTATATGGCGGTATAAGGTAAATTTGGGTATATGTCGGTATAAGGTAAATATGGTCTGTATATGTTGATGAAGACTATTAGAAAATTTATTTTATTGAGGATTAAGACAATAAACTCTAGAAATTGATTAAAAAAATTGTTTTTAACAGTAAAACGTTTATTATGGATTTTTTAGCTATACAAATATTTTGTCGCAGATTTCATTGTGTAACTTTTTGAGAAGTAAAATTTTGCCGTACATTGTTTCCATGCACTCTTATATTGAGGTTACTGTAATTTGTAAATAATGTGGAATTAGACCCCGTTAAAATAAGAAAACTACTTTCTGATTTAAAGTACACATTGATACAATTTTTACCGAAGTCACAAACTACTCAATAGTATTAACGTTTACAGTCACAACGAGTAGATACGCTAGACATAACTATTAAGATTGTATCATAATTTGTTTACGATGATAACATTATTTTATATGTTTCGTAACAATTACGTAACTACGATAACAAAGTGATACAAATCACCTAAACTTTTGTTGATAACGGCAATACAGAGCTTTTAAGATCCGCCGCCGGGCAGGTGAGGTTAGTGACTCACGGGTTCCGTCTGTTGTGCTTTGTTGTGGTGCCGCGTGCGTACCTACTGGAAATAATATGAATGCGTTTATATATAAAAATATAAGTATAGAACTTTGTGTAGAAGTTTTGTACTTTTTAATTATTAAAATTTAAAATATGAGTCGCCTTTTTTATATATGATCCAAATTTTATACCTTTGTAATTTGCCTTACAATTTTTACACTTTTAGACCAATGTATATTTACTTTTACAAGTAGATTAATATGAAACTATAGGCTACGTAAACCTAAAAAGGAAAAGAAAAGAAATATGTATTTGATTTTTTCGTTTCTTTTTTGTATAAATTATAATTATAAAACGATGAAAAAAGAAATGCTTTGTTTAAAAGTTGCGCAGTAACCCGCACTCTATCTGACCTATAGTTCTCTTCTGACCGCACTCTATTTGAACTTTCAGATAAATTTAATGATTACTTACTGGTTACTTGTCAAGATAGCCTCGAACATGAGGTTACATATTTCGTGGCCGAGGGTTTAATTGGTTTATTGAGATGAAGTGAGGTGAAAATGTGGCGTTAATTTTTTTTTCTAGAAAAAGAAGAACAATACATTTTATAGTTTGTTCATTTTTTTTCTAATTTGAGAGTAGATGTTTATAAATAAATATTAAAAAAAATTATTTCCAAATTCCACCTGTGATACGTTTGTAAAAAAGAATTAATCAAACTTGCGGTTTTGTAAATTCCATTGAATGAATGTTTATTGAATCAGTTTTGTATCAAGAAATAAGGTGTGATTTTGTTTTAACAGTGTATTTACAATTATACCGTTTCTTCCATATCTGTAGACGAGACGATGTGGTTATTTCCCTTTCCTTTTTCCTACGGGTTTTTTTTGAGTATACTGGGTTACCGTACGTCGTAGCACCGAAGAGAAGTTTATTTAGTAATGTATTGGAAAATAAACTCTCGCTCCTCGTATCTGATAACTAGCTGCGCTAGCGTAGTCAGTGACTTTCAGATTTTCCATTTTTCCAGGTTATACTATTTCTCAGCCACGTGATCGCGTTTGCACTAGAGAGTGGTTTGTTTGAAACGAGTGAGAATAAATTTCGTCGATTTCGTCGTCGTGTGTGTTGTAATATTATTGAATTTATATTTTAATTTTCTTCCTATTTTATTAAAAAGCATAGGTGTAATCGAATTGTAAATTCTGTAATTATACGTAAATAAATAAATAAATAAATTTTAGGTAATAATAGCACGAGCCAATGTTTCCCACATTATAATTTTTTTAAACTAGATTGGGACGAGAGTTTTTCTAAATTAGACGGTATGAAATTGTATTTCAACGTTATATTTGTATCGAATGCACAAAGGCTAAACTCGACATTATGTTTATAATTACCTAAAATATTTACGAATTTGCTAAAACCGTTACTCTTAATTCCTTTAATTCAAAAATATACGTTAAACATGTGTAAGAAGAAGATATGCACTTTGTAACATAACGGAAGTACCGAATGCGTAGGAATTGAATGTCTGTTGAGAAGTTGACGCTTTTACTTCCCGCGAGTCGCAGGAAGTAAAAACATTCGCAGGCTGTGCAAGAACAAATTTAACGTGTGGCTTATTAAACAGGCTAACGTTAGACGCGGCGGATATTTGTTGCGGACCGAATTAAGAATAATGTCATTTTTCAAATTCCACTGAGGATATACCATTGACTAAACATTTATTACAGTTACAAATTTAAATAATCCCCGCGTCTGAAGAGTGGACGAGAGCTAATGCATTACGAAAAGTTTAAAACTGAATATTTCGTGAATGTTGTGGTAAAAATAATTGAACTATTTTTTGTATTTTCTATGATTTTCTTTACGTTGTTGTTATCGTACAATCTTCTGTTTACGAGTTGCATTGAGTTAAAGTTCACAAACCTCCGTTTTATTTCCACAAACATTTCGCAAACTAATAATTAAACGTTAAAATGACATACAGCAAACCTTTAGAGCAGACATTAATAGTTTGGGAAGAACAGTAAATTTTCTATGATTTTCTTTACGTTGTCATTATCGGACAATCTTCTGTTTACGAGTTGCATTGCGTTAAAGTTCACAAACCTTAGTTTTTTTCACAAATATTTCGCAAACTAATAATTAAACGTGAAAATGACATACAGCAAACCTTTAGAGCACTATATTATATATCCTATTTGTTATTAACGCCATTTTGTGATATTACTAGTTTGCGAGGAACAGAGCGTCAACCAAAAGCTTTGAGGACCGTATCTCGCGAAACAGACTTCGTTTTAAAAACATTATTAGATATTTTAAATTGGACTTTAAAATACATCGTCAATAACACTCCATTTGACCCGCGGGAAAAACATTTTCAGTCTTAAGTTTACAATAAAACTATTTTTGTTTTTAATTTATTTCAATTATTTCTGTTTCTATGTGAAAACATGACATGTGTTTTCGTAACATCTTTGAGTAAAATTTGATCACAATCGATCATGAATTAAAAACGCTCTATGACATTCGGACGGACAGGAACACACCATGAAATTATAAGGGTTAAATTTGGCCATAGAACCATAAATTGAGTTCTGTTTTTGTGACATGTTTGTTTACGTACATCTGTCTCAAGTATTACATTACAATTTTCAAAAGTCCTAATGCAAATTTTGATGTTACTTTACGCTGCAAAGATAAGACTGATTTAGATATAGAATTTAGTGCAGATGTTTGTCCTCGTTTATCGCATTGAATACATTTCGTTCCGAATATGTGTGTGTGTGTGCGTGCGTGCGTGCGTGCGTATATATATATATATATATATATATATATATATATATATAAGAACCAAATGACAGATTCCTATGTAATGGCGTGTTTTAGATAGACCTGGTAATAAAATTGGCTTAAAAGCTTTGATGTTCCATCAAATCATTGTTTTTCAGTGACACACTATATAGTTTTCAACGACATTGTTTTTCAGTGACTTCTATATCTATATATACAGAAGCCTCCTTAAAACATAACTTTAAGTCATTATAAATACAATTTTTAGCATTGGGCCAAGGAACTACATATATGTAAGAATTTCAGATCTCCGTCTTATTTCATTTAGAAGTTAGAAGTCTATGATAGATGGGCGAATAGACATTGCCACAATAATAGGATTCGGACACCTAAAAACTGCTATTCCACCTGAAAATGGCATTTGCGCAATTCTCGCTGTCACGAGGTAAAGCAATAATTTGCCCGCTAGTATCCTGTTCGTCAAATCTACATGCATTTGCTGAGAATATAAAACTGTATATCCTAATATGTAGAAATGTGTTATGATAATAATCTTGTTAACATTGGTGCTATGTTTTGCAATAGAATTTAAAAGTCTAAATAAAGCATGTATGAAATAGAATTTCTTCTCTAATATTTTCATTGTTACAGCGATGGCGGGAAGCTTCTTATATCCATATACGTGTATAGCGTCTTATATGCGTGTAAAGAAATCTTATTTCCAATAATAGGCGGACATGCTACTGTGTTATTAGTATTTGAATATGAAAGCAAATTAACTGTAAAGTATATAGTGCTATATACGAGTTTATTATATAAAACATTGCTGAAAGCAAGATACTAGAATACTAAGGCATTGAACAACCCAACTTTTCATTTAATGTAGCCTTTGATTTGTCGATTTGTGACTTGATTTTATTTAAGAAAGGATACGATGTACGAGTGTTAATTAAATATATTTCAAAACAGTCAGAGTTAAGTTTGAAAACAGAGACGGAAAGGCCGGAATGCTGGCATTGAAAGCCGGTTATAGCGGCCGTGAAAGCAGATCCGCTGGTGAGCAAGCTTCTCTGACTCGACTTTCTATCGCGCCCTTTCGTGAAAGCGATTTCTGTAGCGTCTTGCAGCTTGTGTTAATTTGTCTACTATTGATTTTGTGCTTTTATCGTAGAATACTTTTTGATGACGTTGACGTTGCGCGCCTCTTGATGTTTTTAGTTATGACAAATTTCAATCATAAATGAAACAATAGAGAGTATTTTGTAAATATCAATAAATGTTTTTTTAATGAAAGCTTTAGGCTCAACTTTTCTACATTTTTTTGGGAAAGAATTTGCAAGTTTTTCATTAAGTCACGACCGCAACGCGTTTCGGGTATACTCGTACAGGAATGTCAAGCGGTCGAGTATGTACGAGGAGAAAATTTTTATTAAACAGCCCCTCGCGGAACTTGTCAAACGTGCGGAAAACGCCCTTAGTTCGCGGAATGAGGGTTAAGAAGTGGAAATAAAAATACAAATTTTCTTTTTCTATATATTCACCTGCTACCTTAATACATATTTACGGTCTTTCAATTAGCTTAAAAAAACAAAGTAAGCTGAAATTGCGTCTTTTACTTCTTCATGCTTGAAAATTTTCTTCTACGAAGTTTTTTTTACTTTAGGAATAGATAATAATCGCTGGGGGCCATGTCAGGATTGTAAGGTGGGTGATCCAAAATATCGAAGCCCACCTTATGCAGGGCAGCCACCGCAATACGACTCTTGTGAATAGGCGCATTGTTGTGTAGAAGGGTTTGCTTGGGTTCTCTTAACTGCTCTAGGATTGGAGCATAGTATTCTACGGATATATCATATCAATCTGTCATATCTGCATAATCTATCAGGATCCCATACGAGTCCCAAAAGACCGTCGCCCTGATTTTTCCAGTCAACTGTGACCCCTTAAACTTCTCGGGTGGTGGAGTGCCTTTTTTGTGACACTGCATAGATTCCTGTTTGGACTCAGGTTCATAATGAGGTCCCCAGTAACAATTCGTGTAAGTGAATATTGGAAGAGAAAATAATTCATTCTTATCTGCACTACAGAGGTCCAAAAACGCACGAGAACACTCCACGCGGTGTTGTTTTTGACGCGGAGTAAGCATTCTCGGCAACCACTTTGTGCTGACCGTACTCATCCCAAGATGATGATCGAAGGAAATGTTTGTATCCGACGCCAACAACCATTTCTGCGAGCTGTTTCTTTTGTAGTCTAGCATCTTCCAAAATTAATTTTTCGTTTTTTTTAATGATTTCAGGAGTAGTCACTTCAAGCGAGTCCCTGTCTTGTTTATAGATACTGTGCCACTTATAAATCATATTTTTATCCGAGCAAGAGTTCCCGTAAACAGACGCATGGTTTGAACCGACTTTCCTTGCTTGATAAGGAACTTTATAACAGCGCAGTACTCGATTTTCTCCATATTGCTCACTTTCTTCCCGATTAAGTTGCTTGGGTCGAGTATAGTTCAAAAACCAATGGCCCGATAAAGTACCCTAATTGATGACCTAATTACCAATTCCGCGAATTTAAAAACGCACCCTGATATACTCACCTCGTATAAGGTACCTCGATATTTTATATATCGTATATATGAATACATATATGAGGGGAGATCAACAAGTTCGCGCAATTTGGTGGAAGGAAAGTAAAAAAAAAGAAATTGTGCGTCTCAGCTCTGAGTAAAGGTTCTCCACGAACGATGTTGGCAAAGTTTCCGCGGCTTGAGCGAAAACTTACTTCTACTCGTCGATTGTTGCTCGGACGGATCTGTAGATAATTAACTCTAATTAATTCGATGTCAATTCATAAATATCACAAATTTTAAATTTCAACACATTTTCGAATATCACTAGAAAGAAAATAAAATAAATGTCCAATTGAAAGGTTCTTAAATTAATTATTCAATTTCTAATTTTTAGGTCATTAAATTACAATCTACGTTCATTTGTAATACTGTTTTTTCAGTATTAAATACAAATTTGAATAAAATTCACTTCAAATAAATCAATCTAAAAACTTTCGGTACCCCGTATATATACTATAAAATATTAATTGTACACTTATCGACATTCACGTTATTTAGAAAAAAAAACATGCAAACAAATTAATTCTGTATTCATCAAACAAATTAATTCTGACTTCATCTTGGACGAGAGTATAGATACTATGATATCGAACACTCTCCAGTCTGTGCACGGAGAAAAAGTGCTGATCTATTATATTTATACAAAATCATACATTCGCAGTTGATTGTCCCTATCTCCTCCCTCTACTTAATTTGAACACTCGACTCAGATCCCATATACCATTACAGATAATTCGTACTACAAGTTTATAACAATAATACCTCTTTTAATAACTCCGTATTTCGAATGTGCTGATTGCATAACGATATTGTTTCTCTACATCCATCCTTGGACATTTTTGAACAGAAATTATTTATATTTAAAAATGGAAATACAAAATATATTATTTATAAATTAAAACTAGCTATTTGATGTTTTTCTTCAGTATGTAGAACATAATATAATTTTAAGTTAATACTAACTTTAATAATTGATAAATATAGTAACCTATAGTAACCCTTGAAAATGTATACATAAATACTCTAACCATTTTGTGCACACATAATTAGAGTTATAGTCTAGTTTTGTATTCTGTTCTTTTTATTATACATCTATGTGTCAGCAACTTGTTTTGGGAGCCTTTCAACAAATAAATAAATTCTATTTTTACTGTAAATGTGAACATTTCACTGTATTTACCTTTTCACTAATAGCACTACCATTATATAGGTATATCGACATTTTATTCATCTTCACGTTTGTTCCGTCGGTGCGTTTATTTTCAATTACATCTTTCTAAGAGACCAATATCTGCCCTTTGTTCCCGTGTAGTTTCTTTTTCTTGTATTAATTTTACTACTTTTGTTACAGGTAATACTTTGAGCCAAAACAAACGACGCTTACAACTGTCAGTAAATAATTCGATATGTCAATAAAGATGTGTCTGAAATTAGCTCATTATACTTTTTTAACGCTGTGAACTTCGTCCGCTCTGAACGTCTCATTTTACTATTCATAAAACTTCATACCGGGCACTATATATGAAAATCGATTCTTAAGGACTAAACTCCAAAAAGTGGTGCTATTTATTCTTTCCAATATGTATGTTTTCTTTTTATCTTGAAAATAAGTTGAAATTATAGACTTAACCTCTTCATAATCGCCGATTTATTTTTTTCACGATGCTCCTTTTTCATTTTTAGGCACTAATAATAGACGTCAGTGCACCTTTCGCTAATTCCCTCGCCTTTTTTCCTTCCATGCTTATTTATTCTGCTCTAGTAGACCAGCGTAGTACTTTCCTGTTATAAAAACACCAAAAAAGGCACTCCACCACCCGAGTAGTTTATAAAGTCAATGAGCAATATACACTCTGTGAAAATTGCTGCCATGAAATTTCCGACAGTTGCGACACTGAACTTCTTAGGGGGTGGATTACCCTTTTTATGCCATGCATGGACTCCTGCTTGGATTCAGGCTCGTGATTATGAACTCAAGTTCCGTCATCCTTGACAATTCGTCTCAAAATTTCATTCTTATCCTTTACAGAGATCCAAAAATTCGCGTGAACACTTGACACGTTGTTACTTTCGTGGCGACGTGAGCTTTCTAGGCACCTGTTCTATCTGTGAGTACGAGTATGCAACCCCACCCGTCGGCATCCTCTTAATTTCGCGAACTTTTTGATAGTATATATACTATATACAAGATGTGAGTCTGTGTGTGTGCGTACGCGTATGTGTATGTGTGTATTCAAAACTTCCCACATACACATTACGATTATATTGTTTGCCAAAGTTCTCACTTCTGCCCTGTGATCTTAAACAGGCCCATTTTTTAAATTTATTCTATTTTAGGTATTCCTTACATCCTTGGGTCCAATATTAAACTGTTGAATAAATGTGGTTTATTTAAAAGAATAATACTTTATATTAACTGAATGATTAATAATAATTATTATTACTAATCATTCAGTTATGAGCATCATTAAACTGCCAATTTTGTACTGGATTATCGTTTCATTGATAGATCATTGATCATGGAGATCATTTTGAATTGGCAAATATTAATATTATTTTTCACCAAGTAAGACCCCGTTAATGTATCCCCACAAATATATCTCCATCGTCAATGAAGTAGGGATAAGGCGTTTAATACAATATCCTTTAGTTATAACATCTAGAAAGTTCTGAGGACGTTTGAGTGTATTGTGCAAAAGATGCAATAATTTACATAATTTACTTGGGGGAATTTGCAATTGTAATTAGCAGAGTGCCGAGCTGCAGATAGTAATTAATCTAAGACATTCCTCGACTACAGGATATCTAATTAGTCATTTCTATTATGGCCTCTTTATGGTTTACAGATATTTTTATGCATTATGTTATCTTTGTATTGTTATTCTTGGAATTTCGTGGCTACGATGGTTACGTAAAGTAACGCAAGTTCGCCCGCTTTTCACTTTTTAATATTTTGTTTAATATAATAGGTAAATAAACGTATAACTGGTATTTTTGATATTATTTCTTATTAGGACCATTTTTGGGCGCCACTGAACATACGTTCTTATGTATAAGTATATGCAGTAGGTATTGTATCGTTTAGATTTTATATTTCGTGGGTGTCCTTCGCCACGTTTCAAAGAAGATACGTCATGCACATAAATAATGTATATGTATATGGACATTTCTGTTATGCTTCAGGATTTATAGTATATTGCATGTAATATTTCAAATGATGGGACTCTAATGTTATGGATTAGATGATGATTAAGGTAAAAACTAAATTAAAATGAAAATTAAGGGAAATATTAATAGTAAGAAAAGCATTAACGTATTTACATGCAAAATACGGGAAACTATGCGAAAATAGCATATTAACTGAACAATTTATGCCCCTTTTTTATCAAAATTTTCCCTGTATGTTTTGTACGGGTATTTTTCTTTGTTGAATTCAGATAAATTATTTCATATCAATTTTTGCCTATTCAAGATTTTCATAAGAGACATATACCTATAAATTTTTGAAGCGATTTTTCAATTATGCATAGTGCATTAGTGGAATAAACCACCTTTTCTCAGTCTTTTTTGGGTAAATAGCATTCCGTATGCTAACTAGTTTTCAACATTCAATTGTAATGTTGAAAACTAGATTTTTAAGTTGAACATTATCGAATAGCATGGCTCTGTGCTATTCGAGTTCTAAGGAATATTGGTTGAAAATGTTTCATACATTTTTTTATTAAATATCGTATATACAACACATTCAGAATTTTTGAATATACCCATTAAGACTTAATTTGTTTCCCGTCTTGGCGACATTTTGATTTTTTATTTTTTCATGTTCGACAAAATGGTGGACATTGTTATTAGTCATATTGCATTGTTCGTCACGTCACCTACCTAAAGACATCCGGAAGGCAGCTGAAAAAACATCGGTATAGTACCGGTACAGGTCGGCTGAAAAAACATCTGATATGAAAAATCGAAACTGTCGTTATAAGTAAACAATGTAGTTAAAATGAAAATATATTTTCTTCTGAAACAGAATTTGAAATGTGACTCTCCCATGCGAGATGATAGCCAACTGTGTTGACACCAAAGTTTAATATAGCGCACTGTCATAATTTTGAGTACCATCTAGTGCGTTAGGTATGGAGCTTTAGAATATAGTTTTAGTTGTGTTTTTGGGAAAATATAGTCAATTTGACTTTGCCGTCCGTTAGGAAAAAGAAAAAAATTAGGAATAAAATTTATTTTTCTAGTTTGCTGATAATGGGTCATACATTGCTTTTCTTAAATTGAAAACTTTTAGTTGTTTTTATTAAAAAATATTGACTTAAAATAAACAAATCCATATAGTAGATTTCTCATTTATGTATTAGTATGGATTCTATGTGAAATAATTTGACCAATTCAATAAATAGGAAATTTTAAGTTATATAAAACCACTAAAATATGATGCGGAACCGATGTGTGCTTCATTACTGGAAGGTAATAGTGGAGTGATTTAATATAATAACTGAAGACGAAGTGAGCAGGTCTTACTAAGTCACGATGCCACAATACGATGAAACCTTCTTCCTCGATGACAGCAAGAATCAAAGACGAAACAAGAGGAGCTACCGTGTCTACAAGCAAGGGAACGCGCCTCCTTTGGAACCGGCCAAAGTTCTGAATGTGCTGGAAGGACACAGTACTGCGGTGCTCAAGCATAATATAAAGAACCTCAAGAATAAGAACAAATTTAGTGATGAAAATAAGGACAATAGCAATCGTATCGAGGATTACGTCGATTATTATGACGTTAAAAATAATAACATTTATAGTGGACTAGCGGCCGGGAAAAGTTTGGAAAATTTAGTCTCCAAAGAAGGACTTCTTATAGGCGATTGCCTAAACGTACCAAAGAGAGCTATAAGGAACGGCTTCAGTTTGCATAGTCTCTTGGAAGAAGATGAGAGGTATCATTATGTGTCACCGAAAATGTGCATCGGTGGTGGAAGGGTGGATAAGGAAGATTATCAGGGCGGAGGCGGTGTGAGGAATTCATATTCGGTGAACGATGTAAGCGATGATGTGAAGAGAAGAAACGGAAGGGATCGATACGCCAGGAGGGGATTGAAGCAGCAGCGCTCCAACATCAGGAGTTTAGAGGCTGGGATTTACAGGAGGCTGAATCAAGATACTAGTGAGAGAGATCAAGATGAGGCAGAATTCGGTAAATATGTTTTTATAGTCGTACTTTTTTGTTCATATAGGTTTTTTGTACGGATTTGCACAACTGGTAACATTTTTGTATAATTTTAAATACTTTTGTAAATTATACTTCTACTTGTACTTCTTTAGTATATATGTCCGTCCGTCTATTCTACTCTTCTAGGTTTTAAATTGCGAAAGCTGTAGTAATTTTTGCACCATTCGATAATTATCCAAATCTAGTTGCGTAATTATTTTGCACAAAATATTAAAATTGAAAGACAGCATAGAAGGAAAAATTGAGGAAACATTTCTTCGACAGGAATATTACTTAACTTTAAAAAGAGCTTTTTGAAGATATTTTATATATATTTCTCCATAATTTAAATTAAAATCCAATTTGCAGAAAATTGGGATGGGTGGATGAGAAATCAGTACAGGAAAGAAAAAAGAGTTTTATCGTTACTCCAGCCGTCGTGTTCAGAAACTCGCTTCGGGGCTTTCTTGGACTCGATTACGTGTGTATTCGTATATTGTTGTCTTCTATGTGTCTTATCAGTGTCGAACAGTAGGGATATTTTACGTGCCGTATAAGGTTTCCGCCGGGTGAGTCATTATATCGCTAAAATCGGGACGTCCGCGAAAATCGCGAGACCTGACGATACTAATCATATGTTGCGATAAATGTGCAAATTTGGTTTTAGCCTTTTTTTCTAATATTACGTTTACCAAACCAATCGTCATAAATTTTAAAAAAAATTACTATATTTCCTAATAATGCATAAACAACGGCACATAAATTGAAATTAAAAATGCTGAAATAAACTGAAGAGGAAAATTTGAAAATGATTTGCATCCATTGACTAGAGTATTATAAAATTCTACTAAAGTTTATTTTTAAATATTAATCGAATTGTTGGTTTTGCTGGTCGTCTATTTTTCTATTATAATTTTGTTATTTTTTATTATTGTCAAAATATTGAAGCAGTTAAAACTTATGTATTTCAAAATAAAAAAATAAGTAAAAATGTATATTTTTTATCAAAGTAAGGACAATACATTTTTAGAAACTTTATGTTCATTCATTGCAAACAGATCTCTCTCTGATATAGTTACGATTAAGTGGTTCAGTCGTTGATTAGCGTGAAAAATTGGAGAATTCTGATAGCATTTGGATCTAAATGATAGTATCTAGATCCAAATGCTATCAAAAAAAAGATGGCTGTTAAACGCTAGAAGCTATTAGGTACAAAGACTGTATGTATTTAATAAAACAGGACATAAGATTACTTCTTTTACTTAATAGAAGTGCAAGAAAAACAATATTTGTTCACAAGGACAATATTTTTTCTTAGTTGTAGAATGGAAAGTCAACAAGTATGAATGTTTTGTACTATAAATATACAATGTGTTCCAAATAATTAGTTTCCATTTATTAACTAAGTAAAATATAACACAGATATGTTTTGTACAGTAAAGATATAATGCTGCAAAATTTTAGTTGATCTAAAAATGATACACGACCTGAAAGTTTGAGGCTTTATTTATAACTGTTTAAGAAATAGAGTTCTGGACAAACACACGGAGGGAACGAGAAGCGTGATATAATGTTTTTTTTATTTACTAATCAAACAATTAAAACTTTACAGAAACAAAATTAATACTACATGAAAATTGTGTTAATTTTTGGATAATTTGGCACTTTGGTAAATTAATACTATATTTCCAGTATTATCAAATACCCTCTACTTCAAAATAAAACACAATTAAAAAAAGAATATTTAAGTTTTCCTAAAAAAAACTCGAAAATAAAGTTTTCTTACAATTTTTTTTTATTTACTAATTAAACAATTAAAAGTTTACAGCAACAAAATTAATACTACATCAACATTGAATATAATATATTATAATTTGGCACTTTGGTAAACTAATCATATATACCGCAAACAAAACACACTTAATTAAAAAAAATAATATTGAATTTTTCCTAATAAAAAACGCGAGAATAAAATTTTGTTACAATGTACCGAAGCAGATATACATGTATAGTATGACTATAACTTTAGTTAATAATAAATGCAGAAATATAAACATCAATAAAATAATATTCAGTGAAATAATAATTTCATTATAAAGGATAGGAATTTCCAATGAGATAACTTGTGTTATACTCACAATTGATTTTATTTATACCGTCTGTACTAAGTCACGTTTTAGTTACATATCACCATAATTATAATTTAAAATTGTAATATGTAGTCTGTAGAAACTGTAGGTTAATACATAAGCGAAATATGGTTGTCGACACGTATTTGCTTTAGTACAGGTGCGATTTTTGTCGTGAAGATATGGTCGATTTTTCTTCTTGAAAGGAGCAAGGTCAGTCAATGTTTGACGTATGTACTGTATTTGCAGAGGCGTACGTAATTAGCAGTAGCCAAATCGGAAGGTGATCAGGTATCGCTTGTGGCGCACTTAAATGTTGTTGATTTGATTGACAATTGATTAGCGCAATTTTAGTTTAACTAAAATGATCGTAAGTTACTTAAAAGGACGCAAGGTCAGTTGTAATTATTTCAATGCGGTTCTAGGTAAATTAGCAAATTCTGCTAGGAATCGGCGACCATCTTTCACTAGGTTGGCTTGTTTACCGTTCTTCAGAATTAAGGCAGTATAATAAGATCTTTGAAGTGTATTTTAGGCTTGTATGTTAGTAGCTTTACAAAATCTATTAAGATCTCGCTTCTCATTCTGTTCGCTTGTTCGTCCAGAATTCTATTTTTTAAACAATTATAAATGAAACTTTCAAATTTCAGGTTCTTTGTCATTTTTAGATATATTTCTTTTGGTATCGAATAAGTAATATATGACAGCATTTTAATTTAGAAAAAATCAATGTTAAGTAAATTGATAAATATCAATATGGTAAGTGGAGACATTCAAACAGATATTATAAATGTGAAAGTTTGCACGGATGACACGAAATTTGGGATATAATATGACCCGGACTAGCAATAAGCCTTTTATATGCTAATCAGGGCATTATCTTTTATTATGTAGGTTTTCGTTTAATCACGGTTCCTCGTTGCCTATTATAAGTGAAATTCTGTTAAGTCTAGAAAATTCTGTTAATTATAAATAAAAATATATATAAATTCTGTAAGTATATATTCTTCGTAATGTTAAAATATATATGAATTCTGTTAATTATAGTGTATATTCTTCGTAATGTTAAAATATATATAAATTCTGTTACTTATAGCATATATTCTTCGTAATGTTAAAATATATATACATTCTATTAATTATAGTATATATTCTTCGTAATGTAAAAATATATATAAATTCTGTTAATTATAGTATATATTCTTCGTAATGTTAAAAAAATACAATACTTATTGAGCAATAAATAACAAGATTTAAATTTACTGTCTTCAATTTCCGGGATACCATACTAAAACAGGAAAACAGTTTTTCTCAGGAATAATTTGACGTAGAAACTTGAAATTTATGAACATTAATCCGTCTATATTTCAGTAGCTAAAATTTAAAAATATTTATTTGGGAATTTTAGAGAGAGCATATTAAGTACTCGCATTTTTTTATTTCCATATACCATATACAGCGTGGCTTGTCGTATGAAAGGGTTATAATATCTTGTATTATATCTTATATTTGATATTATATATTCAGATATATAGTGAAAAATATTTAAAAAAATATCTCCCCCTCCTCCCTTATTTCCGAAACTACTAACTGCGAAATTATGGAAAATATGAGTTTTTTTAAAACTATTGCAAAGAAAATATGATGTTTTAAAATCAATGCAAGGGTTTTAGAAAAGCTGCAGTGGTGATTGTAGATGTCATAAATTTTGAATTATTCACCATGTTTTTATTACTAAAAAAAATTTTTTAAAATGCCCGTATCGTGCATCATCACGGGGTTTTGACAAACCCGCCCCTTCCGCCGCCGCCAAAGTCGTCAGCCAGCCAAGAGGCGGTAAAAACCCAGACCCTGCTTGGCCCAGCGGGTGGCACCGAGACCACCCGCCCAAACACAGCCTAGTTTTTTTTAGAATGCTTAGCTATCTGTCTGCTAATTTGTTTTTCAATCACGCGAAATCTACTAGACGAATTTTGATGAAATTTGGTATCGTAATAGTTTATGCCCTCGAGCCTCGGGTACTTTTTATCTGGAAATTATAAATTAAAAAAAAAACTCGATTTGACGAATGCTATGATACTGCCAACGTCATAGAGTTCTAAGAGAAGAACAAAATAAAAAATATATATACCTAATAACTTATTCTAAATTCCACGCGAACGAAGTCGCAGGCACATCTTGTTGCCAATAATATTTTTCTTTTTTCTTTTAGACGTTGTCGTTCAGTTTAGTAAACAATGCTACTGCAGTCTCTGACATTGTGGAAAGATGATGCAACGAATGTGATTTAAAACGCATATTTATACATTTATTCATAGATGCTGTTTTGCTATTATTGTTAATAAATATAGATACGGGGCCTTCTCGGTTTGTTGTAGAGCTAATAGGAAGTGTGAAAGCGTACCGTTCTGGTGTGTACCACCAGCTAACATGAAAATATATTTATTTTCACATTTTATTTAATAATTTAACACTTTCATTCGTATAAGTATATTTGTTGAAGTTATGACGACACAAGTAATCTATTTGAACTTGCCCAAATACCTTAATCTGAACGTAAATCATAACATATATTCCAGTAGATTTAAAAAATTATGATTTATTATATTTCATATATATGTGTATGTATATATATATAATCTGTTATAACGACATCAAAGGGACTACTCATATTTAGTCGTAAAAACCGATAGTCGTAACAAGCGAAGATGTATTCGAGAAAGTATTTATGGTATTATTGAATGTGTATTTTGTAAGTACCTACATATTAATCGAAAAATATATATTTGTACAAAATTAAACTATATTTTGTTTATTTCACATAAAACATATAATATAAAAGAACAATACATATGTATATTACTTTTCTGTATGCATAAAATCTGTAATTTTAGGCTGTTTGGAACACTTCTGTCGTGCATACATATTTTGTAATTCACGTTGGATTTTAATTAGCGTATCGTCATATTTGTCTCGGATGTGGGATTGTTCATTAAGAAGAACAATCTTTCGTAAAACACTAACAGCATTGAGACTATCATTTAAAGTTGGCACTGTAAATTGTCTTCAGAGTCTTCCTGTTCGTCATCTTCCTCTTAAACTTCTCGTACAATATAATCCTCCGTAGCTGGAGCACAAATTGCAATAGAGTTATCTACATCAATGAACTCCTCTGCTTCAGTAGTAGATAAAGCAGGGCGTAAAGGCGTAAGGGTGTTTTGCGTTATCCATTCTTCTACAGCATTTTTATCAAAACTGGCAGCTTCACCACTCATTTTCCCGCCGACAATACCATGCCGAGCCCGGAAACGTTAAATCCTAGACGAGCAAATGAAATCTTCACCAAAACGCTGAGAAAAATCGTTAGCTTTTTGTTGAAGAATTGGTCCGTTTATTGGCACATTATTAGTCCTTTGATATTTAAATCACAACAAAGCTTCCTCAATCTTCGTGTGCTTCGTTGTTCTGGCTCGTTTCATTTTCAAAAAATTGTTGCCATAAAGCATTTGAATTTTTTCCCTCTATTTTCAAATGGTTGAAATTGTCGAGTGTGGTACACCATATTCCTTCGCCAAGTCTTTGTTCAGAATTCCACTTTCTAGCTTTGACACAATAAGCGATTTTTCTTCGATATTAATTTGTTTTCTTTTTCTTTGCGACATGTTAAAAATTTCACAAATAACTCCACAATATGTTTTGGTGCGTCTTGTATACAGATAATTAACATACTGACTGAGACACGAAGAAGCGGGCTTTTATTACTATTACTACTATACTGCATGCACCGTGTTTTGTTTCTAAGAATTACAACAGACCCTACACTTTTTGTTTACTTTTGTGCTTGACCATTATGTGTGCCAGATGTGGATACCTATTCAAATTGTTTACAATACAGCTTAGTCGAAACTCAGTTGGTCGTTCTAACAGACATATTTCTCTCAAAATACTAGTTAAATGTAGTCGCTTAAAGAGGTATGTCGTAATAAGCAATGTCATAAAAAACAATATTTTTGATGAGGCGATCGTATTGCATTCAGCCGGGACCTTTGATTTTGGTCAATATAAACGGTATCTTGTTCTAAACGATGTCGCCATAAACGGTTTTGACTGTGTATATATATATATATATATATATATATATATATATATATATATATATGTATATATATATATATATATATATATATATTTATATATATATCATATATTTCTTCCGGAAGAAGAAACGGAATCTGATTTTTGACATTTCGAATCGATTTCGAGTTATTCATTTTTAAAGCTGAGAATTCTCTCCAATTTTACACTTTTTAATCGACTTCAAAAAAGGTTGAACTTCTCAATTCTACTGAGCATGCGTATGTGTGAATTATATGGAATGATTGTTTTTCTATTTAAAAGGGCGTAACTCAAGAGTAGACCCATATAAATTTGTTGAAACCTTGGTGACGTAGTCAGGATACGGACAATGGAATATTTCGTTACAGTTAATTTTTATTTCAATGTAGTACCCAATCCAAAAACAAGTCATAATTAGAAATACATCAGTGTTAATTGTTATTACTGTAATTTGAGTAAGTAATTAAAATTTTTAACTTTTCAGTGCTTCACAAAAAACTTGTTTTTCAAGTTTAGTTTATTCGTTTTCATATTATAGAATGTCATTAAGACTTCACTATTGTTGACAAAACACGTAAGATTATTTCTTTAAAGCAGGAAAATATCTTGAAAATTAATAAATTAATCGTTGAAAATACTGAGAAAAAAATTCAAAATTGTTCAGGTAACAATAGTTATTATTACCTGACCTATCTTATATGTGTATAAAAAGTAAGATTGTAAGTAAGATTCTTGGATCACAAAAAACGACAAATATTAAATTGAAATATGACTTTCTAATAACAGACTGCTTTCGCTATTCTTAAACATTAGTAATAAAATCTAAGAAAAATAAGTAATAAACATGATCATGTAACGAGATCACATGAAGATCAGATAACTAGTTTTAAAGTTAGGAGATAACATGAAAACGCATTTTCCACACTTATATAAAGTTCGAGTATATTCTTCATACTCCGTTTCGTCTTGCATAAATGTGTAAATGTATAATATTACTTTTATCAAGCTGACAGAAAAGGTTGAGAAATTACTGAAAATTTCTCTACGCTCATATTCACAACTTCAAGTTCCCAATTTGAATAATTTCTAATTTTGAGATTTAATACAGTTTAGTTTATATCGCTGGTTTGCGAGAATATTGACGCATCTCAAAATTAATTAAAATTTAAGTAAGTATGCCAAACGATCATAAACCGATTATATTTTATCGTGAACAGAGACGCACCGCAGTTTTCGCGCTAAGGTTCGTTAGAATGAGACAGCGTCATTGTTCATTTGAGACAAAACATACTAGGGCCAATCGCAAACACCGACTCATGTCAGTTGTGCCGACAACGCTGGAGTGAACGAACGCTCGTTTATCGTAAACAATGACGCATTACGAATTCGATTGCAATAATATGTATATTCTGTTCTAGAATAGTGATGTGTCAATATTTTTGATAAAGGTGAGTGGTTTTCTAAGTATTATTTTGACTACTTCTTACTTGAGTCTATATTCACGAAAAAATTATAGACTTTTTTGTTTGACGCCGTTGTTTTTGAAAAGCATGGTCCTGTTTTTGCTTCTTTTTACGAAATGCGTCTTTGTTGAAGGAATTATACGATAACATTTTTGAGTTAATGATAATGTCATAATATCGATAATTCATTATTTATATAAAATTATTTGTTTCAGATCATTGTGATTATCCAAGATGTCAGAAAGAAGATTATTCATGGAAAAGTTGAAAGAGTCAAGTAGTAAAAAAGCTGAAAAGGAGGATCTACAAGATACGGTTAATAAACGAGGAGGTAGCCTTAAATACCTACAAACTATAAATATTTATAATTTGTCTTAGCTTTGTTTATAAAAATATTCTTGAAGTATAAATTTAATGACTAAATATATTTTCAGAAACCATTACACATGAAAGCAGTACGCTGTTAGGTGAAAAAAATTACGACGATAATATCGAAAATGATATAAATATTATCAACACATCAGGTAAGCAAACCATTATACGAGTGCATTAAATATATAATTATAAATAATTTAATTTTGATATTCACTTATTTGAATGTGTCTTTAGTAAATAAATTAATACTTATTTTTCAGTCAATAATGCAGATAAAAAAGAGTTAGTTTCCCGAAACAGATCTTTATCTACATCGTCCTCATCGTCATCCTGCTCGTCATCTTGTTCAAAATGTAATACCACAGACTTAGAACAGTGTAATAAAGAACCCGACAATATGGTGAACTTAAATAATATCCGGGGCCGTAGTCTGCAAAATGAAACTAAAGAAAATAGGGTAAAGAAAATAGATTCAGATGACAGATTGGAAGAGAACGTTGAAGAAAACATTTTAAATGAAAAACATTTTAAAGAGGAAAGCTCAGCCAGAACTTTGGAAAACGAATGTAGCAAAACGTCTACGAAATGCAGGGCAAGAATATATAGGAAAAAATAAAAAAGTCATACAAAAAAGACGATTGCGACAGGGATGTACAGAGAAGTGCAAATTGAAATGTAACACTAAATTTGATAATGAGACTTGCCTCCATATTTTTAACGCTTTTTATAACTTGCCTGATTTGCAAAATAAAAGAACTTTTGTAGCATTCAATTTAACCTCTGTTGTTCCGGCGTATCAATATAAGAAAGGAACACGTCGAAATAATAACGCATTTTATTTGACTGATAAAGAAGGCGATAAAATTCGTGTCTGTAAAACATTTTTAATGTCCACCCTGGTTGTGTCAGACAGATTTATTCGAACAGTTACAGATAAATCTAAAAATGATATTCCGGGAATTATAGCTGAAGACTTGCGAGGCAAACATGGCAATCATAATCGTGTAGATAATAAAATTAAAGATAGTGTAAGGAATTTCATAAAGGCAATACCAAAAATAGAAAGCCATTACTGTCGAGCAGATACGAGCAAGGAATATATTGACGGAAGTAAGACTATTGCAGAAATTTATAGAGACTACGCAAAACTGTGTGAGGAGAAAGGAGAAGCAAGTGCGAATTATATTATGTTCAATAGAATATTTAATGGAGAATTTAATATCGCTTTTTATCGACCTAAAAAAGATCAGTGCGAGGACTGTACTGCCTATAATAATGCAACTGGAGAAGATAGAATTCGTCTAAAACCTAAATATGACAACCACATAAAAGTAAAAGAACTTTCGAGAAAAGAAAAAGATAAAGATAAAAAAGAAGCAGAAGAAAAAGACTCGACTATAGTAGCGGTTTATGATTTGCAGGCCGTGGTGCTATGTCCCAGGGGAGATGTATCAAACTTTTACTATGTTTCGAAAGTGAATACCTTAAACTTCACTATATATGAGAAGAAGAATAAAAATGCGCTCTGCTTCGTCTGGCATGAAGGAGAGGCTAATAGAGGAGCTATGGAAATCGGAACTTGCGTTTTTGAATATTTGAAAAGTCTTGGTAAAAATATAACTCCCGTCGCCAAGCTACATGTGATTTTTTATTCGGACAACTGTTGCGGGCAACAGAAAAATAAATTTATTATTAGCATGTACATGTACGTTGTTTCTACTTTTAATTACATCGATAGTATCACACACAAATTTCTAATTAAGGGGCACACCCAAAACGAAGGGGACAGTGTCCATTCTGTAATTCAAAAAAATATCAACAAGACTTTGAAATCTGGCCCCATCTACACACCGGATCAATACATATCCATTATTCACAATACAAAAAAGAAAGGACCTCCATATAAAGTAATCGAGATGGACCATAAAAGTTTTTACGATTTTAAGTCTCTTGCCTCTGATGTGGGTAAAAATTTTAACAAAAACACAGACAGCGAAAAAAAAAATTGCGTAAAAGTCACAAGTCGAACATCAAAATCTTTAGATGAGAATTACAGGCTGCAATGTGCATATAAGAAATCTATAGGAATCTCAGAAAATAAGAGAAGAGGATTATTAAAGTTAGTAGACAAAAATATAATTGCAAACTATTATCGGCAGTTTGATGAGGGGTTGTAAAATAAATGATTTATTTTACTTTCTACTACTCCTTGATGTTCCTATTATTGTGATAATTTCATTATTTTTAAGAGTACATTTATTTTGAAGAGAATATTCTTTCTGATTTCATTAGTTATGAAGAGTTTATTTTTATTTGATTTGTTTTGATGAACAGTAATTTTTTGTATTTTTTTAAATTACATTTAAGAGTACATGTTAATATAAAATAACATGTTCATTTATTTTGAAGAAATTATGTTTAGTATAATTTCATTTGTTTTTTGTTTGAAAAGTTCATCTATAATTTGATATGAAGAGTTTATGTTCATTTTGTATTCATTTCTTTTGTGGAGTTATTTTTTATTACGTTTATTTTGATGGACGGTGTTTTAAGAAAACCTATAATACTAACTTAATATTGTTATATTTTGTTTAAAGTACAAAAGATTTAAATAATGTTGTATGTTCCTGATTAATATTTATAGTACACTGTTAAGCAAAATTGTGACATAAGTAGAATTTATGGATTTTTAGTTTCGAGAACAAAGACTGATATCTGATACTCTTGGTTATTACGATTTTGTTTTTAAATTTAAATAAAATTCAAAAAAAAATTTTTGTTTTTTAATACTAATATAAATTTTCCTTTAATCAGTAAAGTCAAATCTTAAATAAATCATTTATATTTTGCAGTATTCGCTTAAATGTTAGTCAAAATATTTGAGAACGTTATTCTGTAAAATTCAAAATTCTTGATTGCGTCGTTATTCTCGCAAACCAGCAATATGTTGGATAGATAACGGACCTTCGTTATCTATCAAACATGCAAATTAAATTGTACAAAATGAATCTTACATTTATAAATCTTAGGTACAAAATTAAAAAAATCAATGAATTCTGTGAATATTCTGAATACTTAATCAGATCGGCTGTAAATGTTGATAAAACATTTATACCATAGATATATGTTGCAATAGGAGGGCGATACGTCGATAGCGCGCGCTGCGGACGCATCTCATCGTGGCAAGTAGAGCACGACCGTCGCTCGCCGGCGACACGGTTTCCACTCGCGGCGCGTCGCCCGCCGCTGTCCATCACGCATCACACATCGCGCGTCATGTGTGAGGCCCGTTATTCAATTTGATTTGATTTTTTGTGTCCGTCTGTAACAGGATAATTCTTTTGTCTATATATCTTTGTCTGTTATACGTCTAAACTATTTTTCGAGGAACTTTACTAATTTATGTATTCTTCAAAACGGGAATATATACCTATTAATTTATTAAATTATGGCTGCGGAGAACATATATTATTGACAGTCATGTATATAATAATACGTGTTTAAAACTAGAATCATTAAAAGTTTACTGTTAAAAATTCAGGGTTAAGTAGTGACAAGGTTTCTTTTGATTAACTATGCAATTAGATCGTCAATAGATCGTCAGGAATTCTCATTCCTGACGATCGTACTATTTCAGTACCAATCTTTCAAATCGAGAGTCATTTGATTATTATAAAACACGTAATAGCAATATTAATGACACAATACAACAGGTAATAGTAATAATAATACGTTCTGTGTATAAAAGGATTGGAATCTAAAGCTAAAACACTTTCTCGCTATTTTGTCATTTCAAAATCTTTTGAAAAAGTCCGTTGCCAGTTAAAATATTATTTTATTTATTACTTTATTCGGATTTAAGATTAAATTTATTAAGAAAAAATGAGTTTAAATTTGTAAACTAATTAATATTTTTGCCCTGCATAACAAGCATTTAGGTGGTCGTTCCCTTTTAGTACGGTTCAAACGGAAAGGCAACGTCGTCTGTCCCTCTGTTCGTCCGTCGTCTACCATTTGTCTACTGCGGTTTAAAAAGGATCAGTGCGATTATATTTCGCGACCAATAAATTGTCATGTATGTAGACATTTTATTGTATTTAATTTTTCACAATTAAATGAAACTACGTGATGTAGTATTATTTCTACTTTATTTATGTTCTTTACCACGACCTAAATTTCGTTGTATGACAACATCTTATCTTCAGGTGGGCAATTTGTCAATCTTTACAAATTGCCCACGTGAAGATGTTGTCATACAATGAGACCTAGGTCGTGGTAAAGAATTTAAATAAAGTAGAAATAATACATCACGTAGTTTCATTTAATTGTGAAAAATTAAATAATAATGAATTTTTACAAAATTAACGCCAAATATATTCAATACTTTATTGTATATAACAATTGCGCGAAACTTAGGTATACATCAAATATCACTAAGCGTTTTCTTTTTTTTTTGTAAGCGTACTATGAAAACATCGTTTATTAAGTTTTTTTTCCCTGTCTGTAACTTGGCAATCTGTGTGTTGACACAATGGGCCAATCCGTTGAAGTTAATGTCGTTTGTGACCACAAAAAAGGACCCCGTTTAGGCGAGTTCCTGTCATTTGCTGTCAAATCTCGCGGATAGTGTAGGTACACTATGCCGTTTGAGACGGGAGTATGTGACACTTCCTGTGCCCTCATGCTGTGTTATCAGCTCATTGACATGTGTTGCTATTCTTTTCTGATAGTTTTCGCTATATCTGGCAATCTCCTGCTTAACAGTGTTGACTTTTAGGTCTTCGTGTATATATTTGTTGCTCACGTAGTAAGGGGCATTTATCATTGCTCTAAGTGTCTCTCTGTCCTCTCTCAGTCTCTCTGTCCCCCGTATGTCCAGATTGGTTTTAGGATATACTTGTAGATGGCTAGTTTGCTTTCCCGCGTAAGTCTCGATTTAGGACCTGTGACCCAATACATCGATCTGAGCTTTATGTCCAGCTGTTTGCGTTTAGTCCAAATATGCTTTCTCCAGGTAAGTCTTCTATCCAGATGCATACCCAGATATTTAGCATCTTCCACTTGTGGTATAATTTCATTGTGGATTTTTATTGGGGGACAGGTTTGTCTTCTAAGGGTGAAGGTGACATGGATAGATTTTCCCTGATTAACTTTGATATGCCAATTGTCTAGCCACTTCTCTACCTCGTGAATATGGTCTTGTAGTTTAGCTGAGGCTACTGTTGGATCCTCGTGAACTGACAAAATCGCTGTGTCATCTGCATAAGTCGCTGTTAGAGTATCAGCGTGCGTTGGCAGATCTGCAGTAAAGATCAGATACATTAAGGGACCCAGTATACTTCCTTGTGGCACTCCTGATTGGACTATATAGAAAAGTGAGGTTTCATTGTTATATTTTACTTCGAAGCACCTTCCATCGAGAAATGATTTCAAGATCGGGAAGAAGGAGTGTGGTAACAATTTTTTAAGCTTGTAGAGGAGTCTCTCGTGCCACACTCTGTCAAAAGCTTGACTAATGTCTAAGAAGACAGCAGAGCAGTAGTGTTTATGTTCTAAAGTACGGCTTATGGTATCTGTGATACAATGTATCGGCTCCACGGTGCCGTGATGTTCCCGGAAACCGAATTGATGAGCAGGAACGGCATTTGGTAGGTAGGTACGCATCCTGGTCAGCAATATCTTCTCCATCAGTTTACCCAGCAAGGAAAGTAGGCTTATTGGTCTATAGGAACTCGCTTCGTGGATAGGTTTACCTGGTTTTGGGATCATTATTATTTGCGCAATTTTCCATTGGGTGGGATAGAAAGCAAGTCTTAAACAGGCGTTAAAGATTGCAATTATAAGAACTACTCCTTTTATAGGTAATTGTTTCAGTAGTTTTGCGTCGATTGAATCGTAACCTGGCGTTTTACCCTCTGGTAGTTTCCATATTTCTCTCCACACCTCTTTAGGACTGGCACAGTTTAGTGGTAGGCACATTTGCATTGGAGAATGAAGATACTCTAAGACTTCCTTATCGTGTCCTGGGTTTTTGCTAGGTAAAGGGTGGAACACAGTTTTTAGGTGTTCCGAAAATACCTGAGCCTTTTCACTGTCAGTTCTTGCCCATTTCGATTGAGAGGATTTTATAGGTGGAATGTGAACTTTTGGTCGTTTTAGCATTTTTGTTGTCTTCCAAAGTGAGTAGTTGCTATCTTTGTTAGGAGACAGGAGAGCCAGCTGATTTTGGAGACGTTCGTTGTCAGCTATACGGATCATGTGTTTGAGTTCTTCTGAAGCCTTGTTAAATGCTTTTTTATCGCTGGGATATTGAGTAGTATGCCATTTTTTTCTCAGTTGTCTTCTTTCATACACTTTATCTTTTATGAGCTTAGAGTAGTGATAGTTTTGCTCAGTAGGTCTCAGGATGGGTGTTGATTTTTTTGCCGGTGGATGACGGCAGCGGCAGACACAGGCTTATTGAATCTGTTATTATTGTCTTGTAAATATTCCATCCTGTTTTATGGTTATATAATCTTTGTGGATACTCTATCAGAATCGCTTTGTAGTGGTAGTTGAGTATCACTTGTGTATGGTCTGATGATAGGTCTGTGCATTCCTCTATGTCTATCTGACTAGATGCAATATTTCTGACAATGAAAAAGTCCAGCAGGTCTGGCACATTTCCCTGATCAGACGGCCAGTAGGTGGGAATACCATGTGAGACAGATTTAAGATGAAGTTCATTTAGAGCAGCGCACAGGTTTCGACCCCTCGTTAGTGTTAGCCTGGAGCCCCATGACACGTGTTTGGCGTTCCAATCACCACCGCATATGAAACTACTTCCAAGTACGTTGAAGAAGGATTTGTAGTCATCACTTATAATAGAATGTCTAGGCGGGCAGTAAATTGCAGTCAAGGTTGTTTCTGTTCTATGGTCCTGGATTCTAACTGAGGTAGCTTGAATTTTGTCAGTTTCGTATTTTTCGAGGGTATAATGTTTGATGTTCTGTTTTATTATGACTGCTGTTCCGCCATGAGAATTGCCAGAGGGATGGTGTGTGGTATACACCTTGTAGTTTTTGAGACTGAAATACGTTTTATTTGTAAACCTCGTTTCAGAGATTAAGGCCACGTCAATTCTTTCCGTTTTAAGAAATAGTTCGAGTTCTTGTCTACGTTCTGTCAACCCATTGGTATTCCATGTAACTATCCTTAAGTTTAGGGGTGCTTGATAAGGCTTGTGACTAGTTGGATCATACGATCCATCAAGTTGTCTAACATAATGTTCATTATGTTTTGGAATTTGTCAAACATTACGTCTAGTACTTCCGTAAAATTATTTGGGTCATTGATATTGGCTTTCGTGTCAGTTGCGTTTTTTTGTTTTGCTGCTTGTGCGTAAGAGGTGTTGGGTTTACTGAATTTGTAATATTTATACTGATTGCTTGTTTGTGTGTTTTCTGTTGATGTATTCAGATGGCTGTTTTGCGTTGTACTCTTTGTATTGTCATTCATGTCTGTTGTCTTTTTTGTTTGGTTTTGCATTATACTCTTGGTATTGTTATTCATATCTTTAGTCTTTTTTGTTTTGTTTTTCAATAATAGGTCTTTGTAGTGTTTATACTTTTCGCATCCTTTGTAGCTAGCAGGATGTTTTTCATTGCAGTTTGCGCAAGTAGCCTCTGTGTCAGGTCTTTTTAGACAGCTTGCTGTAGGGTGTTCTTCCCCGCATTTTACGCATCTGAAAAGTCTATTGCACTGATTTTTAGCATGTCCGAATCTCTGGCACCTTTTGCATTGCAATATGTCTAGCTTTTTGTATGGGGCTTCAAAT
Source organism: Druceiella hillmani (assembly GCA_039881145.1). NCBI lineage: Eukaryota > Metazoa > Arthropoda > Insecta > Lepidoptera > Hepialidae > Druceiella > Druceiella hillmani. The sequence continues at coordinate 3,022,558 of JAYKKI010000033.1, read as the reverse complement.
GTAATTTTCATGTAATTCAGTTGATTGATCTTGAAGATTTCTTTATTGTTGTATTTTGGCTCTAGGTCTACGTAAAAAAGAGGGAGTGGATTTTTGGTACTTTTATGCATTACATTTGTAATTTGTCTGACCTCGTGTCCTAATTCTAATTTCCTCTAATATTCCCTTATTATTACAGTGTCTTCTGATGCGTGTAGCCCACATAAGACCACACGATAGGCTCTTTCGCTTTTAAGTTTATATGTATAATGGCTAATGTTATTCGCAATAAAGTTAGCCCTTATACCTTTGTATGTATCCACATCAGCCGGCATTATTTTTACGACATGACCAGATTTCAAAGTTGTCATAGTGTATTCTTCTGATTCTGCTATTTTAGAAAGAATGTCTTTCAATTTTTTTGATTTCTATGACTCCCGTTACAAAAATAGGCTCGAGTTTTGGTTGTTTAGGTTCCTTTTGTTGGGTATTTGTCTCTTCAATATCGTTTGATTCAAGAGCTTGAAATCTGTTTTGAGTTGTTACCGCGTCTTTGAAAGTTTATTCCTATTGACCATTCCAGGACTTGTGTCTATATATATTTCTAAATTCGGATATATTTCTAAATTCCGAAAACTGCAATGGTCTCGGGACATGGTTCTAATAATTGAAACGACAGGTATTTGTTTACGACAGGTAGTTTATAACGCTAGGCGATTATTAAAATACGCCCAGGAGTCAAAATCATCCATTTTGTAAAATAACTTGAGCAACGAACGTGTCATTCCATGAAGTCCAGCGAGGGAATGTCGTTGACGCAAGAGCGGGTCGGCTGTGATGCGTTCGGCGACAGCGCTCGCAAATAATGCGCGTGCATTACACATGTGGCCCGGTCGCAGACCGTGTATCCTATCCTGTCCACACGCAATGTCGTCCGGTTTAGTTTGCTTTGTCTGCGACGCTAATAATGGAGACAAGGTCGCACAATACGAAGAGAAAATAATTCAAATTGACCTACTAAAATTTGACCTATTTTTTTTTATTTGCGTACTGAGGGACAGTTTTTAGGAGTTCGTAGTCAAACAAGCAACTTTAGTAATTTCATTGTGCCTGTCCATCTGCATATCACAGCCTCACAGCATCTACAATTTTAGTCGAATGTGAATGAAACTTTGCAGTCTCACTTAACATACAGTACAAATAATAAAAATAAGGCATTGTAAATTCACTAATAATAGACATTATACAAAAAAATTTCTATTGTTACAAAATGTTTTTACTGAATAACAACAATAATAAGTGTTTCGATAAGACAGTAACTATTGGAGAATAACATTGAAACACGCAATCCTATTAATCCTACACAAGGTAACTAATAATTGACATAACAAAACAATTTTATCACTAATAATAGAAATCAGAGTGCACTTAACTGTATAGTTTGTTATCATTTTAAATGAAATCAAACAAATTTATATATAGGTGATGTAACTGTAAAATATTTATAATATTACCCACTCACCTCTATCCAAACTCATACTTACTCGATCCTGTCAACTTTTATCTTGCTTTTTGTTGCGGTAAGAACTTAACTGTAACTTATTGCCAACACTAATATCACAGCCATTTTCCATGGTATTATAGCACACTACTGTCGTAACTTTAGATATCCTTTTTCTAATAATTATATTTTTTCCCAGGAAAAATAAGGAATACATAATAATGATCTTTCGCCTTGCTTTAATTTACATACGTCATGGTAATTTTTCTTTGCTTTAAACAAAATGTTTGCTTTAAGATTTGTCTTTTTCTTCAGAGTAATAACGAACGTCAAATATCTCAGCTATACTTATTACCCCAGCTATACTTATTCCTTTTTCGTTCTTGTGTCGTTATAATATTTATTACTATTTTTCTGTCGTTAAAATAATTATTATAATTTTTTTGAACTGTCTTAGAAGTAACTTTTTTTTTGGGAATTTATTTGTACTCTTCATTTCATTCTTCTGTTTTTTGTTGTTATTTCGCTTTTATTGTTTCCTGATATTTTTGCCACTGAATTCAATATATAACAACGGGTATTATAGTCTTACCTTTTTTTGGAATTCTTCTTAAATGTGGACGGGAATAAAGTTTTTTAAACAGTGCAGGAATTTTTACGTTATATGAGGAAGTTGGTTGCATCACATAAATGGCTTGTTTTGTTCTGATATAGATAGCAGTGCCATGGAGCGCACGATATTTGTAATATCGAGGATTTGAAAACATAATTTAAAAATGTCGTCAGTTGCTTTGTAGCGAGTTAAATGTTTAACATCTCTTTTTGGGTCTAGTCTCTTTGAAAGGTGTTTTTTACCTTATATTACCTACTATTTTCATAACACCATAGACTAAGTGATATTTGTAGGAAAACCTTAATTTACCATTATTTTAGCCTATGTTACTGGAATATTCTATACTTCTTCTCATTTCCATTCAGCTTATTTTGAAGAGATAATTTTGGGTATTTCGAATTTTCTTGCATATTTCATTAAATGCGCTTCCATATTTGATGAAATCCCAAATAAATGATCGACGTTCAAGATAGTTAATAATTGGCACTGTGAATACTGTTAGTATGATAGTTACATTAAAACGATATTTGGTTCACTTTTATTTAAAGAATAACAAAATCAATCCAGAACTTTAGTCAAAATCAAACCAGTCTTAGATTTTCGATAATATTAAGTACTAATAATATACTACTATTAAAAATATAGAATGATCGTTATTATTACATTTTTTTAATGTAATAAAAATCCAAAGACACCACATTATATTGATGTATCATGTAGGGCGTATATAAGCTCACTGATTAGCATTGTTTACTTGAATATCCGCCATTTTGAAGTAGTACGAGTGCTGAGTTGTAAGTTTTGCCTATGAATCATAGGTGGCATTACATGTTTAGTATTGATATTATATGGTTTTACTAAAGGTAAAAATAATCGTATGAGATGAGATGAGATGTTTTTTTTCGAAATTGCCATTTTTAGTTCATTGTCGAGCGTGTTAGTGCTTTTCCCACCTAATATGTGTACAAATATTTTTTTCGGGAATCTTATTATTTTTAGGAGTACGAGTGCTGAGTTGTAAGTTTTGCCTATGAATCATAGGGGAAATCGAGGTTTCATTTTCCATATTTAAATCTCGTTTGCAAAAAAATTAAACTAAGGTGAGGTGCACTTTATAATTTCACAAGCATAATTTAACTCAACAATTCCATGAGGTATAAGCAACTGCGGAATCCTGCTTCGGCGAGTGATGCGGTGTGCGACGACGTCCACCGATATCCTTTTGCTCTTAGCGCTAATGTAAATAATAGCACATAACACTTATACACGGTGTCCGGGAATAAGTGTCGGACAAAGAAATACGCTGTTCGTTGGTTATAAAGGAATAAATTGTCGTTGAAATCAAACCTAAAACACGCCCTTTTCTAATGGAGTGCAAAAAAAATATTAGGTCTAACTCTTTCTAACCAGTATCGTGTGTACGAAAAAGGTGACAAATTATTTTCAGTTTTGTGAAAAAAAAGTCATCTTTTAAATTTTATATTAACGATAGTCGACTATTTTTTAGTCAACGAATAACATCTTTCTTTGCCCGACACTTATTCCCGGACTCCGTGTATATTGCCACATAACAATGGCTCTGGGATTTAAATCAAAATATTTTTGCAAGGTTTTAAATATTGAATCCGATGACAGTTACTAATTGGTGGGGTACGTAATTCTATTCAATCGATTTTCCAAATGAAGTACGATTAATGCAGCTTTAGTTGGAGTATGTGAATTGAGGCGAAATGACACGCATTTTTTTTATGGAAATACCAGAAATATACATGTAGTTTTAATGTACCAAATTTGCGAAATTCCAGAATAATGTACAATATATGCATGAAGATGAAGTTACGCGCTGGGTAATAGATATATGAGTGATAGATACAACTCTAACTGTAATAATCCCTAATCGCTGACATTGTGCAAGCTGACATGTAGATTGAGATTCGTTTATATACTCAGAGGTGGCAAACTTTCGGGCTAATATTAGAAATTGGGTAAATTATGCCTTTGCAGTGGTATTAAAACCGGCCGGTGGAAAAGGATCTACCAGTTCAGTTCCTAATTCGTAAATAAAATATCTTTTTTGGAAATTTGTTAAAAACATGCATATAGTTTTAAAATTATTTATAGTTAATTAGTATTTTACAGCCCTTTGTTTAAACTACTGATAAAGCATTTAATTTTTTTTTGTTACAGGTGAGTACAGATTACCTCATCTGCAGATTATGTTAAAGCAAAGGTAATGGTGATTTACGAGCATATTCCATTAATATTATTTTAATATATTATAAGCGATCATGTATTGTGGCTTGCCATAGAATTGGTATAAGTGATCAATCAATTGGTTTTGCGTTTTTAAAACTTCATCTAATACGATATCTTAACTGTGTAGTGAACGTCGTAACCTACTGATGAAGAATTGCATTTTTTTTATTTTCTTCCAATAAATTGAAATGAAATATTTTGAATATGAAATGAGTTTGTTTCTTTATTTATCTGTCTCAACTTTACGCCTCAACTGTTGGATCGGATTCCCGTGAAGTTTTGGCTATAGCATGTATCATTGAGATTAAAAAATATATATTTTTCATTCCCACATAGAATAATTGTAGGGTAATTATATAAATCATCCCGTCAGGTGCAATATTTTGACAAAAATGTTATTGGAGTTTACTCCTTAAGAATCGATTTTTATATATAGCGCCCGGTATGAAGTTTTATGAGGAGGAAAATTAGAAGTTCAGAGTGTACGAAGTTTAGAGATGTAAAAAAAGTGTAAACGTTAGGTAGCCTCTTCGCGCAACATTTCTGCGCATATTTAGAGTGAGATATCAATATGTTTATTTGGCATTTTCTTATGGCTTAATTGCAATGATGGAGTTTGACACACATAGGCTCGTATCAATAGAGAAAACATAAAATGAATTATCGTGTTATGTCTCCGACGGTTCAATAGACGCATATTAAACTAGTAATAACTAATCGAGTTTGGAAAACCAAAGATTAACGGATTGGAGATTCACGTTTTGATTCAATATTTTTGCCTGCCAGTACGTACTGCGCATCAATCGTTAGCAAATTTTGGGCGCATCTTGACATATCGAATTATTCATTGACGATGTAAGGACAGATCGAATACTAAAGTTGTAAGCGTCATTTCTTTTTGGCTGAAAGTATTGCGTTTAAGGACAAAGTAGTAAAATGAATACAAGAAAAAGAGACTACGCGGAAACAGAGGAAACGCTATTGCTGCAGATATTGATTGATTATATCCTTTACAAAGATAGAATACAGAATTAATTTGTTTGCACCAAATGCTTTTTGAGATGCAATTTTTTTTTATATTTATATACAGTGTTATCTATTTTATACATTCCGAGGCAATCATACTCAAGGAGTAAACTAAGTCGCGCGTCGGTGCTGACACACACAACGTTTTTAAACGTTTAACTTTTTCAGGAAACGCTCGAAAATGGAAACACTTCGCTTTTCCTTTTAATAAAGCCGCCAGTAAAATTTAACAATCTCATAATTAATGAAAATCTCTGATGCTGAACGATTTGAGTTAATTTATTTCACCGTTGGCCAAAAAGAAGATGCTCTTGTGGATTAATCACGTTTGTCAGGGTATCTACGTTGTAGGTGCGCCTAAGTTTGAGTTCGCTTTGATTCATATAAATTGGAATTAAAACAACAAAATATGTTTTAGTGAATATATTGTTATATTAATTTAAAATGTGAAATGATCCGAGGCATATACTCAAAGAGCAATACGTCAGTAAATATTTGTAATTAATGCAATATATTTCCCGATCACGTCTAAATGGCTGCACAGACTTCCACGGAACTTGTTACGGACGTAATTTATAATTAGAATTAACATATGGGATTTTCACCTGAGAAATGGCACTAGGACTTTGAAATTGCTAAAGTTTGATTCATTATTTTTATTTGATGTAAATGTGCCTACTAATCTATAGCTTAGGTGTTTTGAAAGTCAAGGGGCTGCATTTAATTGCGCCAACTTAATCGAAAGGTTAGTTTAAAATAATAGCAAAAGTGCGACCATTCGCGATAAACACAAGGTCGTGCCCTTAAGTGTGCACCCGGTCTTGTAACTCATTTGCGCAAGTTTACTTTGTCGGTTTTTGTTATTTCACGTCTCTCGTTACACACGTGCTATTGTTTAGCGTCTTCTCACCCGGGATGTGCGCCTAGCATTAAATAATAATATATATTTCGCTCTATGGAATTTCATCGTGAAAGCTTTTTACTATGAAGGGTTCCGCTACTGCACTATAGGTGGCATCCGATGGGATAGAATCGAAAGTATAGACGTCGCCTAAATATGTATCGGCTACTGATAAAAGAGTTTCAAGTAATTAATATGATTCCATATAGGATTTTTTTTCATTTCATTGTATTTGAATGCACATTTGAGCTGCTCTGTACACACAGATGCGTCGCGCAACGCGTACGTGTAGGTACAACACCTCTAAAAGAGTGTGTAAGAGTATGTTTCACGGAATCTAATAGCGACATCATTATAACTCCAAAATCGTTCGAGTATAGTACGACGAAACAAACTAAGTTGTTGCCAGGTTTACTATAAATAACATCTGTAAAATTCATGTCATTAATCCTTTTACACATGCATATATATAAAAGAGGGATAGACAGATTCGCTTTATTAATCTTATATATAAACGGAAAAATATTTAAAATTCGGAAGTCACCTACAGAAATTTTATTTATACGTATTGATTAAAATTAATGCGAAATTATATTTAATTGATAAAAATGAATAAAATGTTAATGTCGTAAAAAAGGATTAGTTTGATGTTATAACTTGTCATTAATTATGGTTTATAACGAAATATGCAGAAATTATATACCACACTGATGTGAATTGATGTACAAATAATTTCAAGTTAAACTTGTCGGGAGAAAACTTTAACATTTTTCTTTTAAAAGGGACTAATTTTTTTAAAGAAGGGAATCGAGATTGGTATCCCACAAAAACTATTAACACTAAAAGCGTGAAAATTCTCTTGCATATCTCTATAATATTCTATAATAGATAGAGATTACTGGGTTCTAGTCTAACTGGGTGAAAGTAAATAATACTTTAAGATTATAATGATGACTGACACATTATTTACTTAGAGTTCCGTTATTATTTCCGTTATCCGTTACATCTGCACGCACGCGCGTTTTCTATGTAATAAGAAATTGTTACTTACGATGATGTTAGTTACGTGATAGGATATGTAATAACGATTTACTTATATTAGCATTGCGTATATGTTCTATGGCACTATAAAATGGTGCAAATCTATCGTTTGCTCCTGTTCACCAATGAACCACTATCGAAATAATGTATTTGCCCTGTAATATTTTCACAGTGGTCACCTACTGCTTCTTACGATGCTGCAGATATGGATTAAGATAAAATAAAAATAGCATTAGCGCAGTTTAATAAGCATCCTGAGACTGGATCTTGAATTTCAGCGGAAATTAGTGACGATCTGCTCGCGAGATTCTGGCGGTTAGTTCAGGTCAAACAGATTCTCGACCGGCGAAATTACAGGCAGTTCTATGAAGACTGCTGGTCAGACTTCATATAAAGTGTGCATAAAGATGACGACACAGGAAAAGTAAAACGCCATACCTCAAATTAATAGTTTTCGAAAAAAAGTACAGATATCTTGGAAAACTTAAAGTAACATCGAATTCAGTTTGGGGCGTGCATCAGAATTTTGATGGATCAAATGCGAGATTAAATTGATTAATTATCTATGGTACGAAATCTTCGATGCGCGAGTCCGTCTCGCACTTGGCCCATTTTTATATTCTGTTACCAAATTAGCCTTGTATACTAAAATAACATCGTTGTTTACATTTCACCATTTATGTTGATATAAATTATTATATGTGGCATAAGATGTCGACGCTGTTACGTCTCTTTCTTCTCTCCTACAGTGTAACAAAGAAATAATTCGGTGAATGTACTCATCGAACATTTTGTCTACAATAGACCTGGCAATCGTGATAAAAATTTGCAATTCACGAATATCATCTGAATTTCTCATTACTGTAACATGGTTATAACATCGCGTATCTTACAGTTTTGTATTAATTTTTGTAATATTTTATGGCGTAATTCGTAAAGTAGAATTTGCGATTCATGAGTATCATCTGAATTTCTAATTACTGTAACATGGTTATAACATCGTGCACCTTACAATTTTGTATTAATTTTTGTAATGTTTTATGGTGTAATTCGTAAAGTAGAATTTGCGATCCACGAGTATCATCTGAATTTCTAATTACTGTAACATGGCTATAACATCGTGCACCTTACAATTTTGTATTAATTTTTGTAATGTTTTATGGTGTAATTCGTAAAGTAGAATTTGCGATTCACGAGTATCATCTGAATTTCTAATTACTGTAACATGGCTATAACATCGTGCACCTTACAATTTTGTATTAATTTTTGTAATGTTTTATGGTGTAATTCGTAAAGTAGAATTTGCGATCCACGAGTATCATCTGAATTTCTAATTACTGTAACATGGTTATAACATAGTGTACCTTACAATTTTGTATTAATTTTTGTAATATTTTATGGTGTAATTTGTAAAGTAGAATTTGCGATTCACGAGTATCTAAATTTTTAATTACTGTACGAGTAACACTGTTATAACATGGTGTACCTTACAATTTTGTATTAATTATTGTAATATTTTATGGTGAGTAGTATCCTTACATAAATTGGTTACTACTGCTGTTCATGAGCGTAATATTTTATATAAACTTGCCTAAACATGCTTGTATGAAACCAGTGGCGAAAGATACGGTCTTGTGAATTATTTACAGTTCCTATGAATTCGTTTACGGTTAATGAAGCCAACGCCGGGCAGTCTCAAGTCCGAGTCCAACGCCAAGACCTCTAATCTCAACCACCAGCCTGCGTTATAATCTGTGGGACACGTTAGATACAAAATGTTTGCACTTAACTATCTTTATTTCAGAACATTATACACAGACATAATTTTTATAATAGGTCATAACAAGAGGCGATACAGAGGACGATAAGTACCTGTCGATTCCATGCAGATAATACCAAATACAATAATCTGACGCGGATATGTTTCGCTCCTATCTAAAGAAATGACATATTTTCATAAGTAATATCATGAGGATATTTTTGCCCTAAACTCACTATTGAACTCATTACATCTCAAAAACATACAACACAGAAAGTAACCAAAAATAATTCTAGCAGAAAGTAAACAAAAATGTGTATTAATATAATGTCTATATACATTATTATTATAAAACAGTAGTAAAGTAGTTAGCGGGCGATGTCTGTACTTGGAAAGAAAAATTAAAAAGGCGCCAAACGTGAGTAGAACTCGCGCACTGAGGATTCAGTACTCAGGATTTTATGAGTTACAATGATAAAACTACAATACTGTACAATATATATATATATATATATATATATATATATATATATATATATATATAATATATATTCGTATATTACTATGTAATATACGACTTTATCAGATTATGATCTGGAAATAAGTCAGAGAGGGAAAAGATGAAAAGTTTAATTATTTTCTTGAAAACAATAAATGTCCAGAATTTTGTTTTATTTTTCCTGTAATAAATTCAAGATCTATCACTCAGTATTTCAGCTGATAAATTCTGGAAATGAATGTGGAGGTTAATGGAAGGAGAATTTAAAACTACGTGACTACGTCTAATTAAGGGAAATTTTTTTTATAGTTAGGAAAATAGTTATGGAATAAAAATTAAAATATTTCCAAATTTCTTTCAAATTCTACAACTGTGTGCAAATTTTACAAATTTTAAGTTGATAAAAAAAACAATCGTGACATAATTACAGACACCGAAATCTTGTCATGTAAAGTTTTCGTTTTTACCTTTTTACTCCTAAAAAATTATGGCGCTTACACTAAAAAGAAGCTGCTACCGAGAGGAAATTAATATTTTTTTGCAAGAATCACTATTACTTTTGTATTCTTTAAAACCTGGTGTTGTCCTGATAACAGGCGGCATATTTGTCAGTGTTGGATACTACACAAAAAAGACGTGAAAAATAGCATTTTAAAACAAATGCTAATTTTGTTTGTACGTATAAATTCTCTTGCAAGACATTTTATTAATATTATAGATATTTCCGCTTTTCGGATATCGATTGGAACAAAAATACTGGATGCAATTTTGGTGTATGTTTATCTGTTGGGCTCTTTGTGAAAGCAGTACGCAAAAAATTGAATCGATTTAAAAGGAACTTTTACTCGAATGATGCTCGCTGTTCAGAACAAGATCCTTTGTCACCATCGATGGTTCTCTGAGGGACTTAAAATTAATTTGATTGCGATCGCGCAGCGTGAACTAGGTGCGGTGCGTAAGTTAAAGAACTAACACGTAGAAAGACAATGTTACGGATATTCATCTTGAACTTTTTGAGATAAACACTGCTACATTAATAAAAAGGTTGAGACTAAAAGATTTTTTGTTTTATTTTGTTTAAAAAGGGCAAAAGATCATTTCGAGATTCGAACCTAGTGCTTCCGAGTTGAGACTACAGTATTTTACCGCTGTGCCAATAATTTACTTAGAGACGCGACGAAATAATACTTACTACGTACTTTTTCATTTGTTCTAATTTTTCGTGATAATTAAGTATCATTTTTTATATACAATATCAGATACAAATAGTTATTATTTATGATACAAATAGTTATTATTTATGTATATATACGAAAACGTGGACAAAATTTGGTAAGGAAATTTTGATTACGTTATTATTCTGTGCTTACATTATTTGTTTTTTTTACTAATACCACGAAATAGCTTGTATTTTCTTGGCTGTAGTCCGTAGTTGGAATAGTTTGTCGAAATATTTCAAATTAATTTGTTGTTTTTTTCTTAAAACTTCAAAGCCTTTATACTTAACATTAATACTATCTGAATAGTTTATTTAGTTTTTTGGTAATTTGGGTATTACGACAAATTATACGAAATATGATAGACCAGAACAATTATATATTTGTTGTGTATATAGGCGTTACTTCGCGACTCCGTCCTCGTAGAAATCCAAAATGCAAGTGCATTAATTTAATGCCTTTATTTTAGTCTCTTATATTCATTGATCTAAATATCAAGATACGGCCAAAGGAACATAAACCAATTTGAAAATGACAACGCCAATTCATGTGCGCCATCTATCGCAATTATACGAAACTACTTCGTCAGTCACATGGCCGTCTACGTGCCACCGTAGATGTAATCTTGTCGTGGCGTTATCTTATTTTATTATTTTTGAACTAAATTAACAAAAAAAAGGTTTTCAATTTGTACGCATGTATATTGATATGAAAACGCTTAAATAGCTATAAATTTATGTAAAGTAATGAAAAAAGTTATTTTATATAATAAAATACAAGTATATTAGGTATATACAATGGCATTATATTACATAGATATGTCATGAATAATTGAAAATTAAGTTGGTTTAATTATCTCAACTTCATTATGTGCCAATCAGTTTTAATTTATTTCTTGTATCGGGAGGTTGCGTACTTAGAGTTGATGCCATTGGTAAGACGATTATACATGAACCGATATATACTTCATCAGCGATGAACAGGTTAAGATTTAGAAAGAAATTGTCATGTTATAAGCCTCTCCGTCTACACACAGATACATATCTACGGCATATTTTCGATAATCATTTACCCTATTCTTGTATTTTATATTATTTTAGTTTAAAATAATTGTTTATTACTTTAGTGTAAAATCTCATTCAGGATCACTTTTTAATTCTGTCTAACCACATAAGAAAACGCGAATTTTCGACAAGTTTGTCATAATACAATTCAAAGATTATACCTAATATTACTAGGTCATCATCAATTACGTTATTCTTCCCCATTTCATTTACTTTTAAACAAAACCCTTTCTAATTACTCTTCCCTGTTTTAAACATTAATCAAACATTTCACACAATCAATTTAAATTACTTTTAGAGATACGACAAAGTAGAGTTGTTTACAAATATTTCAAACTAGCTGTGCCCACGACTTCGTTCACTCGAAATTCGGAATAAGAAAAGTTATTAGAATTTTTTTCTCCCTCATATATTGCTCTTGGGTATAAACTATTACCATACTAAATTTCATCAAAATCTGTCCAGTAGATATTCGTGATTGACGCACGAAGTAACAGGCAGACGGATAAAAATTCTAAAAAAGGTTTTTCTTGCTTCTATTATCATCCTATACACTAAATCAATAACTGTTATTAAAAAATGTTCAATATACAGAATTCACCCTGTTACAATATTATTATGTCTATAGATAATTATTATTTGGAATGTTAAGTGTCTAGAAGATTTTTCGATTCTGTTTTCAAAACGGAAAGCAGTACTTTAAAAAAATAATTATATTAACGCTTTTCGGGCGCGCGCTCACACGCACGCACGCACGGATGCATGTGACAGAGAGATGGACAAATACTAATTCATTTTACTTCGAAAGTTTCCTGTTTTATCGGCACCGTACTCATCGGAAGATTTTCAAAAATCAAAGCGAAGAAAAATTAATATTTAAAAAAAATAATGTGAACATGCGTCCTTAAAATGTCACAACGTTGGAATTCATATAGTTACTAAAAATAACTATTTTTTCAATAAATAACAAAAATGATGTATGAAAAACGATTATTAACCCAAGGTAACGTACGTCAACCTTTTTTAAAATTCTCCAACTGTAATTTAAACATATTTTATTACGTAATCCAGCATTTTTTTCACTGTTTTCGGGATAAGCATACTCACGACAAACGAAATGTTAACTGAAACGACACGCTGTCAATTTCGCCATTTATCACCGTTTCTAGTAGGACATTTTTCGGCTGCCATGAGCCTGTCCTTACGAAGTAATATAAGTCTATGCTTATACACAAATAATTAGTTTAAATCCCGTGTGGGATGACTTGCGTTCCCGCGTACCCACCATGTGGCGGAGATTTTTTTAAATTTTCTACTTTCCCATCATCATAACTTCGGAGCCGTTTTAGGTATTACCATAAAAAAATTGTTACTAGGATAACCTTTGCAAAATTCATGTCAATAGCTTCAGTAGTTTTTGAGTTAAATACATCCGTCACATTTACAGAGAGGCCGATAGATATTTTTTAACTTTAGATAAGCGATCGAAAATGCAAACAGGTAAGTATTTAAAAGCTAAAAATCACAGACAGACGCTTTCATTTTATTTATTTGTATTATTTGAAATGGATGGTTAAATGGGTAGTCTGGTCGATATAAAAAACAGTTGGTTGGCTGTAAAATTGTACGCTTAAGATATATAAGAAAAAAAGTATATATATATATATATATATATATATATATGTATATATGTATATATGTATATATGTATATGTATATATATAAATATATATATATATATATATATATATATGTATATATATATGTATATATCTGCGTGCGAGTAGCTTCATCTATTAGGAAGACGCGATTGAATTACTCGATCACAAGAATTTTAATTTATTTTGAAGTATTTCATGCATCGAACATCGGCATGAATTTTTTTCTTACGGTAACACTATCTCGCAATATATTTCAATATGGTGTATCTCTCGCGACACTAAGTATTTAAAGCATTTTCAATCCTTTCCCTCCAACTATGGAATGTATGTCAATGTATGTATGTCAAATATCTGAAAAAATCGGAATAACTAACGCCATTTGTTTCGTTCAACTTTCTTTAATAGGTGATAGAACATAATCCAATACATTTAATAGAGCAAAGAGCAGAGCCAAACTATTAATCACACGTCTGTGAAAGATATACTGGGCAATATATTTTTTCGTTGCCTGGTAGATTTTTCACAGGCGTGAAGTAGTGGACAATAATATCAACATTCATAAAATAAAAAAAAGTAATAGATATTCTACGTACCCTTAAATGTGTAAAGCTTCCGTTGTGCGTGTTTAACTCGTACTTAACGGGCTTATTGACAGAACTAATTTGAGCGATCTGGTCGTATTGTCCTCCATTTTCGTTGTCTATTTTACTAACACGGAAAATTGCCTCTTAGATTGCTTCTACAGCAGGCTAGTTTTTTTTCAGAAATAAGGAAGCGATTTGAATAAAAGTCAGTCAGTGAAATAGCCTTTCTGACAGGATTTGACATCAATGATTCATTTGAAAATCAATACACGTGGGCTGGCTAGAGGAGGATTACAAAAGTATACACTCATAACATTTGCTTATAAAAGAGACAAGTCGCTGTCGATTAGTTAGTTATCATCAGCTTGATCCAGCCCACTGCTAGACTAGGGCCTCTTCATATGCACGTCATTCGCTTCTATTTCACATCCATTTCATTTCCGTCGCCTTCGTTGTCTGATTATCTGGCCGGTTGGCGGCCAACGTTTCTGCCTCTAGTACTTGGTTGCCACTCCAGCAGATAATGGTTCCGTCGTCCATCCTCCTTGCGATACAAACTATCTGTCCAGAGACATTTCAGGGTAGCGATTCGTCGAGTGATATCAGTTATTTGAGTTCGTCTTCTGATTTCAATCTTTTATTGATTTTTAGTTCGATGCCAACAATCATCCTCTCTATCGCTTTCTGTAGTACTTTTAGCTGGTATGTCAATAAACATCAGAACACTAGGAAGTAGTAATAGGAAAAGCATTCGCAAAATTAACTGTCTGTAGTCAATATATAAACAAATAGTTATACAATCCGAAAATTGCATATATGGCAGTAACATTATTCGATACATACGTGTTTTATCGTTATATATTTTTTTGAAGTGAGAAAAAGTATTGAGAAAAAGTGAAACGCTACGAACGAACGCAGCGATGAAACGCTCCTCATTGGCTGGGCAGCGTTGTTATCAATAGTATTGTTACCAATATGAGTGAGCGAGATGGCGTAAAAGAGACAAAATGGAACAGGCAGCGTGTAGTGCCGCCTCTTTCCCACTTTAATTCTCTTTAAATATAGGTGTGTGTGCGCGTGCGTGCGTGCGTGCATGCGTGCGCGCGTTCCTGCGTGCATGTACGTGCATAGTTGTTGCAACGAGAGAATGTACACGCATGCGCATATAGTAGGAAAAAGAAATCAATCTCTCACGTGGACGGTTATGTGATATACTTAAACTGTTAAGAAAATACGTATTTTAGTTTTTGTAAGTCTTTTTTTATTGTTTGATTGTAAAATTTTATTTTATATGCGATGCCTAAGAAGTTCACTTCTGTAGGGTACGTGTTTTTAATGGTCATTACACGGAAATATTTTTACCAATGACAGCATTTTTTAACCTTTATATTTACATTCTCTGTTTATTATCTGATTAGTCTTCAATCTATAATGATTTAATCCGATGTTTGTGTTATAGATATTTTTGAAAAATTATTCACTTTGATGGATAATCATGTTTTAAGAATGAAATAATGTTTGAAAAATTATTTTTGCTAGGTTAGTTAATCCCAGGCGTCGTGCTTGCGTACCACGACGACAATGGGCGATTTAAATAATGCTAATATGTCGACGTGATATGTGATTGTGTGTAGGTTGGAAGTAGGTGGCAGTGGAATGGGCGCAATGTTTTAAATCAGTGGCACAAAGATTGAAACGAACATAGTTCGTTGATAAGTGCGCATTGTCAATAAGATTTATTATAAATTGTCGATTGATATTAAAATTTAGCGTCGATAAGATTTAATTCTCAATAAAGATACCTATCATAAGAGTAGTAAATTGAAAAAGATTTCACGTAGGAGGCGGCGGGCATCTACACTATTGCAGGTACGCAAGCGGAAAAGGCATCGTTCAGCTGGACATTGGTTAGACCTTCATCTGATTTCGTCATCATTGTTCTCTGTTGTAAAAAAATCAATTAAAAAATAAAAACTGGACTGCACGAAAAATTTAAAGCAAACGTCGTCAAAATTACTTTTAAATCAACGAAACTCGACAAATAAATGTCGGATTATTTCGACCTTTACTCGTAAATGGATCCTGACCCGGTTTATGGAAATGTTTATAGTGTTCGTCAAAATTGTTTCTTTTTTTAGGTGTTTTTGTTGAACAGTAAATTTTGTTTTTTAAACATATTATTTTCATTTCTAATTTCTTAGTTCGGTCAATGCTTTAATAAGTATTTGAAGAAGTTAACAAGTTCTTTTGAAAAGTGCATATTACGCTATATACTATTGCAGTGTAACGAATAAGTACGAAGCCATATTGGATTTCATGTAACGTCATATATTCAGTGACATTTGTGAAGTCAAGACGAAATCCACGACATCTCACGCACAAAAAACTGTCAAGCCTGAATAGACTGTATTATGCAATAAAGACCTAGATTAAAAAAAACAAGACGAGACCATAACCAAGAGACGATATCACTCTCGGATGTTGTCAGCGCCGTTAACATTCTGTAATATTGGTTGTGGATTTTTATCACCAGCATCATAATCATGAGTTGTTTCTAAATGTACACACAGTAATAGAGTAGAATCATACGAATATTTAGAATGAGGTACTAAAAGCATTGCGGAAAAAAGAGGCACTAAATGGTTCATTGAATAGGGATAATTAGCCCTATTTAGTGGTAACGCTCGATAGTCGAAATGAGACGCTATTAGCTTTGGGTTCGCGAAATTGCTTAATTGGCTATTAGCTAATTGGCGCTATCGGCTTTCGAAGGAAAAACCCTCTCTTTTGAATGAGGCGGGTGTTACGGATCCCTGAAGGGTTCTGAGACGACTCGGTGTGTTGGTTTGGGGGTAGTGGTTTTGGCAGTGTTACTTTATCTAGCACTTTATCAAGTTCTTGTACAAAAACGAATTACGTTGTCGTCATCAATATAAAAATAGGCAACTTAACTCTGCATATTTAACTCTGCATGACGTCGACTGTGCTTCTTCCGTCATGCCTCAACTTTGTTCGAGACCCTGTAAACTTGCCTCGAGTCTGCTCTCTGCATTACGAAGCAGCATGCAGAAGCGTGATGCGCGAGAAGTCGACACGTACTAAGCGATTCGAATTGTATTAAAAATGTAATTTAATTTAAGCAGTCGACAAAAGGCCCGTATTATGCGGATAATCGCGTTAACCATCATCTTAACACAGTTATTGTACTTCTAACTTCAACACTCTGTAGCTTTCAGTACATATTTTGATAACTGTTACACACGCAAACAAGTTATATGTTATATAACAAGTTACCTTCAAGATATATTTCAATAAAATGTTGAACTTTTTTTAAGTACGCTGCTGGTACTTATCGGATTCTAACTTCGTTGACAGACCAAGCGGCTGTAGTTTTATAATGTATTTGGTTTAAATTTAAAAGAAGTACGCATTCTCTTTTTATGGCCAATCAATTATCGCACGATAACAACCTGAGTATCTTCATTGCTATCGTAAACGATACGAAATGAAAATTTTCTTTTAAATCAGCATTATATTGAAAACTAGCTGCTATTACCAACGGTAAAAAGCGGCCCTATGACTTTCGGGGGGCTCTTGCTCTTTCGTTCAAATATCCTTAGTGAACCTTTTAGAGAATCAGAAGCCGTGGCTATAATTTTATTCTGGACATACCTATTACTGCTGTACCCTTTCTATGCCCCTGCAAGCTATTTCGAGGTCGATAATTTGAGTTTTCTATTTATACAATTAGGGTTTGCCTCCAGTTCCAGGTACCGTAATTTTCCGAAAGTAATCGACACTGTACTGTTCACTCAGTACTGAGACTGAATTATTTATTTTCCGTATCTGATGTTCTTATTTTAAGGCCGCTTTAGTCCTGTGTTGACCGATTAGTGAGCTACAAAATATGTAGTTGTTTTATTTTAAGTTTATTGTTGTTTAGTTTTTAAGTATTTGATAGACGTAATTTATTATTCATAAGTCTTGAATGAAGATAAAGAATGACTGATTTATCTTATTTCTTTAATATTTCTAAATTGAAGACATACATTCTCATGATTATTTTGTTTCTAACTAAGAATATTCAGTTGATGAGGATTTGATTAAAATTTATATTTGTTTTTCTCCTCAAAATATCTTAATGTCGATCTCCTTGAAGTCGCCAAATTACCGGTACTGCGTTAAGAGGTAATTTCGGGAAATTTATTTCTCAAAATAGTACCGGTATAGCAAACTCTATGTTTATAAACAATATGTAAACACTTGGAATAAAAGCTCTATTATTTATATTTATATAGAAAAAGACCCATTTTAATTACATGTAAACTTTCAGAGAGTTTTTGAAATTTTGCCAATTTTTCGGTTTTCAAATTTTTTCTCATAGAAGCAACTGAAACAATTTCAGGTCGCCCCGCTAGTTACAGAAGAATTGCTCAAATACACTGATCAATCGCTCCCTCAACCGGCCACGGTATATGTATGTTTTGGTACTTTTATAGGAGTTTAGTTTATTATTGCGTTTACAAGGTGGATCATGTGAGAGCGAGATATCATCGGCTACGATTCCTGTAGTGCTGTGTTTGCTATAACAACTTTGGCGCAATTAAATGTTTCATTTGTGTGTGTTTAATTAAGTGTTAACGTGAGTTGATTTTTATGTTCTTGCAATAATTATTGTACTTTATTGTTATATTATTGTGATCATTAACCATATGACTTACTGATAAATTATTGAGGGAAATTGTCATACTTTGCGTAACATAAAATACGACTGTTATAGCTTATACACGTATATGTTTTGGAGTAATCTTCAGAGATATATATCTATCTCAGATCAGCAGGCGGCATTGGCTTGATATAGGTTTCTGGATCGATATTTATGAAATAAAGTAGTATTTGCTTTATACGCGAATATGACTTGATTATAAGATATTTTTTGTTTAGTTACATAATTTAAAAGTCTATATTAAAAATAATTAAAATTTTAAGATTTTCTATGTTTCCAAGAAATCATATTTGTTCATACTGATTACACCTGTTTTTATTTAGTTAATCACGCACCGTTATAAAGGTCTTTCTGGATCACCTTACTTCATGATGCTTAAAACGAGCAAACCCTACATTGTTTCTGTATTTATTTTCATACTATTGTCGTTTCTGTCTCTAACTGCTTATGACAAAATTATTTTAATAGCAACAAATTAGAAGAGACCATCTTATGATGCTATCCCGCCTTATTTTTCTACCGTGCTTTTCGTTGGTTGTCGATTATTGCCTTTAATCAGTTGTTGCTGACCATTGTGCTTTTATTTATATCAAATAAAACTACAAAGTAAATAAATGCGTGCGAGCGACCTCCCTTACCGCGCGCTAAACAACAACAGATTTCAATTGACAAATTTAGTTAGTACGCGCACTCGTCGGCACTCAAACGATTAAAGCTATCCTTTCTAATTACTCTCTCTTGTAAAGTTAGTATTTCTAGTTACTCTATTTTTTAAAGTTACTCTCTCTTGTAAAGTTCATCTTTCTAGTTACTCTTTCTTTTAAAGTCACTCTTTCAAACTACTCTCTCTTGTAAAGTTACTCGTTCTAGTTAGTCACTCTTGTAAAGTTATTATTTCTAGTTACTCTCTCTTTTAAAGTTACTCTTTCTAGTCACTCTCTTGTAAAGTTACTTTTTCTAGTTAATCTCTCTTGTCTAAAAGGAGAACTAATTCTGTTTTTGTACTCGTTAATTTTTTGGCGTGTGAATGAAAATTTATTTCATATAACTATATTATATATAACTTATTGCATATAAATAAATATATTGCATTATAATTGGTTTTAAATTCATAACCTTTTTTTATTCGTATACTAGGTGATGATAAATAAAAGGCATTACTGGAATGATATATTACCACTACACGTATTGGATGAGTCAGCGGCGCTCAATTCCCCTTTGGGTATGTTTTATTCTCATAATGTTCCCACTTGTAATTGCAGATAAATTAACAATTAAATATGTGTTTACTTTAGGATTACAGGACGTTGACATTTTTAAATATAATACATTATTGTAATATAAATCTGATTGGATTGCGAAGTGGGCGCCGCGCCCGAGCCGGGTGTCGCGCGGCGGATGCGGCCCGTCGCCACACGTCCGCCCCCGGTACACTCAAACGCACAATCGTTTATATAAGATGAAAGAGAGGGTCTAAATTTTTATCTTTGTTTAAACATACGTTTGCTTGTAAAACATTTGAATACGTTTTCAAAAAATGCAGCTGTTTTACAGAATGCAGGGTGCGTTTTTTATTCGGTGGGAATAATTAACGTTCGTGCATGCATTGTGGCAAATAAACTTGAAAGCTATTATCGGCCGAGATATACCTAGAAAAATCATCCCCAAAGTCACGATCTCCGCAATAGATGTGTTTCTTTGGAATTCATATATATCCATTACTATCATGTACGTTGTACGTTTTGTATATAGGTACGTAACAGGTTGATTAATTGCTATACCGGTATTTTTTGGTTTTGTCTTGAAATATAAGACGAAAATAATAATATCTAACATTTCCTGATTTGGGTCTTTATTATGGAAATATATTTTTCCTCAGAAATAAAATATTTTTTATTTTCAACATTATTTTCACAATTATATTTAAACATCTCATTTTTATAAGAGTAATTGCCATGAAGAAATTAAGAAAAACACTGAATTATCAATATTCATATCACTCAAAATTCAAAGTCGAGTAAGGTGTCTGTCGTGTTAGATCGTAATCGCTTCGATGATGTCACTTGGCATCCGATGTGCGAATACCGGAGTACGTTTAAAACTTATATTAAAATAGTGTCCCGAGAATGGGATGAGATATGAAAAAAATATTGATGAAAATTTTGTTACTTTCTGATTAGGAACCAATAAAAGTTAGGAACAACGAAAGCATTACGTAGACAGAAATTATAATCAATTATATTACTAATGTTAAAAATCTATGATAAGATATATGTTTATACAAATAGATTAAATGTAACATTAATTACTTCTATTATTAATACGCGGTCAACCAGATTTAAAAAACTATGTTTTTTTTCATTGCATTACAGTAGTCCGACTTTGATTGAAACTTATATTTGTTAGAAAAATATTTTCTTCCCAAAACCTATGTGATAAAAATAAATTCGGAATAAAATTAAATGACATTTTTCATAATATTTTTTATAGCAATTTTTTCTCATCTCTGAAACATCTCTCTAGCTTTATTAGTTTCTTAGAAAAAAGTTTGAAAAATTCGCCGTTTTCAGATATTTTTTAAATTCAATACATAGTGATGTAATTGGGTAACCTAATAAACAATATCGCCATCATTACATTTATTTGACATCATACATTAAACTGGTATAATTTTAAATAACAAAGAACATTGTTTCACTTCACGATTTGTTTACGAATGTTTCTTTTGACGTGCAAGCGATGTAAAGAGAAATATTTATTTGTAATAAAAAAACTGTTATTAAATACCATTTCTATTTATGTATGTAAGCCTAATAATGTATTTACCATTGCTTTTGAATGATACTTATGATAAACTATTTTATCAGTTTATAATACAAATCCAAGAATTTGACAGTTCAGTAGATAAAGTATTTTCAGTGTTGCTGATGATTTGTAGTCCCTCTTTCACAACATCGATTATTTTAATTCATTGAGCTGCAACTGTATTGAAAATCGTATTTTACCGTAGTAATTTAAAAAAAAAATAAGCTCTGTGAGAAAAAAAAAACAGCAACGTATCTTCTGATTTATGAATCTTATTCCGTATTTAAAATCGTTAATTTTACCGATTCACGAGTAATTCTGTAAGTAAGTAATTAAGTTCAGTAAGTAATTTCTTGTCTGTAGTTTTTAACATTTCCGAGAAATTCAACAAGGTCACAAAGTTACAAAAACTAAAATAAATTAAGTTTACTTACTATAACTACACTCATTGCTATAATCGGAGCTTCATATTTCATTACTCGCAATAAGTAGATTCCATATAGATTTAGAAGTGCAGAATTATTTTTTCGTAAGAACATTTGTTTTATTATAAGTTATATATATATATATATATATATATATATATATATATATATATATATATATATATATATATATATATATATATATATATATATATATATATATATATATATATATATATATGTGTGTGTGTGTGTGTGTATAATCTCATTACATCCAAGTTTCAGAACTGAAACTTATGTGTAATGATATATTCATCGCTCCGAGAAGAACGATAGTCATCACGATTTATCATGCTTAAAGTGATGCTCAATTTACAAAAGTACTGACAAAACCGATGACATACAGCATCAGAAATCTGCACGAAATGAAAAGAAATCTGCTCAGAACATATTGGCAAATATTACATTGGTCACAAAATAAAATAAAACGGCTTCAGTGATATTCAAACTATCATTGTTGGTCAAAAGAAGATTTTTAACAAGTTTTTAGATGGACCGATACAAAAGTCGAAGACATTTTATCCAACAAATTTTTAAAGTATTATGTATACTCCATAATTCGTGTTGCTGGGTTAAATGCAAGTAATGTTTTGTGAAGCTCTAACTCCATACAAACAAATAGTTCATTTTGCACATTTAAAACTTTCTCTCTGCCACCGTAAACATAGGGGGTGTTTACGTTTATTAGACTTTTTTTTAAATACGTAGAAGTAACATGCGACCATGGCCCAAGACACTATTTTGTAGAATGAGCATGTTATTTCGAGCGGTTCGCGTTTGGATACAACGACGAAATTTTTATAAGTCAAAGTTGCTTATAGTTCAAAGAAGTTGAGGAAGAATTCATACGTGTATAGTACACGTTTCTACATGTTTTACAAAATATAATGAACAATTTATAATATAAATGTTACATAATCACGATAGTTATGAAAGTCACCGAAGTTTATCGCCAATTGGTATTTACTAAATATTTCAGTATATTTTTTTTGTTTACTTGTTAGTCTTTATAATCATAAAAATGCCACAGGACTTATTTGGAAAAATTAATGCTCCAATCGTTTTTTTATAATTGTAATTAAAAGTGTCGATAAATTTTGTTTTCTACCTTTAGTCTCATGCTATAGAAATGTGACGTAAATTAATATCACAATTTGGAGAAAGAAGGTTTCGTAATAAAAAGAAACTATATATTTCCTTATTTTCTTGGTTATAATTGATATGATAACATTTTTGGTAATACTACATTTTGCTGTTATTTCAAACTTGTTATTTTGAATCTTTTTCTTAAACATCTTTTCTTAATTTTCGGAAAGGTTACTTTTTTATTGCAACTTGGAATATAATTGTAAAAATTTACCTATAAGTCTAAAAATATGAACTTATTGTCATTTTATTTTAATGAGATTTAGTTCTTTGCTATAGAGTTTCGCATATGTAACATATTAAATACTTCGCATATTTTAACTCAAATTGTACTCAATAATTTTGCTATAAAGTAACGATTAAAATTAAAACGTTTAGTAGTAATTTGCATAATCGGTTTATGTCATTGTCTTGTAAAATCAGCTATGAATCTCAATGTTTTTAATGAGGTTTAACAATTGTTTTTCGGAATTTATAAGATTCAGTGTGTCAAATTATCAAGTTATCTGACACGCAGGTAATATCTATTTTTGGAAAAGTAATAGAATGCGAGAACTAGAACACAGTTGACATAAAATAATAAGCAAGTAAAGCCTTTTGTAGTAACGTAATTTACGCTTGTGACTGTACACGATCGTCAATCTACTGTGTTATTATTGTTTTATTATATGTGGATGTACCGCGCTACGTTCTCGTCGCTAGTCGGTGTCGCGACGCGAGCACGCAGTGATGTGTCTTGTCGTGTGGATTGAATGTTTTTGTTACAAAAAAAATTATGTAAAATATATATAAGTATCAGCATAAAGTTATCAATATTTTTTTAAATATTTTAATGAAATATTGTAAATTGCTTACTGATTATTTTTTAAATGTCAATCAATATTATAAAAGATGTGCTGACTCATCGGTATCGATTTTGTTGTAATAATTGTAGTATTTTATAGTGGTGTTCTTGTGTGCATAATAGTGACATCCATGTTATAAAACAAATATTTATCGTGTACAAAGTTTTTTTTGTAATTATTACAAATTGTCCTTCCGTATTATGAAATATTTGTATTTTGTTATATTTCTTGTACAATATTGAAACACATATTGTGTTTGTTTAAAGTAAACTATAGTAATCGTCATTGTGACGGTATTTAAATAACTTGCGTCCGACAATTAAAATATTTTTAATATCGATAGTATTATTATGCGCGCCGTCGTTAAAGATTTGTCTCGGTTGGAGCAACACTGGGGTGCCTAATCTGGTGAGAGCTGATCGTGTAAGTTTGCATTACTCAATTTCGTATTTATTTGCAATGTCAATTTTTATATCACATCGTGAATTGATGATAGTTTATTTTAATTTTTTTTTCTGTTTCACGTTGAAAAGTGACGAAGACTACGTAAAGTTGTAATCGTGATCTTCTTGGTATTAAATTTAATTTATTCTAAACAAATTACACTTTGATGTGAAAATTATATTTTTAAATACACATGCTGTAATATTTCCGTGTATACGAGTATGTTTCAGATCATACGTTTTCGAAATACGCTATTATTGTATGCAATGTTAACAGTACATTTTCATACATTGCATCTTTAATTGAGCTATTAAAATATTGTGCGGTTTATACACAAATACTGGATTCGCCCTCGCTAGCCTTATATGGCACTTATTACAGTACATATATGGGATAAGAAAAAATGTAATATGTTAGTATGCATTGTATTGAGTGATTTGTAGGCAAGTAAATGAATCAATCTCATATTATTAATATTTATCGTCTTACTTATCGTATTATTGACTTAAATTAAGATGATTCATTTTTGCTCTTTTTGTCTTGTTCCCTACAACTGCGGCAAGTTAAATTAAATATTGTATTGAGCTTCTGTACATTTTAATTAGTCGACAATTTGGAAGTGCCTGCCTCCTTCCCTCTCTGCCGATCTATCTGGTTGAATTTAATTGAAACTTGAAAAATATTTACCATAATTTTTATTGGCACCGCGTCCATTATCCATACTTGGCGGTGAGTACCGAGTACGTGTAATATTACGAACTGCGAATAAAGAACAAGTCAGTTTTGATGGACAAAAAAAGATAATTTTATTTGGCGAGTGTTAAAGATATGACGTAAGATTATTTATTTCTTTATATGCTCGTATTAATGATAAGTATACATTCTCATGTCCAACCCTCAACCTTTTCCTATTGGTTGACC
The DNA here is from genome assembly GCA_039881145.1 of Druceiella hillmani. Taxonomy (NCBI): domain Eukaryota; kingdom Metazoa; phylum Arthropoda; class Insecta; order Lepidoptera; family Hepialidae; genus Druceiella; species Druceiella hillmani. Next base: position 2,997,085 of record JAYKKI010000033.1, on the reverse strand, counting down.
AATAAACAAAGAGATTACGCAAAAATTACTGCCAATTATATCAACTTAGAAAAAAAAATAAAAAGAAAATGACAACACAACTGCAACTACGGATCTCTCATCTGAAACAATGGAGATATTAATATCCGATGTGACTCTGATAAAAATGTCATAAATATTACCGTTGTGTCTAAACATGTGGCGTGCCTGAGTAATACACGTATTTTGGGAAATTTTGTTATTTGAAAAAGGCCCTAGGATCAGAATATTTTTTGCTGCAGTTTTTAGTTACAAAATTATGTTTCTAAGTAGGATGTCCAATCGCGATGTTACGAAATTGGAATTAATTTCTTGAAATCCGAGTTTCATACTGAGAACGTCTCGAGATCGTGCACTTACTAGTGAAGTGCATTTGTGTAGAGCTCGAATTTTTATTTAATTTAATATTAAAGTCCCTACGCGTAGTCTTATACAGTAAATGATTGATTTATTTTATGTTAAATTTTACGTAAAGTTATAGATTTATTAACTTCAATAGAATTATAGTCCTATTCATGGCAATTTCGATCCCGAATAAATTTCGAAATTTAGAAAAAACTATGGTAAGCGAGTTGTTTTCCGAATCTTTAGTAAAGTGCAAGTGGCACTTGCGCTATGGTGTGCCGTACACACTTAATTACATATAAAAAGTTAAACGTTTATTTTTCGGAGTATTTTTATTAAACTGTCATAAAAATATCGCGTTAAATACTGTGAGATTTGGGATCATCGGTATAGTTTTTTTTAATTTCTCGCAACGCTGTCTTTTATAATTTTAATTTTTTGGAGTCGTTTTCAACAACGTGGCTGCATTTATCTTACGTGAAATTCTGTAAAAGAAAATAGTTTTGTAATCGTTACAACTTAATTGATATACTATACTATCGAAAACGAAAGCTTTTTTTATACTGGACAATTCTCAGTCAAGATTTTTAGGTTCTTACTATTGCAAAATATGTGGGTCAGTAAGTTCTATTGCTTTGTCAAACTTCCACTATCATACGGCTTCTGAGAAAAACGATTGTAACAGACGGATATACGGTCCTGGGAAGGATTCTATTTTTCTTAAGATTTATGGAACTCGAAAAATAATGTAATTTTTATGAATCTTTTATTCATCTTTAGCTTTTAGCATTGTTAGGTTATATGAGCCGTTATCAAAACAATATAAGCAGTTAATGAGAACGTAAGAAAACTGGCTATTCACGCGTGTGATCAGGTTACGACTTTCAGAAACTGCGGTCAGCTAAAATTGTTGCACACCACTTGCAGAGCGAATCGTCGACGCGCGCGAAGTGTCGTAAACAAAAATTAATTTGAAGTCTTTTGCTATTTGTATTTAATGTTTTAGTAAAGGATAGTTTTAGGGATTTTTTTAAATCTATTTTCAGTATCATTTTTACTATCACGGTAAATCACATTTTAAATTAATAAACGCTTTTAACATTTTAAAACAGTTTAATGCAATACACCGATATAAACGAGTAAAGTGGTATATGTTAGTAAACTAACTTATTTATAATAAATAAGTTAGTTTACTAACGTTTATTTATTTAGTGTTTATGTGACAGAACAGATCACAACTAGTTGTGCAGTGTTTGTTTTATTGGTACTGGTGAAATTATAATTCCATTTTGTGGAGTAGACTCTGTGTTTTGATTGTAAAAAGTCTGGAAGACATTTCGACATATAATTAATTACGACAACAATTAGACAAATTTATGATAGTTGTAGCAAGTAGTGGCTCAATTATAGATGTTGTGAAACTAAGTTGAATTTTCACTATGCGTAACAGTTTAGAGGGATGAGAGATGGCGATTTTTTAAAAAGTTGTCAAAGGAAAGTTCATCAAAATGCAAGTTCAAACATAATATTTTTTTCGGTGTATTTTTTTGTAATAAAACTTTCAGTTCAAATCTGAAAAATCGCTGTCACTCCTCAAGATATCCATCGTATTATTCAGACAATTTGAAAAAAAACTCTGAAATGTTGGCGATGAGGCAACTCAATTCAAAAATTTATGAAATAAATTCAAAGTTATTAGCATATATTGCCTGAATGTTTTCATATATCAAAATTTAATCGACAAAATCGAAATTGGAAGTACTAATAATGATACTGAAAAAAATAATGATTGACATATTTATCGAGCTATTACAACGTTCATATAACATTAAATATAATATTCGCTGTGGATCCAAAGGTTACGTCGTATTATACGATATTGTACGAGTGTACGCAAGTTTGCTTGTGAAAGTTAAACGCTGCACAGTTTTATTGATGCTGACTAAAATCTATAGTTGCATGCTTTGGTTCGGAACCTTCGTATTTATTGTGTGTAGGTCGTCGGGTATTCAAATTACATACTTTGGTTCGAAGCACTCATATATATATATATTATCCGTAGGTCGTCTGGTATTCGAGCATCTTCTTTCATCTTTGCAAAATGACGCAACTCTTCTTATTTTCCTTATAAGTAGACTTATGGACGTGTTTGTATGGAGGTATATCTGTCCCATTATTTCATACCATCGCAGTGGGAAAAGAGCAATGACGACTGCCACGACGAATGCTTCTGATAAAACTAGCTTCCTTTGTTTATTCTGAGAGATATCCACTTTAACAATTCTTCCGTCTTACCGGCTACGTTTTATGCTTTTTTCTGCATATTCTCTTGGCTTTATCTTGGGTACAATTATTATCCCAAGTCACTTGTTACAGTTTTTAGTAATTGATCCTAAATTATCACAACCAGAAATTATTTCCAGAGACCTTTCTAATTATTGAAACCACTTCCTGTTTCACATTTTTGGCTTTTCTCGTTTTTGCAGGATTTATCCTCTTTATTGGCTTCCCTAGTGGAAAAAGGTACCCTGGTAATTTCGTTATATCCCCCCAGCAGTCACAGTCTTACAGTTTCGAAAGTGTCAGATTTATTTTTATGAAATGGCACATGCTTCATATGGAGATCTCAATTAATATGTAATTCACCTCCCCATACATGTAAAGTGGAAGTGAGAATTTTTCTCTCATCTCTTGTGAAAAATTTACTAGACTTTCCATTTAACATTTTTAAAATTTTTATTCCCCGTTAACTGAACGTTAAGCTTCAAACTGACATGCTCCTTCTAATTTTGCAGCAGTGATATATCATATAGAGATATCAAGACAATTACGGATTTCTACTTTATGTATGTTATGATACGCACTTGGTTTTTTAATAAAGCATTGTAAGAAAGAAACATCAACCTTAAAACTAACCTCGCAACTGTATACAAATGAATTCACTGCTTTAAGTGACTGACTGGCCCGATATGATGTAATGCATATTATTAATAAAATATCAAATGTGAATGCGTCGAAAGACAAGACGCCAAGCGTTCTCCTTATAACTAAATGGCAAGGACGATGTAGACTTAATTTATCGATAAAAATCTATCGACACTTTTATCGATGTGTATGTTTGAAAAAGTGAAAAATTGTTGTTATCGAAAGATTTTATTTATCGAAAGGTGGAATTGAGCTGTAATTAAAGAATTGGGTTTCACAACGTTTAAATTTTTTTTAGTTTATAAGAAAACAATTAATTCTTGAATATAACAAATTTCTCGAATATAACAATAAATATATATAATATATCTCGTTTATAAGAAGACAATAAATTAAGTTCGAATATTTGATCGTTTTAACACTGAGTAATACGGCGAAATGGGTGTAGTTCGCCCAGATGCCAAATAGAGTTATTTCATTTTTTATTACAGTCGCACAAATAAAGCACAGTGAAAAGACTCATGTGCATCCATTGATTCGATTTCTTGTAATTGTAAAATTAATGCTTACGTAATTTACCTATCCATATTCGATCAATAGATTAATACAAAATTAGTTAAGAATTATAAAGGATAACTAGGACACATTTCTAAAAATTTACTTTCACTAAACACATCATACTACGATGCGACCGCGATCAGGTGCTTGAGCAATTGAAGTCCACCAGAAACTAGGTAATTTCGATGTAATTCGATTCTGGAGGTTAGGGTGTTATATCAAAGAGGCGATGGTTGCGTGAGCACAGAAAATTATCGGGTACGAAAAATGAAAGTTAGTTTTCTAAAACGGAGCAAAGGATTTTTATAACAGTTGGATGATTAATTTCTTAAGCGCAATGTCTTTTTTGACTTGTAAAGAATGAAAACGTAAAATACCAACAGGAAAGTGGAAGGAAATACAAAAAGAAAATGGCTATATTGTTTCATATACCGATATCGTAAGAACGTCTTTTGTTCATGACATTTTAATCATCATTAACGACATTATCAAATTATTGTGTGGGCTGTAAACGATTGAGCCGGACTATAATCGGCTTTAAAGTAAAGAAGTGTACTGTCCGTAAAATAAAATCTTTTGAATTCCCTCACGTCGCTATAAGCCCACGAAAATCAATCGCGAATCAAATTTGACAAGACGATGCAGTTACCGTATATTCGTATTTAGAGTACGAGTGTGTGATGGGCTGTAAATTACTATTTAACACTTGTTTTGCTTTAAACTGTAAGCCGGGTAATGCACGTATGGTGCAGATAAAAATTACATCAGTTGAAATAGGTGTAATTTCAATTATTTACACGTAATTAGAACCATATTCACCTAGATATAACTTTAAATCCGGTCGTGGCAATCTCTTGGGAAATTACGACGTTAGTCATATGTGGCAAACGAGTGTTAATAATTAATTGTCCATGAAAATCATGGTTCTAATTTCTGACTTTTTTCACTGCCACCTCTCTTAATGATATTATAATGGAACCACCGAGTAGAAATAAAAACGTAATTGTTTCATTCGGAATGGTCCAGTAGCTCCAGAGATGTCCACATATACACACGTACAAGGGAATAAAGGGGCTGACGTACATACATGCAAAACCTTCACGTCGCTTTTTTTAAGTTGAATAAATATACAGTTTTCCTACAGTACTCGAACTCTTTAACAGTTGGTACAGTCTTATAAGCCTTCAGAATTTAAAATTTTGTTTAAGAGCCAACACGAAAGCTATACTCGCTGTTTTTTTAAACGCAAGTAATTTATTAATGATTTTTAAGAAAATTGAATGATAACGTATAGAAAAATATAAAAGGGTAGTTACAATATACACTGTTGTATAGTAGGATGTGAATCCTCACTTGAACTAGTAATTAGTAGTTTCACTGTAGTCTAGTAGGATGTTTATTCAAACTGTGGGCGTATAAGAGCGCTGGTTTATTCAACTTAGGATCCAAAGCTATTTTCTAATTTAAAAACAGAGCGGTAGGTGTCCTGGATAATTTCAGTCGCCGCTTACTAGTTATTTGCGATATATAGTACATAATATGGGAGTTGTTGTGGTAAAATGCTTGAAATTCATTTGGAACTCTAGAGTATTTATAGTCTTTACTTTCTACATTCTCTTTTCAGATATTTCGAAATTTATTACAGGTATTCATATTTTATTGCATTTTCACAGGAATGCAATTTAATGTCGGTCTGCATACTTAAAAAAATTATTGCAAGGGATAGATTGGTTAAGAGAAGGCTGAATAAAAAATATTTTTGGTGTAGTCTTTCCTTGATCTACTTTTAATAAAGAGTTTTAGTTCTGTATTTTTTTATGTAAATGATCAATTTGCATATTTATACAGTAAGGCATTAAAAAAAATAAGCTCATTCTTTATATATTTATTTATCTACAGTGCAAGTATAATATTTTATATTTTCGATGATGTAATCCTTGCCTGTTTCCGTAACACGTTTATTCATCAAACTTTTTCCAGAAAAAAGTGGTTGTGAGCTATTGAATTTATCATTTTATTAATTATTTACACATATTTGTGTTTTAAATGTTTTTTTATGTTTTTGGACGGACAATAATTGGATGATGGGTTAGTCGTTGTAGATATGAATGTTTTTAATACATGGAAACATCGATATTGGGATTATTATAAAAATTATCGATCTTCGTGTCGACAACCGTCTCGCGTGCTCGGCGGCGTCGATGCGTCACGGTCGACGCGACTCGGGCGCGATTCGCTCACGGTCAATATTAGTGTACTTCACTTTGCTGTTACTGACAACCGACTGTTTGTTTGGGGGGTGAGGTCAGCGACGCTTACGAGCCCGCGCACGATCAGACACGTGTGATCGATGATAGCATCGTCTGCGACATGTAAACCCTCGGAGGGATCATTGCAATGATTCGATTGTGTGTTTAGAAAGGACCGGTGAGTAATATAATCTATACAGTGTGTTAGTAGAATTCGACAACGTCACGGAGAGGCAATTCATCTTTTCAATATCCTGAAAATAAAGGTGAAAAACGTTTTTTTTCCAATTCTGCATAAGGAAAAAATAGTAACTTTTGAAAAATTAAAAGAAAATCCGTTTATTGAATATTTTTAGTATCTCGTTAAATATTGCGTCTAAGTTATATAATGCATATTATAATTTTCTAATTTTTTTGTGTGGAAACTAAATTCATAATATTTTTTTCAATATAATAAAATAAAAAATTTACACTTTTCTTATTTAGAAGTTTCGATTAATTGTTTGTTATATGCATTATTTTTTTCATTACAAGGTTTTCTTAAACCTACTCCACAGTTTTAAACATTTTTACAAAAAATATCGACATTGGTCAAATACCCTATTGTGAACGTGAAAAATCTTTGAATTTGTATAACTCGGGAACCGCTAAACAGTTCCCACTCTTCTTTTTAGGACTGAAGAAATTTACCTTTCCACAGCTTTGTCGTATTTAACTTTATAACTCGTACCTATGAGTAAGGTACTCGATGCAAATAAGGCATATGTTTTAATATGACTTATACACATAAGAAAAATAATCACAACTTCGAAAATAAGGTACTTGATACAAATAAGGCTTAACTAAATCAGGTAGGCTTATTTTTGAAGCTGGGTTTATTCGTCTTAAATTTTTGGGTGTATAGATCTTATTAAAACATAGGCCTTATTTGTATCAAGTACCTTAAATAAAACTTTTTTAAGAACCTCTCCATACATGGAAACTGGAGATGAAAATTTAATCTTGATTATTTGGCCTGGGAAGGATTTTGTTTCGGGCTCTTCGAAATAATTAGATGAAAATATTCTATAACATTTTTTAAGCTTTATTACAGATAAATAATTGGTTTTCCAAAGAAATTTTTTTTTGTATCATTTTCTCAATCATAATTATATTTAAACATTCCCTTATCCTAAACAGACCTTCCATTTAAAAAAGCATTATGGAAAACCACTAAACTACTAATATAATGGATTATTTAGTTCTGCGGAACAATACTCATATTGCTATGCGAATCTGAATATGGTGTTCGGGGTGTCGCATTGTATATCGCTGTGATAATGCTGCGCAGTACCCGGTGTGCGCGCACTGCAGGACGGTTAACCCGCGTGTCAACGTTGAAATAGAGCATCATAAGAAAGGGATAAGATTCGAAAAAAATAATTATTATGTTAGTCTTACCGTCTAACCGTAGAAGTCGTCTGGCTATGCTAATTCCTACTATTCTATTCTACTACCTGGAACTGTTACCTTCATTTTCGCTCTTCACAAGTCGGGTAAAAATGCATACATTTGCTCGTCGGTTTTAATATACATTAAAAAACTGAGAACTGTTTCGTTATGTTGATCATTACGCATGACCATGTCCTAATGAGGTCGATTCAAATAGCGAACATGTGTTATTGTGAAGCCCCGTATCGACTATGATTTAAATGACCTTATAGCAAATGTCCATTTCTTGCATCACGTAGACGGGGCAATACGAGCGGTCCATTTACAGCTTGCACTGTGCCCTTGTGCCGTAGGCGTCGAATCGCGCTGGCCGTCTCGTTACAGGCAATGACGTTATTATGTTGAATACACATGTTATTAAACTTTAAAAGTGATTCTCGAAATATAAGGCTTGTCTTTTCTGCATTTATCATGAATTTACAGCTGACAGCGTGTGGTTGTTTACTGCCTCTGCATGGTTTTATTGAAATAAATATCAAAATGCCATTTTAAGTTCTAAGAAAGTATTTTAATTATACGACTGTCACTAGGCAAAAGTCTAGAAACAATATTTAATAACGTGTAATTTAATCTTCTCAAAATATAATTGGAATTTGATATTTCGAGGTTACGTTACAGGTACGTCTTTTTACGGCGGATATGTTATTTTTGCTGTTCATATGCAAATGATTATTTCTGCCGACTCTATAATGAGCTACGCAGTCCGATACAATTATGCTATCAAAGCAATATTATAAATTCACCTCATAAAATAAGATGAACGCCCGTTTCTTCTCCGTTTTTTTTAACAACGCCTCTAAGTGATAATCTTTTCTTACTCTTCTTTTCACGTAGATCATGCCAAAGGTCGGAAAAATTTAGAAAAATAGTGATTTTTTATAAATACTACGTTTAATTAGTATAATATCAAGTTATTGTAAGGAAATGAATCTTCAATTTTAATTTGACGTAAAATCAATCATTGCACATTCAATCTGAATCCAATTGTTCTTGGTATAGTTTTAGGTCTTAACGTCGGTTCTGGAAGAGCCTTTTTATATTGTTCCTAACACAACTTCATCTTAGCCTTTTAAACTTGCTTTAATTTGGCTTTTGGTCTTCTCGCTGTTCAGCAAACCAGCAGAGAGTTCGAAGGTATTTTTTGTAGCTTTTCATCGATTTAAGTATTAATTTTTAGATTCAGAAGTCACACGTTTTTAACTAACAACAACAATTCTATTTTATCCAAATGTGATTCGGTTTAAGCAATAGGTTTGGTCTCATTTTGCACGACACATCTCGTGCCATACATTTTACCTGTTTGGTTATTGAATACAAAACTTTGTTTGCTCATACAAGAATGAAATTTGTAAGCGTTGATGTACAAGTTCATTTATTTCGGCATTTCTGAAAGAAAAATAGTGAAATAATTATACTCCTTCCAAGTAGTAATAATAACCAATAGCTTTTCTGCACTACGAGTAGTAAAGTGAAGTGGATATACAGATGTTAGATTGGTGCCGAAAACGGGTTTCTATGGTTTCTCGAGCATAAAATAAGGCTGTTGTTTCAGTTCTTTTTATTTCTCACCTCGTTCTCGAGATGCACTATGACAACATTAGCACAAAGAGCAAATAGCATGCAATAACCATACCATACATGTTGTATAATCAAAGAATATTCATTGATTTGAATATTTACTTAACACTAATTAATATTAATTCAATATTTTTCCTAACATTTTTTTTTCATGGAGATGAGCTTAAATAATAAAGAATAACTTTATATTTGAGAAATAATGAAATAAGAACGTATAGACGAAATAAAGTGTCATCAGACAATGAAGACATGGCTTGACGTTTCTATATTGAGTACATATCGCACCTATTAAGAAAATAAATTATATTTTGACCCATGTTTTTGATTGACCTCAGAAGATGGGTTAAAATTCTTTGTAATTAAATTGTATTGCGATAAAGCTGTGCATATTTTTTTTATTTCTGCTCCCCTGTAATATTTGATATTTTTGTTTAGTAACGGTTTGTTTTTAAATGTGTGATATGGAATGACAGGCAAAAAGTAAGAGCAAATTCTCTGATGCCTTTCCAAAACAATTCTCTCCTGGAGATTTGGCAGAGGCAATTTTTGAATAAACATCGTAGACAGATACGATCTACTAGGCGTGTCGACACTTAGACTACAGCCATTACATATTTGAATTTGGCAGGCACATAACCGCAACAATAGATAATGGTCACGCGTGCATTCTGTAAGCCGATCACGCATTCGCAACTATTACTGGGCTGGAAGCGAGTTCACGAGCACGTTCCGCCTGAATCCACGCAGCGCCTGATAATGAGATGTGGCACCGCGAGGCCATCCCTCAGGGCCGATGTGGTGTCGAGCAGACAGAATTTACGCGTGCCGGTTCGGTTGTCGCTTGCTCCAAAAGCATACGACCCTTAACGGACGGTCTCATTCGTTCCCAAATAACGTGAATTCATATGCATCGATTCACATAAAACAGCGGATTAAATTTATACTATCGGAAACATAGCGGTTCAACCGCTAGATTGCACAGATCGTTACAGTCACTAATAGTTTATTATCTCATTTTATGAGTTTTATTATCGTTTATAAGTTTTTATAAGCAGAGCAAAAGAATATGTCTGCATATCCATAAGTCTGCATCAACAGTCAGTTTTTTTACAATTTTGTTGAGGCTCACGTCTTGAGTAAATTTATCAAGCCGATTCGTTCTTAGAGGTTATACTAAATCCGCCATCTTTGTAAAAATAATTAACTGCAAAAGCTATATCTTTCGTGAACGTTCTTGCCATTAAACTTTTTTTTACAGAGCATTAAATTTTGTAAATTTTCTTCCAGATACTATTTTCGTAGTACTTACAATTCACGAGTTATACCGTGCTAAAGTTTGGAGAATTTAGTTTCTTCTAATTATTTTGCAAGATTTTTAAATTTTTAAAGCACACCGGCAGACGGCGTCTGCTTGAAAAATTAATCAGTACGTCTTGTATAACGACATTTTAAAAAAAGTACTTAGAGCAACGGTGTAAAGAAAGTGCAATTATAACTCTGAATAAAAAATCGAAGTTTGAACATTGAAATAAATGAAAAAAAAGTTTACGATGCGAGGAAAAATATATATTTAAAAACAATATACCTATTCTTGCAACTAATAAAATGAATTAATTTTTTGCTGATGATGATTTTTTGGCTGATTTGAAATTCACTTACTTTATAAACGACCGAGATCATTCCTTCAAGGGGAGGTCCAAAAGTCTGCGGAACAGAAGGGTTGCAAGTTAAATAATATAATTAAACTATTTTTCTATTTTAATATAATCTCCCTTAAGCTGAATACATTTATAAGATCTTGAATTAACTTAATTTTTGACTTAATTTTTCTAAATCATCAAAAATATTTTCTTTCTTTGCTCTTACATTGAGATGAAATTGCCTCCTTCACCTCACTGTCGTCCTTAAATTATCTTCTTCGGAGCTCTTTTTTCAGGTTTGGGTACCAGTAAAAATCTCTGGGAGATAGACCGGGCTATAGGGTGGGTGAATCGGCGATTCGAAGCCGAGTTTGTGAACAGCATCCTTCGCGTGGTCTTACAAAAGCAACACACCTGCTTGCCAGTTTTCCGCATACATCATATGGCAGCGTAGTGCTCTTCAGTGACAGTCGTACCTTTTTTTTCATAGTTGATCGATAAAATTCCTTCAAAACCCCAAAAAAAGTTTGACATCAATTTCCCAGCCGATTCCGAGATATTAAACTTCTTAGGGTGTGGAGTTATCTTTTTGTGTCGTTGCATTGGACTGTTGCTTGGACTCAAGCTCAAAGTGATGAAATCAAATTTCATCTCCAGTCATAATCCGCTCCAAAATCGGCGTAGGTTCGTCAGCACAACACAGTTTCAAAAAAGTCCTTAGGCACCTCGACTGGTTGTTGCTTTTGCGGCGGTGTAAGAATTTTCCGCACCCATCTTGCACTGACTTTAGTCATGCCAAGATGGTCGTGCAGAATACTCAAAATGATTGTATCTGATACACCAACTAATATAGAAAGTTGTTTCTTCAGGCGAGCATCTTCCGATACAAGTTTTTCGACTTTTTCGACAATATCCGACGTGGTGGCCTTAATCGGCCGTCCTAGGCAGGGGTCGTCTTTGATCGAGTCTCAACCTTGTTAAATAGACCAGGCCACTTGTAAGCCGTAGTTTTATCAACGCAACGATCACCGTAAACAACTTCCATCTCACTCATGATGGTTTGAGAGGTTTTTCTTTGCTTGTTGAGGAATTTAATCACATCGTGTAGATCGATTTGCTCCATGTCCCTAGTTCAGTTCCAGATTTACTTCTTTACGCGACGACTATTAATTATAGAATGATATTAGGGTCGTGATATTTGTCTTTAATGAGATCCTAATTAGCGGGGTACCAAGACAGAATGTATCCCCTTCCCTTCCTTTTCATTCCGCGGACTTTTGGACCTCCCCTCATGAATATGCTACAGACCAGTTGTGTTCATGTGTTTCGCCAAATGTAAATGAGTTGGTGGTTGATTAACTGAGTGAATAATTTTAAAGTTTGAGCAATTTGTTATAGATAGCAACCTAGGATTTTGTTTTTGATCGACTCATCGACTATAAAAAAGAAATTCAAAGTTATGAGAAAGCGTCGCCTTACAAGGTAAGATTATCCCAATGCTTACGCGGAATTTGAATACGAATTTGGAGCTATGGCTTCCGATCCTCTAAACTGTTTTTAAATTGTCATTTTTGTCAAGAGCGAACGAACGAACCTACACCAGATATCTTTTGGTGAAGACCACTGTGCGTGTTTGCTCGTTTGTTTATATTTCTGGAGGTTAAAAATGTGTCGACCCGTGTTAAAATACCCGCGTTAAAAACTCTTGGTGAACGACACATAAATAATAAAGTTGCATAAACAAAATTGTGAATATACAATGTAATAAATTGCGAGATGGAAAACAAATTCTGATTTTATCGATCCTGATACTCAAAAGGACGAATAAATCATTTGAGCTAAAGTTTAAGATTATTCTACAAAAACTGTTTTGCGTAAAGCAAGTAATTGCGCGCGGCCGCAAAATTTATTGCCAACGTTTCCATCCCTGTATTTTTTGTAGTAAACAAAAGTATAAGACATTTAAAAAAAACTGTTCTTTTGATTTTGTAATACGTATGGATGACATATACATTAAAATTATATTATAATTTCCTATTGAAAAATAATTAACCATAGTATTACAGCTATCGCAGCAGGCCTGACGTAGATTGCAGTAAGAAGACTGAAACAAAATACAGCAGAAAATACTTCTAATAATATTTTATTGTTGATGGGCCGCTTTTCCAAAATTTTTATTTGCCGAATATAGTGGTTGTTTAATGGTAACATTTTTATTTTCGATGAAAACAACGCTCGTTTTTTGTTATAAAATAAAGCGAGTCGTTTTTTTTTATAAATATTGTGAGAAAAAAATTAACGACAATGTCTATGCATTTTGAAGGAGTGTAAAAAATAAAAAGAAGCCCATTTAATAGTTTTTGAAAAATAACTAAAAAGGCATTTTAAAGTTCCTGTCTGAAATAAAGTAATTAATTGTTTACTTTTTTTATTGAAATATATTTTTTTACTAAATCAGGAGTGCAATGAAGGACACAGCAATTGAATTAAGTGACACACATAAAGTGGTACGGTTAACCTACTCCCAAAACTTCCACGAGCAGTGTGCACTTAGAAGTTGTATAAGTGTGTCGATTTTTTTCAATAATTTAAAATGTTTAGAGCGTATTTTTTGCGAGATATTGTGTACTAAGAAATTGACATTGAAAAAATGGGCTTTTTTTAAATTATATGTAGGCATTTTAAGATAACTTCCTTGCGGTAACTTCCTTTTCGTGCCCAAACAACCTTCTTCTTCATTGCAGCCGTTAGGAGTTGTTTTTGACGGGTTTGCGAGTTTAACGCCCAACTTCTAGAAGACGACGCCCCACAGTTAAGGCAGTCCAGTTGTTTCAACAGTAACAAGGGCCTTTGGCAAGTCGTCACTGCTCTTATGGGGTTTATTTTATTTAGTATTCTTCGACAAAAGTGCATCTTCTTTCCTGGTAGTTTTCTTTTCTCAGGCACATTTACCCTTTAAATGGATTAAAGTTAGGTCAGTTTCTCTATGGAGTTTGATCAGCTTGTTCACTGAATTTTTGGAAATACCTCACTCTTCTGCTATCTGCCTTTGTGTCTTAATAGTATACTCTGACAATGTAATAACTTTTGAACGTAGTTCTGTTGGGATATCCATTATTCATATAATTTCAGACTGTCACATAAAACTAACAATTTTAACCACAAATATCAAATGTTACACCAGAAAATCCAAACACTTTTAAATTTGTAACATACTTCGGCAACAATACAACTACGTGCACAATTTGAGGTAATATTGTTATTGTGACATGACATTAGCAACCTGTAACACTGTCGCATCAATAAATATAAAAGAAAATTGTTAACAATGCAAAAAATGCTTTGCCCACATTAATTTGCACAAGGGTTGTAATCTAGTGAACAATCCCCCGCGGACGGTCCACTCTCTTTTAAATACGATGAATTTATGTGAACTGCTTGTTTATGTAAAAAAGAGTTGTTTTATTTGGAAACAAAGTGGAACGCCCGCTGCAGTAGGGTCGATAAATGTGTATAGAGCTTTAAGATCAGTCTGAAATTTATCCGAAAATCTTAGATTTCGTTGCATTTATATCTTGGTAATTTTTCAATGATCGTTCGAATCTTTTTCAATGATAGATCGATCGCTAAAATATTTCTAATTTTAAACATACTATGTTAATAAATGTTTAATGAGCAATTTCATTAAAAGTAATAATTTATAATTCAAATAAATATATACGGAATTGGAAACGGTCTGGCAGATGATTAGTTTACCGTAGAAAGCCAGCGAAAAAATAAAATGGGGACCACTCATCTTTCAAATAAATATATGTTTAGTAAGCAACTTCATGGTGTCCATTTCCTAAATATTTTTGATACATAGTGAGCAACTTCATTCTCTAAAATGTTTGTCGCATTCTAAAATTTCACTCCCATAATTTTAACATTACTTTTCTTATTTTTACCAAAAATAATTATTTAACCTTTAAATCTATAACTTTAGTTCACGGAACTATTTTATTTAATTATTAATTATTCCAGGTTTTTATTCAAGAGTTACTGAAAAAGGAAGTGTTTCGATTATGAATTAATAGTTTTGCAATACTATAAAAGATTAAACGTATTTTTTATGCAAGCATCACATATTTTTGAAGTCGTTCTTGTGGTTTGGTGATTTTACGCTAATATAGCGAAAATTAAATATTTTCTGGAAACTTTTTTGTATTGACACAATCTAAATATCAATATTTAATATATTATACCTTCAATCCATATCTTCATATTTAGAATGTGTTGCTACAAAAAGTTGCCACAGAGTAATCACTGGACTTGAGTGATAATTTTGTTTTATTATCATCACGTAAGACTTAAAGAAAACTCTTTTATGACTCGTGTAAAAATAGGAGAACATTTTTAATAACGACGCATAATATGCATTTGAGGCACAGTGACGTTCTCGCAACTTGCAATTTGCATTCTCATTTCGAAGAGTGTTACACCATTTAATTACAGTCAATTTATTTCTGGTTTCGTTCATAGTGGATTTTTTGTCATCGTAATAGCGCGGTTCGGGTGTCGGTCTCAGCTTCCGTCGATGCGTGATAGTACGCCCGTTGGTCACTTCCGGATGGCCGGACGGCGGGTTCCTGTACGCGATGACGCGGCGGTCGCGTTCTACGAATGTTTGGCACGTTGGCCTTTGAGTCAGAGACGAGTGATATGTGGAGCGTGAAAATTGTGATCAGATTTGCTGATGTAATAGCTTTTTAGGTATTTCTATCTCGAGTTATTATCCACTTTTTAATAGTTTCCAATATGTTTTCATGTTTTGTAGCAAAATTCAAAATGTCTCTAAAAGGGAATCATTTATTTGGAGATATATTTTATTGTATTTTGTATTTGCAGTTGTATTTCTTTTTTTCATGGAATCGGAGAATGTGACAGCAAAATGACAGTTTCCAATTTATAAATACATTTTAATTTTTTTTATTTGTTCATGGTATTTAATATAAAAGTCCCTTAAATACAGTTAAAACTATAAAATTGGATTTCATAATTCCAGAGATTCAATTCGTCATCACAAGATACACGGAGAAAAAGTGCCGATCTTATTATATTTATACAAAAATTCACATGTTGACTGTCCCTCACTCCTATACTCAAATTCAACATACGATTCAGGTTTCGTAAACCTTAATCAAATTTATTTGTACTCCAAGTCTACCAATAATACCTCTTTTTATAATTCCATAACTTGAATGGGCCGATTGAATAACGATATTGTTTCTGAACATCCTTCTTTGTATATTTTTGAACGGAAATCATTAACATTTAAAAAGGAAATACTAAACATATTGTTTATCAATTAAAGCCCAGCTAAAACATATGGGTAAAAATAAGTGATCTGGTTTGTGAAAAGTGATAGTGTGATAGTTTCTAAATCCTCCAGTGGAACGAGAGACGAATCCTAGTTCATGCAGTAATAGTAGTAACAGTAGTAGTTGTTTATGCTTATCCGCTATCATTATGCTCTGAAAACAGCCCCCGTTCCCGATTCATCTTTTCGATGAAAGCAACCTGGAGTCGGCAATAATGTGTTATTATTCACATAGCGACCGCCGTGCAGTGCTGACCTTGCCCGGGCATTATGAAACTTTCACATTACTATTACGTTCGTAATTATAACGTACTCGGTCTCTGCTGCATTGACTGCGTAACAGCTAAATTGCGATTATGCACGCGACCGCGGCGTGAAGTCAAACGATCACTGACTGATGATTGATGGCGTTAGTTATTCGGTTCATTGTCATGTTTTTTCGCCAATTGTGTCTAACTACTTCGGTTGTTAGACTCAATTGGTGAATTGCACAGGTTGACAATTTGATTTGGAGGTTAAAATGACAGTAGATGAGCGCGAGCCACATTGAAACTTAAGTATGTATGTATTTACCTATGTAGGTACGCAATAAGTGTACTCTTCGTGCGCTTTCAAAGGCTTATCAAAGTTGAGTGTCCGATTTCCTTCGGAATTTTTGATCCGTATACTCGAATGTCACTGGCAGGGCACGCGGGTGCAGCAGAAAGATGACTGTTAATATCGTTGCCACCTTTATATTGTGTGACTTTCAGATCTTAGCGGTTAAATTTGGCTTGTCTAATTATTTTGGTACGGCATTGTCCTCTTTATTTCGTTGTGGCTCGCGATTTATTTTGTTCAATAAGTTAATTGGATTAATAAAAAGCGGAGTAGTTATTGTAAAGAACTCAATTCGGCGAGGAATTAATTTCAGAAACAAAGTGTGATTTATAATATTTTGAAAAGTTTGGATACTTAATACATAGTTACTTTTTATGTTCAACTTTACACTTTTAACTTTGAACACAAGTGTACCTTTGATCCCTATGATGAATCATAGAAATGTATAGTAGTAATTTTATTTTGACGTGAGTATTGTTTGGTTTCCGCCAGACTGCCGGTTAATAATTATGGAGTAATAGAAACTTATATTGCGGTCTTAAACTGTTACGCATTCGACCGCAGTATAGAGACAAATGAGGTGCGGATTATACTATTATTTATGCGGAGCGCATTTTATTTTGGTGTCGTGACGTGCCTACCATTTCCCAATAAGGCAAACTCATATTATTATATAAATTACAGCAACAGGGACACATTCATTATTCGATAAGAATAATTTGCATGTACCTACAAAACAATTTATTTTCTAAACAACTATTTAGCCATCAAACGAATTTTATATACTCCACGATAAAAATACATTTCGTGATTTAGATATTTGCACTATTGTGAAATTAGGAGTATATTTTGGCGAAGTAATATTTTTTCTGCCCAAAAATAAAATATATATATCACACTTTTCAGTTTGATGCTAAGTACATCATATTAAATCTTCAAAGACCATAAATATCATCCTTCGAACTTGTCAGTTGTCAGAGATTATAAGATTATTTTATTAGTTTATAAGAGAACGAAACGAATAATATATATATATATATATATATATATATATATATATATATATACACATATATATATATGACTTATTGTTATTTACCTATCGTCTCTACCTTAGCTTTCGCCACAGGACTACGTGGCGCACCGCATTTGTATTAAACCTTAGATAGACATAGACACTTTGAGAGTATAGACACTTGAATTAAACCAACTGTTAGTTTGCTTACACAGAATAGTGACGACTCTGCAGAAAAATTTGGAAAAAAATGTATGGAATTCTCACGAACTTTCTGGTGTCTGTTTTAAAAATGGATCGTACGTGTTGAAATATTATGTTTAGACTTCTTTTAAATAATTAATAAGCTAAGATAATAGCACAACGTGTAGCAAACTGCTCTCTGTGCTATCGTCGAGAAAGCGTTTTACACACGTCATACCTGATAATTACAAGAAAAAAAATTTCGAAAAATCTTAAAAATTGCTTTAAACTTAAGGTTTAACATGATACTGAAGACGGATATACTGAATAGTGACGTCATTTCTAATATTGCTTATTGTATTTTACGAGAGTGAATGATACAGGAGATATCCCCACTCTGTCCCGAGACCTTTAAATTAGTAATATCGCTTATTTACCGATCAATTTTAATGCCAGTTCTTCATTAGCCGATATTTTGATGATAATTTACGAAAAATAGCCAATTTTAGAGTAGTCACCTACACAGTTCTGTCGAGCATAAGAAATTGATGTGAATACAATATGTATTATTTATTTTAAATTCTTTCTGACACCTGTTTTAGCTTCCCACTTGCAAATTATTGTAACCTGCTTAAAAAACTTAAAAGCGTGTTATTGTCGTATTATTTGGAAAACGTTAATCCTGAAGAAATCATGAAATTGTTTTTAAGCAGTATGGCAACCCTGATACGGATATAATTGCTCTTTTCCGTGGAGAAATTTTTAATTGAGCATGTAAGAAAATATTTTTTAGAAATCTCATGTCAGCATTAGTAAAATTTCAGTAAAATTTTTCGAAAGTTTCTAAAACAACCGAAGATAGTACTTAGAAGTACTTTGTAATTGTAAATAAAATATATTTAAAGTTTTCGTTTGACACAGGTGATTATCTGACGAAGGTTACATGTGTTTATAAAATATTCCCTTCTGTGCTCCAAACTGTTATTTATAACTGTTGTACAATGCTATAATGTATATTTCATAAACAGATTTTCCCAACTGCGTACATAATTTACTTATCTAATCAATTTGCACACACACCTTTCACAGAAAACACATCTGACAATGATAGTAACACACTCTAATGAAGAAGTAATTTCGGAAACATATTTTTTTCTCTTATTTTAAGAAAAAAGCTATTTAAAAAAAGTATTTCTTAAAAAATTATCATAGAAAAAATAAAATTGTTGCGAAAAAGCTCTTCGTTATTTTGTAAAACTCCTACCTCTCATCTATATTATATATTTAAGAATATCTTAGGTAAATTTGATTTTAGTTTTACTGTATACCGAGTCCGAAAAGGTTTTTTTTGGGAAAAATGCCTTTGAAGTTGTTCGGAATTATTTTCTTGGAAAAAAGGAAAAAAATATATTTTACCTTTAATATCTAAAGTCTGCGTAATAAAAACCTCCTTCTGCCCCTATATTAGTCTCGTAAGCTGCCATTTTGGCAATAAACAGCTTACTCTTGCCTCTTTCGTTGCAACAGTGAGGCTGGGCTCGGCAGCTTTCTCAACAGTTTGATTGCACCTTTTGTAGCGTTTTGGCTTTCAAATTTATTTAATACCACTTTAAAATGGTTTACAAATACATGATATTTGTCACATCATGTTAATTTATCGATAGTTATATAAAGGATTGTATTGGAGTATAATTTGATATAATGGTTTTTATACAATACTTCAAATTACATTTATGTTTTACTAGTTCTGTTATTCCTACATCTCCACATTTATTCCTACATCTCCACATCTTCTTGTACATGTTGAAACTGTCATCTCGGTAATTGCTCTAAAGTTTCTTCATTTGATTGCTCACAGAGGTGTGCGCAGAGGGCGGCGAGGGTCTGTGGTCGCACCGCGGCTCGCTGCGCGGTGCCAACAAGCTGGCGCGGCGCGCTCGTTCCTTTAAAGACGACCTACTCGAGCGCATTTCTGCCATGCGCTCGCCAGCGACACACTCGCCCCATTACAGGTATGATAGTGATATTTATATCCTTAAAATATTGCTTTCTGGTCGAATAGTGTCCATTCTTGCGGTCGGATAGAGATGCAAATGCTGCTTTTCCTGTGGCTGAGAATTTGAGGAGTGAAAAAGGTAATGCCTCAAAAATGGAAAAGATGCTGTTGAACCAGGTTGAGAACATCTTAAAAGCCAATGCGAGAATCATGAATATAACAGAGAACCTATTCCTAATACTGAATGAAGTGAATGATATAAATAATTTGCTATTTGACTAACTTTTTTTTATTTAATTAATCGTAATTTCAAGGTACAAACTGATAAAGAGTGAAATTTTTTTTAATAATCTTAAAAATTGACCGAGTTATAAATGTTTAAATTTAACCTTTAGAGAAGGACGGCAATACTGTGTTGTGAGGTCATTTTTAATATTGCACATTATATTCTACGAGAGGAAAAGAGACAGGGATATACCCAACTTTATCCGTATCTTCAAATTTAGAATCCTACAAAATTAGATACTGCTTAACCAGAAGTTGGTACGAACGGTACGTTCGCTTATAAATAATGAGTGAATAAAAATTGCCACATTTCACTCAGTTGTCTATAATCTAGATATAACAAAACTGTTAAGGGTCTGTTTATATTTTATAACAAAATATATGTTGTTTAGTAAATTAGGAGATCACAAACAGATTTACTATTTCTCTCTGTTGGATTCAAGAAATTGTTTCATGTCAGGAAAACATTTTTTACTTTCACGTCATTAACTTATAGTTCTGGGTGATATATAGGATGCTTACTATTAGCCTGTGTTACCAGGAGACTCCTATTTATCTGTTTGTTAATTGATCAAAAAGCACTAATGGATATATAATAGTCTTGATATTTGTAATGGCACCACGTCAATAAGTAGGCGAGCAAATATTTTCATGTCTTGAAAAGTTACTTGGGAAATTCACACATTGTGAAGTATATGTTACATAATTAAAATAGACTTTAGAATAACGTACACACAGGCCAAAACTCCAGATAACGAGTGAAGTATACCTATTTTCAAGTTAATATTTTTAATACGTTTTTAACAATATTTTTAACAGTTTTTAATACGTACATTGACAGACACTTAGTTGGTTTTCATCCATGTACTCCAAGCAGATATTATTCATCCCAAAATAATTTTTCTTCATTATTAAGTATTCTTTATTATAGAAAATGCTAACTAAATTCATTTGCTTTAAAACTTGCTAAACATCATATGTATATGAGATCTAAACCCAGTGATATATGCAGTATAGAAACCTCTGACAGGCGACAGACCAAGCTATGATGTGTTACTAAAAAAATCAACCTTAATAAAAATCTCTTATTTTTTTGAGATGTAGACAGACACGTTTTTAAAATTTGTTGAAATCACTATTCTGGGTCGATATTTTGATGATATATTTGAGTTATAAGCGTTTTGAATTAATTGAAACATTTTACAATAACTAGTACAGCTTCCTCAAAAAAAAAATTGGAAAAGGTACTTTTTATTGTTTCGTAATTTTCGTCATCCGATTTTGAGTGCGTATTTGACAAAAAATTTACTACCTAGAATTGGCAAACAATTTAAAAAATTGAGACATGTAATGCAAAATTTTTGAAAATCTTCCCGCCTTGAATTATAGAAAAAATATGTATATATATATATATATATATATATATATATATATATATATATATATATATACACACACACATATATATATACATATATATGTCTTTAAATGTTCTTTAAATTTCATAGAAACTAGTAAATATTTCTGAAAAATAATAAAACTAATTTAAGGTTACAAAAATTTATATTTGTATGTTTTACTGGAAAAATTGTAGAGTGAATAAAAAGAGGCCTAGTCAGGTAACATACATACGCAATATCTGTCATAAATGTATCAAAAAATTAAATACGGAAGTTTCTGTTCAAGCAGGATGTGACGCACTGGGCACGTTTGATTTCCTCAGAAGGTATGGGGAAATCTGTGAGTATTATTATTAGATCAGATAATGTTCTGAATAATACTATGTTTTGTGATATTTCTTACGTGGGTGACCAATATTCAATATTTGAAATAGGTATTCTTATGGATACCTACTGTTTACTCATATTAGTTGCTGAATGTGACATATTCACTGGTTTCTATGATATTTGTCATATGTAAATTCATAACAGATATAAAAATTATATATTTATCTAGGTTTTGACGTTTATATATTTTTATATAATAAATATTAAAACCGAGTTCAATACAACAGACGCTGCCAAATAAATTCAAATTATTTTGATAATATTAATTATAAATCTTCAAAATTCCAGAGTCCTACATTTATTTAGATTAAACAATAGGAAAAAAAATTAAAACAGTGAGATGAGCAACAAATATGTATTTGTAACGATCGGTAGATTTTCTGTAATATAACAAATGTATTTACAGACAAAAGTTAAGAGGAATCATAAAATATAATAAAGCAGTTTAAAGTGTGGGACATATAGAAATTGAGTGATATAGTCATTCTTATACTGCAGCCACACTGTAGGAAGCGCGCTTTGCGTGGGGTCTTGTATGAGTCGTGGCGAGCAGAGGCTGCAAGGGCGCTAGTCATCCGCACTCTTAATTTATTATGCCTTATGCTTCGCGTTCTTTATCTCGGGTCAAAAAACTGACACTGAGCGGAGTGAGAGCGAGGCGAGGGAAGGCGAGAGGAGGTGAGTATGCCATCCAAACTCGTGTCGCCTCGTCTTGCCTCCTGGAGAGTGTGGATCCAAATCTATAATATCTTGACTATAATAATTATCTTGACATGCGTGTAAACAATATACACACTTTTATAACAGTACTGTGGTAAAACAAGGACTCCTTATAATTTCATGACGTCCATCTGTCACAATGTCAAAAGTTTATACAGTTTTCGTTCTAAGTGCATGCATATTTGTAAGTAGGTGATTTAGATAGAACTGTGAAATAACGTATAGCAAAAATAATAATCAATGAAACTAAAAAACAATTAATTTAAATTGAACATAGAACTGACTAATTTCCAATGGAAGTAACTCCATAAGTGCATTCCTAAAGCGGTCAGTCAATAAAACAGAAAAAAATATCAAGGTTGGGCACCTCTGCTATACCGCGTTCATCAACTTAAGCGCATAAAGAACTGGTGAGCGCTGTAGGATGTTCGGATGCGCTTTCTGCAGGTGAAATAAACTGTGGCTCCATCCTCTCACGTAACAGTAAACCACTACAAAACCCAAGATTGAGGAAATGGATGTACCTCCTTATACATGTAAGGGAAAAAATATTTTTTATACTCCATCGAGTTGGGTATTGTTGGATAGCTCTTTCAAAATCAAAATTGAGGATCTATTTATCATTTAAAATTTTTATTACTCCTTTGGAAAATGTTATGTGTAATGTTTGCTTGTCCTGTCTTCCAATTTTTTAAACATTTTTTGTTCGCACTTATAAATATATGGTTACACAAAATTATTAATCTGCAAGAGATGCTGTCACTGAACAGAAGTGAATAATACTTAATTATAAATATGTGGTTAATTTATTTGACAAAAAATGATGAAAATGATTTCAGTTAACTTGTGTCAACAATTTAAAAACTGTAGACAACTATGGAACCTTACTTTATATGTGTTCTGCTATACAGTCAGATGGTTCATCATTGTTTGTCCCAGTTTAATATAGTTATTGGAATTGACTCATATATGTTGCTGTTATTTACACTGTTCTTAGAAGACAACTTCATTGAAAATACACTTCAAGTTTATTTACAATAATTTGAATATTTGCACAACAATTTCTAGCAAAGCTGGGTAAGCAGATTACATGATAAATCATCGAATGTTTCTAAGAAAAGTTCAGTTATTTATGCATCTTAGTGCACACTAATAATTGATAACCATACCAACCAAATCAATGAACAAAATATGTTTTGTGGTGATTTATTTAAATGTTTAAAACAACAATGTTTTGTAATTCTTTTTGGCCCGTCTGCAATCATTTATAACATATAAGTTATATTTTATTCTTTGTTTATGTAGGCATCGAACAAAAAAACATTGTACAGTTCATTCTAAATTGTTCAAACTAAATTATATAAATTATAGAGTTTGTTTTTCTATTTTTAGTTATTTATTTTTTGCGTAATTGTTTATTTTGAATCTTTTATATTATGATTTGTGTTTTTCCAGTCGGTTTTTTTTAAATGATTTTGTCTATTTCAAACTTTTTAGTTTTATTAATAAATAACATGTTCAAATAAGTATTGGGTGGTATTGGTAAGTAAATAAGTTCTGTGGTAAAGTAAATTTAACAAGTTGTTTTTCCAGATAAATTTAAACATATAAGTTATATATATTTTTCTAATCGTCATTCAATATCCTTCATTTTAATACCCTACTTGACAGGTTTAGACAAACAAATACTTGTCAGATTATTAAATACGGCGTTCAAAACATGGCGTTGAAATTTTAATGTACCCAATGTCACCTACGCTACCAAGATGAATCTAACGACACCTTATATGTTAAAGTCCATTACGACATTTAAACTACAGCTTGTGACAAAGAAATAGACATACATTCGAAAAATATAACCTTCCTTTTGAGGTAATCAGGTAAAAATCTGAAATAGTTACTAGCAGTTGGATAAAGTTTTTAATTAAAATTATTTCTGTCTATTAACTTGCATAAATATGTTCAAAAGATATAGGCTATTGCTTGATATGTGTTCTGACATGCACTCAATCACTTCGCTACTTTAATTGATATATGTAAAATTTTTTAAAGGTATATGCTATTTATATGATCATTTGCTATTAAGCTTTACCTCTTTTTCTTTCTGTCTTTCCTATTTTAGTCTACATGTTCAGATATAGAAATTTATTAACTTATTCCGTGAACACACTTTTGGCTTCCATTATTCATGATGTCCATTTTATTAAAATTCAAAAACTTTCTGCTTTTAGTTATTTTATATTTATTATATACTGTGAATCTTTTATACTGGTGCAAGTTTCTTCGGAAATACATAATTGTAAATCTGTGGTTAGTTCAGATTAAAGTTAATAAGAAAATGTATAATTCTTTATTAACGTTGTAATAAAATGGCTCTTTAAGTAAACTGGCTAGTAAGGATATTTTGAAAATTGTGTCAAAATATTTCTTCCTTGATTCCTATTAAAGAAAATGTATAAGTTGGGAATACGCTGATTGATATTATAATTATACTTATGATGTGTCTTTTTGCCGACAGCAAATAATTATTGGATGACCAAGTAAGTAATTTAAATTTTGTAGAGTGAAGTAGAATAAGAATAATAAATTATTTTTATACAAAGAATGAAATTTAAGCACTATGTTTGATAATTTTTTGCCGTCGTTCTGGCAATTTCATGATACCTCATGGAACTTCTGATCCTTATCAGGAAAAAACTATCCTAAGTGCGATTTCTGGTAATAATTTTGTAAACTTCGAAATAGGAGTTAGTGCTGTATGGGGACGCAACATCACTTTCCAATTGAGGTCCAATAATTTTTCACGAGTTACCAAAAATATCATTTTTGCGAAGGAACAAAATTCATCTTCCATTCAATTCCCTAATTCTGACCGTTTTTTTTCATTGCTTCATTAGATATTGACAGTAAACATCTGAATAGATTGTTTGATCCCTCGGGAGCAATTCAAAATACACAACACCTTTTTAATCCACCCCCATGTTGCAGATTATTTTGATTGATGTTGTGTTAGACTATTTATTTTTCATCGGCAGTGATATGGGTTGATTTCATTGCGCTTGGGTTGCATATCGTGAATATTGATTTGTTGTGTTAAGTAAATTAATTTCTATTTACGTGGATCCCAAATATCACGCTTTTTAACAAGTTCCAGATATTTTAAGTGATTGATTGTCAATTGCTGTGTGTGATACATTTAAATCCTCTATTACATTAAAGTATCTCGCGCAGATATTTAATTACGCAGATATTAATCCCATTCAATTACGGCTTCGATTTCGTCATCGTCAACTTCAATAGTTTGAACAGTGTGCGTCACCTTTTAGTGAAAAATCTTCTGAATGGAATTCTTTAAACCGATGTGTTTATGGTGTTGATTGCTTTACATAACATTAAAGCAATCAATAGCATAAATATTGCATATCTCTTTTGTGAATCTCAGCAGCTCAAACGAGAAAACATCTTAGGAGGAAATCCAAATGGTAGTTACATGTAAAAAAATGAAGTTAAATTAAAAATAAATTTTCTTCTCACATACAGATAAAGAATAATGAGAGACGAGCAAGTTTTCAATGGAATTCAAAACTGTAATGTACGAAATACAAAGAATGTGTTATGCAGGAAATTGTTAAATGGTTATATCTTAAGCGGGTTCTGCTGTATTACCTTTGACTGGCATTGTGCATATCCCCAATTTTTTCCACAAATGCCAATGAGTGATCTTGTAAAGGTAAATAATAAATTTACCTTTATAAGATTACTCATATGTCTGTCACATTCGTTTCTAGAAAACCATTTGATGTAGAAACATTAAATTTGATATTATCATAAATTCGCATATATCTCAGTTGTTAACGCTAAAAAATATTGATATTGAAATTGTGGAGGTTGCAAATTAAGTACTCGAAAATAAGTCGTGTGGGAGTCTCATTTCGAAAGGTTAGTTGCATAGATCTCAAGAAATATTAATTTTTTTTGAGATACCTCCTTGAGAAATACTCTTTTGTGGTCTTTCCTTAAACTACTGAGCTTTAATATCAAAGAATACTAACTATTACTGCGTAAAGAAGCGACACTCACCTCCTCCCCGTCAGTTTAACGTCACCTGCAGATAATGAGTATGATCAAGAGTATGCGGTCCTAGGTTGCCGCTTGTTGCGTGTGCATGTTATTTGTTTGATTTTACGGTGTTTAGTTGAGTTTAACTTGTGTATTTCAGTCACTATTTATAATAATTCTATATAATGGTCATTATTGTGCTGTGCAGGATTTCTTAGAAAGCAATAAAATCAATAAGAATAGGAGATTGTTTTGTCTCCCTTTTTTGTTTGTTGTAAATAATTTTGTTTTGTATCACCATTTTACTATTTGGCTGGTACCTATAATTTTATTTCAACAAACATGTCACTGAGCAGTTTTAAAATGCAAACTGTTCTTTAAAGTCATTGTTTTGTTTGAAGGCGATGTGGTCCGAAAACGTATCCTTGTAGTGTCTGCCATAGGCATTTTATGATTTATTAAGAGTGAAAAATACAATCAAGACCTTACTCCAGTGTATCACATTTATAAATGAACAAAATTTATTTTTATTATAAATTTTTTTTTCGTTTTTAGGATCCACATTAAGTACCTTTTTTTCAAATTTTATCTTAATATTAATATTATTATCAAATCACTTTCACTCAATTAAATGTAAAGTATAAAATGTTTATTTACATAATTTTATTTTTACAATTAGGTAATAATAAAGATTTGTGCGCCAGTACAAAGCCAGCGCATTATCGAGACAGTCATTCGATCAACGCTACTTGGTTAGAAAGACAAACAGCAATGTTATTGACGTATAGCGTCAACTCGCTCGATCGGCGCAATTGCCGCAACAATCGAGACCAATATGTAGTAATAGTAAACTTTCAGTCAGCCCTACATTAATTTACGCACACACACAAACAGATACAAATAGACGAGTATGTGTGTAATAGTGTAGGCAATTAAATCTGTTCGCTAGTATGGAGTGTCAGGAGTGCTTATATTATGAAAACAGCATTTCCGGAAGCTTACATATATAGGAAAGCTATAGTGATCACCCTCAGTCACATAGTTTTAGAGAAATTGGCAATGTTAATTACCAATAACCTTAAGTAACGCAATCTATGAATTTTATTATTACTTTAGTGGATTTTTCTTCTATTACATATTTTAAACGGAGACCCCTTTTAATGTATGTAATAGAAATATCCATATTTTATTGTATGCAGTCATACTTGCACGGTTTTATTGATAAATCTGTGTATGTTATATGTGGAATAAAGTTTATTATAGTTTATTCAAAGGAGTTTGACGTCAAATAAACAATTGCCCTTTATCTATGAAAAAAAAAGGATTACATAGTTCTTAACATACTTTAAAAGTCCAAAGATAATGAGCGAAAGTTGCACAAAAGCAAAGGTATTGAGGCCTTTGGGATTTGTAAGTGAAAGAAAGAGAAGTCACTACACAATATTAAATGAAGTAAACATTGGAAATTATTGAAAGGGCCAGAATTATGCAAAGCAACATGATAAAACCATATTCTATGAAAAGGCATGGGTATGGTAATTGGAAGAAATGGCATGGGAAGAAATAGAAATAGTTCGATTTAAAGGGTTTAATACTTTGGAAGTGATGAGTTACCAAGGGCTTTTAAATGATCTTAACTAATAGTTTATTTTTCGAATTGCATTAAGGATAGTAGAAATACAAGCCTTTATTATTTACTCAGAAAACACACGATAAATGTTAGACATCTTACTTAGAAAAAAGCCAACAATTTCTTTTAGCCAATCAAAATATTATTACAAAAATACAGTGTTGTAAAAACTGTAAAACGATTGTCAAATTTAAATAAATGACGACAAAAATAATAAAGAAATATTGTCATATATTATTATATGTATTGTCATATGTGTATTTTTACTTAGAATAAGAAAAACCAATAGAAAAAAAATGTTATGTTTGTCTTTCTTCCTATACAGAGATAATGTGTGTTTCTTTCACGCGCACTTGCACTACAAGGGTTCTGTACACATTTAGGTATATATAAACATTTAAGGGTACATAGTATTTCTATTAAACCATTTACATATATGAATTGTTTACAATGTACCTTATGTTGCCCACTGTATTTTTTGTAGCAGTAAAGCAATGTGTATATGTAGTAAATTATAAAATCTAGTATAATTATTATAATTTTCGTGTAATCTTGAAGTCAGATTTTACCAATTCTGTCATTTTCATGAATTATGGTTCTGTAGTTGTGGAAAAAGGGGAGCGTGCCTCCATGCTCTATTTTTGCATAAGTTTTATGATTTATTTTTAAATATGCATTTTAAGGTTATGTAATATTTTTGTATTGCTCATAATCAGACCTTTCAAATGATACTTAAAATAATGCATAAAATTAAAATAAATTTTTGGATGCTTTATTTAGCCCCTCTTTAATACTTATATGAATGTTTGAAAAAATTAACTAGTGCAAAATATGTGGGTTAATAAGATATATTACTGTGTCATGTCTCAAGATTCTATGTCGCGTGGTTTCTGAGGAAATCAGCAGTGCAGAGGGACCAAAAAATCGCCTGTATTATCTGAATACCTTTATAAAAGATCAAATATTTTTAAACTATAGTGTTTACAACTACGGTGTTTACAAAACTATATAGTGTTTACAAGACGATATTTCTAATGGCAGATAGTTCAGTCTTCAGTATTCTGTAATTGAACAATCTTATCTACAATTAGTGATGTCTTATCTACGTGATAAATTGTATAAGCAGTATCTCCCTTCGCTATTTGTCACGGTTTTTGCGATAGCGTAACCAGTCTCTCTGTGATGTTTGCCTTATGATATGTTAGTCATCTCGTTACCTTGCCACAACTTTTAAATCGTAAACCGGGACCTGTATGGTTATATTTTTTCTTTACATTTTACTGAGAATGAAATATATGTAAGTGAGTAATTGTTGTACGGTAGTCATTGAAGAAGTATTGTGTGATTACGAACTATATATTAGTGTTTACTTACTAGTGGCTCTATGAAAATTGTGATTATGTGTGTGACTGTGCGTTCTATTCTTATTTATAAATATAGGTTTCCAAATCTGAAATATTGCCTTATGATTAAAAATAAAATGTGATTAAAATAGAATGTTTCTCTGCAAATAGATTTTTTTTCAGTACTAATGTATATATAAAAGATAATAAATTCATAGCTGCTATGTCATATATCAGGGTGAATTCATGTTGTGATGAATTTGTTGTGACACATTATAATTTTAAATATATATGCTTCATATATGTATATCAACCCATTTATGGGTCTTCTATAATGAATGGAAAAAAATCATTTCTTTTGAAACTTTGTGCTATTGTCAAATCGGGGGCCGTTTGGAGTGAGAGTTATTTTTCTTAATGAAGAGATTTATTTAAAAAGGTGTTCATCTCATCTTTACAAATTCATATGTTTACACATTTTAACTTTTCAGCATTACAGTATAATCTTTTGACATAAAATTTAAAATCACATAATACACTTATTCAATAATAACACAAACTTCAGCTGTTGCCTTCAAACAATCAACTTCATTATTACTTTTGTTTGTTGTCACAATAAGTATCATTTTCATTTAAAACATTTTCTTTTATGTGAAATATTTTTAGCGTTATTTCTTTACAAAATTTTTACTTTCTAGGGAAAAGTAATAATTTTGTAGCGCAGTTACCCTAAAAACATTAATTGTACAAGAAAATTGGGAATATCCATGTGTGGATGAAATGTCACATTGAGCAATGGAAAGAATATACAGTTTTGACTCTTTATGGTGGGTAGTTTACAAAATGGTTGACTGAGTCAACGGAAGAGAACTTCCTTGAAACGCAAATGGATTTACTCACTGGCTTTACTCATTTTGCCATCACGTCAACTTTTTCAAATTGAGATATTCAATTTTATGAAGCAAGAATTCAGAATTGAGCTGAGGTTGCTTTACCGGAAATTGAACAATGTTGCTGGCCATATGCAGTCAGTCCTTGCAGACCATACATATATGGCAATTGTTAAAATTAGGTTAGGTGGTTGAAAGATTGAATTATGTGGGTTCTGTAGATATTATAGGACGTGTCCAACAAAAGAAAAGATTGTACATTTTTTTAGGGTTCTGAACTTCGAAAGGAAAAATGGAACACTTATAAGATTGCTCATGTGTGTATCCATCACTCACTATCCGTGTATCCGTGTACGTATCCGTCACTGCCATTTTCCTCATAAACCATTTGACGTAGAAACTTAAAATTTGTCATAGTAATCAAATAAATTAACTCGCACAGATGTCAATAGCTAAAATTCAAAAATATCCATATTGAAATTTTAGAGGGGGCAATTTATGAATTCGAAAATTTATTTTTAAATTACGTTTATAGCGAGGGGTATTGTTTGGAAGGGCTAGTTATAAGTGTCTCAAATATATTTTTTTCATAACTTTAGGTAGTATATCTTCAGAGTATAAAAAAAATATGTTCCCCTTTCTTATTTCTGAAACTATTCAATTCAAAATTATGAAAATAGAGTTTTTACAATCATACGCAAAGTTGCAAAAAAACTGTAGCATTGATTCTAGATTTCATAATTTTTTTAAATATGCATCTTGTTTTACGCCTCCGAAAGAATAGTAGGCAATGTATTAACATTGTGAAAAATTAATATTTGTAAATTCTTTAATGGAAACACTATGTACACTTTATGCTTGTACTAAATACCCTTAAATGTGTAAGAAACTCGTTCCACTGAACAGAACAGAGTTCTAGAAACTGAGTTCTACTCGTGCTTGACAGGTTTACTTTATTTTCTTTCTTTGCACTGCCGAGATTTCCTTTTTAAATTAGTTGTGTAATACACAACTAATTTAAAAGGGAATTGTGCTATAAATAAAAATGTTATTTGGCCAGAATAAAAATACTTAAACACAGAAAGAAACTATTGCTGAAGTAGTCTGTGTGGTATACCTGTGTATATATCTATGCATATGTGTGTGTGTGTATGTGTGCGTGTGCGTGTGCGTGTGCGTGCGCGCGTGCGCGAGTGCGCGTGTGCGTGCGTGTGTGTGTGTATACATATATAAATATATATATATATATATATATATATATATATATATATATATATATATATATCATTTAATACCTTTTCAACTCAAAATAAAATTGTGTCAATATAAAATAATTATTGGTTATATGCTCTAAACTACTATCAAATATGTTAATATTACGTTCATAAATAAATAAATAGTGTAGGAAGCAATATTTCTTGCAACATTTGGAACGTCATTTCCTTTAAAAAAACATTTTAAATGCACAAAAAATGAATAGAAAATATGAAGACAAACTAAATAAATAATACCTCTTCATCTGCTATTCATCAGAATGTAGGTAGATTGCAAAATAGTGTATCTGCTTGGCAGGGCCGCGCCAACCCCCCACGGCGCCTGTGTGCGAAACCAATGAAGCGCCTCTTTTTTCATGAATCTTAATGTTTCAATTTATTTTTATTTCTTATTTGTTTATTTTGACCGAAATAAATGTTCTCAAGTTTTATATAATTAGATAATATTTTCCTAAATAGGTAAAACCAGTTCGTTTTCGCTTGCCAATTATTACGAACAATAAAACGCGAATTAAATGTTTACATATTTTATTTATGATGTTCCATCTAATCGTATAATTATATATTAATAACAAAATAACTGACTTTTTTCTTATAATACTAATTTAACTATTACGCATGCTATGTTAAAAAAACAACAAGAGTCTAAAATGTGTAAGAATATAAAAAAAATATTTAAATTATATTATTTCCACTCTTCTAGCTTTTTTCTTTGCGAAATCTTTAATAGTTTCCTCTATGGATATTGTTGCTAAATTTGTTAATCTTTCCTGGCTCATTGTTGAGCGCAGGTAATTTTTTATTAGTTTTAATTTAGAAAAGGACCTTTCCGCGCTTGCTACGGTAACTGGCATAGTTAGCAAAATTCGTAATGCTATTGTGATGTTAGGGCATACAGCTGTCAAATTGTTTAAATATATAAATTCGAGAATTTTCGCCACATCATTATTTCATTTTTTGAAAAAAGATTGACTTGATATAATTTCTTCACACAAATCATCGGCGTTAATGTCCAATGAATCATTTGCTGTAAGTTTTTCCTGCAAACGATGACAGCTAATTCTTAATTGACTTTGTTCTTGGTCATCACTTAGTTTAAATAAAGAATTAAACACGTCATTGTGATTATTCAATAAATTAAATCGTTCGGAGGATAAAGCTTGATCCAATATATAAAAAAATACATTAAATTTAAAAGCTATTTGTGGTCTTCTTAAGTGTGGTCTTCGTGTTCATAATCAAAACTCTTTGGAGTCTTACGACGTCTTAGGGGTCTGGATCTGGAAGTTTCAAATTCAGCCTCGACATCTAATTTTTCGGCAATTTTCATGGCATAGTTTACAATTTCTTAAAAAGTTGCGTCGGTTCTAATTTTTATCAAAAACTTCTTTAATTCCGTTAAAGCATCTAAAGCAACTTGCATATTCATATCGATGGACTGCAGCATTTTGCTCACAAAATTTACTTTTGTCAATATTATATGCCATATATTTAGTGAACAAATGAATGAAAAGGAGCATATTTTTTCTGCTAGACGTTTAGCGTCATATTTTGCGTTCTGATCATATGATACACCATTTGATATTTCATATAATGCATCATAAATTTCTGGTAAATTTGTAAACAGCGGTTTGATAGCATCTATTCTGCTTGACCATCTTGTTTCAGACAATGGTTTTAAGACATATTTTTTTAAAAGTCGCATCTTTTGGTAGAAGACGAAAAATATTTATATAATTCTTGCACAATACTAAAAAATCCAGTCGTATGATGATTGAGATTGGCAGCGTCGTTTACTATCAAATTTAAACTATGGCTAGCGCACGGTACATAGAAAGCGCGGGGATTTAGATCCAGCAATCTTTTTTGAAGACCATTATTTTTACCGCGCATATTTGATCCATTATCATAGCCCTGTCCCCTTAAGTTGTTTATGTCCTAATTAATTTTGTCTAGTTTTTCTATTATGAATGACGTTAATCCAGCGCCAGTTGTATCGATAATTGGACGGAAGGCTACTTCTTTCTAGTTTCTGTGTTAAAATTGACAAATCTTATTATAATACTAATTTGCTCTGCGTGTGAAACGTCAAGCGTACAATCCAGTATTATTGAAAAATATTTATTAATTTTACATAAATTTAAAATAAATTGTTGAATTTGGTTACCGAGTATGTAAATGATTTCCTTTTGGATCTTATCTCCGAGATAAGGCGGCATATTTTTGAAATCCGAATCATTCGCTACGCGTCGTATATGGTCAGTCATTGAAAGATC
Source organism: Druceiella hillmani (assembly GCA_039881145.1). Classification (NCBI taxonomy): domain Eukaryota; kingdom Metazoa; phylum Arthropoda; class Insecta; order Lepidoptera; family Hepialidae; genus Druceiella; species Druceiella hillmani. The sequence continues at coordinate 2,962,864 of JAYKKI010000033.1, read as the reverse complement.
GAATTTTCCTAACATTTCAATACATTTTAAAAAATTACCATTGTTACGATTGTATAATTTGTTCCTTTGGCCACGAAAAGCCATATTTTGTGTACTTAGAAACTGGACCACATATATTAGTCTTTTGATTACATCGTACCAGCGCTGCTTTTCAACCTCTAAAAGTTTTTGTTGTATACTATCAATAGTGTTTTTATTTTTAAGAGCGTGACACAAATCTGTCCATTTTTTATAATTATTGAAATGAGCAGAACTTTTCTCATGTCTGCTGCAATACAAAGCTAGATGTTGCCAATCACTAACTCCCTCGCAAAATTTATTTTTATGTTTTGATTCAAATAGCTTGCAACAGAAGCCATAAACGGCATTTTTGGACACTGAATACAGCACCCACTCTCTGTGATACTTTTCACCGTTTCCTAAATGCCTTTCATAATAATACTCGGAAAATTTTGGCCCCGAAGAGTCACGCCGAAAATTATACTGTTTAATTTGTTTAATCGGATTTTCTGTTAGATATTGGATCAAAGTATCATTTAAAACTTCTGGCCAGAGTCCAGGGTCATCTTTGGAAAAAGTTGGTATTAGTGATGATAATTGTCTTGGCGGTGACAATGGTGTATCAGCAGTATCAGGCAGTTTATCACGTTCTTCTTCTTGTTTTCTTTTCCTTATTAAATTCTGGTAACCAGATAATTTCTTTTTTTAAATCTTGGTTACTATCACTCATTGTGGAAACACGTTAAAAGAATCAGTAACACACAAACTATTTTATTGTTTTTAGTGCTAGAACTTCTCCTTATTATGAAAAAATAATGCGCACCTTGCCCACACTTTCGATTGAATGACTGTTCAATCGATTGTTTTGCCTCTCTCGTTCCTTAAAGTCGGGCTGTCGGGGAATCCCCGTGACCCCACCCCGCTTGCGTCGCAGGCATCGCATCGGTCGGGTTGCGTTCATAAACTCATTCAAACAAACTCATGGCGGCTGTTTTGATTTTAACGCTGAGCTCGTAATTATTGTAAACTAAAACACAAAGCGTAAAATTAAACCACAAACGTGAATATTATCTTGGGACACTTGCACAATAAACGCAATATTATGTTTTGTTGTTTACGAGGCATTTGTTGCGCCTATTATACCTACTTACTTATCGATACTACACTACAAAGAAATATGTTGTTGTGTAAGTGTAACAAAAATAATTTTGATAGCGGCGCCCCTATTGTCTTGGCGCCTGTGTGCGCCGCACACTTCGCACACAGGGGCGGCGCGGCCCTGCTGCTTGGCCTTTTGCCTAATGGTTTAACCTTCTTATATTCTGCTTGGGGCTTTTATTGACCCTGAACGATGTTATTATAATTTTTTTGTACTCAATGTAAAGGTGAAACGTTAGAGTGTCTGTGTTTGTGACATTAGCTCACAAATTGATACAATTTTATAATGGTTACTGATTAAGTTGTTTGCTCTCGCGCTGTTGAGTTGTGAAGTTTGCGATATAATATGAGTTCCCAGTTTGTCAGTGGTAAAACATTTTTAGTGTTGTACTTGACATATGTTTTCTTTAGTAGTAAAGTGAATTATCTGTTTTTATATTAAATGCTAAATCAATGTAAATTGAATATTTTATTGTAAAACTAGTATTCGTCATGGTGAAATTGTTGAGTTCTTGTTAGTAGTCATATTTCAGTACAGTGTTAGAGATCTTTATCTGTCAATATGAAGCTACTAACGTTGGGGGCAAAATTAAGTAGGATAAAGTTTGTTTGCAAATCATCTGTTATTTAGACATTAGTTGAAGGGGATGGAAAGTTATTTTTTAAAACACGTTCATTACAGCTTTTCATTGCTTTTTAATATAGTCTTTCAAACATATTCATAATAAACAATAGATTAACTTACCGAAAATTTATTTTACATGGAAAGAAATACTCTATTGTTGCGTTATTATTTTCTTTATGCAAGTGTTCTACAAAAACCAATTTTTGCGAATATGAATATGCTGAAAGAATCCAGAGCCACAAAAACCCTCATTTAATTTACCAATCTTTATGTAACCATGTAAGATTCTGAATTTTCTTGGTGTCTTTTGTGCATACAATTTGTAACTTTATTTACTCTTAGCATTACTGCACGTCATACTGAAATCATATTAACATATTAAAGTATTTTTATACAATTTGTTTATTTACGTTTGACGTATCGCATTTTAATGTGAAAACAGATTAGTAGGATGGTAAACAGTGACATATAGACAGAAAGACGATTAAAGAAAATATGTAGCTAGTTTCCATAATTAGTAAATCCCCATTTTAATTAGTAAGTCCCCATTTTAAACTTGAAAAAATTTGTATATAGTTATTGAATTTCCACTTGTGTGGAAGCAGTAATATTGAATTTTAATCTCTGTTTAACAGAATGATCTCCCATGCTGCAGCATTGCTACTGTTTATAATGTATAGCCACATTCTAGGTAACGCTGCGTAAATGTTAACATAACTCCTTAATCTGAAAATCTACCCTAATGCATAAAAACCTTCCGGAATAAACAATATTTCAAAATAAACATTGAAATCTTATATGATGAAAGCCATATCGGAATCCATTCCGTAGAACTCAAGTTATGATAGAAATGCAGGCAGGCAGATTTATTTTATTTAAACGCTAGATAGAATGTAGTGTATATGTAATTGGAAAGTGTGACGTTTTAATCAGTGGAAGAATTTTCACAATCGGTTAAGAGATTAGCTTAAGCAAACCTGCAAACGTTCCTTTTTCATGATATTCTTCTTCTTCTTCAATGGCTTGGCAGCCCAGGATGGGCCAGAGAAATCCAATTCGTTACACTTAGGATTTTAAAGTCTTTTTCCAGACAGTCGAGCCACTTAAGTTTAGGTCTTCTTCTTTTTCGGAAGCCCAATGGTCTGGCTGAGAAGATCTTTTTTGTTGCTCAACTGCCGTCCATTCTGCTCAAGCGCCCTGCCCATTTTATTCTCTGAATTACGATGTATTTGACCACATCTGGTTCTTTAAATAATTTGTAAAGCTCAAAGTTAGTTCTTCTTCTCCAGATGTTGCTACATTTTAGACCACCAAAAATACTTCTTTAAATGTTTCTTTCAAAAACAGAAATGGTATGTTTAACTTTTTCTGTCATCGTCCATGTCTCAGCAGAGTAGGTAAAAATGGCTAAGCTTAAGCTTTTGTAAGTCAAAGTCTTTGTTTTTGTACTGGTGAAGCTAGACCTCAAGTACATTTTAAGACTGAAAAAAACATCGGTTAGCTACTATGACCCTACTACGAATCTCAGACATGATATCATTGAGAGTATTAACTTCTGATCCTAAGTATTTAAAGTTGCTAGCGGTTTCAAATTTGTAATACCCAATTTCAAAATAAGGGCTGCTATAATTGGCACAGTTCATATACTTAGTTTTATTATGGTTGATTGCAAGATGCATTTTGCAGGCTGCAGCCTCTAGTGACGTAAAAGCCTCTCCAAGTGCCTCAGTAGTTCGTGCGACAATGTCAATGTCGTCAGCGAATGCGAAAATCTGAACCGATTTGTTAAAGATTGTATCACGGCTATTTATATTAGAGTCTTTCATAATCTTTTGGAACGCAATATTAAAGAGCAAGCAGGCCAGTGCACCCCCTTGTTTGAGCTCATTTGAAACAACAACATTTTTATGATATAAGTTTAGACAATGTAACTGTGGTTCAAAATAAAATATCAACACTACTTATTGTTGTGAGCGCACATACATAGAGATAATTTATGCTGTATGCAAATGTGCTTTTATTACACGCGTGTCACTTCCAACAACTAGCCTTTGCAGAATTTATTTAGGTATGACATAGATTGGAGAAATGTTAAAATGTTCCAAATAGTAAACCGGAGTGGTGTGCCTTTGTTTGTATAATTTGAATCTCGTCCAGGCAGTGTAGCACAGTATACTGCTAATGTTAATTATAAACTTTTATGTTCTATTTGCCAATATCTAGCACACACTCCACAAAACCCATTGTGAAGAAATTTCCTTAATCTTTACCATAGTTTCGAATTTTTGATAACTAGATTTTGGTTAAGAATATGTGTTTTATAAAAATGTATTCGAAGTATGGGAAAGTAATATTATGACATTTATATGTCATAATAACTTATCTGTTTACTTGCCTGTATCATCATGCTGTCTTCTGTTAGTCCAGGTTCCCCAGTTTTACAATATACATATGTAGTGTTAATTAAGGATTTTTCAACATCGTTATATGTTCGACACCTTCTCATAGTAGTAGTACTTGAATCATTTTCCAGTACCACTCATAAGTAGTAAAATATCAGTACCTATTCATATCAATGCTATTAAGAATTTACCTATGAGAAGTGCTGTAATATTTGCAAGAAACAAACTTTTTTATTGGAAAGAGCCAAAAGTGTTTTTTTATAGGCAAGCATACCGCTCAGTTAATAAAACACATTAATATTATAATTTTATTTCACTTCTATATCTATTTTTATTTTAATTAAAATAAACATTTAAAACAAACACGTTTCAATATTTATGCAAAATAGTAATTGTATCCACACATAAAATATAAATTATTTATACACACTATGCAATTAAAATCGATCATGTTTTATAATTCACCTTATAGACCGAGAAACGAACAAAATTTTGATTTGCAGTTGCCGCTGTCTTGTCATTGTTGCACCCTTTTTACATTATGACTTTGGATTAAAGTATTTCTCGACATAATTTTCAGAATTTGAATAAAGTTTTTTTTTTGTTGAAAAAAAAAATATTTCCATACCAAAAGAACTCGGTACGGGGTTGATAGTATTCTAAGGACAATTCGTATTTACTTGTATTAAAACGTTCCTTGCATTATAGAAGACCATACTGAATGTCACAGTTTAATATCTGAATATTGTGTTTATATAACTCTGGGATTTGTTTCAATTATGCCTTCGCAACTTTTTTATACAATTTCTTCCGGATAGATACGTTACTGTTTTCATGTAGGCTTTAATACAATTATAGTGATATTCAACATTAAGGAAAATTTTTTATTTGTCCCTGCAAGGCTACAAAAGCAAATTTATATCTCTATATTTTTATATATAGTAAAATTATAGATTTTGCTTCTTTTCCTTCTAATAATTTCATTACTTTTATCCTCATTGACAATAATGTTTTTAGTAATTTTTGGAATACTTAAAACAATATTTCAGCTTCTTTTCATTATTGAATGATTTGTTTGCAATATATGGGAAAGATAGATTTATCTGTTATTGATTATAATTTTAAAACATGAAATTGAATTTTTTTTGTAATATTCCCTATTGTAATAGATTATTTTGCTGACATAACAAGTTTAATAGTTCAGCGAGTGAATTACATTTAATGGAAAGTAAGAGAAAGAAATTGTAGTCGATTAAAGTTACAAAAAAATGTTGTATAGTGCAACCTTTTATAGGTTATCACTAGCCACACTCTGCTTTGCCAGTATTGAGATTGTGCTTAATATGAAATCTAATTTAAACATATATTTTATTAATGATAGATTTTAATTCAGGCTTGAAAGTGCATTTTTAAATTTTTTAACTGAAGACATATTGCACAGTAGAATGCATAGCCTGATTTCGGTAAAACTTCTCTTTTTTACCACACAGAATTTGTCACCATTTTCTTCCAATTTCCAATCTCACCACAAATCGAAAGAGTTGGGTAGTATTAGGAATATGGGGAGCATATTAAAATAAATTTAATACTCACATATTAATTTATAATTACAGTAGGTGTTTAAACTGAAAGTGCATTAAAAACATGCAGAAGATATTTTGTTGGCATTGCACATTGGAACTATCAAGTTCGGATAAAACCATGACTGTCTTCATAAAAATTATTTCAATGTAGCAGTTGATCCAGTGTCTTTTGACTTCTTTGAGTATTTATATTCTTTGAGTATTGCAAATACCCTTTATTAATGAATGGTTGAGCTAGAAATTCAAAACTTTTAACTAAATTTTTAATAAGTGGGTAGATGCACATATAGTAAAATGGACTTCATATTTTATGTGTTCAAGTATATTTTTAAAGACCTATATATAACATTTATATTTTTGGTAATTTTTGTTGATTTATCTTCATTACACATATATTATGCATTTTGAAATATGTTGTGGAGATTTTTGATTATTCTCTGCTAGCTGCTTTTCTTTTCCTCTTTGAAATTACCAGTTTTTTTAAGATCACCTGATTTATCCTTCTATACCTTGGACTTCCTCCGAGTCGTGAGCGTTTTTGATTTTCATCTTAACTTTTCTATTATTGTGCACTCTCTCCATGTGTTCTAGCCTTTAGGTTGTTTTTATTTCTGTAGCTATGTTTATTTCCTTGTATTATCCTGTGTTATTTTTGTTGTCTTATTGACAGAAAAAATTTGTATTTTAATTAATCATACAATGGTGTTATGGGACAATAGGTGTTAAACGATTTCAATTTATTTCTAGATATAAAATGACAAACAAAATTTTAAGTTTACATTGTTAGAAAAAGGTTTAATTTTGTGTAAAATTCAGTTTATTTATTAGAAAAAAGAAGATATGTAAAATACAAATATTACAAATTTATTTTTAAAAATGTTTAGAAAATATGACCTTAATTTTTTCCTTTAACAATACAGAACATTTTTTTTTTAAATGTAAAATGTAGAAAGCTTAAATTTGTGATACGGTGTATAAGCAGACATTGTTTTACAATTTGACTGACAAAATATTTTGATATTACGTCACTAAAATTGTAATATAGCCGTTTTCATTCACCTCAAGTGTTTTTATTAACTTATTGATGCCAATATATAAATGAATTAATAAGCAAAACTTAGATTTGTGAAAATGTAAATTTCAAGATTCAAACTTATTTAAGTGGACATGATCATTAGATATTTTTAATAATTTTGTAAAGCTAGCACGGTCATGTGATATGAAGAAGCAAAGTGTAATTTGTGATTAAATTGAATGTTGCCGAGCGAGTGTTTGTTGGGTTACTGGGCTAAAATGTTTTGCAAGTCACCAAGGATTCTGATCGGCTACAGAGAACGCAGGTAAATTGTTGATGGAAAAATAATAATTTATTTTGAGTTCAGTATGACTTAAGAAATTTTTAGAAATAAACAAGTTTTAGGAAAATTAGGAAATTTTAGGGAAGAGCCTGAATTTTTATGTTGACAAAGTCGCTTTCTTTAATAATTTTAGGCGTGATGTATTTTTAGATTTCTGTACATCAAAAGGATAATACAATACCATTGTGATACAACTCACATGTCCGTCTGACAAATAGAGACACAGCCTGTTTGAAGTAAAAAATTAAAAAATTGTACGAAATAATAGCACCACATTAATCTGCATATATTTCAATAGTTACCACTTGAAAATATTTATAGGGGCATTTAAAACAGCGGAAATTATGTAATTAAATTTTTTTATTGTTTGCTATTGAAAATTATTTTCATAATGTTAAATACCAAACCTTTATTGACATGCCGAAAAAGTATGTAAAAAAATGCATCATCCCACCCATATATCTGAAACTACAAACCCTTACATTATGAAGATAAGAGATTTATGGAAGTTTATCTAAAGTTTGGTGGAAAAGTTTAGCGATGATTTTAGATCTCATAGTTTCTGAGAAATTTATAATATTTTGACATCTTTGAAAGATATGTTAGGCAATTGTGCTTTGTATTCAAATGTGTACTCAAATATAGATAAACGTGTACAGAGTCCTCATATTGCGAGCTCTACTTGCATTTCATAGGATTTTATATTGATTTACTTTTTGTTTGTTTGTATGGGTGACATATATTTTATGAAAGTTAAGTCACATACATACAGTAATTAAGAGATAATGTGAAAGAATTACAGTGGTTATGCATTATAATTACAACTTGCCCATATGAAAGTTGTGGTGGGCGTTTTTAAGATTATTAAAAGTTGTTATTATTTGAAAAAGTGAAAATAATTATCATCTCACGTAATAAAATAACACTCGCAATCAAGGCTTTGAGTGGGAAGTGAAATTTCCCACTCAAACATCTATAATAAATTTCGACACAGTTTTTGAACAGTTTTTCTCGCTTGCAAAATATCTGTCAATGAATGTGATTACGTATTTACAGAAGTTTAGGCATTAAAATAATTCTGTAAATATTTGTTTCAGTCATCATCATTGTATATTTTTATGGTCGTGTAGGTGCTGGTAAATTTATAAATTAATTTGTTACGCCTGGAAATTCTAGAGAAATCAGGGAATTTTGTATTTTGCAATTTGAACTCTCTGTTATTGATAACTTTATGGTGCTCTATAATCTCCATCATTTCTTATTTCCTGCATTTCTTATTGTGGATAGTAATTGCTGCTGTTCGACATAATTGTTAATTTCAAAAATAAATAATATACTTTTATTCATTTGTATGTATTAAAAGTCTCTGTTAAAGTTTATATCGTAGGTATTAATAACTAATCAGCATAATGTACCTTTTCCAGATCACACTCGCCTTTAAGTCCAAAGACACGAGGCAATGTGGCTTGCAAGTCGGCATCGCATGATGATGTCGAGGTCAATCCAGCCAAAGACTTGGAACAGCTAGTCAGACAGGTAAAATGTACAATTATTGATTTTCCAAAATATCCAACAAGTTTTTATTAGGTCATACGCTATATACCATTGTCATATTTTATACGTGTTTATGACAAGTTAGTGTTGTAATATTTCATGTCGGATGTACGTACATGTGGTACTTGCCTACATGATGATCTCATCTGACTGATATAAAATCCAGTAGTTTCTTTTTGGCTTGTTCTTATTTTTTTCCATAAATATATATATAACTTCAATATCATAATTAGGTATATGTAATCCAAAATATTAATTAAATTGCAATCTCTTTTATGATTTAGAAATGAAAAATCCACAAAAAATAAGGGAGTGTCATTATTTTTCTGCCCTTGTCACTAAGTGCAATTGAAGTAAGTCATCAAAGTAATTTATAACACTTCTCGGACAAATCGATTAGAATAAATTTGGTGGCTTAGAAATGTTCAACTTGCAAACGTAGATATTTGTTCAACTCTGTTTCGGCATTCTTGGATGAAAATAGTTTGAGAGTTTGCAAGTGAATATATATTTAAAGAATATAATTCCCGAAATTTCTGTCCATTATTCTATTAGTTTTTTAAAATTCCTGTCCATTATTCTGGTAGTCTGGTATTAATCAGGGAAACTATGTTATTTAATATTATTTAGGTGAGCAATAATGTTAAAGAATATATTAGAAACATATATTGTCACTACTTGTTTTAATTGGTATTTATTATTACTCCTGGATATATAAATATATATGGCTATATAAATACATATATATATATATATGTATGTATATATATGTATATATATATATATATATATGTATACATATATGTATATATATATATATATATATATATGTATATATATGTGTATATATATATATATATATATATATATATATATATATATATATATATAGACACATACATGTAGGTGGAATCAAGTTGAAACTAAAAAAATGAAGTCAACATTCTTTCAGTATGTGCTCCTCTGTATATATCAAATAAATTTGGTTTGACAAAAGATAGAATTTTTTAGAAAGTTGCCATATTTTGCAAAGAATTCAAAACAAAAAAAAATTATATTAGTGAAATGAAAAATTTATTTCAGTCAGTCTAGACCATATTGTCAAGCTATTTTTTATATATTAATGGTAATGGTAATACATTGTGCTACTGGTGGGAAAATGTGATAGTTTTCATGGGTTTAATTTTTTTGCCTTGTTATAAAATATTTAAATGCTAAAAAAGTGAAAATAACTTCGGTTACAGTGGACTAAGTAAGGTTTCCAGCTGCTATTTCCATTTTATGATAATCTGTTGACTCCCATTGTCTTATTTCCTAATGTTATTTTACATATTCCGCAATTATGATGATTATTAATAATTACTGAACAAGATCCAAAATTCTTGAAGGGCCCATATGTCACATCCTGTTAAATTTTCTTAAATTTGTTTGCAGTGGAAACAAATTTTTTGTTTTGTTTAAAAAATTTTCTTATGAAACAAAACAAGACACGGCACTGTAATTTGGCCGTGTCTTGATTTGGTCGAAATTTAAAATAAAGAAATCTTGTGATTTAATATGTCTGACTCTGGATTGTGCATTTGTTTTACCTTATTATTAGATGGTTAAAATTTATCTAGTGAATATTTCTTCTTCATTGGTTTATGTGAAAGTTTATGTACATAACACACATAACAAATCAAAATTTTTGACAAATCATTTTCAAACTTGGCTAAAAAATAGTTCTCGGATAGTTGTAAGTCACTATTTGAGATAAGCAAAAGTATTTGATTATGTACGGCAAAATTTTCAGTTTTTGCGTTGTTTTTCAGCTCTGTAAAATAATAATTAAACATAATAGACAAAATATGATGGTAGATTGCAGAATGCTTTAATTTGAACACTATACGATTACTGCTAATTTGTATTGGAGTATAGTAAGCGCCAGATTTGTTGGTTTGGCACTACCACCTTATTGTTATGTGAGCTTTTAACTTGTTCAATTATGATGAAATTGATTATTGTAAAACATTGAAATTCTAACCAAAATAAATCTGCAGACATTATTATATTTTTTGTCATATGTAGTATGTGATATGTGTCTAATGAGTTAATGAACGTTTCTGTAATGTAAGCAGTGCCAGGTCACAGAAATACGAATGACAATTATGTCAGATGAGTCATTATCTAAGTTGTTACTCGACTGTATTCTGTAAAGGTCTCAATGTCCGTTTCTCAACCTTGATTCTCTTGACCTTTTAAGCTTACTGATTTCATATTACTTATTGTTATTTCCTTCTGTTGAACGTTATTTAAGTAATAGTCTGGTTCTATAACATAACACTTAATCACTACCTATTATGTTAGAATTTAAAATTTTTTTCTTATTCAACAGACATACAATTGTCAGTTTTGTTAATAAACATGTACAAGACAAGCTTATATCTTGGCAAATAATTTATGTACAAAGATTAAATTTTATTTAACGTAGTTACGAGGTGTTCAAAAAGTATTGCGAATTTTGAATTTTCGTGGGTTACGTATATTCGAATTTCGATTTTTTTGTGGCGTTATGTTGGTATTCATGTCTCTCACTTAGGCCGACAAGTTCGGCCATTTTGAATGTTCAGTTAATTGTTGACAGCTGCTTTGCTTGCACGTGTTTTGGCTCGTCTTCGATTTTTACCTATTCAAAAAAATGGAACAAAGAACCTGTATCAAATTTTGTGTGAAAAACGAAATTAAGTGCGCGGATGCATTCCGAATGTTGACTGTGGCATACGTAGAAGCTACCTTGGACCGAAGCAACGTTTATCGGTGGAACAAAATGTTCTCAGACGGCTGAGTAGATGTGACTTTGGAACGAATTTCGCGGCGACTCGTCTCATGCCCAAATTATTGATAAAAATCGAATGGCACAAGCCAATCGATATGTCTAGGTCCTCAGCAACTTCTCTAACGGTTGGACGATTTGCCAATACCCACAGAATAGAGTACAGAACGGACACTCCCATACTAATACATAACAAAAAAGTGGTCTACTTTTATATGGATAATTGGAAGCCGACTTAGCAGGTGGCGCTTCAATTATTACCAAGACCAAAAGATGGCACTGTCTAGAGAGAATTATCACCAATAGATGGCATTGTGATAAAACATTGAATTGAAATTTATTAAACAATATATTAAAAAACATTCATATTTTCATAAATTTTTATTAAAACTTTAGAGTAACTAAAATTGTACAAAACATATATCAGAGATTTTACAATTATAGTATTCTAATAGGTAATTATTTCAAAAATATATTTGAATTCTCAAGTGATTTCAAAAAGCATGCTTCAAGGTTTCTCTGACTTTCACGCTCTTCAGGTAGATTATAATCTGAGAAGCTTGCAGCGCTGTGTCCATAATAGTTTATAGATGTCCTCTACTGCAGAGCTGAAAGTAGAAAAATACACACGGACAATACATACATATATGGATGTTAAAGCGTATTCTATAGTGTTTATTTCTTAGCATGTCTCAATGGAAGAAATTTATTTCCAAATTTCGTTAAAGCTTTGAATTCAAGTTGGTATTCTTACAATATTACAGTATATATTTTATTAAAAGTATTTCCTCCAGGGTTCGTCAAAATTTTTACATTAGAATGTTTGTCGTGAAAGGGTTATTCTTTTAATAAGTTCAAAATTCTTGGTTCAATTAAAATGTTTTATATTGAAATTGACCTAGATGGAGTTTTTCAAATTTATCCTTGAATATTAGATTTACAAATAATAACTTCAAAACTTAAGCATTTTACATTCATAACTAACCTAATTACTATATTGAAAATTTGAGCTATTACTAATCTCTGTTAATCTTTTTTGTACAGATTGCCTACTGTATGAATTATAATTATTAATGTTAAGTTTATGGTAAAATCAGTAGGTTGTTCTATAACAAACTTAAAAACAATTTGACAGAACTTGAATAGATAAATTTGTATCTACTCTTCGTCAATAATATATATGTAATTTACCTTAGATATTCCTTTATAGGAATAGCTTAATTCTGCTGCCTTTAAACTGGTATACGGCTGGTCTCTCAGTCGTTCCAACATGACCGGTTCCAACACTCTCATTGTAACATCTTCGGTCTACGTTGGTAAATTTAGACTGCTTTGCATTCACCTGTAATAATTTCCTAGGTGAAATAGTTTTAAAATCATGAATTATAAAATGATTCTCGCAAATTCTGTAGCAGTGGTTTTGAAATCCGGCTGCCAACTCATCCCCTGCGTACAAAACAAAAATTTCGTATTAATTTATGGTTATAAACATAGTTATTCAGGTGTAAATGTTCACGTTAACAGAATTAAAAATACTTTCTTATATTATTTGATAATAATAAACAAACAAAAATTACGACATAATTTGTGGTTATAAACATAGTTATTCAGGTGTAAATGTTCACGTTGACGGAATTTAAAAATACTTTCTTATATTATTTGATAATAATAAACAAACAAAAATTACGACATAATTTGTGGTTATAAACATAGTTATTCAGGTGTAAATGGTCACGTTGACGGAATTTAAAAATACTTTCTTATATTATTTGATAATAATAAACAAACAAAAATTACGACATAATTTGTGGTTATAAACATAGTTATTCAGGTGTAAATGTTCACGTTCACGAAATTTAAAAAATACTTTCTTATCTTATTTGGTAATACAAAATTAAACTACGAACGATACTTACAGAGTTTCACATTTTGGAAGCTTGAAAAATGAGAATTATTTGGCAGTTTTTTGAGTGTATGACAGCCGTTCACAATACACGCCATTACTATGAACTATAATACAATAAAAATAATTTATTGGTACGTAAATGAATAGGAAAATACTTATGAAAAACAGTATTAAATATAAAATTTTTCCGTAGAAAATATATGCGAGAGGCCACAAGAATTTTCAATATTGTACTTTTTCAACACGAAGTAATGCCATGCGTGTGTTATACGCTAGACGGCGAGAAAAAGTATGGCGCCCAGCCGGAAACCCGCAAGTTGAATACGTCTAAACGCCCTGTGCTGAGGAATCCGACATTAGCGTTTCAAATTTTCACTTCCGGTGAGCCCTCTTATTGGTTACTCTCAGGGCTTGATAACCTGTTAAAATTTTAAACCGTTTTGACATAAGTACATGTAAACCTTTTTATTTCGGTTACGCTCACTTATACCGGTAAATAACCGGTATTCTCTATGGAACGTTTTATTTTCGGTTACGCTCATTATAGCGGTATTAACTTTTATTAACCGGTTTTCGATTCAAATTTTTTCTTTGATGTGCCGCTGTGCCTTCGCACCACCGCACTTCCATGTTGTAGCCCGTTTTCAATTTTCGACGTGCTGCCCCGCAAGTAAAAACGTCGACTCGTCTTCAGCCCGCAAATAAAAACGTAGACTCGTCGTTGCGGAGCATATTCAAGAAAAAAATATGTGTTTTGGGAAAACTTAAACCTTTTTATTTAATGATGATTTATTAAACACCGATTGCGGTCGTAAAACAACAGAAATAAAATAAAAAATAACCCGAGGGTAACCACCAGTCGTAAAGGGAAATTTCTTGTAGCATGATAGCCGTATATACTTGTATGTGCACATTATGGCGTTTTATTTTTTTGTAAGTAAAAAAAAATTTTTGGTGTGGAGTTTTCTAATAATCTGCAATCTTTCTAATTATCGTTTGTGTTCTTTTGTTGTGATTTTTTTCTTTGAAACTCAAACATCGATTTAGCCCAGCTACAAACTTGATTTAGATTTAGTCTAAAATTATTTTTGTAGATGTAGCCTGTAGCGTAGCCACAATATACAAAGAGAATTCGTAAATTTCGTGGAAATTTCAGCATGTCTAAATCGAACATAACCCAAAAACTTTACTCATTCTTGTTCTGGGGATCATGTTCGGTTTAGGCGTATTAAAATTACCAAGCAATCAAAATTATTTCGAAAACGCAATCAAAATTATTTCGGCAATACGTGAATTTACAAAATTTGACTAAAATCTAAAAGCTGTTAAGGTAAGGTCCAAAAGATAAGTAATATTACCAAAAAGCTATTACTGTTTAATACGAAATGGATGGACTTCAGACATAATTTCCAAAAACAAATGTGAGCAATATAAGTGCAATATATTTTTATTGCAATTTATATATATATATATATATATATATATATATATGTAGAAATAAAAGGCTCCCTAAATGACTGAACTATCAAGACAGACATATCTAGAGCCTAAACAACTGTACGTATCGAGCTGAAATTTAGAATATAAGTAGTTCTGGTGACGTGAGTAAGGATTATGGAAAAATGGGGGTTCGGGATATATGGGAAAAAGTCACAGGTTGTTGGTACCAAGTCTTGGGTGATAAGCTGTTATTATTATAAATAGTAAACCCATGCCAGCAAAAAGCCTCTAAAATATTAGCATCTTTAGTTTTTCATTTTGTTTCCATATGTGTTTTTTTCTTTTAACCGGGAGGAAATATTTGCTAAAGAATCGTTAAAGATTTCGGATGTCTAGATGATGATAAATTAACAAAAAACGTCAATTCATGAAACATATTTTGTTTATTCCAGTACCGAAAATTTAAATTGTCAAATTATTTTCAAAAGTGACAATAAAGCACAGAATCATGGCATCATATATTTGGAGTACATTTCCCTTTACAGTGTTAATATGTAGTAAAAATATGCTTAAAAAAATAAAATGGCAATATTATTGACTATTCAGTGATATGGCAATATTCTATTTCTGATACAAATGATTATTTCTTATCTAGTACAAATGGACATTCTTAAATAATGCAACACGAATTTTAAAGTCGAAAATAATCTTTCCACACTTACCCGAGAGGGAGGTGTGGCCAAAATCAAATTTGATCATAAGTATAACTGTGGATCAGGGCCGCGCCGACCCCCCACAGCGCCTGTGTGCGAAACCTATGAAGCGCCTCTTTTTTTCATGAATTTTAATGTTTCAATTTATTTTTATTTCTTATTTGTTAATTTTGACCGAAATAAATGTTCTCAAGTTTTATATAATTATAATTTTATATAATTCGCTTGCCAATTATTACGAACAATAAAACGCGAATTAAATGTTTACATATTTTATTTATGATGTTCCATCTAATCCTATAATTATATATTAATAACAAAATAACTGACTTTTTTCTTATAGTACTAATTTAACTATTACGCATGCTATGTTAAAAAAACAACAAGAGTCTAAAATGTGTAAGAATATAAAAAAACATATTTAAATTATATTATTTCCACTCTTCTAGCTTTTTTCTTTGCGAAATCTTTAATAGTTTCCTCTATGGATATTGTTGCTAAATTTGTTAATCTTTCCTGGCTCATTGTTGAGCGCAGGTAATTTTTTATTAGTTTTAATTTAGAAAAGGACCTTTCCGCGCTTGCTACGGTAACTGGCATAGTTAGCAAAATTCGTAATGCTATTGTGATGTTAGGGCATACAGCTGTCAAATTGTTTAAATATATAAATTCGAGAATTTTCGCCACATCATTATTTCATTTTTTGAAAAAAGATTGACTTGATATAATTTCTTCACACAAATCATCGGCGTTAATGTCCAATGAATCATTTGCTGTAAGTTTTTCCTGCAAACGATGACAGCTAATTCTTAATTGACTTTGTTCTTGGTCATCACTTAGTTTAAATAAAGAATTAAACACGTCATTGTGATTATTCAATAAATTAAATCGTTCGGAGGATAAAGCTTGATCCAATATATAAAAAAATACATTAAATTTAAAAGCTATTTGTGGTCTTCTTAAGTGTGGTCTTCGTGTTCATAATCAAAACTCTTTGGAGTCTTACGACGTCTTAGGGGTCTGGATCTGGAAGTTTCAAATTCAGCCTCGACATCTAATTTTTCGGCAATTTTCATGGCATAGTTTACAATTTCTTAAAAAGTTGCGTCGGTTCTAATTTTTATCAAAAACTTCTTTAATTCCGTTAAAGCATCTAAAGCAACTTGCATATTCATATCGATGGACTGCAGCATTTTGCTCACAAAATTTACTTTTGTCAATATTATATGCCATATATTTAGTGAACAAATGAATGAAAAGGAGCATATTTTTTCTGCTAGACATTTAGCGTCATATTTTGCGTTCTGATCATATGATACACCATTTGATATTTCATATAATGCATCATAAATTTCTGGTAAATTTGTAAACAGCGGTTTGATAGCATCTATTCTGCTTGACCATCTTGTTTCAGACAATGGTTTTAAGACATATTTTTTTAAAAGTCCCATCTTTTGGTAGAAGACGAAAAATATTTATATAATTCTTGCACAATACTAAAAAATCCAGTCGTATGATGATTGAGATTGGCAGCGTCGTTTACTATCAAATTTAAACTATGGCTAGCGCACGGTACATAGAAAGCGCGGGGATTTAGATCCAGCAATCTTTTTTGAAGACCATTATTTTTACCGCGCATATTTGATCCATTACCATAGCCCTGTCCCCTTAAGTTGTTTATGTCCTAATTAATTTTGTCTAGTTTTTCTATTATGAATGACGTTAATCCAGCGCCAGTTGTATCGATAATTGGACGGAAGGCTACTTCTTTCTAGTTTCTGTGTTAAAATTGACAAATCTTATTATAATACTAATTTGCTCTGCGTGTGAAACGTCAAGCGTACAATCCAGTATTATTGAAAAATATTTATTAATTTTACCTAAATTTAAAATAAATTGTTGAATTTGGTTACCGAGTATGTAAATGATTTCATTTTGGATCTTATCTCCGAGATAAGTCGGCATATTTTTGAAATCCGAATCATTCGCTACGCGTCGTATATGTTCAGTCATTGAAAGATCGAATTTTCCTAACATTTCAATACATTTTAAAAAAATACCATTGTTACGATTGTATAATTTGTTCCTTTGGCCACGAAAAGCCATATTTTGTGTACTTAGAAACTGGACCACATATATTAGTCTTTTGATTACATCGTACCAGCGCTGCTTTTCAACCTCTAAAAGTTTTTGTTGTATACTATCAATAGTTTTTTTATTTTTAAGAGCGTGACACAAATCTGTCCATTTTTTATAATTATTGAAATGAGCAGAACTTTTCTCATGTCTGCTGCAATACAAAGCTAGATGTTGCCAATCACTAACTCCCTCGCAAAATTTATTTTTATGTTTTGATTCAAATAGCTTGCAACAGACGCAATAAACGGCATTTTTGGACACTGAATACAGCAGCCACTCTCTGTGATACTTTTCACCGTTTCCTAAATGCCTTTCATAATAATTCCCGGAAAATTTTCGCCCCGAAGAGTCACGCGGAAAATTATACTGTTTAATTTGTTTAATCGGATTTTCTGTTAGATATTGGATCAAAGTAGCATTTAAAACTTCTGGCCAGAGTCCAGGGTCATCTTTGGAAAAAGTTGGTATTAGTGATGATAATTGTCTTGGCGGTGACAATGGTGTATCAGCAGTATCAGGCAGAGGCACGGACGTAACTTCGGCGGCATCATCTTAAATTGAAAACAGACAAAAACATAATATTGCTCGTACATATCTAATCTACTCGTCTGAATAAACTGATTTGTCTATCTATGAATAATTATGTATAATAAATATAAATAAAATAAATAAATAAATGAATACTTCTCGACAATTAAACTCCGCCGTTTAGTCCCAAACTAAGTAGAGCTTGTAATTATGGGTACTGGACAACTGACGTGCAAATGTGATTTATAGCATTTTAAATTTGAATTTGAAATACTACTAATATACTTATTTCTGCAAATAAATACATATTACATACACACAAACACAAAGTTTTTTTAAAGCACCTTGTGGGAATCGAACCCATGATTTCCGGCAGCGATTAGTTATATAAAATAAAACAGTCACGGCATCTATCCGCCACATCAAAATCGGTGAGGCGTTTCGACGATTACGAAAAAGACTGACAGGAATTAAAAAAGAAAAGTGTTTTTTTTTATCTTGACATCACAAACAGACTAAAGTTATATTTATTTGTATGGAAATTACATAAAGCACATACCACTACATGAAGCGTTTTTTGAATCAGATTCTACAACACCTTCATCGATAAAATGACTGGTTTCTGTCTCTAATGATTCTTTGAAAGTGGATGGTAGAGCCGTAAAATATTTACTTATTTTAGTTGTATTTGTATCACGTTCTTCTTCTTGTTTTCTTTTCCTTATTAAATTCTGGTAACCAGATAATTTCTTTTTTTAAATCTTGGTTACTATCACTCATTGTGGAAACACGTTAAAAGAATCAGTAACACACAAACTATTTTATTGTTTTTAGTGCTAGAACTTCTCCTTATTATGAAAAAATAATGCGCACCTTGCCCACACTTTCGATTGAATGACTGTTCAATCAATTGTTTTGCCTCTCTCGTTCCTTAAAGTCGGGCTGTCGGGGAATCCCCGTGACCCCACCCCGCTTGCGTCGCAGGCATCGCATCGGTCGGGTTGCGTTCATAAACTCATTCAAACAAACTCATGGCGGCTGTTTTGATTTTAACGCTGAGCTCGTAATTATTGTAAACTAAAACACAAAGCGTAAAATTAAACCACAAACGTGAATATTATCTTGGGACACTTGCACAATAAACGCAATATTATGTTTTGTTGTTTACGAGGCATTTGTTGCGCCTATTATACCTACTTACTTATCGATACTACACTACAAAGAAATATGTTGTTGTGTAAGTGTAACAAAAATAATTTTGATAGCGGCGCCCCTATTGTCTTGGCGCCTGTGTGCGCCGCACACTTCGCACACAGGGGCGGCGCGGCCCTGCTGTGGATCTGTGACTTTTTGTGCTTCAAAACTCCAAAATATTGGAAATGGAAGGCAACAACGGCCAATTTAAGAAGGGAATCATATTACTTTTAAATTGAAATTGGGTCTCTGTTTCCAATCGGGCGGTTTTGCCTAAAATACGTTTTCAGGAAGGAGTCTATTTCTCTTGTGGTATTCGGTAATAGTGCCTTTGAATTATCTTGCACTGTCGGAGTCCTCGTGGCAGCTGTAGTTAATTGCAAGTCTCTTTAATGTCATACCTAAATGGTTACGTGCTATTATAAACTGATCTTCCGATAGAACGACATTTACTTGCGGATCGGGATACATGGTGCTTAAGAAAGATTCATTCTTGATTAGTGATTCTTGGCTTTCTTTCATAGATATCCCCAAAAATAATTAAAAGGGAGTAATATTTGTTTCGTTTCAAAAATGCACTGCGTCCGAAAAAAATCTCCAAACATTAGTTGTTCTCTCTGTAAAATTGTCGATAATGCCCTGCAAGGTGCTATAGCGTTTAAAGAATCTTCTATATCTAACCAAGTAGTTTCTGTCAAATGAAGTTGGACATCAAAACGAAACTGACAAAAATGTTTCAAACTCAATAGCCACATTAAACATATCCACTATTGAATCCCGTCTTGTAGGACAATCCATCAAAGTTTGTAGTAAATGACGGTTTCTTAATTGGATTGCAATGCTTGGAGAACGCAACTCTCTTATAATTTGGCGAATCGTTCTCGTTAAATACTTCCTCCCGTAGTCGACAACCATATTTAACTGCAAGTTGCAAGGTATGTGCAGCGCATCTAACAACATTTACTTTTGGAACGTATTCATTCACACTGCCGCTTTATTATAATGTATAATATAATGTTTATTATATTGTATAATTGCTGATAATGTTGATATTCGTAATCCTCTGATAAATTCTGATAATTTAAGCTATCATTAGTAGATTTCATATTATCATATGATTACCGAAGCGCATCGTCTAGTTGCCTTGATGTGCTAAGCTAACCGTTGTCGGTGATGAACGAGTAAATTTGTTTAATATTAAGATTGATCTCATACCGGCTTAAAAGAATGATTACAGATTCTTTAAGGAACTCTCCCGTATTGCTCTAATCCAGATCAAGTACACCTAGATTCCGTAGAATAATTTTATCCTCAAAAATATATACAATGTTAAGTCCAAGGAATCTTCGTGTTTTAACGTTAGCCAAGTCAACTTTTAATGCTAGAAGTTTATTTTTAATCTATTCATGTGTTTGTTCGGATTTCATAGACCTTATCTGTACAAATGTTTTAATCTTTTTTGTATTAATACAACTTCGTTCATTTTCTGTCATAATTGGTATCATTTTTATCAATTTTTTAAATGCATTGTCGTCTATAATTGAGAACGGCCATCCGCATATCGTTACTAAATTTAAACAATCGTTAATAACGGCATTTTCTCATTTTCCTTTCTGGCCGGTGGGACATTCTCTTTATTCACCAAATTAAATATTATTATTTTATCGTATTCGATACGATGTTAACTGTAGAAAATGGTGAAATCAATTTGCACCATGCTTACCCTGCAAATAATTTTAAATTGATTATAGGCACTTATAGCGATCATAATTAAACTGACAGACAGATAGAGAAACTTACAATTATAACATATTGTTCACTTTATAACCGTCCATAAAAGAAATAAAGCTGTGTATAAAAAACATAATATACAGTCATTCAATTAACAGGTATTACTAGAATTTTGGAATCGGCTAAACTAGTAAGTGAAATACATCTATACATAAGTATACGTTAGAATAAGGATACATACGTCTCGTTAAGGATGAATTTACCTATAGACAGGCAACAAAGCATTTATAAACGATAGGACAAAACAGAGGTTCCCTATTCGATTCGTATTCAGGTTTGTCAACAGGTATTTATGTGGTGGCTTTGTATGTGTAATTGTACTGGTAAATATTTTCATAGCTTAGCATTTGCCGAGTGCAGACTATAGAGTGGGGGCAAAGAAATCGACCGCAGCATTTGCTGTATCAGAAATGGAAATATCTAAATGCGCCTGTTAAATATTGTCGTAGATCATATAATTTACTTACATACATGCTTAATTTTGGAACCAGCATAGTTTAGCAAAGTTTCACTGATTTTTTAGTAAAATGATTTACATAAAAAATTAGATCGTGATTATTTCATTACGAAAATTGATTGGATAAAAAAATTATAATAATATCTCCATTTTTCATTGTAAATTTTTTCACTATTTTCACTTTAAATAAAAAATTCGATATTACATATTTAACAAACATGTAATTATGAATGGCGATAATAAAAGGAAAAGTTAAACAAGGGATTAATAAAAATTCCTAAAAAGAAGCTTGAAAAAATGACGTCTACCTCACTTATTAAAAAAAATCGATTCTACCAACTTAAAAATTTATTATTAAATCTTTAGTTTATAACTTTTTTGAATCATAAGTCAACTCAAAAAATGTGAAATGTAAAGTAAGTAAAGACGATCCATGAAATTATAATTTTAAAAATTTATGTCACAAAATAAATATTTAAACCTCATAATTATTTACATTTTGAATACCCTGAAGATTTCTATCTTTCTCTTGTTAAATATTGATTTATTAACATTTCTGTTTAGCTGCCTATTGAGTGTGTAGTATATAATCATATATTTAAAGTGAAAATAGTGAAAAATACTTCAGCAATGAAAAAATAATATATTCATTGTGAGTAAATGTTCTTAAAACCAAACCACGACTCAGTCCTATTTTTTTAAATATGTCATTTTTATGCATATTTTTTAACTTTAAAAATCACTAAAATTAGCATTTTTCCTGTATCGAATCCATATCTAACTTTTTATGTATTAAAAACTAATTTTCAAAATATGACACGATAGTTATTGTGTTTTAAATTATAAAAACGTATCAAGAAATAAGTAGTAAATTCAAATTTTGTACAGATTTCCAGTATCGAATTGGAAATTAGATAAAAAGAAATGGATAGCCGCTGTAAAATATATTCCTTCTGTTATTGTTTGTGGTTGGTAGGTATAACATGAGAAATACATATTGTACTCATTTAGTTGATCTGAAAACCAAAGGATATTATATATTCTGTGTACGGAGAACTAAAATCTTGTTATTATGAATTAATAAAAGTATTTATTTAGAATTTTTTTTCTACCTTACAATAAATAACAAAACGAACAATCGTATATAACATGATTTTATCGAAAACACTAATAATATTTTTCTTCGATAAAAATAAAAAAAGTTAAAATTGATACGTAATTAGGACAAAAATTTAAAGAAAAAATGCATGTAATATAAGTCACAGGTGATGTTTTGGTTATTTTTTATTATTGACGTAAACATTTACCAGAGCCCTTAATTTGAAGCGTACAAATAAAATTGATTTGCCTTTAAAGTTGCGGGTGCCAGATGGCGCTCATGTCACGTACCCAGCCAATATGTAGTAGTGGATTTTTTATTTGTTGTGATTCCACAATAATGTCGGTCAGATTGACTTATAAGTCGATTTTACGATAGACCTAAAATTATATGATATGAAATATACCATCAATAAAATGTTTCCTTAACACACAAAACAACATACGTATGTAGGGGCTCAGTTTATTCACATTCCTATCATTTAAATAGGTTTCATGAATAGTTTTATTGTTATGTAGATCCTTATATTCTAATAAGGGTATTTATATATTGCTGCTTACTTTACCTGGGTGGGAAATATGGTGAAGATGTTGATAGAAATAGAAGGATCTACACAAAAATGAGAGCGGGGTATATTTATTTACATGAGGTCGAAATGAAACTTCTTTACACATTTAAACCGTTCATGAAACTTCTCAAGGAGTTAAATAAAATAAGCCAACAGACCAATTACAACAGGTCTACTGCTACATACCAAGTAATTCCGCACCTACCTTCAGACACAATAAGTAATTAAATCATTCATGTTGAACTCTTTACTTTGTTAATACATTGAATTACTTTACTGTTAAAACACAAAGCGCCGATAAAGAATTTTCGCTTTAAAACTACTAATTATGTCTTGATTATAAATTTATATTTAACCGTGAAATCTGGTTACGTTTTTGGTATTATGGACCTTCTAAATAAACTAAATTACGCTACTGTGAAACCGTAATGTACCACTAAACAAGTTTCCATTTCGCAAATAAAAATGAAATTTCTTAACAAA
This sequence comes from Druceiella hillmani, assembly GCA_039881145.1. Lineage (NCBI taxonomy): Eukaryota > Metazoa > Arthropoda > Insecta > Lepidoptera > Hepialidae > Druceiella > Druceiella hillmani. The sequence goes on along the minus strand of JAYKKI010000033.1, from coordinate 2,939,054 downwards.
GAAGGTTAGATAAATATATTTATAAATGCTTAACTTCAAAATTTTTCCACAATCTTCCATAACACATGAAGCGAAGTTTTGTTCACTTCATCAAAGTCGAAATATGGATATATATTATTTTTCTTCTTCCTTCCCATAGTACGCAAGAAATCACCACTCGCACGCACTGTAAACTAATAAATTGTATAGCCGAAAAGGCGCGACGGTAAGCAGCAGAGGTGGAGGGAGTGGAGCGCGGATCGCCGGAGAACACATCACTGCAAGTTCGGCGCCCGGGATTAACCGGTTAATAACGCTCTTGGAAATGGCTCGCGTATAGGTTTCGTTCAGAACGCAACCTTTATTTTAAACCTGTATTAACCCTTATTAATCGGTATTTTTCAAACCGGTTCCAAGCCCTGGTTACTCTATGCCAATACCATTTTCTTCACTTCATCAATTTTTTCGTCTGTTGTTGAAGTGCTCGGGCGTCCGGCACGCTCTTCGTCGTTCACATCTTCTCGGCCTTCTGAGAACATTTTGTACCACCGATAAACGTTGCTTCGGTCCAAGGTACCTTCTCCGTATGCCACAGTCAACATTCAGAATGCATCCGCGCACTTAATTTCGTTTTTCACACAAAATTTGATACAGGTTCTTTGTTCCATTTTTTTGAATAGGTAAAAATCGAAGACGAGCCAAAACACGTGCAAGCAAAGCAGCTGTCAACAATAAACTGAACATTCAAAATGGCCGAACTTGTCGGCCTAAGTGAGAGACATGAGTACCAATATAACGCCACAAAAAAATCGAAATTCGAATATACGTAACCCGCGAAAATTCAAAATTCGCGATACTTTTTGAACACAACTCGTATAGTTACATTGTTTTATATTTATAAGAAGTTTATAGAATATTTTTGAGTTCATGTATGTTTATTCAAGTTTTTTGTAGAAATAAAATAGTAATTTTGTTTAAAAAAATACTACTGTCAATTGAAAATAAACTCAATATGTAAGAATAAAAAATAGCAATTCAAGTTTATATATTTTATGAAAGACACTATTGACCATTTAATATGCTTAGTAAATTAAGCTTAATTTTTCCTAATTTATTATTATACAGGTTATGTTTGTTCATTTATAGGCTTTTATGTGGTGCTAACTGTTTGAAATTTCTTTCTCAGTTGTTGAACCTTATCATGATTTTAGGTTTATTTAAATTAAAACGGGCTGAAAATATTTAACAAAAGCTTAAATTCATTTACAATAACAAAATATTTACACTGTTTGTGGTGCTGAAGAAAACTTTACTTGTTTTAATTGTATGGTGTTTACATTTTTAATATTTATAATATTAAACATACAGTGAAACATAAACAAACTTATGAAAGCTCCAACTTCACAACACTGACTAAACTCTACAATTGACATCAGATATGTGGCAAAATCAGCCCATACATCATGTCCACCATCCTCTATAGAGAGCTAGTAACTGACACCAGTTACAGAATTGTCTTCACAATCACGAATTTCGTTGTATATGTAACTGATATATTACTACCGACAATGTTTTCGTTTTAAATGTAAGTCTATTCCTTTGTGTTTATTTTATTTCTTCCACCTCTAAAAGCATTATTCATTTCTTTATAATACTCATATTGTTTTGGTTATTTGCCAATTATCTGTGGTAATATATATAATTACGAAACGAATATTTCTGTAAGGTAAGGGAATACCAATTCACAAACACAAATTACTAATCTCTAATTAAATAAAAAAATAATAATGTCATCTATGTAAAAGTATAAGTAAGTCTAATATATTTGCATATTTTAGTTGTAACATTTTTCTTATGTCTAATGTTAATATGCATGTAATTCTTTTGTTTCCAGGTCCGTTTTGATCTGAAGCACTTCTGCGATGTCATCAGCAAGCGGAAGCTGGAGATGCTGTCGGGTAATGGTACTATTGTGCTGGACACCATCACCAATATCCATACAGGTTATTATTAAATGTCACTCTTTTTTACCTTATGTTTAGATTCGAGGTCTGTTGTAAAATGAAACAGTGATTTTCTAGTTTTTATTTATTTAATTTATAATACTATATATTTTCATGATAGACTTCAATCGCAATTGACGGTGTCGGGTAATTTATTGCCATTTGAAAATCAAAAATACATTTCGTAAGAGGACTCTCTTTTTAGATGCAAGGTGTGGAAACTATGCACATCTAGGTGAAAATTTGTGGGAACTTAAAATTGTTTATTTTCTTTTTTTTTTTTTTCTTCAAATTTATTTTGACTATCTGCAATTGGCTGAATAACCATAATCAGATGTTTTCCAATACTCGATGTTTCGATGGCTGATTCTCCATCGAGATTCAAAGCCATTTTAAAATTTACACGTTACACTTTAGTGCCTTTTGTCAAGATTTAATATCTGCCATCTTTTAAGACGTGCAATTTGTTCATCTGTCTTTAACAAATCTTGGGCCAGATTATTTGCATGGCACTGAAGTCTTTCTTTGTATTTTATGCAACGGTTATTTATTTCCTCCTTAATGGTTGGTATACCTAGATATTCATGTATCTCAGTATTACGAGCATACCATGGTGCACTAGACAGCATTCTTAAGATATTATTTTGTACCCGTTGTAAAATCTCTAGGTTTCAGTTGCTAGCCGAGCCCCACAATTCCAGGCCATAAGTCCAGATGGGTTTTATAATGCATTTGTAAATAAACAGTTTATTAGTTAGTGAGAGCATAGATTGTCGACCTATCAGCCAGTACAGTTTTTGACTGTGTATATTTACTTCTTGTCTCTTTACTTTTATGTGGATTGCCCATATTAGTCTCCTATCTAAATGGAAGCCTAGATATTTAGCACTGGCTCTCCATGGTAACTCTTGATTATCCATAGTAACCGGCTTGCAATGTCCTTTACGCAAAGTAAATGTCATTTGAGTTGATTTAATGGAATTGCATTTGATTCTCCATCTCTTTAACCATTTATTGACACTATCAAGCTGTATTTGTAATTTAGCTGATGCTTTGTTGGGATCTTTATCACAGGAGAGACAAGCTGTGTCATCTGCATATGTTGCAGTCATTACTTCCTGGGTCACTGGTAAATCAGATGTATATTGAGTATTGAGTAAAGAATTGGACCAAGTACAGATCCTTGTGGTACAGATGCTCGGATATTATATATTTTAGAAAATTCTTCATCAAATTTTACCATAAACTTGCGGTTCTGTAAATATGACTTCAACACCATGTACAACAAGTTAGGGAGAAGAATCTTCAGTTTGTACAGGAGCCCTTTATGCCAAACTTTATCAAACGCCTGCTGGATATCTAGGAACAAGGCAGAGCAATATTCTCCTCTCTCTAAAGATTGTCTTATGGTATTCACTACCCGGTGCACCTGTTCTATGGTTGAATGCTGCAACCTAAATCCGAACTGATGGTCGGGGATTACATGTTCAGTGTTAAGAACTGGCTTTAGTCTAGTCAAGTATTTTCTCACAAACTTTGGAGATGATAGGTAACAGACTAATTGGTCTGTATGCGTTAGGTTCAGTTAGTGGCTTGCTAGGTTTTGCTAACATACGTATGACAGATATCTTCCATAGTTTTCGATAATATGAGAGTCTCTTGATTGCATTGAAGAGCATAGTGAGGAAAACTATTCCCTTTTGTGGTAGATGTTTCAAAATCTCTGCTGTAATGAGATCAAACCCAGGAGCTCTCTTGTTTGGTAGTTTCCTTATTATTTTAGCTACTTCTTTTGGAGTAGTTAGCTTTAATGGTGGAGACAACTGTTGATCACTGCTTATTACTCTTTCAATCTCACTCTCAAATTCATCATTACTAGCCTCATTTGGGCTGAACACATCTTTAAGATACTCAGCAAATAGTTCAGCTTTTCCGCTAGGTGTTTTAACCCAGATACCAGAGGATTTTCTTAATGGAGGAACTTGTGGTTGTGGTCTTTTGAATTCCTTAGTGATTTTCCAAAGAGTGTAGTTCTCATGTTTGGTTGCTGATAATTTTGACAGTCTTTGTTGAAGTGATTTATTTTTATGTTCGACCAACATTTCTCTTAGTTTTCTTGCGGCCTTGTTCCATAACATTCTATCATCCTTTAGTCTACTCAGTTACCATTGACGCCTTAGTTTTCTTTTTTTATTTATTTGCTGGACTTTGTTAATGACAGACACGCTGAGGGTACAAATTACTGGAGTATGGTCAGATGTGGTGTCCAGGCATGATTCGACACTAACATATTTATGGGGTAAATTTTTATGAATTAAAAAATCTATTAGATCTGGAGTTTTCTTGTGATCTGTAGGCCAGTATGTTGGTTCTCCATTGGAAAGTGTTTGTAGTCTTAGATTGGTCACACATTTCATTAATTCACGGCCCCGAGTGGTAGTCAGCCTGGATCCCCAAAATGTATGTTTGCTGTTCCAGTCTCCTCCAATGATGTACCTCGAATCTAAGGAGCTAAAGAATTTTTGGAACATTTCTTGAGTGATTTTGTGTCTTGGGGGGCAGTATATGGCACCTGCATTAAAATTTCCATTCACATCTTTTATTGTAACAGTTGTGGCTTGCAAGTAATTTTCTTTATAGTTGCTGTGCATATAATGTTTGTAACGTAAATGTTATAATTTTTGAGTCTGACGCTTTTTTGATCATTTAAGTGTGTTTCTGACAATAAAATCAATTTTGTTCACTTTGAGCATTAACTCTAAATTATCTTTATTTGGGAGTAGCCCATTGATATTCCATGTTGCAATTCGTAAACTATGGAATTTTATTGATGAGGACTGTGAGCAGGTTCATCAAAGTTCCCATGTGCTGTAAGAGTTGATCTATTTTTTCTGCTTGTGTTTTAATGAGCAATTCCAAATTATTAGCTGTATCGTGCCTCTGGGTGTAGGAAGTTCTGTTTTCAGCAGCACTAGTTGTGCTGTTGTGGGTGCGCTGTGACTTTTGATTGTCAACGTTTTTATTATCAGCCCTTGTGGATATGCTAGGTTGATTTTGTATAGCCTCACTATATGTCTTTGGTAACATGTGGGTCTTCGTGATTGGTGATTGTCTTTCTATTCTATCTGGGATTAATTTAGGCAATAGACCCTCTGTTGGTTCGTATGTATCTTTCATTCTTAGGGATATCTTAGGTATATTTTTTTGCAATTTTCGTGCTAATATTTCTTTATATACTACACATCCCTTATAGTTAGCAGGGTGGCTTCCTGAACAGAGTGAACAAACTGCTGGAGTATTTTTGTCTTGAGTGCATGTTGTCGTTTTGTGAGAACCAGCACACTTTACACACCTGAATGGTCTCATACAGTTGTTCTTTGTATGACCATTCTGTTGACATCTAGTGCATTGAGGGATAGACATTTTCTTTTTTGGATCTTGTATTAAGACTCTTTGGTAGTATATATACTTAATTTCTTTAATATATTTGTTGTTTTCATGCGGAATAACATTTACAAAGAATGTGTTTAGTGGCTCCTTAGTGCCTTTTACGTGCTGTAACAATTTTACCTTTTACTTTGTTTCCACTTTCCTCTATGACATTGACGATAGCCTGTACTGGTGTACTGTGGTGAAGATTTTTAATAACATACCGTGGACACCTCTCATCTTTATTGGTAAATGTATGGCCAATCAAACCGTTACTTCTAATAGGATCAATTAAAATTTTGTATTTTTCTACTGATTTTGTGGATATAACTAGTCGATTTCTATTGACCACTTTGAGGGTGTATTCATCTTTGTTTACCACTTCTAGCAGTAGATTTGTTAGCTGTGTAAGATCATCTATGCCATAGAGAATTATGGGTGGAGGTTTTGATGCTTTTTTAGAATTTATTGTAGTTTCGGTATTCTCCACTTCAGGGTCTACAGCTAGTATTGAGAATCTGTTTGAAGTATCAATTGCTCTTGGATTTTCAGACTGTATATCAGAGTGTCTGTCGATACTTTTCGGCTTAGTTACTAGTTTTTGTCTTGATTCATTACTTTTATGGATCTTTGTTTGTGTTTGTACTTGGTCTGGTGACCTAAGTCGTTTTTGATTTTGGGTAGGCATTCTCTGCTAAGGCACTTTTGTGTTCATTTTGAATACGTTTTGATCACTATTTGGTCTCTTTAAGACTTCAGTTGTATCTTGTTTGCTTAGTTGACGTAAATCGCTAGTAGAAGCGCTTCGTTCTCTTGCAATAAACATGCTCTTATGAAATTTTTGCTGATAGTATTGCCGACGATTTTCTGTGCTTGCTTTTTCAGTTGTGTCTGTTCAGTCTATGATGTCTTTTGTCTTATTATTTATTGTCTCCTTTCCTGAATCTGCATCCACTATAGAGAGCGAAATTTTGTCCCCCCAGATTCGAAGGGGCTGCCCGAGTTGAACTCGGAGAGGGATTCTCCGGTGATACCGGTACCCTCCTGTGGTAATTTCGTTTTGAGTCCCGCTTCCATAGTTAATTAATTTGGCATTGTCTCAATGCTTTGTAGCCACTCTTTTTGAGGGTATTAATCCTCAAGGTTTGTGGTGACCTAAGGAGTGGTTATACCGCCACTGACTCCGGTCGCCATTGACTCGTCCGTTATCTAGCAGGGAGCACCGCGGGGTGATGAAGCCACGCCGCCACCTATTGACGCGTGCAGATGAGGTTGACAGTAGGGCCGGATAAGATGTTAGATCCGTTCTCCCCTTACTCCCCTAAACATAAAATGTTTATGCGTTAAAAGAAAAATTTTTTTTATTAATATTGTGAAGGGTAAAAAGAACTATGCTAAGATAATTGTATAATAAAAAGAAGACAATTTTATTTACAGAAAACTTATCTATTCCTTCCTGCTTCTCCCGTTCGTGGCTCCCTGTTTTTCCCTCGACCTTCTCTCTATTGGGATCAGATTAAATTTTTGTGATCTAGTTATTCATACTGAGATCAGAATTAGAAAATAAGTCATTAAATATGTCATTATTATTTTCATTTTGCTTGCTGTTCTGTTAAGATCATTATATCTATATAAACATACCACTGTTTATGGCAGTCCCCCTTTTGTTGTTGGTGATTTTAAATGGTCCTGCCGTTCTGATGTTGGGAATTTCTAAATTAAGATTATGAGTACTTTTCAAAATATCATTAATGATGGAATTACAATTTCAACAAGGTTAATCAACCTAATTAATAGTAACAAAACTTTTAATGGTATTTTATTATTGCATTCAAGAATAACTTAGTAAGATCCAAAAAGCTAATTTCTCCACTTGAAAGTAAAATTTTACTACAAATTGACATAAGTTTTTGTCAATATTTCTGGGAATCTATCAGAAGCAACATGATAATCAAGAACGCTTTTCATTAACATTAAATATATATATATATATATATATATATATATATATATATATATATATATCATTTTACCTACATTTAATTTCAGCCATCCGACCCTACCTAGCATCTCCTTGCCCGGCGCTTCAGACAGCTCTCACTACGGTATGCACTGCACTGGCTGGCCTCATCCGGTTGTGTGATGAAGCTCTGCTGGCAGAAGATGCTGGTGCATGTGATGCACTTCAAGCTACAAATGTGACGGCAGTTGTGGGTGCGGTGCAGGCTGCGGTTGAGGTAGGAGTTCTAGATATACCTTAATATATGGCCTACACAAGTTTTATTACTGATTTTATTTCTGTATACTTTAACCTGCTGTAAATGAGATTGCATAATAATGACCTGGGACATTTTGAAATTCGATTATTTTTTAACTAGTTAACAAGCTGCTCTAATTCTAAGACCACTTTCTCTTGAACGCAAAACAATCAACACATGTTAATCACGTTGAAAATTATTTGAACTAAAAACTATTATTTTTTGCGGTGAGTCTGTATACAAATATGATCATGAAAAAAATATCTATTCACATATTATTTTTTGAAAACACCCTTTATTGAATATGCATGATACAATCATAAAATACGTTTAAGTAATTACAATTGATGAAATGTACTGAAATTTGTTTTATTTTCAAGTAAGTTGTGTTTGGGTTTACTGTACCAGTGTTCAGCTCTCAGATAAATAAGTTTATTCCTGATGTTAATCCATGAAGTTTAAAACGTTTCAGCCTTTTCAATTCATAGGTAATATCCAAAAGTTGCATAGCTCCTATGGGAGTATGGTTAAGTAGTTGTTTTTCATGTTTAATAGCATATTCTTGGATAACTTCATTAATCTATTTTATGTCCAATCATTCTGAATTTCTTGGTTGGTTATATAATGATATGCATTGGTAGTCATATGTAAACACTTGTTTTGGTTTTGTTGGATTACATTACGATTTGAGTGCGCGCCAAGCACTCCCCAAAGAAAAATACCAAATAGCCAAATCTATTTATAATAGACAGGTAAATAATCCACTTACAGTAGAGAAGCTGAGCACAATGTCCAACCAATCAAAACATTTGTCGTTGTTTCAGCCTGATTTTCTCAGCTTTTGCTTTGATGTGGTATTACCAATTCAGCAGATGGGGTCCAAAGTATTTTGTTGAATCTACTTGCGTGATTTGAATTCTGTTGAGACAAATGTGTAGATTGCTGTTTGTTCATGCAAGTCATAATTGCATTGCGACGAACAAACAGCAATTGGTGACTTTATTTTATGTGTCTGCAGTTACCATTACTACTGTATCATCGGCAAAGGTGCATATGAAGGTTTTTCTGTAGTGGGAATATCAGTGGTATAGGTTCCGAGACACTTTCTTGTGCTATGCCTGCCCTAATTGGATAGAAGTATGAACACGCTTCAGTTTCTGTCTATTTTTTGTGCCACTTCTATATTCTATTTACTAGTTTTATGGCTATTACTGATTGATACACCAGAAATGGATCAATACTGGTTTGAGTATTGTGGGGTTGGAACACTGATGCCAGGTGTTAAGCAAAGAGTTCAACTTTCTCGTCATTTATTTTTATCTGTTGTATTCTTGGTAGCGATAGCATTTGAGATCATTTGAATCTGTGAGTTTCTTTGCACAGTGAATAGTTTTTGTCTGTTTCAGGACCAAGTCTATTTGGGTAAACGTTGATGTAATTCTGCTTATAATCTTTAATTAACCTGTTAATGAAATCTCATTAACAGGTTATCTGTTCTTATCTGATTAAAAATCATTATATTATCTTATCTGATTAAAAATCATTATATTATCTTATCTGATAAAAATCATTTTGTCAGCTGGATTTCTAGATGTATGCCAAATATGTCCATGCGACATGTGTGAATACGGTATCAGGACATGGCTGTGCAGACAGTTTAGGTCAGACAGTTTTTTACACTAGTTGCCTGTGGCCAATGCCCTCAGAAAATTAAAGCAATATTAACCTCAATAGTTATGTAAATAAATACCAAATTCAAGTGTTATTTACTATAAGCACCAAATAGCCAATCACGAATCTTTATTAGACACTTTTTGAACATAAAAATATACATATAAAGTCTAACTTTTTTCTCTTCATCAAAATTAAGAGCTATCTAAAGAGAAAGCAGTTTTTATTACCAAAATACGTTCTGGTTATGTTCAAAGAAGTTTTAAAAACGGGCTTTTAAAATTTATTTGGATGTAAGAAACTTTGTGTAAGACTCTATTGGAGATTATTGAGAAAAAGTGTAATGACAATATTGAAGTTGTTGTGTAATTTATATTTTTATTGTTAAATTTTTTACATATCCTGTGTAATGAATAAGGGTCTTCGTAACAACATAGGGGATCAAGATCAGTTTAAATTATAATATATGCTTTAATGAGATATTACACTACTTGTTCCTCTGAAATCTTTATCATGGTTTTGTGTATTGTAAATGAAAACATAGACAAAAGCAAGGAATTTGAATGAGATGTTTAAGGGACATAAGTGGTAATTGAGCCAAAAGAGGAGAGTGTCGTTTTCAAAATTAAGTGAAGCCTCATGGGAAATTTTGGTAATTTGAGAAAGAAATTTTTTACAAAATATAATATGCAAGATAATGAATAAAGAACAGTTAGATTGGATTGAGCTGAATTAAAACAAGATAATGTTTATCTCCAAAATAAGCCAAGTGTAGATTTAGAAATTTATGTTAGTAAGTGGAGCAAGAGAAATTTGTCAGGACAGCATATTGCCTTTGCCATTTAGTCCACTGTGATGGAAAATACTTTGATCAAATAGGTAGAAAGAATTTTCAAATAATAATTTCAATGCTAATAATTTCAACGCTTCAATATTTTTCCTTTTACACTTGCTCAGGAACTGGCGACCCTGGCACTAGAGAGGATGGGAGGCAGGCCGGCGCTGGCTCCGCGCTCTGCAGTGGTGACACCACGTGCTCACACCTCACCGGCCACGCCACACGCACAACGCAATTCTTTACCTGGTGCGTAGCCTGTATTTACACTTGCAGCCTCTATGGATGGAAACATAGTAACGGAAGCGACATATAGTCACAAACGATAGAAGTGACCGATACTACATCTGGACAGTACGCCTTACTACACCTAAACATGCAAACTATCAACAATAAGTTGTGGATGTGAACTTAGGCACTCAGACGTACAACAAAAATCTGGTCCAACAAAAAAGCGACCGCATGTCAATCAATCGTTAACTGCGTTGTAGTGTAGAGGTTTTTTGCAGCTGTTTACATATAGTGATGGGTGACGAAAAATTAGGTGACAGTTTGTAAATACGAATGTTTATATAACAATAAATCAAAGTTTAGAAGAATGTTCCAACTCTGTAGAATGTCCACGAGGCATGTTTGAACACTGTGTCAGATGTGGCTGTGCAGACTGTGTATGTTATGACTACTAGTCACAACTTATGTCGCATCCGATAACTTGTTTCTAGTTTATACATAAATATTATAGTGATAATGAAAAATTAATTTTTTTTATTTTAAATATAATTATTGAAAATTAATAAGATTTACAAATATGTATGTAATGGATATTCTGACGATAATCTGGCTCGATATTTTTTAGTGATTTTTGAAAAGAAATAATTTATAAAAGATATTTACATTGCTGTTTTTATATTTTTGAGTACCGCAGCAAAGAAGTCGGCGTAGTTTTTAAAGAAAAGTGCAACAATAAACGCGTCTATTTTAGGTAGGTTGCTGTTATCAGCTTGCACGTAATTTTTCCCCATTTTAACAATGTGTAAACTAGTACCAAAAAGATACATGAAAAAAGTTTGGGAAACTTTAAGAAGTATGTAACTAAAAGATTCAAGACTTTGATAACATCAGAAAGAAAAACGAGTTTGTGAACTACACTAACAGGGCGTTTTGCAAAGCCTATTGAATTTAAAAAATATTGTAAATACTTTTGGATTTTTTTACAAAATACAAGACTTATTTTTTCTTAAGAATATGTTCCTTTACTTTATAATCTAATAGGATGACAATGAATTGTGGTATATTTTCGATGTTGTCAAATAGCCTATTGGTGCTTATTACACAGGTGTATAATTATGTTTTCATACAAAATATAAACTTTAATTATTTCATAAACTAGAAGAGTTAACAAACAAAAGTTTTGGCTTATTATACATGATTAATTGCACAAGTGGCTGAGTGCCAGATATAAACATATATATCTATATGTTACATTTTTATTTCTTGTCATTTAGGATCTTTCAGCCGTGTAATATTCCTGTATCGTCATTCACTAATATTGCTTTAAAGCTTTATAAATTGAACTTCTACTTCGTATATAAAATCGTTATAACAGCATGTTACTATTTCAAATTCGCTGAGTTTATACTGCATTCATAATATGTGGTTGATTTTATTTCCCATAACTTTGTATATATATCCTCCTCAGCCCTCTGTTTCTGTTCTTACTTCTTTGAGAGGCCTCAAAGAATTAGTTTGTTGTAAACAATTTTATTTTTCTGCCCATCATAACTTTTGAGTTGTGTGGCTTCAGATGTACGTTTGTTTGGCCAGATGATTTTGAGCCACATTTTTCAGTTACGTTTCTCTATATACAAGCTGGAGTTTTTTGATTATCTTCTTTGTCAGTATCTGTAGTTTTCACCTCTGATTCTATATTGTTCCAAATATTCACAGTGTTTGAAATATCAAATAGGCAGGAAACACAGTGTGAAAGCTCTATTTTTGGGGTGCTATAAAATCTTTTTCGATAGTTAAATTTCACTTTCACTTTGTAAGCTTGGGAAAATGACTTCTGTGGTGTGACAATCTACAGCTGCGATATTTAATATTCTAAAAAAAATTAATATTGGAAAATCTTTGTGATATCAAATCATTTTTATAATTTTTTGGTGGATATATCAATTGTGTTATTTAGTTTCAGAAATTCTTAAGAGTTTATTCCCTGTTGGTATTGTTAATTGAAATAATTAAATCATTTATTTCCTTCAGAGATTGTGGCGTTCGATTTTGTGAAAGTATAAAATCAAATATTAATTATAAAATACATATTAATTATGGTTCTTTGTTGTATTGCAGATATACCTTTGACACCTAAAGAGCGGGCACTGCTCGCATGTGGTAGCAGCGGGGCAGTAGGTGCAGGTGGTGTGCGTGCCACCCATTCAACCGAATCCATTTTGGACAGCGTTGCCACTGAGCAGCCACCACCCAAGCCACCTAGGCCCGAGAGGTAAATGCACTATTGATGTAACATTTTAATTGTTATAGAGATAGTAAAATAATAGAGCGATAAAAAGATTGTAAGATTTCTTGAAAGTAATCATTGACATTTTTGAAACTTGGTATTGAACATGGTTCACGATTTGAATTAATCAGTATGATTAATTTTTAACCTGAGAAATAGTATAATACTTTGCGTTTTAATTAAATTAAACATGTCAATAGAGGCACGGAGTGGAATAACACGGAAGGATTTGTGAACAGTTTTATATATGTTATATTATATTTTATTTTAATTATAACATATAAATTAAGTGTAGGAATGAAAATTCAGCCCCAGTTTAATTTTTCAAATTCATTTTATTTCGATGGGACATACTTGCAGATATTTGCAAGTATATCCTGTTGAGAATAAAAAACAGGCAAAATTGTGATGACGATCTGATCTTGGAGATAATGAAATGGATGATGAGGTAGGTAATTTTTGATGAACAAATAGTGAACTTTCACTAAAGGGAAGTGTAATTGGATTTGGATAGGATAGAATAATCAATCTAAAAAGAATAAGGCACATGGTCACAGCTACTTATAGTATCCAGATGAGCGTTGAATGTATTAATTTATTTTTAGTAAAAGATTTTATATTTGCTTGTGTGTGTGTGTGTGCGTGTGTGTGTGTGTGCATGTGCGTGTGCGTGTGCGAGTGCGAGTGCGAGTGTGCGAGCGTGTGTGCGAGCGTGTGTGCGAGTGTGCGAGTGTGTGTGCGAGTGTGAGAGTGTGAGTGCGTGTGTGCGAGTGTGAGTGCGTGTGTGCGACTGTGACTGCATGTGTGTGAGTGTGAGTGCGCGTGTGCGAGTGTGAGTGCGCGTGTGCGAGTGTGAGTGCGCGTGTGCGAGTGTGAGTGCGCGTGTGCGAGTGTGAGTGCGTGTGTGTGAGTGTGTGTGTGTGTGTGTGTGTGTGAGTGTGTGTGAGTGTGTGTGTGTGAGTGTGAGTGTGTGAGTGTGAGTGTGTGTGTGTGAGTGTGTGTGTGTGAGTGTGTGTGTGTGAGTGTGTGTGTGAGTGTGTGTGAGTGAGTGTGAGTGTGAGTGTGAGTGTGAGTGTGAGTGTGTGTGTGAGTGTGAGTGTGAGTGTGAGTGTGTGTGTGAGTGTGTGAGAGAGTGTGAGTGTGTGAGAGAGTGTGAGTGTGTGAGAGAGTGAGTGCGAGTGAGTGAGTGTGCAAGTGTGCGTGGGAGCGTGGGAGTGTGTGTGTGTGTACGAATAAATATTGTGTCGTTAAAATAACATTTAAAAGATGACTTACAGAAAATTCAAAATAATATTCATAATTATTTGTCATTTTTTTTCATACACACGATACTTGTGCATGTCAATCAGCAACACTCAGGGTAATGACTGCAAACCTGCTGCATGAGATATTGGATATTATAATAAGTAATTTATATCTATAGCGAGTATTTTGTTTAATTGATTGGTTAAATAACATGAAATATAACTATTAAAAACGTAATAAATAATGTTATTAATGTATTTAACTCATATTGTAGTTCTGCGAAAACTGATCGATCCATGACTTTTTTCCGTTTGTAAAGTGTTAAATAGAAAAGTCATTTCAATAGCAATTATTCCACAAAAAAATAATTTATTAATTTAATGTTAAATTATTTCACTTACTTGTTTAAGAAAAGAAGTCTTAAAGGAAATGTTCAAGATGGTTTCCGTTTTGTTCTAAATACAACCGCGTTCTCTTTATAATTGAATTAGTAACGTTATCCACCATTTGAGCATTTCTCTTAATTTTATTAAAACTGTCAGTAATCCTTTCTTGCAAAGTTTGTTCATCTGGGCATTCAGTTGAGTATACATGGGATTTGACGCTGCTCTAAAAAATCAAGTGGTGTTAAACTCGGAGGCCAGGGTACATGTCCACTGCGCCCTATCCACTGACGATAATATTACTCGTCTAAATACTCACGTACCCGAATATGGAAGTGAGAGGGCGCTCCATCGTACTGCCACCGTATTATTCTGACTACATTCAAAGGCAAATTAGAAATAAAGTACAAATAATTGTCCGATGTCATTCTGATAGGAAGGAAAAATGGACCTACGAGCTGATTACCCAAAATTCCCACCCATATATTTAAATGCCATCTGTGCTGAAAACTTCCGTCGTTTTAAATGTGGATTCGTATGGCTCCAGTAGTGTTCATTATGTACATTAAATATTCCATACCGCGTTAATGTGCTCTCATCTGACCATAAAATACGTCGAACAAATGTTGACAAATGGTCATTCATGCGAATGAGCCACTGCCAAAAAGTACAACGGGCAAAATCTTCTTCGGTCAATTGTTCTACAGCACAGTAATGAAACGGATGTTTGTCCATCTTCTCTCAGCAAATACCTATCTGGCAAACATTGGAATCGTATGCACCTAAACACATCAGCATGTTATAATATTCCGAATTGGAATAGCGCAGAGTATACGTTATGAAAGTTATCAAAACAATAATTGACAAAAACAAACGCTAATACTCCAGAAAATCGAAATCGTTGAATGTAAATTTAAAATCAACACGATACATTCAAGGCGCGACGTTTGACTGATTGTTGTTCACAATTGCAGGTAATAAACTAAATCTGCGCCAAATACCATCCTTTCTCAACCTGGGGTTTGCGTTTATTATTAAAGGGGGTCACAATCTGTCCAAAAAATGAGACCTGCATACAAAACATTTGTTTATTAAAATTTGTATGAATGAAGTGTCTCAAAATTGAATATTAACAGGTAATAACAATATGAAAATATAAACTTATAGCTTAATATAAGCCTTAATTTCTTTAAAATTATTAATGTTATATTAATTAAAATATTATATTAAATTTATAGTATAGTAAAGAGGGTCATGTTTTGTTCTTATCTTTTTGGCTTTTTTCTGGCTTGCGACATAAAAATGTTTGTTAATTTATTGTATGATCCAAAAACCGATGTATATTAAAAATTCAAAATCAAAATAGTAATCTTTCGATTATGATTTTGATTAGCAAAAAAATTTTTTTATTAGCAAAGTCAAAACAAAACAAATATAAAATTATTCTTTAAAAATTACAACTTTATATTTTTTCTTGAAATCAACGAAATACTTCCATAATTTTACGAACTAAATGTTACACAGTATGAAGTGCTTCTTACAATTGTTTTATGTAACATTTGAAGCTACATTTCGTATAGGTAATAAGAAAACTTATTAAAGAATTATCTTTTCTAAATCTTTTCTTTGTAGGATTCCTTCCGAATCTGGTATAATCATTGATATCTATAAAAATTCTCTTATGTAATCCTCTTATGCTTAGATAATATATCCAATCTAAGGTACATAATACTCAAAATACGAAGAGATTACGATACAGTGTTATTTATAAACAAAAGAAATAATGTAACGCAGCTTTGCAACATCTGGCTATTTTGTTTTACGTACGTGTCGGAATTGCATTTCAAGACAAGGACTCGTTTCTAATTGGTGGTATATCGTAAGATAAACACGTTAGCCAATCTAATCTAGTCCACGTGGACAATTAGCTAATAGAAACCGTTAACGGTATGATAATGCCCCATCCCTTTCTATCATATCATACATTTTAAAGTAATCTTCTCTCAGTAAAGATGCAGGGCATTGCTGATAGCACAGGTGTGCTTGTCATACTTGACGTACGAAAACCTTTTAATTAGTAAAATAAACTACAGAACTAAAATGTAGAAATTAATACCTGCTTTGTTACACTATTTAAATGAATTTGAAATTATTGTTTCTATCTCTATATTATTCTATCTCTGTTTCTATCTCTATACTATCTCTATATTATAGTATTCAAGTTTTATTGTATCTATCAATCAACCTATAAAGAGATTTTATGCGAAAGGATTAGCAAAATTTTAATACGATTAATAGAAATACTCAAATGATTGATAAAGTGATTATAAACCAGTTAATATTACATATTTAAGGCTAATCAAACATTAAAATGAAGTAATTTTTCAGTGTTAAAATTGAATTGAATTAAATTTAAATTATGAGTACATTAGTAATTAATTTATTATGTTTTTAATTACAATTAAATTAAACTACGTGATGTAGTATTATTTCTACTTTCTTTAATTTCTTTACCACGACCTCGGTTTCGTTGTATTACAACATCTTCAGGTGGGATATTAGCAAAGATTCTAATATCTTTGCTAATATCCCACCTGAAGATGTAATACAACGAAAACTAGGTCGTGGTAAAGAAATTAAAGTAAGTAGAAATAATACTACATCACGTAGTTTAATTTAATTGTGAATAATGAATTTCTACAAAATTAACGCCAAATATATTCAATACGTTTTTAATAGTCATGTTTCATGTCATTTAATAAATAAATTAATTTCAATATTTAGTTACGTGATGGTACGCTTATAGTGACGTAACATTATCAGCTGTTCGGTAAATTAAATAATAGTGAATATGTAGTGGTTGCGTACGGCTGGCGTGCGTTATATATATATATATATATATATATATATATATATATATATACATGCATACATACATACATACATACATACATACATACATACATACATACATACATACATACATACATACATACATACATACATACATACATACATACATACATACATACATACATACATACATACATACATACATACATACATACATACATACATACATACATACATACATACATACATACATACATACATACATACATACATACATACATACATACATACATACATACATACATACATACATATATATATATATATATATATAGCCAGGTCTGGACTGTAGGGCGGGTGGGGTTGATTTCTTCAAATCCTGTCTCAGCGAGGGCATGCCTTGCAATTTGTGCTGTGTGGACAGGACATCGTCTTGCAAAAACAGGAATCCTTTCGCTAGTTTTCCCCTCCTTTTCTCGGCAACCACTTAACGCACTTTTGTCAACGATGCGGCGTAATAGTTTCCGTTCATTGTAGTATTTTTAGGAAGGTAGTCGATGAACAAAATTCCTTCACAATCCCAATAAACAGTGACCACGAGCTTGGATGCTGATCTTTCCACTTTGAACTTCTGTGGCGGCTTTTCTCCCTTTTCTATCCACTGCATTGACTCCTGCTTTGAATTCATTTTTTATCAACAGTGACAAGACGAGAAAAAACATCGTCAGGATTATCGCCACAGATGTCCAAAAGTTCCTGCGAAGTTGTGGCTCAATGCCGCTTGTCCAGCGGTGTGAGCTTTTTCGGCACCCATCGCATGCAGCACACCATTTTCAAGTGCAAATGGTTATTCAAAATGTTGCCAATTCACACCTCGATAATGCCCATGACTTCAGCTATCTGCCGCAACTTGATTCGCCGATCTTTGTGAAAATTTTTTTTCATTTTTTCTATGTTTTCTTTGGTAACGGCGATGTTTGGGCGTCCCGATCTGGGATCATCTTCGAGCAACTCCCTACCGTATTTGAACTCTCGGCTGCAACGTTTTACGGTCGCAAATGAAGGTGTAGACTTCCCATAAACTGCTGACATCTCTTCAGATATTTCCATCGGTGTTTTGTTCTTCTTTGTAAGGAGTTTTCTGACAGCTCTGCACTCCAATTTCTGCAAAGTGCGGATGACTCGGACACGGTGACATTTATGATTCCGTTACTACAAGTGTAATGATACTACTGACATGAAATTTGATATTTATATTTCTTAGGATACCCACAATTAATGATGTGCTGCGCGAGTCATTAGTAATACTTAAAGGTACTTAGGCTCAAAACTTTTCAGCCGCGCCTCGTATTTAACTGATTTATTACTTATACATAATAGTAAACGTCATTTAATGTAAAGAGAGTTTTTCATGAGTTATTATAATGTTTCTGTCACTACACCATATTTAGGCATTATTAATAATTTTATTGATTACAATAAATATGCTGTGGGGGATGTCCCCAAACAAAAAAATGACGATCAAAAGTTTATTAATTTATCACTAAGTGGCACTGGCGCTATTTTCATTTTGTATACATAGTCCATGTGTCAGGTGTGTTAATATTATTGTACAGTAAATATAAATGCATTTATTATATACATAACGTTAAGGAATATACGATTTGGATAAATAATTTGTATTTACATATTTTCAGAAAAATTGATATAGCTCCTCCGCTACCCCCAAAGAAGAAAATTCACGATGGCTCTCTACTAGGCTTATCCGCTATTGATAGGTCAGTAAGTGAAATTAAATTTAAAATTTTTAAATTTCTTTTGGATGGATTAAGAGGATATCCACCAATAATATTTACAGACAGAATTTAGACAAAAATTAAACGCTGTTTAATTTAGGTTTTTTTTTATTAAACCTCTGTTAAGTCAGCATCTATTTTCTGTGAATTTTGTCTCTGAAATTTTTTTAATAAGATGCTTTAAGCAAGTCTTTAGAAAGAGTTGAGAATATTTATGGATCGAACTGACAGATGATTTATGAAAGAACAATCTCTTTTTTCTCTCAGCATCACGTAAGCGTTATGACCTAATAAATAGCCCAAGCTAAAGACTAGGTGTTTTAGGCACTTAGAAAGTGCACAATTTTTTTTGATAATTGTTAAGTGGGAATTGAGTATGGGCATTTGCGGTACTTTGGCTACTGAGGTTTACAGAAATTTGATTAAAGAAAACTGTTTTAGGAGTTGTACAATTTAAATAGTCATAAGTTAAATATCTTATAAAACATGAAAATGATAAGACAATTTGGATGGTGTTGAAATAGCGCTAGATATGTATGGAACTTGGATTCCACTGTACGTGGTACGTTATATAGAAATATTTATTTTATATTTTTAATTTTACTAGGATATTTTTATTATTTATAGGATATCTATATATCCTTAATAATTTTACTAGGATATTTTATTATTTATAGGATATATAGGATATTTATATTAATTTTACTATAATTTCAATTTGTGAAGCTAATTCTATAATTTTTCAAAAATAATTTTAACATTATTTACCTATTGGTTCTGTCATTAGATTAAACGTTGAATATAAGTGTTGTTAACTTAAATATGATTCCAATTTTTATTTATTGCCAATGTTTACTGAATAAAATTAATAAAAAAATTTATCATTGTCTTGACAAGTTGGATCTTGTCGTATTGGCCATAACCTTGTATTATGAATGTCCCGGATTTAGTGGTTTGTGTACCGTTGTATTTTTACATAAATACAATATAGTAATTTCGTGTGATTAAATCATGAAAAATGTTGAGTTCTTTCTAATATTTGCTCTAGTAGTGTCTGTTAGTTTTGTATATTGTGATGTCATCAAGTTGACATATTACTCGGCTAAACGTGTTGGTGTAAAATGAGTGAAACGTAAAATGAGCCCTTTAAAGAAAAACTTTATTTTCTCAATTGAAATTACCTCTCAATTTAAACAACTGACACCCTTTTTTTTTAAAAATTTCCTTAGATATAATAAATAAGTTTAGAATAATTAAAACACTTCCCAAAAATTGTTAAATATCCACTGGTCAATGTAGAAAAATTAAGTCTAATGATAATGTAAAAAAAATGCAACACTCTCATCCATTTTTGGTATTTTCTGAGTTTTCTTTATCACTTAGTACAGTTGTGGTTATAACTAATACTACACTATTTAGAAGACAACTATTGTGAAATAACTAACAATAATGTTTTTTTTTGTAATTTTATATCTATAATTATCTCTTACCTTTTTCTCAAACTTTCTAGTTATGTGGCACCATAGAGTGTTCATAATAAATTGCTTTATTATGATTGTAGTGTAATTAGAAAGTGCGAAACGCTCAAATATTTTCTAACACTTGTTTATGTGATTGTACAATATGTAGTAAATATGTAAACAACTTCTAGTTTTTATATGAAAAGTGTGTTTATACATATAAAATAGTAACTCTATTTTAATTGTCGTGTGTCCAATAGAATGAAAAGATTTATTATAGAACTGTATGGAAAAAAGATCTTATCTGATTTTTTTTATCTATGGGCATATTTTTGAAACCATGAGTACCAGGATTGCTTGTATTTGATTACCACTTTCATTTTGTCTTAGGCCATCCAGTATTTGTCATCAAGATTAAATAAATATTGCAAGTGTATCTAGGCTTGTAAGATGATATAGGCACAACATCAGCACATAAGTTGCCACACTGTCATCGTTGACTATTTTAATTTGGTCATGATGGTATAACCGTAAAGTATGGTTACTGAGATTTTATTGTTACATTGAAGTTTCAAAAAAGTTTTTATCTGTACTACTTCAAATAGTAAAAATGTTTATTGCTTCAGAGTGTCGCTGCAATCGCACAGCAGTGGTTCTTTAGATTCGATGCTGAATGCATCCAACGATGATGAGATCCGCGCCATCATGGAGCAGAGCGCTGCTAACCTGGATGACTCTAATCTGCATCACCCCACGTCTGATATACTCGGTTAGTGTGTTTTAAACAGAATGGATTATGATTGAATTTAGTTTTTTATGCTGAGACATTTTAAATGGTCAATGGCCATTTTACAGGAATTTACGCTCTTCAGAAATAAACAATCGTGAATACTATTAGCACATTCCTAACCTATCGGCTTTAATATAATTACTCTTTTTACAATTAAAAAAAGAATTGTCGAACAATTATATTCACCCAGCAATCAATCACAAAGAAGAATTCCTCAAACATTGTGGTTATAACTGATACTACACTGTTTAAAGATATCACATAACACACAAATCTTGAACTGTGAAGCAACTATATTACTTTAGCAACAACAATAATATTGGAGTCATTTTTCTAGTACACGCATTTGACTTATACACCTCTTAGCGTTGAACCTTGGATTAATTTCTAGCATATTTTATGTAATTGTCTTAGAATGGAATTTCTGACAAAAACTTTTCAACACTAACATTTGTGAACTGCTATTTGTTGCTAAAGGTGTTTTTCACTCATATCTACTTTTACATGTAGAACTGTACATTTTAGTGCATTTTAGTAACAATAATAATAAGTGTTCATGAAGTTTTGTAACGGTATTGTAACAATATTGATGAGAAATATCTATAGATATGGCGTATGTTTTATCTGATTATGTCCATTGTGGAATCATGGTTTATAAAAAACTGACAATGATTTCAAAGAGTTCCTTTGGATAACTTTGCTGATGTTAGTTTTTAAATTTGATTTGATGATGTCTTGTAAAAAAATTAAAAGTACAAATAGTAAAGTAATTTTTTTTTCTTATTAATAACGCTTTGCTTAATGTCACTCTTGACATTAAGAACGAGTTTAGTGTTATCGTTTACATTAGGATCAAGTTTATATGTGTTGTTAAAACCAAAGATCATGAGGTTTGCATAGTGTTTTATAAGCCGAAGTAGAGAGATCGGAGTTATCTGAAAATAATGAAATAAGTTTTATTTTTGGGTAACTTTATGACGCATTACTAATGTGTTGATGGCCAGAGGGTCAGATAATGCTGATGCCCTTAAGACACGTATCGAGCTCCAAATTCCAACTCGTACCTGCTGATTTCTTGAACGAAAAACCAAACAAATATCTATAATGGTGGAAGTGGTTTTTTGCAGCGTTGTATATATGTATTATCATTTTAGTTCATTTTGCTACATTGTTGTGATGGCTAAATGGTGATAATAAATTATTTGAATCACTTGTCGGCCATTTTTAAATTGCGCGTTTGTTTCTATAAACTGTTCGTAGTAAATGGAATGGTGTGCTAAGTTTTTGTAATATAGATTGAATATATGAAAATAATTTCTATTTATTGAAGATTATGCTTATTTCATTTGAATGAAACATCTCGGGGGCGTTGTTAGAAGCGCAAGCGGTGCGGATGTTTTAGTAGCCATGGAATAGTGGAGTGGAGAGCACCGCGCTTTTGTCGTCGAGGCGTACATTTCTAGTGGATTTTCGCTGTCTGTAGCACGCCATCGATTTAATAATTGTTACAATATTCGTCGATTACGTGATGGACCATCGATCAACCTCATTCAGTCATGAGTAGCAAGGTTCAGAGCTACAGGATCAACATTAAATAGGCCCAGGCCAGGACCTACACCATTGGTAGCCACGGATGAAAATGTTGTTCGGTCGTTCATGTCGTTGAAAATCCCCGTTTATCACTGCGTACACGTTCATCGATATTGGGAATTCCGAAATCAACTTTACGGTAATAATGCGAAAAAAGCTCAAGTTCCATCCATATAAAATTCAAATTGTTCAAGATTTATGCGATTCTGACTTTGAATTAAGAAAAACTTACGCGGAGGTGATGTTGTTGAGATTTCGTACTGCTATCCGGATGGGCAACATATTCTTTAGTGGCGAAGCTCACTTTCACATTGGAGGATATGTGAATAAGCAGAACTTTCGTTACTGGGATGTCCACAACCCAAGACAAATGCATCAAGAGTTATTTACATAAGCCTAAAGTAACAGTCTGGTGTGCCATGTCTGCATCTGCAGTCATAGGGCCTTATTTCTTTGAAAATCATCGTGGCCAAACTGTAACTGTGAATTCGGAGAGATATGCCCAGATGTTAAATGACTTTTTCAGAGTAGAACTACAGAATAGTCCATCCTTCAACCAAAACACATGGTTCCAGCAGGACGGGGCCACAGCTCACACTGCTAATGTGTTCATGAATGCAGTGCGGCAGTTATTTCCAGAAAAAAACATATCCCAAAACGGTACCGTACCGTGGCCACCTAGGTCACCCGATTTAAGCCCATGTGACTTTTTCTTATGGGGATACTTAAAATCCGTTGTTTACAAAACAAATCCGAGCACTGTGACACAACTTACAGAAAATATTCGAGCCGAAGTCAGTAAATTACCCCAGTCGTTCTGCAAACGCATTTTTGAAAACATGCGTGCTAGACTCGAAAAGTGTGTCAGACTCGATGGCCGCCATTTGGAAAACGTGGTTTTTAAAAAATGAAATCCGCATTTGTTGTTATAAAGTTAAAATAAACCTACTTTGTATTAGAGGTGTAGTTTTTTTTTTACATTTTTTCAAACATTGAAATCTGCCACTGTATCCTGTATTATCAATATTTTTGTGATAGCATAAAAACATGTTTAAGCCGTAATAAATTAAAAAAGAAATTTTTTCTATTTATATACAAAGAAAGTTATGCCAAAAATAAAGAATAATATTATAGGTAATATTGTTTTTCAGTATTGATGCTGAGTAAACTGAGCAGAAAATTCATTATCTTTAAGTCATTATCTTTTAATAGATTTTGGTACAGAGTATGGAATTCACCAAATTCAAATGGTTTTCTTATTGAATTACGAAACAAAATTTTCTTTTCATTTTTTTTTTGGTGAACAATAGACAGCATCTGCTGTCAGTTCCAATATTTGATCTTCGATGTCGCTATATGTTATGATGCGTAGAAAGAATTCTGTAGAATGTCTGTATGATACATCTGAATAGGGCGTCCAGATGCAGCTGTGCAGACTTTGTAAGTCGTGACTTCCAGCAGTTAGTCGCGTCCGGTAATTTCTGCCTAGCTTAATAAATAAATAAGTTTGATTATGATATAAGTGCATTTTTATTTTGATTGAAATCATTCCTGACTTGTCATTCCCTATAAAAGCTTTGATGTTAGTTACATTGCAACCGCATTTGAATCATCAGACTGCTATAATAAAGCAAAGTCTTTAGCTAGGATTTCATGTGCTTATTGAATCTTCATAAATATTTTTTAAACACCTTAACAAAAGAAACATACATTTAAGGTACGCACTAATTGTAAAAAATGAAATATAGAGGAAGGCGATGAAATGATTCCTTGCAATAGACTATTTGACTTATGTTGTAAGACTATTTTAAATTATTCTGTATTGCATTATAAACACACTCCGTTTGTATTTCCAGGATGAATGCCGTATTTTCATATAAAATCACTTTTAAAATTTAAATTACCAAACTCGTGTCAAAACGCAGTTTCTTGATACGTGACGTCACACGGGTGTAAACATAAAGAGTCCTGCACACATGAAGGGAGATAATATTTATTTTGAAGTTAAAATATGAGTATTATTAAATTTGATTTGACATGAAAGAATATACATTAAAAACGATGTATTTAAAAAAAATCTGCAGCTGGCAATTATTTATAATAAGGAAATCAATTTGAAAAATTTCAAACCCTATGATTTGCTTTGCAAGGGAATAAGTTTTAAACTTTTTTTCAGTTAATTCACTTTTTTTATCACTAAACACTTACATAATTAAAAGCAACATTTTTTATAATCTATTAAGTATATATCTCTGCTTTAATTATCATACTTTAATTTTATCAATTTCAACAATCACATATTGTTTATATGGTACCAACAACTTTCAGGAAACAATATAGTTTATTTGTCTATGATTTATATTTCAAATAATATTATTATTTTTATTGATTTTTGCTATTATATATATATATATATATATATATGTATATATATATATATATACACACATATATATATATATATATATATATATATATTTATATATACATATATATATATATATATGTATATATATATATATATATATATATATATATATTTATATAGCTCTAAAACAAAGAAAGGAAAAAGAAAAACATTTTCAATATTTGTACCTATAATGTAAAATCATTACCTACTGAACCTAAACTAATTGAGCTTAAAACAGCACTACAAGACATTAACCACGACATACTAGGATTAAGTGAAGTGCCCCGGCTGGGTAAAAAAATTACCGAAGATGTCGATTACATAATGTATCACCTGGGTCAAACCAAAGGCCTGTATGGTGTGGGTTTCGTAGTTAAGAAAAAATATAAAGAAAATATAAAGAGATTTATTGGTATATCAGAGAGAGTTTGTGCATTAGAAATAGAGTTGGAGAATACCCTCCTCGCAATAATACAAGTGTATGGACCTACCGAAATTTCATCTCAAGATGAGATTGATAAATTTTACGGGGACTTAGAAAAAGTACACGACACTGTCTCCACGAAGTTTGTTATAGGCGATTATAACGCACAAATCGGTGTACCCAAGGTCCATGAACAGTCAGTTCTCGGTAAATACGGTCACAGTAGCAGGAGTATCCGCGGGGAAAGACTCCTTCAATATGCACAAGAGTACAACTTGAAAGTAATAAATACTATGTACAAGCTAAAGCCAAAGAACCGATGGACATGGATCTCTCCTGATAAAAAGACAAAAAAGGAAACGATTATATTATGACCACAAAACCCAACTTATTTACAAACTACAAAGTACTAACGTCATTCCACTTTGGTTCTGATCATAGGTTATTAAGAGCCTCAATCCACGGAGTTTTATGCATAACTATATAGTCAACCAGACTCACAAAACCAAATAATTTCTGTTGACCAACACAATGAAGTTCTCCCAGTGTCAGAGTTCACAGAGCCTGAAATTCTGATACAAATAAAGAAGCTTAAGGCAGAAAAAAGTCCAGGACCAGACGGGATAACAAATGCATTAAGTTTGCAAGGACTCTACTATTGACTCCTTTCACTCTGCTATGGAATAAAATATTACAAGAGGAAACTGTGCCACAGATATGGACGGAATCTGAGATTATCTTACTGTATAAGAAAGGCGACCCGGCTGACATAAGCAATTATCGTCCAATAAGCCTCATGCCCAGCCTATATAAGCTGTTCGCCTCCTGCTTGCTGAATAGAATGACCTCAGATATCGACGAACACCAGCCAATAGAACAAGCTGGTTTTAAAAGCGGTTTCAGTACAGTTGACCACATTCAAGTTGTTGATCAGGTGATAGAGAAATATCAAGAATTCCGTAGACCCTTATACGTAGCTTTTATAGACTATAAAAAAGCATTTGACTATATCACATAACAGCATCTGGGAAGCGCTGAGGTCACAGAACATAAATGAAAAATATATAAAAATACTGAAAAATATTTATGCGAACAGTAAAAGTATAGTCAAACTAGATAGAGTAGGAAGAAAAATTAATATAAATAGAGGCGTGAGACAAGGCGACCCAATCTCTCCAAAACTATTTATAGCTGTCCTACAGTACATAATGAAGGACTTACCATGGTCTACGAAAGTCATCAGGGTAGAAGGTCAGTTTCTAAGACACCTCAGATTTGCTGACGACATTATTCTTTTTTCAGAGTCTCCACACCAATTAAACACTATGATGTTAGATCTCCAGCAGGCGAGCATTAAAGTTGGTTTGGAAATGAATCTAGACAAAACTAAAGTCATGACTAACTATCTCAAGACACCCATAACTGTAATTGATATGCCAATTGAATATGTAGAAAAATACATCTACCTAGGGAAACAGATTTCCTTCAGCAAAGTTGTAAGTTGACCGGAGAGTAGCAATCACCTGGAAAAAATACTGGGCTCATAAAGGCATATTCAAGTCGCACCTACCACTGCCTACCAAGAAGACAGTTATGGACTCGGAGATTCTACCGTGTCTCACCTACGGCTGCCAAACCTGGACGTTTGACCTTAAGACTAGTAGCAAAATCCAGACCACTCAGAGAAGAATGGAGAGAAGTTACTTAGGTATCAAATTAAAAGATAAAATAAGAAATAAAACCATCCGCAAAAAAAACGGTATAACAGATGCACTCACCTACTCTCTTCAAAGAAAATGGAGATGGGCGGGTCACGTGGCGAGGTACGCTGATAATAGGTGGACACAAAAAATCATCCAATGGACGGGACCACAAGGTACCAGAGCGAGAGGTAGACCCAATGCCAGATGGGCTGACGAGATCGTGGCTACAGCAGGTTGCGAGTGGCTCCAAACAGCCAAAGATAGAGATGAATGGCAAGCTTTGGAGGAGGCTTTTTTTACCCTAAGGGGGTCCATATAAATTTAATAAATAATATAAAACTTTTATATAATAATTGTCAATGTAAATTATCATGAGCATTAATTAATTTTACTATTCTATTTTAATTGTTTATACAATGTATACAAATGTCATCCTTTTTAATTAATGTTGTTATTTATTATTTATTTTTTTTATTGCATGTTGCATGTATGTAACTTTTTGTATGGAATTCAATAAAGCTTTATTATTATTATTATTATATATATATATATATATATATATATATATATATATATATGTATATGTATATGTATATGTATATGTATATGTATATATATATATATGTATATGTATATGTGTATATATATATATATATATATGTATATGTATATATATATATATATATATATTCTTAATTTTGTAGCCGCTTCATTTTTTAGATATATTTTAAACTTATTTTACTATTCACTTTTAATTTTTTCATTTTTATAATTTTATTATTAATTCAATTAATAATAAAAAATTTAATATCAATTATATTTATTGTTGATTATTTATATTTAATTGTATTTTATATTTTTTTAAAATGTAATTCAGTCTTTTAATTTTAATTATTATCATTGACAATTAAGTACATATAGAAATAAGTTAATAAAATATAGAGATTCTTTTGATGATCTGGCTCAACTTTTTTGGGATCTTTTACCTAACCTAACCTAACCTAGGTTAGGTCTTTTTTGCTTATTCATTCCAAATATTTATAACAAAACTTTTTAGAAAATACACTTTGCATGGAAATCATTTTTTAAATAATTTTTTTAACAAGTTGGTTACGACTAAAAATTACAGAATATACAGAACGTAATTAATTCTTATTATAAAAATTAATTACAATAATTGTTATTGGAAATTGAGTGATAGTTTTAAAAAAGAAAAAACCATAAATTATAGATTTAAAGGCAATGAAACTTATTAAGTTTGGTATGATTGATAATTTTTTTGTCCGAAATTTAATGAAATTGTATTTTTTTAATGTACCTAATTTAAATTTTTACTCCTAATTAATAAATATTTCATTTCATTCATTTACGTTTATTCCTTCATGTATGTTAAGTGTGTAATGTGTAATAGGAAGTTCATTGAAATTGAATATACAAATTTGAAAATATTTCTTGTGAGTATTCTTTTTCGAAACATGAAATTTTTTATATTTCTTTAAAGTTTTTATATTTCACAGCTCCGCAACGTAACAATCGAGGTTATTTTGGAAAAACGATACGATCATTATTGCATGTTTTTTTTTGCCGAAAGCTGGCAAAAAAAAACACGCAATAATGATGCTGTCCGCTTTCACAAAATCGCTATCCATGATAGAGTAAAATATTGAAATGAACATGGTTGGTCAGAGAATTTTGTTAAAATGATCAGGGAAAAATCAGGGAAATTTCTTTTGTTATTTACAGGTGACACACTGATAACTGATTTTATTACACTACTGCAATGTCTATGAAATAAAATGAGAAAGGGGATGGGGGTTCAATTCAGAGATTTTTACAAAGAGATGTGAATAAAAAGCTTCCATCTTACTTTGATTTTAATAACCATTTCTAAACATTTACAGCAATATGCAGTTGTGTCTCATCAGACGGGTACAGCAACCGTGTCTCAGTAGACTCCAGTTCCACGACGCACACCAACCACTCGGGCATGTCTGTTACCGATCAGACAGCTGGCAATACCACGGCCGTGTCAATGCACAATCACGATGTGCATAACACACTTGTGACGTCTAGTACTACAACGCAGCACACAAATAATCATAATAGGTTAGAAGTTGTACTTCGATTCTTATAATAGATTTATATCTATTTATACATCTGTACTTTTATAGAATTTCCCAATTAGGCAAATATGGGAAAGCTTGTACCTTATTTTTAAAGCTTGCTTCATTCAAGCTCGTCTTATTTATAACTTTTTAAACCTTCAAAACAGTGAAAAAATCTAGAAAATTTATGCATGACTTGTCTCTAACCGAAATCATGAAATTGCATTCACCTTTAAATATATTGGACAATTCATGGTATTTTATAAACTTGCTTGAATTTGTTTTAATAATCTATCGTTTATAATGAAATATTACAGAATGGAATAAAAGTGAAGAGGTGCTAAGTTTTTATTGGAAAAAGTGTTTTTGTGTTTACTGAAAACAATGAAATTTTGGCATTGTAAACCCTTTGTATTTCCAGACTTTGATCTGAAGATTCAATAAGTTTATGTCTAAATTTTGAGCACTTCTGCATTCGTTTTTTAATTTTACCAGTTTTACCCAAAATTGCTTAATTTTATGTGTTTGAGGGACTTTATTTGTATTCATACATTGATCAATGTATTCGAAGTACAAATAGGAAGTAACGTCTTTTGTGTAACAACTTTTAACTGACCAATATATTGCATTTTTTATAGTTTTCTTAATGTATTATTTACTACTATTGGTGTACCATTCGGAACAACTACACATGGAACCTTTTTCTTTTCAAATTTTGTTAATGTTTAGTTGATTTTGTCTATGAACAACCACATTATGGTGACCTAGTTCAAATTCACCATCACGTTACTAAGAAGAGTGTTTATGCAATATTGCCACATTTCTTATGTCTATCGAAATAAAAGATGTAGGTTGATGCATTTTCATGTTAATGATTTGTAACAATTATTAAATTTCAGAAAAAAGTTCTACGATTTAAAAAAAAATAGGTGTATTGTAATTTAACGATGATGCACTATTACGGAGAGAAGTGGCGCTATTTAGCGGTGGTACATACTGTATATTTATTATACATGTTTCTATACATCAGTTTGAATGTCTGTACAAGTTTCTTTATTTTTGAAACACTGTATAGCCCAATATCAATTTAGTTGCTGATGATATAAAGAAATCACAATTAATTGAGAAAAGTACATGGAAGTTTTGAAATTTATATTTTTAATGTCATTTGACCATTTTAATGGTTCCGTCCCCACAAAATATAAAAACAGAAACCTTATAGGATCACTCGGTTATGCGTCCGTCAGTTCCTCTGTCTGTCTGCCTCTGTCCTTCCATCTATATGGCCATTTAAAGCATATTTTTTATTCATACAATAATCTTATTCAATGATCATCAAAACTGATAGCGTTCTTCCGTTCCGTTTAAACACAAGTAAAAGGACAAATCCAAAAATCAAAGACTTCTAATTCTGTATGGAATTATACATTTGGATAGTTTGTTTTTATGTCTGTGAAAGATATAGCTGGTAATATATCTTCATTGTGAAAAATTAATATCTGTAATGGTTTAATTAAAATTACTATGAATGCTTAAATGTTTACAAGTGTCTAAACGTGTGGAACACTCGTAGTGTGAGTTCTATTCATACTTGACAGGCTTTTTTCAACTAATTCTTCATATTGTTAATTCTTTATATTATATTTTATTACTTTTAACTCAAACTGCTTTTATTTCAATGTCATTTCTAGATATATCTCATTGTTGATAACGATACATTCGATATGATGTAAAACTTCACACAGTTTATTTAAAATTAAATTGAAGAGAACTAAAATATTGCTTTTTTTGTCTATACTTTTATTTTTAGACTATAACTTTTATTTTTAGACTATAAAATGAAATACACTCAGATATTGGTATTTACAAGTGGCACATCCACATAAAGAACTCTGTAAAAACATGTCAAATTTTAAGTTAAGCCAATGGATCATAAAATGCCAATTATTGATACAGGTTTTCCAATGAATCTGGCTTTGTCTCTATGGGCCACGCCGCACGCTGCTCTGAAATCTCTTACGCCAGCAGCAGTTTTAATTGTAGCCGCACACTCGGCTTCACAGAGATGAACTGCGCCATGGACAGCGTGCTGGGTGTTACTGAGACCACCACGACCAGTAGCAATACAAGTTTGAGACAGTGCAACACAACAAATACTGTACGAGGAAATGGGTATGTCGTGTATAAAGTCTACTATGTATTTCTATATAAATTATACTATTTCGTAGTATATGAATTATACTTTTATTAAATATGCAAATGGTGATGTAGGTTTTAAAAAGTTTTAAAGTATGGTTTAAAAATGTGTGAATTTGTTTGTATGTGTCTGTGGGATAACTTATTTTTGTATACTGATATTTTCTCGAACACAATATAATTTTTTTATATAACAAAGTAAACATTATGTATGCTTGTATAGTTTTTTTTAATACATTCTTCTATATAAAAAACAAAGTGGATTGTTTTTATGACTAGCTCTATTGATTCAATATTTTCTTTTGAACTTAACGCCGTCTATTCTTAAATCGAAAAACTTTTCCCATTTATTTTAATTTGTCTAAAAAAATTTTATGTTTGAAAATAGAAGAGTTGGAATAGTGGACGGTTCTTGTTGAAAGTTGCTGCATTGTCAGTACTGTACACTGTTCATTTTTTTTTTTAAACTCTAGTATTTAAAAATTAAATCATGGCCATAACAGAATCATGACTGCAGAAAAGCATCATTTGAATTTTTTATGAATGTATTTAGCTGATCCTTTCCAACAACATTGTGCCACTAAGTACTATGATACATACACAAATGAACCACCAAACTGATATAATGTTATCTGTCATATATTTTTTACTTCTAATACTTATCAGTGTAAGTAAATAGAGCGAGGAAGACACATGAATTGGCATAAAAATTGTGTTTGTGTTTTGCGCTCTCTCTTTGAAGTAGGGTAGTAATAACCAGCATTTTTAATATGTTCCGAAAAGCTGAGGAATGTGTGCTGTATATGGCAAGGATGCTTTAAAGAATCTATATACCAGAAGTTGTTTTGTTGAAGTTTTTTTTAGCCCATGTTTTTTTTAGCCTTTGTATGACTTGACAAAATGCAAGCATCCCTAAACATTGAAATTGAACATAGAGAATTATCTATTAGTTTCAGGTCATCTGTCAGCAACTCATTAATAAAATTAATCAAAAAGATTGATTTTTTAAATAATGATAAAACAACAATGACGTATTTGTAGTTAATCATAATGATTGGCTCATTGTGATTAACCACATTGTGAGAGGAGCTTCATCTCGCCGAGATTATTCCTTCAGTTTGATGAAAGTGTTCTGGGTTTGTGCAGAACATAATGATTCATTCGAATATGTACTGTGATCAGCTGGACAAATTGAATATAGGGTTCAGTTGTGAAGTTGTGTTTCATTATGATACAGCTCGATTAAACTCATCATTACGTATGCAACCAAAATACATGCACCTGAGTTCAGACATTTTTTTGTACATTTTTATCCAGACATTGCCCATTAATGTTTCCTTCTGTTTCATTAGCTTCGAAATTCCTTTAATGAACAGCACTTAATTTCTGAGAAATTTCCAAATATTACTAGTAATAGTTCCTTAGCAGTAAAAACTAAACTATATGTGTGTAATTATGGAATAGTTCAGAAGATAGCTGAAAGTAAAAGAAATGTTGATTAAATATGTATTAATTTAAGTATAATTTGCCTTTCATGTACACAAATAACATATACTTAGTAGACCACCCAATACATTGTAATGTAATATATTTTGATTTTAGAGTTCTGGAAATAAACAAGGAGGGATACCAGTTGGACATGAAGTCAGCAACGCACATGTTCAAGAAAAACAGCATAACACATATCCATAATTCCAACGGAAACAGTATAGACGTGAAGTGAGTGAACAATGGCAACAACTTTTTTTGAAATAGGCTCTCAAGCTCTTTTAATTTTTGTTAACTGACTTGAAATAAGGTTTCCAGCTTTTGTGGTGCCCATTATGATTTAAAGAATATTTTTACTCCATGCATTTTATCTATGCATTTAATAAAATTGTTATATTCTGTACATTGAAAATATTTAAAAAAGCGATAGATTTAGCATATAGAATGCCAAAAGAAGCCAAAAAACTTTTTTAGAATTTTTGTCTGTCTGTATGTAAATTTGAGCGTGTATCATGCAAAATCTATTGGATGGATTTTGATAAAATTTGGCATGGTAATAGTATATACCCAGGAGCAAAATATAAGAGAAAACAAAACATTGTTTTCCCTAATAACAGGTGAACGAAGTCGTAGGCACAGCTAGTCATATATAAATCTACTATAATTTTAGCTCTTCGCGTATAGAAATTTGTGTCGAGAGGCAATTAGCTATTGCGAATCAGGAAAATAATGACATAGAAATAAAAATCATTTAAAAAGGTTAATAGATACTACTGTATTTTTAGCTAAGCATGAATTAGCTTTTTATGGTAATGATTAAAGTCATGGTTCTATAAGTCGGTGTAATTAAGTTGTGAGTTTATTGTGATTCAACTATTGAGACACATTTTCAATCTATTACACCTTCAATGCCATTTTCAGAAGTATCAGGGATGATCGTGAACGTGGATATTTGTGCGTGTGTTTGTATATCTATATAATTTTTTATATGTCCGTCTCTTCACAGCTTGCCCTCTCAAAAAGCACTGCATGCAATTGTCATATATATTTCTTTAGTCGACGAATTATAGACAACAATGTTAAAAGGTTTGAGCCTGTATGTAAATAGGTGAAAAGATTTTTAAAGAAGAGAATTTTTTTAACTAACCACTCGTAAAGTTTTTTTAGGTGCCAGGTCAATAAAATACTCCAATTTTGCGGGAGTATTTTATTAAGCTTACTAAAAAATTGTATGAACAATTATGAATTATTTGAGTGTTAATTTAAAAACAACTTTTATAATAGATTGCAATGAATGCAAATGAAACGTTTGTTCAAGTATAATTTATAGATTGTAATGAAAAAAGCATTCTGTTTAAATTGATTTTTATGCATCTTTGGGTTATTGATAAATTTATCTGAGACATGCTGTTGTTGAAAGGAATTTTGATAAAATTCCAGTAATACAAATAATGTCAATTAGAATGGCAGATTAGAGTAACATGAACAATATAAATTAGAATGGCAGAATATATTATTTAAATATAATATACTTACATAAATTAACAGGATATGTGACTATTTTTAGGCCAGTGTTCTAAATTATAGAACACAAAAAATTTTCAAATATTCTATAATAAAATATTAGATTTAAAAATATTATTAGTTGTAAATAATAATGTTTATATATACAAAATATGTATTTTGTACTCTCTCTTTCAAAGCGGCTAGGAAAACTCACTGTCATAATCACACGTTAGGCATGATGTCGTTTCTGTATGAGTATGTTCCACTAGCCGCACGCAACGCTCGCGCCCACGACCGCTATCATATCCATTCCACTAGCTTGTCAATGTTGGAACTGTCAGTCCAAGTGGAAAGAAATAGGAACAATGTGTATTCGTAACTATGAGTAAATGACGGGTATTGGACAAAAATCAAGATTATATTTTTTACTATATTAGAGATTATATTTATTACGTTAGATAATAATTTAGATTTATAGTAATTATAAAAGTGCAATTACTTTCTATGGTTTAATAATTTAAAAATAATTTAGACTTACAGTAATTGTAAAAGTGTAATTTAATTTCTATAAAAGTTTGATGATTGTACATTTTGTGTCTTTTGGTGTCACCTTTACATCTCAAAATTCCATAAAGTGATTCTCTCCGTCACTATGTTTAATATTCAAAGATTATATAAATTTATTTACGTAAATTTCATGTATCAATGTGTCAAAGTCAAATTGACAGATAAATGACCACAACGACTCACCTCGATACGTGGGTCTTTGCGGTTGTGAACAATGATGGCATCAATGACGTTTTGATCACGACCGCAACGACCGCGATCGCCATGTGGAATGATGCAGTGAGCGTTTTGAGCGTTGTGATCGGCTTGTGGAACGCACTTTATATAAACAAAGATAATTATTATTATTTAAATCAATGTAGGTATAAAGCAAGTATGTCTTTACAAAATGGTATTGACACATTAAGAGATGGATAAACTCGTCTAACATAATAATCTTGGAAAAGAGAGGTCTAAACTATGACTATATTATTAACCTTATTAATACTATTATAATATGGTAATAATATATTATTATAATAATACTAATTAATAGAAAAATATAGATTGCAGAAGAAAGACCTACATCTTGTATTTATGGACCTAGAGAAAGCTTCTGGTCTATACCTAGACATCAGCTTTGGCAAGCTTTAAGATGACAATTAGTCCCGGAGCGTTAGATATCTCAGTCCAGAGTAATAAATTTGAAGTTAAGGTCAGAGTTCACTTTAGGGTCCACAATAAGATTATTGTTTAACCTATTTATGAACTGTATTATGGAACATTTTCATAAATCTGCACCTTGGACACTGCTTTACGCTGATGATAGAGTTCTTATTGGCGAAACTCAAATATAAGTTCAGGTACAAGTAAATGCATGGCTACAGGTACTAGAGAGGCAAGGTCTTAGGCTGAACAGAGACAAGGCTGAATACATGCAGTGTGATATGTCTGGAAATAACGCCAAGGACAACTTATCAGTGATGATCGAAGGAACATCTCTGAAGAAGGTAAAGCAGTTTAATTATCTCGGTTAGAGAGTTAGTTGAACCCAGCCGAGTTCCTCTAATTTCTCACGAGTATGTTTTGCAACATGTGGTCTCATGTGCATTATCATGTAGAAAATAAACTCGATCCTCTTGACTACTTAATTTGTTAGCTAATCGGTCGAATGGTTCACAGTAAATATCTGCATTAATTGTAGATCCCTCTGAAAGCCACTCCCAATAAATAATGCCCTTGACATTCAACCAGCAGTGGAGCATCACCTTTTTGGCACTTATTTCAGGTTTGGATACCCCTATTTCTCCGACACCCAGCCATTGATGTTTGTATGTATGGTTAACGTATGTAACCCACTTCTTATCGCCAGTTACTAACTGATTTAGCCAGTCGAAGTTACGTTTCAATGTCAATAACTGTTGACAAGTATCAACTCTGCACTGAAGATGATATGATGACAACTCTTGGGGTATCCACACACCATATTTTGAAACTTTTCTCAATTCGTGCAAATGTGTTTCTATTATACCATGACTCCAGTGTATCTCATCTGCCAATTGACGAGTCATCAGTCGAGGATCCTCCTCAATTAGGCGTCGTAATCGTTCAATTTCCAATTCAACAGGACATTCAGTACGGTGTTCGTTCTCAAGATCGCAGTTCTCTAATATTTTAATAAACAAAACACAAAATAAATCCATTAGAGTATTGCCGGAAGAAGTAACGAGATCTTTTATATTGGATTGTTGAGGAAGGGTGACATCAAGTTCATTTAAGGTGATAGCAGAATCGCCACTCTGCATAGTTGGGGATGAAATAAAAGCAGGATCTACAGTAGAAATAGTCTGTAATAATCTCTTGTGACTGAATATATAAAACAGGTGAATCTATGGTTGTTGAGTCAAATACATTGGATCCGGAATTATAAGTCTGTGCAGTCGGGAAAAGATCCATTCCAGAGACACTGGGTCTATTTGTGACAATATTTTCTGAAAACGCATATAGACTGTTAGCATATAGACTTGCTGCATATAGGAAATTCCATGTGTTGTTGATCGCCCACAGAAGCAGGGTGTGGAAGGTCATCTATATTGTTATTATATGATTTTACGCACGAAGTCGGTCTGTAAATTTGGAATAGGAACAATAGTTGTTGAAAAAGTTGAAAAGTAAAAATATAAGCGTATAAATCAATTCGCTCTATAAATTATATACTTACTAAATATGGACAGTTGGAAAGTTTTTTATTTTTAGATGGCAATCTTTTATTTATACTTTTTGAATTGTTAATTTCATCTGAAACACAATAGGTAATAAAATTAGTTAATTTTACTTTATTTTAGAACAGCTAATAATAGCCAATAAAGCTAACATAAGGCCAATGCAACATTTTAGATTTATAAAATGTTTCGATTACTTTGCTTGCTAGTAGCATCAGCTGCATGGCATTTAGAGGTAATTTCAGAAAATATTTATTATATTGTGTTCTTCAAAGATTCAAATTTATATTGGTATAGTTTTATGAATTAATATTTGTTATGCCTTAGAAATTTTGCCCATATATCAAGGTGAAAATTCTGAAAAAAATGAAAATACATTTTTTTTCTAGTTTATCAAATAAAAAGTTAAAATATTGTATATTATCGTTCAACAAGAACATGTACTAGATATTATATAAATTATTAAAATGGTTCTCTAATTATAATCGACAAGTTAAGTGAAAGAAATTCAAAATATTAATCCTCATCGCATGACTTGATTTAAAAATTGATTTTAAACAATCAAAGTTTTGAACTTTATTTGCAAAAATATAAATTTAAAGTTTTATACTGTATTCACAAAAAAAAAGAGTTCCTTAATTAGTTATGATACCCCAAAAACTGATATGAACTAAATAATGTATTGTTTACCATTTTTAACATTATCGAACTATGTATATACATTTCAAGCACGTATCTTATATTGTTATCGAAGTCTCTGACAGACGGATGGACAGACAGACAGTTCTGTTCAAATACTTTGGAAACGGAAAACCCTAAAACCAAAAAAAAGTTCAGATCGATAATACTTTTACTATTAAAACAATCATTTCCATGTCAGAAAAAGGTAAAAAAGGTTTACACTACCTAAACAAACGCATATATGTATTGAAATATAACATAAAACTTACCTATATTTTGTGATATTAGCTCCATGATTGCATTCAACATGAGTAACCAATTTTGCACTATTTTCAATCTGACGTCCGTATATCGGAAGCCCCAAGCAGGTAGACGCCACTTTAAATGCAATTATACCCATGTAAGATTGTTGATGTGATACCCATATGGATTGGTAAATATCTTAATTTTATTCTATATATTGATATTTTCTGTAATATTGATTTTCAATTTCAAGTCATTTTTTCTGGGCACAGGATATTATTTAAAATTTTGTGATGGCCACCTTTACAAAAAATGAAACAAAACAAACACAGTGTGTGAATGGGAATTAATATATATGGCCATATCACGATTTTCATTTCATATTGTGCATGTTAAATAGCAATATGGTTTTTGAAATAATCAGGTCTAATGTAATAAAAAAAATAATAAAGTAAATGTTTCTTATAATAAAAAGTAATCAAAATTTTAAAACAAATGATAGATCAACTAAGCAGGGCATTAAAAAAATAACATTACCATTCTTCTTTCAATTTTAACAGGTTCAACTACAGAGTACATGCATCATTTATGATTTTGTTGCGCATTAAAAAAATAACATTAGGTACCATTCTTGTTTCAATTTTAACAGGTTCAACTACAGAGTACATGCATCATTCATGATTTTGTTGCGCATTAAAAAAATAACATTACCATTCTTCTTTCAATTTTAACAGGTTCAACTACAGAGTACATGCATCATTTATGATTTTGTTGCGCATTAAAAAAATAACATTACCATTCTTCTTTCAATTTTAACAGGTTCAACTACAGAGTACATGCATCATTTATGATTTTGTTGCGCATTAAAAAAATAACATTAGGTACCATTCTTGTTTCAATTTTAACAGGTTCAACTACAGAGTACATGCATCATTCATGATTTTGTTGCGCATTAAAAAATAACATTACCATTCTTCTTTCAATTTTAACAGGTTCAACTACAGAGTACATGCATCATTTATGATTTTGTTGCGCATTAAAAAAATAACATTACCATTCTTCTTTCAATTTTAACAGGTTCAACTACAGAGTACATGCATCATTTATGATTTGGTTGCGCATTAAAAAAATAACATTAGGTACCATTCTTGTTTCAATTTTAACAGGTTCAACTACAGAGTACATGCATCATTCATGATTTTGTTGCGCATTAAAAAAATAACATTACCATTCTTCTTTCAATTTTAACAGGTTCAACTACAGAGTACATGCATCATTTATGATTTTGTTGCGCATTAAAAAAATAACATTAGGTACCATTCTTGTTTCAATTTTAACAGGTTCAACTACAGAGTACATGCATCATTCATGATTTTGTTGCGCATTAAAAAAATAACATTAGGTACCATTCTTGTTTCAATTTTAACAGGTTCAACTACAGAGTACATGAATCATTCATGATTTTGTTGCGCATTAAAAAAATAACATTACCATTCTTCTTTCAATTTTAACAGGTTCAACTACAGAGTATGATTTTGTCAATATTGAATAGTAATCTAAATAATAGAAACAGTATGTTAAACAATGCAAGCAGACTAACAGCAGAACACATTGAAACAAAATATGTTGTCACGTAATATACAAATGGAAAAAATTGTGTTATTAATTTAAATAGTAAATTAATTTCATAAAAATGGAATAATATATCATATACTCTTATCAAGTTTCAGGTTTTATTTCAATCACTGTTAAATACCCTATTCATTATATCAATACTACGTATGAAAATATTCTCTACTTATTCAATATTAACAATATTTATTTAAGTGGTCTCACTACACTGTCCATAAAATTTCATTAGGCGTTAGTAGCAATTTTTTAAATGATAATTTTATGATTAATTTTTTAATAGTATTTTCAACGGTTAAGCTATTTATTCTTTTCTGTGGTCAAGTACAAAACTGTATGGCATTTTCTTGTAAAATAAAAAACTCCAATAATGTATTTATAATAATTAGCAATCTCAGAATTTTTTGGAGGCTCTATTGACATATATAATTCTTTCAAAAAGTATTTTGATGTTGCTACAAAAATTTAATTTTTTATTAACTTTAAAACACTTCTGTGGTTTAATTTTATAATGGGAATTGGGTCTTAACAGACAATATGTAATGATTGCTAAGATATACCGTTGATCTGGATACCATAAACTATAAGATGATGAATTTGGATAAGCCATATATGTGTCAGATCTTAAATATCAAACGAACAAATGAAATTTTCATCTTTATAAAATTAATATTGTAATTATATGACAGGCAAACAACCACTATTGAGAAGGAAATGAAATGAAAGCAATTTAACTTTCAGCAGCATATCAGCTAACAAAATTATAGAAACTTTTCATGTGCGATATTTCAAGTTACCTGGGTGATAGTTTTCATATAATTAAATTAAGAAACAAATAAATAAACATACAGATTATCTCATTAGTGATATATAACTACTTTTACTTATGTGATGTTTTATTTTTATAAAACTCTAGGCATAGTGACATTACAAGCATGTCATTGAATGCAACTGAGGGCAATCTCTCGGTGCCGCCCGCTCTGCCTGCTAAAACGCGTCGGTCAACACGCTCGCGCCCAGAAAGCTCCGATACAGCTTCTGGGGAATTCCCTGGCGTTGAGATTAGGTAAGTTAATTAATTATCAAGTCACTTTTGCTCGATTTGATCGCTTATAAAATTCCCCGTGATTTTATATTCTTGTTAAATATATGTTTGGGCAACGATTTGTTTACACGATACTGTATAATTGTCATATTTAAAATCGGTCTCGTTATTGTCTATCTGTACATATGAATTGATTATGATTAAAAATGATTTCTACTATAGCGTTTGTATTCTTGAACCAACTTAACTTTTTTATCATATCATCTGAATTGATTCCATAGTCGGGTTTCTAGCACTGACTTGGTTGGCTAGGCACTGTTGTAGCGAAAATATGACTAACGTTGTTTTATGAATATTTAGTACATATAGAGTCGAGGGTTCAACACACAATTTCCGTCTATACTGTAGTACCAGAACTCAGATGTAATCGGTTTTATAATTGATTTAAATATGAACCAAATTGACCTCTTTTACTTTCACAAAGCTATATATATATATATATATATATATATATATATATATATATATAGATATATATATATATATAGATATATATATATGTAT
Source organism: Druceiella hillmani (assembly GCA_039881145.1). Classification (NCBI taxonomy): domain Eukaryota; kingdom Metazoa; phylum Arthropoda; class Insecta; order Lepidoptera; family Hepialidae; genus Druceiella; species Druceiella hillmani. Next base: position 2,897,482 of record JAYKKI010000033.1, on the reverse strand, counting down.
ATGTATATATATATATATATTTATATATATATATATATATATATATATATATATATATATATACATATATATATGTATATACATATACATATATATATACATATATATACATATATATATATATACATATATATATATATATATATATATATATAAATAAAAATGCTTGAGGAGGGGTACAGGGTATACCCATTTCCAGTAGCGTCTTCCAAAGTTTCCCAGAAGTTCCCAGTAGGTCTCCTTTTTTTGTAAAATATTAACAGTGGGTGCTATTTTTATAAAGGAAATTCGACTCCTTCATACTGACTAAAGATATGAGATATATTTACTATTTTTTGTGTTTGCAATATTTACAGAAATATAGTTGATTAAATATAGAAAACTATGACAAAAATATCCTGTTGGATACCTTTGTTGCTTAGCATAATATGGTTGAAAGGGATAATATAATATAGGTTTATATATAAGATGTGATGTCCAATATTATGCGTAACTATTTCAGACAACATTGGAACTCATGTGCAGTGCATGGTGAGATGATACAACGCCCTCATACGTTGGCGGACCATGCACCACCACCTCTCCCACTCAAGAAGAAACACAGTCAGTATTGAACCAAAATTTATTATTAAATTAATGATCTTTACTATGAGAATAGCTTTGGTTTAAAGTTTTACAATTCTAATGAAACTGATGAAGAGAAGTATTAAAATTTTTAATTTTGATCTGGGAAATGTATACGCCCTTTTGTCTAGTTGTACCATGTCTTGCAAAATAATCTTATTATAAATAGATTTCTTTAAATGTAAACAATCACAATCAAATTGGCTAAAATAGAAAGAATATAATTCAAAAGTTATTAGATTAAATATTATTTAAAATAATTGAAAAGATTATTAAAATATAATCCGTGTTGAACCTATTAAACATTCAACGCAATGACATTACAATTACATGTGTCGTGGCACAGTAACCTTGTTTTGGTTCATTCACTAGAGTTATGACAGAAATAATTTAATGATTATCATGCATTTAAAGTCTCAATAAAAATACTAATTTTATCTGCGAATTGTTTGTAAAATTTTTTTTTTTATTTTCTTTCCAATGAAACACTATTAAGTCACCCACCCAATTTTATTTAAATTGATTTCATTAAAGCTCTTTTTTTAAATGACTACAGGTATATTATTGACGTATCGAGGAAGTTATTTCACAAATACTGTAGAATAAATTTTGACAAATTCTAATAATATGTCATTAGTACTTAAACAAAAATTTGCTTTTTTAATGCATAAAAAACATCTTGAGGTCCAGAATATACACATTTTTTGACCCTTCAGAATATTAGGAATTAAATGTAATAGAATTCTAATATATGAAAAAGATAGCTGAATGCTACTTTTAAGCAATTAATTGGATTAAAAACGGAATGACTAATATCTGTTTTACTTTAGGACATTGCATGTTAGAAAAGAATAAATTTATATCAATAAGTAAAAAGCAAAATTGATATTATATAAGTGAAACATGTCAATTTTGTCGTAAACATAAACCATTAGCAGAATTTCATTGTGTTGATTGTATCATGCGCATTTTGAATTTCTACAAAGAAAAACATTAACATAGTTTGTTTAGAAACTGACGTCTTATTCTTTAAGAAATTATTGATTCCAAGAACTTTTTAATAGTGTTCTCTTTATTTTTATCTGATATAATGTTGCGTTATAAGCAATTATATTTATGTTCTTGCTGTTTTGCATAAATATGCCAGTAACTTTTTTTGCATTGAAAAATTTGATATACATTCGAAGTCATTATGTAACTTTCAATAATATATGGGCTTTGTACTGGGTTATTTCCAAAGAAATTTTTTTAACTGAATTTCTGGCTAAATATGACTTTCGTAAGCTCGGTGAATGTAGTATACTTTATAATACAGTGCCATACTTCCACAGGGATTTCTTTTTAAACTCAATTTCTGATTCAAGCCAGCGGCACACTGAGCTAATTGAATATGATATACCTCACTATGGTAGTATTCAATCATTTTCTTGTAGGAGATGTGTCACGTTTAGCACCTTCACTCTAGTTACATTCGGTGGTTGTAGATTGTTTATCCAGTATTTTATATCAAATTGAGGTTTTGCTAATTCCAGGGATGTGCATTGTCTTAGCATTATTTTAGAATTTCATAAGAGTTTTCTTAGACATGAAGTGAGGGATTGCAGCCCATTTGAACCTATTGGACGGATGTTCATTAAAGCCAAATAACATATTAAACAATATCCTGTCACACTAAATTTAGACCCCTACAGTATATATGTATTAATTTTTGGTAGGCTCTATCAGTTTCAGATTCTACAAAATAAGATTCAGTACTTGAATCTTGTACGTTAAGGCATCTTATACATATTAATCATATCTTTATCTTATTACTGAACGATTTACAGCCATATTCAATTAAAAATTCTCCTTATGTTTTCAATCAATTTCTATATTAAAATTTACATATAATCCTTCTCAGAGACATCATAGAATGCATTAAATAGTCAAATTTATATATATATATATATATATATATATATATATACCATATGTATTGTCACTAAATAATGCCATTTCAACCACTTGTGCAATTATCATGTATAATCCAGCAGTTTTATTTGTTTTAATTAGTCGGCTAGTTTATAAAATAATTAAAGTTTAAATTTTGTATGAAATTATAAATATGTGTAAATTAGCACATTGTGAAAATAGCGCCAATTGCCAGTTTGTCAACCTGTAATAAATTGTAAATTGTCAAATGCCAACATGAATCGTCGTTTATCTGCCAGTACTATAATTTTATTCGGCAAACCCTGAAATCATGTCCAAATATTCGCTTGCATTAAAAAACAACATTCACTAATTCCACTCACTCGTGAAGGTATTCCAAAAATTGAACAAAAATCTGTGATAAGCATAAATCCAATCTAAATAATAATAAAATCCAAGGTTTAAATGACATTTGTGATACCTGCCATTATCAATAATAAACAAACCGTGGAAATTTATTTTGAAATCATAATTCAAATTAGACTAATATTATTACTAAGAAAGAAGCAAGTAATAATTTACCTAAATAAATACTAATATATATAATATTTTTTTGATATAATTACTAATGTTATATTCCTTTTTATTGTGTACTGAAGAACAAAAAATATCTATCTGTGAAACTGGAGAGATATGTTGAGTAGGTGAAATTCGCAGGTCTAATTAAAATATACGGGAACTAACATAGTTCCAAATGGTTGAACCATTATTTCACTATGCTTACCCTTCTTTAAAAATTGAAAAACTATGTCTTTTGTAAAATTAAAATGCCATAAAACACGCACACTGCAAATAAGTTTTCCTAAATAAAGCCAATGGTCAAAAGAAAGCCAAGGTCACATAAAAAGATGGGGTAACCGTGTTTTTATGTGGCCTAAGAACTACTAGATTTTAATGTTGCCTTAACTTTAGTCAAAAATCAAAAGCCATCAAGGTATAACAAGATGCTATTCCTTCGTATGTATAGAACAGCAACAAAGAAGCATACAAAGAAACTTTTTATGTCATAGAAATTATGTTCATAGAGTTTGACTTGTATTTTGTCTAAAGAAGTCTAATTTTGGAAAATCCTGCTTTTGTTGTTGCAGGTTTTATGGATGATTTTTACGGTCAGCATTGTAGTATGATCCAGATATTAATCATTATTTTCTTTTCCATAGTTAATAAAGAAGAAAAGATATCCATATAGAAACCAATACACATTTGCTCGTAAAGAAATCATACCGATATTTGTGGAGATTTTTATTTGTACATACAAATGTAATGGTTTTATTAAATATAAAAATACTAATAATTACCACTAATAATCGTTAACACCCTCCTGGTCTAATACCAGAATCATAATTATCAAATAAATTATCGTCTTTTAATTAGTTCGCAATGTCATCAGGCTATTAGACAAATGTCTATATGGGTTGTTCTTCTTTTTAACCTACATATTGATAAAGTATTCGTCACTTCTTATTTTTTTTACGATAGCTGATTTTCTAATCTATCAGAAAAAGTTGTCGATCGCGAAGTTCACATTTTTTTGTAAGATTTCCAGGTCCCGAAATATGTTCTCGACCAAAAACATTACTCCTCCGTCACAAAATCTTTTATTTTATGGAACGATTTTCATCAAATAACTTGCACTTTTCTATTATGATAGAAAACAAAGGACCCTTCTAGAAAACATTTAAAGTAATAGATATATATATATTAAAAAATATTTATTAAGGAACTTATACCACTCTGTCACATATCTTGCTAACATGAAGTTTGTTTTTGCTATAAATCAATGTTCACTATTACTTGCAAATAAATATAAACGTCATAGACGTTATTATCATTAACTATTTTTAATATGATTTTTTTAAGTTGTACTAGTCATAACGAAATATATAAATGACTAAAACAATTTTACTACCATGAGACAATATCGTAACAGAGTTGTAAAGTATGTGACGGAGTTGTTATTCTAAGAAATATCAGGCTGCGTTTAGGAATAAAACATGTTATTATATTTTATTTATTCATTATTTATAATCTTTTATTAACTTATAATTCTTTAACATTCTTAAACTATCTCAAGTAAATTATCTTGAGGTACATCTATAAGTAATGAAATCACATTTTAAGTTCTTTGGAATGAAAGATCAGTATTTTAGGAAATAAAAAAGACTTCTTAACTTATCTCAACGAAATAAAAAACTAAAAAACTACTTGTCTTAACTTGACTCAAACAAATACAAAATATAAGAACTTAAATATATTAAAGTTAAATAATCATCAGTCTTCAATCGGCTTATTATTTCTCAAATACTGGCAGTGACTCTGCGAATTCGAAAAATTGTCTTCTTCTTTTTTTAATAATTTTAGGAGCTGGTAGTACTTTAATCAAATCTTCGAATTGAACATTCGATAAGTCATTCTCCACCAACCTAAACAGTCTTCTACTATTATCGACTGTTTTTAAGAACATTACCAGGACATCGCCATCTTCGTCGACACTACTTTTTGCAACTCCTACGTAAGTGTAAAGAACATTTTTTTCGCTTCGTACGTTGACCAAAACGTGTACTCCGTCTTCTATTTATGTTGGATGAATGTCCTCAGGCTGGAGTGCTTGAAAAGAAGTTCCAGTAACGTGTGTTGGGTTTGTAGAATCTTTGATTTTATATGTGGCTAATGGCTGATTTTCGTCAGATGATTCGTCCGAGCCATACACAATATCGTAAAATCGTTTTCGGGGCATCCCAATTTTATTCGTAATATCAGAAAGCAAGAAATCCTCAATTTCATGATATGTGTCGTCTTTTTTTTTCATTAGCGGGCAATTGGCTCACAGCTTCTTTAATTTCAGGCAGAGGCTGATAGATTTTAGGAACGTAACAAGAACAGAATTGCTCACAAAAACAACTTAATACCCTATGGCTTAAGATTCCACGAGTTTCTGAGAATATTTGGTGGACTTTCATACAACCTTTCAGGGGCATAATATTACTTGGAATAGTTGCTACTACGTTTTCTATATCTTCATCTGTAACCATAAACAATTTAATTTTGCTGGTATCTTGAAGTGTGGAAAAGAACTGGAATGCATCGGCAATGTCTTTACCTTTAGCTACTATGGCATCAGCTTGGCGTTTCAAGGTTCCACCAACACCATCAGCAGCTCCTTTTCCATGCCCTGCTTCAAAAAAATTCCAGGATATTTTATGAAACGCGTATTCTTTAAAAAATCTATTAGCCATTAGATAAAAGTTGATCTTTTGCTTATATTGGGTAGCAGGCCCATCAGAAAAAAAGTGAACAGTTGTTACAGCAGGGTGATCTTTTTGAATTTCTGAGAGAATTGGATGAAGGTGAGCCCAAATCGCAGGAAGCCCATGGTTCTGATTAGGTGACGCTGTACAGTATGAAGATATCTGTTTGTTTGTGCTTCAGCTGAAAAATGGTACATTACAGCTGTATGCAAGGTCACTTGATTACGAGAACCACCAAAATGGTGAGAATGGACTTCAGAATGGTACTTACAAGCATAGTTCTTACTAAAATCTATATGTAATGCTACTTTATTCTCAGTCAGTCCGTCGATGCACTCCCGGTAAGCTTTGTATTGATGTCTGATATTATATACATAGTTTTTGATGTTCTGGAGCTCGTTCTTAAGTTTTTGCATCACGTTTTCAAGAGTAAGCTTTTCAGTGGCCGGTATATTTTTTGTAATCTTCACCTTTTTCCCAGCTTTGTCTACAACTTAACTTTTACTTACCCACTGTCGTAAATCTACAATCGCGGTTTGATTACTTTTGTCATAAGCTATGCATTGTTCCTTGCACTTCGAACAAACTCCTTTCATACAAGATTCCGAATCAACAGTATAAACAAGTGCTTGTAAGACGGCACTCGTGTCCTTTTGCGTAATTACTTTATTTTTATGTAAACAATGAACAACATAGCTTATATTTGTATGTAATTTACATAAGCAAGTATCCCGTCCATCTACAGTCGGTGGTTTCACATAAAATGGTCTATGTTTTGTGAAGTAGCTGTAGTGGCATTTGAGGTCACTATTTTCTTTTAAAAAGCTTTTGTACAGGTTTCTCATAGAGTCCAATAAAAACCTTTTTTGTACTTTGTTTTTTCTGTGCGTCACAGCCTCTTTCATCCCAGCTGTAGCTCTTGTTAAATCATTCCGCAAAAAGAACTGATAAATCTTACATACAAGATTCGTCTGTTTTGGTAAAACTGTCTTGTATTTCAAAGGTCGGTTTATACCTAATGTGTCTCTTATCAATTGGGTCTGCATTCTAGCATTTTTTGTGATGCAAGTTTGAAGTAACGATTGGATGAGGCGTTTTTCTTGATGACTTTTGACAGTTTTGTATCGTTCTTGAATGGCATTAGAAAGGACTCTGTAGTTATTTTCATTCTGACTATTGTTTTTAACTTTGTCACTGCTGTCTTTTTTTGATTTTCTTTGCAATCTTTTCTTGTATTTTCGAACTTTTTTCTCTAACTGGTCTATTTTATCTTGTAATTTAACATTATCTCTGTATAACTTTGTTCTATCTCTCCTCACTTTCTTTCTTCCTCTTGAACTACATGCTTCCGAAGGAGTCGGTGTAGCACAACAGGAACTTATTTGTGGGTGTTCTGGTATTGACGATGGAGCCGGCGTATTTAAAAGTTGATTTTCAAGCATCTGCTTCTTTTCTTTTTTTTTTATTTCCTTGTTACCATTTGCGCTTCATAATTCGATGTTCTCTCACGCTCATGTTTGCCACCAGCTTTTTTCGTGCGTGGTGTCTCTCAAGATCCTTGCGCTTTACTTCAGCTATCTTCTCAGGGTAATTTTTTCGTTTCTCCCGACAACGCCGCTGTCTTTCTGCTGCTGTTAATGTCTTCTTTTTCGCCATGATGTTAGCTTGAAATATAAAAAAATAAATTAGCTAAACATTCAAGGACACGACCAAAACAGACTACATTCAGCATAAATACTACGCGATAATATTTATTTGACCCCTCCGTCACATACTTCACTACTTTGTCACAAAAAATATGTGACAGAGTTCTTATGTGATGGAGGGGTAAAAATTTGTTGCAAAGTAGATAATATTTAAACGTTAATATAAAGTATACAATTAACATGTTGGTATGAACGTATTTCTTATTACGTAAGAGTAGGTAACAAAAAGTAACTACAAATAATATTATTTTTATCAATTACTTACGTGACGAAGCTGTCGCCGAATAAACACACGCACCTCCTATCACAGTTTGTGGGCGACTGACGTGTGATCCCTTGATCTCAGAGAGGAAATTGTACTTAAGGGGGAGGGAGGCTTAAATATCCAATCGACGACAATAGAGACGAGCAGCGTATACGCGCGCTTCAAATTTATGTACAGAATTTACGTACTTAAACATCCACAGCAAGAGACAAGTTTTAAAATTTTTTTTTCAAATACTACAAAAACTGAGTAAAAATAAGAATTATTATTCCATGATTGGTTATATCTTTCGGAAATAAAAATTAGTGTTATATTTTATGTCGTCATATAATTTTTTCGTAACATTATGCAATATGCCTAAGTCAAGGTGGCGGGCGGGGACAACTGTGATTAGTATGAAATACACTTCTGTCACGCTGATTTACAACTTTGTAACGTAATTTTTGCTACAAAAATATAATTCTAATATTTTTTTAAACGTGCACAGCCGTTATGTCTTTAGTACAGTGCATGTTGAAATATATATAAAAAATAAATATTGGTAATTCTCTTGAATTTTTCTTTGTTAACTGATGGAGACATGCTTTTGTAGGTTAAAAAGAAGAACAACCCATATATCATTAACTAAAAACATTTCTATGTTTGTAGATAATTTGTGTTATTTTTAAATACTCTAAAGTTGCAATCAAAACAGTAAAAGTCTAGAAAGATCATCAGTATTCAGTACAAGCGATGATATTACATAAAAAACAAATCTTGTTATTTTTTCACATATTTGTTTAGTACAGTTAGTGCAATGAGTGATAATGCAGTATTAAGCTTGCTATTGGTCAGTTAAAAAAAAGTAGTGTATAAATGTTCTTTCTTTTAAATTTAATTTAATGTTGAAAATTTGTTTTCTCAAAACCGTTGCTATGCAATAAGCACTTTTAAACAATGCCATTATAACATATAGACATATCATTGCTGTTCTAATATTAGCCCACTGAAGGCGAGGTAAATTTCTCATCTTTATTACTGCAATAACTTATATACATGCTTTTTTGCCTCTCAATCTTTTTCATTTTAGTTCACCCGTGGCGTCCATACGGCCAAATTTTTCGTTGTTTTAGTTATGTATAATAAATCTTTTGAGTCATCGCTTCTAAATATTTTTTATAAATAGGTCATACTTGTTATACTTGCGACGTACTTTGGGTAGTCTATAAATATACATGGTAGATTGTTAAAAATAAATTCCAAAATGAAATTAAATTTCTAAATATATTTCTTTACTATCATGTTCAGAGAGAGGTTAAAGTAGGTTACAATGTATATGTAAAATAATGTAATAATAGATGAATAAATAAGAAATAACAGGAAATATTGGAACATAACAAATCAATGATTTAGTGATTAGATTACTCACAAATAAAAACATTTTTTAATAGAGTTTATTATTTTCCCACATTTAATAAGCATGATAAAATTAAAAGCTGACTTCACTAGGTATATACAATATAATATATTTATATAACATAAAACTGTTTATGTTTTTACATACTCATTGTCATACAATGTTAAACCAGTCTAGGTGATAAATATTATTTGACCAAGAGGTCACAAGATATGGGACCACGCAACGTGCTATCGACATCATCTTGTGATAAATAAATTAACAATTAGTTACAATTTAATGCTAGTGTAATTAGTTACTGTATTTTTTTCACATGAACTTCCCGTAGCTTAAATATTGTAATCTATCAAAATTATTTACGCCTTATTATGGAGTAGTGTGTTGTATAAAAGTGTTTAAATAATTGACTATTCTCATATTCGCTCATAACTTTTTTTCCATCACTATTTCCTCTCACGCACAGAAGAGGCACACATATGAAAGTATATATTTCAATATATCTTTCAGATTAAACCTTTTTTATCAAATTTTAAATAAACGAAATCTGTTTCATAATTTTTGAAAAGTTTTTTTATTAAATTTAACTACTTTCATAAATCTATAATGGCTTTGTTTCCGAATTTGATTTTAGCAAGGTACTTATTTCATATTCTGAATATGAAATAAGTACCTTGAAATGTGAAATATGAAATAAGTACTTTGCTACTTGTTTTAAAGCTATATTCATGTATCCATGTTTTAAAAACATATAACATTTGCACACTTATGGCATAAACAAAACTATAAATATTGAACTAATGTTAAAAGTACTGATACTCAAACTGAATTAAAATTATAAATGTTAACTTTTTGTAACTTATCTGTAAGTAAACATTTTTATTTCTGTCACTTATGGCACTGTGACCTGATTTTTTAGCAATGGCTACGTCTCTTGCATGGTTTCTGCTCATATACTGAAATAACTAAATATGTGATTTTCTCTGTCATATTTCTATTATACATTAGAAAAGCCAACTCAAAAAACAAGTATGTTAAGAATAAGATTAAAACATCAAATGTCAAACGTGATTTGGAGGTTCTTATAAAACTTTACAGTTGTATTTAGTTCAATTTTAATTTTTAATTAGGGATAAACCAACGGATGTAAAAATAGATACTTGACATCTATAAGAACTACTTGTATAGAATAAAACTTATTTCAGTGAATGAACCTAGAAAATGGTGGCTGATAACATAAGTAATTTATAACAATACTTTCACATTACATTCCTCAACAGATTGATGTTGTATGTTTTGAGTTGGAGGTGTTATGGCTCTCATCAGAAACATTATTTTTACGAAACATACTCCCGTGTCCTTAATAGTTGTTATTTCTTCTGTACCATGTAAAAGGTTATTTTCTAAGGTGGGTGCAAGAAGTATACTAGGTCCAATCTATCTTTCAAGTGAACACCTTGAGAAGCTGTCATTTTTAAACAATTTGCAAAAAGAATTATTACCACTTAATTGTTTTAATAACTATGGTTACTTATTCTGTTGTTAAACTGATTTACAATATAAAACACATTTATTAAAAACATAATGTTCGAAAAGCACAATTTAAGATCTTTTTTATTTAGAGATAAAATTTTTTTCTACACATTCAAATTCAATACATTTTGTTATTGTTATTTTAAATCTGTTATTTATATATGTTGTGTTGTGTACTAAGGGATCAAAATATATTAAACACAAAAATAATTTATTTGTCCTTACTAGGAAAGGTCTGAAGTTCTAGGAATTTTTATAATCATACGGTGTTTTTTATTTTCATATATTTATTGTGTACAATTTAGTCATATCATTTTGTATATTAATAAGAGGATATTTATGAAAAAAAAACTCACAAATAGATCATACGAATTTTTCCTACAAATACATCTCCCATTTTCACAAAGCCCCCTTCAAATGATTTTAATACAAACTGGTATGCAATAGCATAATATGGTGCATGTAGACTGATCTATTGGTATGGCGTATGTATGTGTCTGTACAATGTAACACAATATATGTATTGTTTGCGTGCTGGTGGTGCGCCCTGCCTCATCCGTCGCTGCAGTGTTCCAAAGTGTCGCGTACAGCGGTGAGTCGCATACCTAGCCGCTATATATATTGTCGCTTGCATGCCCGCTCACATCTCTCTCTGTTTGTATCTAAATGTCTCTCTTTCTAACATTGCACTGCAGCTGTACTGTGGTTAGCTCTTTGTATAATGATTATATGCATATGCACACGCGCATATCGTCTTGTGGTTTGCGGTAAATGTTTATAAAATCTATATATGTTATTGAGGTTTTAATGTATGGTAATTAGCAAAACAAATCATGGTTTGTTGGGTCCGGTCCAGATAGAGAAAATAATTAAATAAAAGAGAGACTCATTTGGTACAGTTTGGATCAAATTTTTTTTTAACATTAATATTAAAACCAGTAAAATAAGAGTTTTTTGACCTAGACTTTTTGCTGTCAGTTGTTTAAAGCATTCTTTCATTGCCTGTGTGAAAAATAAAAAGCAAAGTGCAAAATATACAAAATGCCAAACATAAATATTAATTTTGTAATTTGTTTTACTTTCTATGGCAAAACATCTAGTTTTTTTATGTCCAATTTTTGTTGAAACAAATCCAAGATGTACACATTACTTATTTTTGTCTAAATTTGTCTATATTTTTATTGAGGTTATAATCGGACCTTAATAACGTTCATGTCCAAATCTTGTCGCATGACCATTTATTTCAAAATTGTTCAAGTATAATTTTGTATAATGGAAAAAATAAAACAAAAATGGATTCAAGTGAAAACCACCTTTTTGTTTAAATACTGCTGGGAAATGGAATACTGCTTAAATAATGTTGAAAAGGCTTTATTGCTTCAGTTATACAATTACAATTATTTTTCTTATTATATGAACTGATTTTGAACATATCAATATTAAAAATAAAAATGGTATATAAAAAATATGTGTGGACTATGTTGTCAGATACAATAGATTTCTAGACAACATTTAACTATGATTGACAAACAAGAATTTTATGTAGAAATTTTTATAAACATCAACCTTGACTGATTTGTTCTTGATTTTGTAGAAAATTATTGTTTTTGGTGCTAGGTTGATGTGATTGATATTTGTATGATATCTTATATGGCAGAAGTATGGACTTGAAGGTTAATGATTAAACCCTGTGTATAATATGTGGCATTGCTTTAGTTAAATTAATTTAAATATAAATATTTATCAATAAAAAAAGCTTTTAACTATTAGAAATAAACATTATAAGAAAAGAGTATGTAAAGAAAGTAAAAAAGTGTGTATAAAATGAAAACCAATTAAAAAACATATTGTCTTCCATTATGCCACCAATTTCTTGTATATATTTTTTCCATGTTGTAGGAATTTTATATATAATTTGTTAATGGGTGTAGCAAGAATTTTTCCTCAGATTCCTCTTGAAAATATAAGACGAAAATACTTTTTTTATTTGAACCCTTATTACAGAGAAATCATTTACTTTCCAGTAAAAAAATATTTCGTATTTTTTTACTGGAAAGTAAATGATTTTTCTTCCAACATTTTCTCAATCTTAATTACATTTAAACAAAAATTACCTATAGAATCTATTTTGTTTCTGTTAAGTGATACTCGTATTGCTCAATATTCAAAGCCAATAAGGGTTTGTTACGTTTCATCATGTCGCACTGTGAGACAACTTCTTATAGACCTACTGCTTAACCATTGCTGTATCTCAAGAAGGGGGTGAAGTACAAGATAATTGTATCTTACTTAAACACTTAGATGAAAAAATATGCCAAGCTCTCATTGGGCTATTAAGTCAGCGATAAAAATAATTGAAATCCAAAATGTTGTCTACTTTTTTACGATTTTTTATTGATCTCCAATCAATAAAATCCTTGAAATCCTTTTTTAAACAGTCATATGTGCAGGTTTCCAATCAATAAAATCTTTGAAATCCTTCTTTAAATATTCATATGTACAAGTTTTTATATTTTGATTATATTGCAATAAAGTTGCAAATAAATAATTTTATTTACTACCCAAATATATAAATAATGTTGGTTAATGTCAATTACAGTATGACAAATATATAAAATTGAATAATATATAAGTTTTTATTTTGTATTTCATTTTTGCTTCTGTGTAAACTAACACTGCAAACTGACTTACGCTTTTGTGCTTCATAAAACCACAATGATACTTATTCTCACTTGATGTTGTTTTCCGTGCACTCTATGTTACTTGTGCACTGATGCATCTTAGTCTTAATGGAGAATGGCTTGTGTTATTAGTGTTACGTTATATTCCTTAATAATTATCATTATGTCGTAACAGTGACACAGTGACATGCTAACACACTTACAACGTGGCATGTCACGCTTAAGTGAGTTATGATGTTAGATTAACGTATAATTTAGTGTTGTCTGTGATTTGACTCACCGGTTATGGGTGCATATGTTTATGTGTAATGTTTTCGGCTGGTTAAATATTTGGATAGATCCCATGAATATGTGCATCTGTTTTGAATGTTGTGTTTTTGCTATTTACTTGTATGGGTAATACACGTGAAGTGTGGTTTGTAAATTTTTATTTTCTTTATTACTGTCATAGTATCGAGTTGACGTAGTAATGTGATGTTTTGTTGGTGTGCAGTTATGGCATATATGGAGATGTTTGGAAACTGCAGTCATCCACCGAATGCTGCCATTGCAGCCACTGAGATGTTTCGGCATTCAATACATACGTATAATTTGGCTGGGTGAGTATATTTGCAATTATAGAATTTTGCCGTTACCTAGAGCTTTAAACTTACTGCTATGTTGAAAGAAAATTAAAATTTTAGTTGTCGAAGTTAAATAAAAATGTTTGTTTGTATCATTGACGGATTTAAATGAAACCAGTAGCTGAAAAGAATAGAATTACTGGAACATAGAAGTGATATTATAAGGGTTCTGTGGTTGTAGGTTTACGACTATATGTCAAGGTGTCTGTCACAGCAAAATATCTCATTATTAGTACAGCTTTTATGTAGATTCCGATTACTTCTCTGAACCAGAATAGCACAATGCACAATCAAATTTATTAACAGTGATAATAATAATGTGGTAAAGAAAATGTGTTAGTTGCTTCAAATCTTGATCTATTTATAAAATGTTGACTTAAAATTTTATAAGCGTTGCAGATTTTAAAAGTATTTTAGATATAACTAAGAGATTAATATTGATATTTTACTATGGTTAAGAATTCTACTTTGTTTATGATTGATTATCTGGTAGTATACTTTATTTACATACAACTTATCATAGATTTTTTACTGATGACAGTAATCATCAGCAGTCGCAAGCGCTGCATCAGCAGCACCTGCAGACACAACATGTTCAGCAGCTGGAGCAGAAGAGCATAGCACAGTCGGTCACATTGCACCACTTTAACTCACAGCAGACTAAGTTAGTGTAAATTTATAGTGTTATGCTGTATTATCACAGAATTTCAGAATGAGTTTCTGTTAATTATATCATCTCCTCAGGGTCCACAGTAAAAATTTACAAAATATGTCATGTAATTTGGAAAGGATTGAAATGATTTTAATAAAAATTTGAGAAATGGTTTACATCATGGTTAGCCAGCCACCCTTTAGTGAGATTAGTAGATAAAAATATTTGTTTGTCTGCTGACTTCATTTATAAAATATTTCTTTTACGTGTAGGTTAGATTAAAAATTAGTTATACAATAGTTCCCATAGAAGAACTTATACTTCCTTTCATATCTATTACGATTTGCGAAAAATTGAAATAGCGTGATTTTTTGCCATCTAAAGAACAACATTTCTTATTATTTTATATAGGTATGTGTAACAATAAATTCTATTAAAGTGGCTTAAGCTCAGAAGTTTACCTTTAGTTTTTAAGTTGGCACGTGAACTTGCAAAAAGACAAGAAACTTAGAGATGATACCTCGTAAATATTTTTGTTAAGGCTTAATATTCAGAATTTAATAATTGTATAATAAAGAGTACGTTCCACAAGCCGCTCGTGATATTAGCGCCCACGACCGCGATCATATTGATTGCACTAGCTTGTCAGCATTGTAACTGTCAATGCTAGTGGAAGGGTTAGGAACAATGTGTAAAACTATGAGTAAGTGGCGAGTATTGGAGAAAAATAAAGAGATTATAACATTGTATTTTTTATTATGTATTAATTGTTTGATAATAATTTATGCTTACAGGAAAAGTGAAATTTAATTTCTATAAGCATTTCATGATTGTTTTGCACCTTTTTGTGTAACCTTTACTTCTGTTATGTACTTTTCAAAGCTGCATAAAGTGATTCTCTTTGTCACCATGTTTAATTTTAAAAGATAATATAAATTTATTTACGTATATGTCATATATCAATATGTCAAAGTCAAACTGACAGATAAACGACTAACAATCTACTTATTAACACGGGTCAGCATAGTCTCGAAGCGGTCACAGCAAAGTGGAACAATGACGACATCAATGATGTTGTGATCATGACCGCAACGACTGTGGTTACCATGTGAGTGAGCGTTTTGAGTGTTGCAATCGCCTAGTGGAACGTACTCAAAGTATGGATTCTGAAGAATCTGAACCTTTATACATTCAACTGTCTATTTACATAGTGTCATGTTTTTTTTTTTAAAGTTTTGTTAATATGAAAGAAATGCTGTTATTTTCTATGTAGTTGCAGCATGGAGAATAACATGAGTTCTGTGTCTACGAACATGCCCATTGTGAGTTTACCACCCACTCCGCCGGCCCTACCTCCCAAGAAGAATAAGCTCAAACAGGTTGGGTGTTATTAAGATACTTGTAACCTTTTATTTATCTCATTAAGATTCTTGTTTGCATATGCACACAGAATAACTTGATTATGGCTCCTATTAAAGTGTCTTCTACTATAGTGAGAGTGTTAAGATCCTGATACTTTCTTTCTTGTGCTATTTACATTTTTTTTTACATAAATCCATTGAAAGCAGCACTGTGTTTTAGAATATTTGTAGTTCTTATATTTACATATATTTGAGATGAGCTTTGAACTCAGAATTGTTAATTTTTTTAAACCCTTAAGGACCTCGCACTAATTAGTGCATAGATACAGTGGTTTTGAACAGGTAAAATTTGCGACAGGTGCAGTGTCAAAAATTTAATTATCAACTAATTGCGAAAATTGCTTCAATTAAAGCTACCTACAACCATATATTTTCGAAAAGGTTATGGAATTTGTTAAATGTTAATATCATTTTTTTATTTGCAAATGTATAAAGGGATATGAAAAACTTATAAAATTTTTAAAAATAAATTTCTTCTCTGATTTTCAATTATTTGACAATATTTCTTGAACTGTGGCAGATGAAAAACTCATTTTTTCATAAAAAAAATTCAAATAAACTTTCAAAAGAAATGTCATGAGTCATATGAATCCAAATATTCGAAGAAAATGCAATAACCATTATGGAAAAAAGTGACGTGTCGAATCGTTGTTCTTTGAGGCACACGGAAAAAGGACGGTAAACTAATAACTTTTTTATTTTACAACTTTCTTTAATAGATTTGGTATAAAATTCTGAAAAAAAGGGGTGTAATTTTCGTGAAAATAAAATGATAAATCGTTCAAGACAACGAGTGAAAATTTTTTTTCAAATATTACCACAGTATTTTCTAAAATCAGGTGAAATAGTATTTATCACTCGAATTGTATACTTCCATTTATACATACATAATCTCCAAAATATATATAAAAAATAAAGATAATATTATATTTATCTGTTAAGTGCAAGTAATTTAAAATTAATTTTAAACTGTTGTTTGTCTACGGCACATTTTATGTGAATTACGTTGAAAGAAAACGATTTTTTCTGAAGGACATTCATACAAAATCATATTTTTTTAATTTACGAGACTATTTTGATTAGTTAACAAATTTGTTTGTGTAAAACGAGCAGTTTCATCTGAATCAATTTTAAAAGCAGTTTCTTCATAGATTGTCAATAAATATAACAGAATTTTTTCATAATTACAAATATATAAGATACAGTGTGTTAGGAACAATCAGCATGTTAGGAACAAATTTATTCAATAAAAGAACACTTGTAAAAATAGCTTCCAAAGCATTTGTAAATACCTGGGTGTGCTTGTTTATATGAGAAATAATTGCATGCTGTTTATTTACAAACATTCCCACAGCTGTATGAAAAACTTTGGCACCATATAAGCTACACAGATGATTCATAGGAATAAATATTATTCAAACTTCCACCATCTTGTAAACACATCTGTTTGTTTAAATAATTAATAAATCGTTATTTACAAACAGTTACACAGCTGTGTGGAATCCTTGGGTGACGATGATGATATAATATAAACACAATGATTCTTACAAATAAATATTATTCAATAAAATAATGCTTGTAAAAATAACTTCGAATGCCTTTGACTGTTTTATATAGCAAATGAATTGCATAATTTTTGTTTAGAAAAATTACAGAATATACAATATACTGATTCTAGAAAAAAAGATTTCTCACAGGGAATATGCAATATTATAATTATTTCGGAAATGAATACTGCGCTCTTTTTTCGGCGTACTCGAATATGTGTGAATTCAGTGTACATAAATTGAGTCAATTTTTAATGCTTTAAAAAACGAATGAAATATGTATAATCTGCAAGAAATGCAGATTATTTTTCATGTACATATAATACCATATATATTGCAAAACACTTAGCTCGCTTTTTGTTCCATTTGCTACGAACAGTTTACAGAGTCAAATGTGCGATTTCAAAGTATGATTTCGATAAACTATGTCTACCATTTACCCGCCACAATGATATTGTAAAATGAATTAATATAATAGTACACATATCCAACGCTGCACAAAAAATATAGAAAGGCAATATTATATTTATAATTTTTTTTTGTTGTTTGACAAGTGGGCTGATACGACTTTGAATTTTGTGGCCGAATTCGAGCCCGCGGACCGCCTGCGGTTTAAAAATATATGCAAATTGTCAATTGTTTGCAACAGAGGAATGCATTTAAGTCATAATGTGACTAAGGTAAATTTAATATAACTTTTCAGTAATATGAAAGTCGTTGTTTAAAAACTGGCGATATGGTTTTAATTCCAGAGTCCTTCTCGTTCACCAGCACCGCCTAGTCCCCGTCTCGAAGCTCCTGAGCTGCAAGTATCTGATGTACCAATGGCGCCTCATGAACCTGCTTATCATCTGAATAATGTTAGTGTATTAATACGTATATATTTATTCGAAGCCAAAAAAATATCTTGCATTTTGAAAGGCATATCGCCTTACCGAGATACCATTGGCATGCAATTGGGCTTGATTTTGACTACTTTTATTTTGCAGAATCATAGATGTTGTGATTAAACATCGTAACAATATTGATGTTATTACATTGTGAATATAGCCAAGTGAAAAGTCATTCATTATATAGAGATAAGTCAGAAAGAATTATTTCAGGACAATCTGTTGCTTATTTCTCCCACAACAAAATATTTGTAAAGGGATTGGTAAATAATTATGTAAGAATTATGATTTTATTTATTTTTTCGCTACAAAGATCTTACTCAAACATAATTAAAATTGCTAATCATTGAAGAAATTAAGTTTTTCTGAAATTAGAACTTAATTTCTTTTTCACCTTTAATTCCTGATTAATTAATGTATCAGAAATTTTGAAGAAAATTACATGGACAAAAAAATTGTCACGTCATAATGAAATTTTTTTGTTATGTATTTATTATATATAGCAGTCTATTTGAAATAAATTTAGCGATAGGTTAAAGTTCGAGGAAGAAGTGAATATAGTGGTTTACTGCAGTACATCTTGTGACAGTGATCTTTTAGGGCTGATGTTGCTAATGTTTGTGTCAATAAAATGGCGAGTGAGTTTTTTGGAATTTTCTAGAAGCTTATTTTTATATCTGAAAATTTGGATCTTATCATCTTATTTTATTGCGGCCATTATTGGTAATGGTCGCTCATTGGTTAGGAGAGGCACCAGCAATAACACATAATATTTTGAATTTATATCTGTGAAGACTTTCCACGTTTGAGTTAGCAGCTGTAACCCACAGTTGTATTCAATAAGTTCATATTGGCTTTAGCACAATTTTCTATTTTCCATTGATTGCTGTGACTTTTTTGTTCATTAGCCAATATAATTTGTATTATTGTCGGCTAAAATTTAGGCATTTTATAAATGTGTACTTTTTCCATGTTAATATTTTCCCAAGTACTTTCATATCTCTGTAGAATTTTGACTCCATTTAGGTCAACACATTTTGTAAAACATTTTGTAATATCTGATGCATAAAATTTATTTCAAATTGTATAAAAGAAGTAGTTAATACATTAACGATTTAAATGAAGTAATTAGTACATTTAAAAATAGTGAGATGTTTTCTACCAATTAAAAATTTGAATATTAAAACCCAAATTGTTTTCAATTAACAGACATGCGAAGATGATGGCAACACGTGTAAAGTAGGTAAATTCCCCGTGTGCGAACTGGACACGTTATGTACGAGCTCCGCCTCAGGCTCACCCTCACCTGGTGGTTTCACACATTCTGCTGATGATAGTACTGCAGCGCACGATTCTTTCTCTGAGGTATGGAAAGCTACTTTGTTTAAATTTATGACGTATTATTTATTATCAAAATAAAAACTGCTGGGCAATATCAATATGTTTAAATTTTTAAATAATCAAACATCATAATGGTTAGATTATGTTATGTTTGGTTATCAGTGTGTTCACCTTTTAAGATAATCTTCTCGTGTGGGATTTTGGTACATCTTAACTTTCATAGTAAAATATAGAAGTTTGCTTTGCCCAGTATTCTTCCAACCTAGTACTAAAGAAAGAAAGTCCTGTGGTTTAAGGATGTGGGAGAGCTACATCCTTAAAATTGGATGAAAACGAGTTTTCATTTCAACTAAACATGCTTGGTGCTTTCTATTGTTAAATGGACTTTTTTTTGTAGAATTAAATGGATATTTCACATACTATAAAGTGGCTAGGTGTTTTACAACATGATGTTGCTTTTTAAACCGGACTTTCATCCGGATTATAAAAGGACTGAATCCATGTACATTTAATTAAATGGATGTTTCACTTTCGATAATACGGTTAGGCTAGAAAGAATGCTGTATGGTATACAGCATTTTTTTACAAAACAGCTGATAGTATTTTAGTGGGATTACAAAATGATTGAATCATTTTTTTGTTACGATTTGTCCTTAGAAAAGTATTTTGAATTTTGACAGAAATTATAAAACAATATATTATAAAATAAAAAGAATGTTTTGTTTGTATTTTTATTAGGAGAATCACATCTAGCCAAGTTACTAAGCAAAAGGGTGGTCCGAATCTTTTAAAATTTTTTCAAGAGTTTTTTGACTGCGCAATGAAACTATAAAAAAATTAATCTTAACTTTGCTAAATAAATTGGGTATAAAGTTGCATAGCTTATTGTGTAGAAAAACATATCATTTTTGTACTCTAAACAAGAGAAAATATATTGATATTCATCATCTGTAAACCCCGATATATTTTTCTTTCAGGGCGGTGGTAGAGGTGAAGAGCAGGATATAATAACAGAATTGGATGTTAGTGCTTGGCTGGTGCTGAAGGCACCTGATGAGGAGGGTCCTGACGTCAGAGGAGGACATCCTGATGCTTTAATAGTGCACGCCACCAAGGCCAGCAAAGGTACGAATGTGTGGGGAATAAAGGCGAATTATTTCATACAATTTCTAACAAATGTTTTATATACAAAGAAAAAAAAGCTTTTCCAATAACACATAGAATTAGCTGAACTTGTTCTATTGAAGGTGTCGGAGGAATGCAACATAGCGAAAATAATCATCATATAAAATAAAATCACCAATCCATGGAAATTAAAGCATAAAATCTGAATCTACATGTTATAAATTCTTACAGATAGTTTGAAAAACCAACGTAATCAGGCTAGATTGTCAGCCTGTATCTGAGGAATATCAACTGAAGTTCCTCATTTTGACTTCTTATCTCATCCTCTGATATTGTGTTATACTCCTGTTTGGAAGATCATTAAGAGCCTTGGTGTCTTTATAAATAAAGCAATAATAATTTTTGTGGTATGATTATGGTATGATACTTGCATTTTTAGAAAACAGGTGTCTGCAATATAAGATGTGTATTTGACTTTTTCACGCTGCTTCATACACAGAAACGGATGAAAGTAAGATAAACAGATTGTAGCGAAGTGAACTTAATGAGTCTCTTCCATTGAATTCCAAAACATTTTTAATGATTTTTTGAGTGCATGCATAGCGAATGTACCACGTATTTTGTAGTTTTTTAAAATAACTTTTGCATTTTATATGTCAGCGGTTCCCAAAATATGTACAAGGACTATTCCCAAATATGCACAATGTCAATACAAATTGAAGGTGTCGATGTATGGTGGCCGCGATTGGAGTGACCCTGACTTTGGGGATTAACAGTGGTGTGATCGAACTGTGGTCTAAATGTTATTTTATGGCGAGGTAATAATTCCAAAATAATGTCAAAACAGAGTTCTAGTCCAGATTCTAACTGATGTACATCAAGTTATGTATGTAAGTAAAGTTTTGTATACAAATGTACCTGTACCTCCAATTTTAAAATAGCTTTAGATACTTCAAATTAAAAATGTTGAGCGATTTTAAAATGAAAATAAAGATTAATAATGATGCAATAATATTAAATTATTTAGCAGTGTATATCATAATCATAGTATTTGATGACATTTTTATTCATATTAAAAAAAAACTGCTATTAGATTTTAAATTTTTCCTGAAATTGTTACTATTTAAATTACAATGAAAACAAACATTTCTATGGGTAGTTTTTTCTTCCAGTTTAAGGGTCCGGGATCTTTAAAACTTTTCCAACGTTCAACTCAAAATTTTTTTGGAGTTAGTATTTCATTAGAAGGTAATATTTGGGCTACAATTCGATTAAAATTTGTTTGATCCTAAAGCGGGTGAGGTAACTCTTGTTTAGGGGGCTTCTTCCGAATATATTGAGAGTTGTATGTAACTTATCTATATGGAATGAAATGGTATATAACTTATCTATGTGGCAATTCCTAATATATTGAGAGTTGCATCTAACTTATCTAATAAAATATGTTGTAAGCAAGCGCTCTGCTTTTGAATTGTGCTAGTAATTTTAACCACTAATGATTAATTATTTTAGCAGTATATATTTCTTAAAAATGAGGTTGCGTCTTTAACTTTGAAAGGTGTTCAACTCTATTCTGAATGGTGAAATTAACATACTACTGGTATGTAATTATGATAAAAAAACATCTTTTGTGAATTGTGCGGACTGTGCGGTAGACATAGATGTTATTGCAAAACTGCACTGCACCATAGATGATAGAAGTAAGAATTTTTGGTTATTCAACTGTTAATGTCGCTGCACCAACATTAACAGATATTTTTTTTTCAAAAAAATTTGTTTATGTATAAAATTATTGAAAGTTATTAAATAACCAATATAAATATTTGCGATATGTAAAAAAGCATAAGTGAAAAGGAGAAATTATTTAGTAAGTAATGTCGTTAATATGGCGGAATGTTATTCTTAAATAGAGATTATAATTTCTAGCCAAATAGTTGATAATATAGATGATAAATATCTTTTTTGAATCAAATGCCGAAACAATGCTGATTGTCGAAAATTTCCAAAAAAATTTTAATCATTTAAAATTGAATGAAAATGGATGATGAAAAAAGATTTTCGAAAGACACTATTGTTTTAATGAATTATTTGAATACTTTTCACAATACGACTTATAAAATTCTAAATCATATTTAGGTAATATAAGAAATTTTTAGTAATAAAAATATGTCTGCTAGAGGAATTTGAATAAATCACTAATAAAATCAAACTACGCTGATGGCATTTTGCACAATCTATATTGTTAAATGTTTACCATTATAAATACCTTGGTATTAAAAAGCTTCAGTAATACAATATTATGTTATTCTCAGTTTAATACGAGTGACAGTAAAATGGAACCACGCTAGACGGCGATGGTAGAATGGACCAATTTCGCCTCACTTTTTTTTGTGAATCACATTAGTTATTTTGCTTCTTTGACTTTAGTACCGTATTTATTTTAAAAAAGCATGACTGCATTTTGTGTGGAGTGTCTGCCATTATTTCTTTCGCATTTGCCTTTGATGAACCGATGATATGCATGAGCCGATAAATATAAGCATGATAGTTTCTCCATTAGATAAAGCAAATTGAAGTAACGTTTTTCAATTTTCATGTATCTCGTCTTAGGTATAATATCTGTCTAAGAAATTTGATTAAACACATTGGTTAATTTGGTCTTCAATATTAATATATAGACTGCAATAATGTGTAACCCACTATGACAAATAATTAATATTGGATAACTTCTTTAGACAGATAATTAAATAGCATCAAGTTCGGAAATATTATATTTGTGAGCTTTAAGCAAAAATTTATAACATTTAGAGTACATGCATAAACCTGTTATCTGAAACACAGTGTGATATACATGATCCAGTTTTTCACTCAAATACATGTACAGGCTCATATTTACCAAGTGGGAATTTTTAGAACACTTTTCTGACACATTTTAACTGTTTGTCACTACCATCGTTTACAAAAATTATAATATTGTTTATGAAATTCTGTATATTAAAACAGGTACATAAAAAAATATTTAAGATTACTATTTTACCATTTTATAAGGTGTATTCTTTTTAATTTAAAAACCATATTAGTCTAATTTGGTTGATAATGATTTTATAAAGTGAATGAATAATAATTCAAAATTCTAACACAACTGTAAAGTGCTTTACCCAAACAGTCTTGGAGAGAGGTACCTCTCTTGTCTCTATATAGATTTGTCTTGCACATGGACGGGACACAGAAAATTTGCAATTTTGTGCAATTCTTTATCTTGAAAATTGTTTATTTGACATTTTCATTTAAAAAATTAAGATTAAACAAATTTAAAAAATCAAATAAAAATCAATTTTATGCCTTTTTATCTCTGAGCACAAAAACCGCACGTGTTTCAGTAGTGTTTGTCTTTACCCATTTTTTAGCTTTTTTTAGAACAGAAAATTATCTTCAATATTTGGTAAAAAAATACTGCTTAATCATGTTTGGTATTTAAATAGTTCTTACTTACCATAATAATAATATTAATTACATGACTTTTGCAGACATTCCTTCATCAGGCATTCAAATTCACTTTGCCATTTGTATAGATTGTATCGTACAAACAATTCTTATATGGCCACGACTGCCCATAATATTGCTAGAGTCCACTCATGCGGCTCATGTAGATCCTCTTTTAGAATGCAGAGGTCTATAAACTCCATTGTCTAGATCAAGTGCACTAAGGATGGAAGCTTCCTGGATTTTAGTTTTGAGTAGAACTACGCTTTCACAGTGAAATGAATTCTACCTTTTAATATCTAGTATATAAGATTTCATCACATCCTAATTTTCCAAAGTGCTTCTTTGAGTGACAAGTCTCATGATTACCTGTAACTATTTTTTATCTAGGTTCAATAATGCTATATCTACTTTTTAGAGAGCCTCTTAAGGAAAATCTTTGTCTGGCGCCACCAGTTCTAGAGATCGGAAGAATATTTTATGCCTTGTATAGTTCTCTTAACTATTTCTGCTATAGTACATACTTTTGTTAGATCAAGTTCTAGTGTTTTCGTACAAATTAGTTCATAAGTTTTTTAGTTACTGATATTTCAAAAATATCGTAGAACATATCAAGAGCATCCTCGGAAACAAATTATCAATCGGTTTGCATACTGTCTACATTGTGTCGAGTGGTGTATAAATATGTTTAACTGTAGATTTTGTTTATTATTAAATAGGGCAGTATTTAATTAGCATATGGCAAACACTTAATTTAAAAAAATTGAGTCTGAATGATATATATCTCTATTCTTGTCCACAGCGTTGAATTCCACCCCCAATATGTTTTCTCTTTTGTGTTCTATTTGCCTATCAGGTGAGTCTGTCTCGTGAGGAAGGGCTGGAAAGGTTTTATCCGTACTGTTATTCTGAAAAACCAATAGCTACTTAATTTCAAGCCAGGATAACAAATTTTGGAGTCAGTTAACTGAATTAGACCAGCAGTTCCGAGTTGGCAAATTGGATCTTAGCTATCTACATGCTTGATGGTCTTTAATTTCTCAACCACCTGGTATTATATTATTGATTGCTTATGTGTTTTAGTCACTATCACTTCATTTTTCTTGAACAAATTCTCCTTTTAAAAGTTCAATTTTTCAATAGTTCCACTTTTTGTAAGTTTCCTATGAGTTTTGGAAGCTTCTTAATATCAGGCCAAATTAATATTTGGGGCTTTGTTAGCAGTTTCTTGGTAGCTGTAGGAATTTTATTGAGTTTGTTCGATCAGGTAGCCCTTCGGCTCCCCTTACTTTGAAATGGGACAATGACTTATAAGATCTGATGATCCATGTTAGTTGAGATATTTTGTCAGTTGTATGCAGAAACCTTATGAACTTAAAGAAGCTGTGCACCGTGAGCGAAGTGCTTTTTAATTCTAAATCTTATATATAATCCCCAAAGACGTGGCAATTTTCTAAGTCTTTGGATACTTACCGTTGCAAGTGTTTGTAATGCAACTGAGTAATGGTGAAGTGGGATGCCGAAAATGCCTATTATGGATAAAAATGATAGCTAAATTACACAATTTATTCTATAAATGCCAGCATACTTGTATTTGGACATTATAGAAAAATTGAAATTAATTAGATCTGAAAAACTGTCCAGCGAGAATTAAAGGAATATTAGTTTAAAGCTTGTTTGCTTAAAAGGACACCATTTATTAATAAAAATAACAAAGTCAAATGACATTTCAAATGAAATTTGGCAAAAATGTATGTGACCTTCCGGAAAAAATATTGTGCGGAGTGATAAAAGTGTATTGAACTATTTAACACAGAAATGAAATATAAAATCTGATCCTTAATAAATTTATTGTGGAAACTGTAGATAAAATTGATTTAGAGAAATTAGTAGAAAGCACACTGAAACGTTTTACAATTTTTACTACTAATTTTGTCGTGCATAACCATTCTTTTTCCGCTCAGTTTGTATTGCTTAGTTTGCAGATTTTTTTCTTTTACTCGAATGGAATATTTGAAGCATGTTTTCTTTATAACTAATAGTAGTATTTATTACAACTAAATTTTTGTGAAACCCCTTGATATAGATAAATAATAAATTAAATTATTTTAATTTTTATCTCCACTTAGAAATTTTTCAGTATAAAATCCTCATACCAATCCTCATATTATAACGGAAAGCGTAAAGTTTAACATATAATAAGTTAAATAATTAAAAATTGGCAAACTTTGCAATGACACCTAACATACGTAACATAAACTGTTATGGATATACTAAACTGTTATAATAAACTGTTATGGAAACCTAACCCTAACACCTAACATATAGTAACTGTTATGGAAAAGAATTCCATTTTTGGCCAGATTTGTGAAACTGTTTTAACAATTTTAATCAAAATCAATTTGTATCATCTACATACCAAATAAAAAATCTAATATAAACTCAGTTAAAATTTAATAACTTAAAGTTTTTGTAGAACCATAGATATA
The DNA here is from genome assembly GCA_039881145.1 of Druceiella hillmani. Taxonomy (NCBI): domain Eukaryota; kingdom Metazoa; phylum Arthropoda; class Insecta; order Lepidoptera; family Hepialidae; genus Druceiella; species Druceiella hillmani. The sequence goes on along the minus strand of JAYKKI010000033.1, from coordinate 2,870,490 downwards.
AATTTCGATCTCTGAATATATTATCATGCACATGCTGCCAACCAGTATAAAACAAAATAAGCCTACATAAAAACACTTAAAATTTTATAAGTTTTTAATATTTATATACGTATATGAGGTGTAATTAAAAAAATACGGTGAATAAGTTTATAAACAAACTAAATATTTTACAACAAACTTGACTTCATTTCCTTCAAAGTACCCTCCTTGACTAGCGATACATTATTCTAACGGCGGTTCCATGATTGGCAGCATTTCTGGAAGTCTTCTTTTGGAAGGACTTCCAGCTGCTCTGTCGTGGCATTTCAATCTTAGGAATGGTGCTAAAAAGTTTTTCTTTCAGCATGGTTTTAATTTTTGTGAACAGCCACACGTGACATAGTGCTCAATCCAAAGAGTAAGGTGGCTATGGACAGACGGGGACATTTTTTTTCGGCCAAAAAGTTACAGATCAGAAACGAGGTGTGGCACAGGGTGTTGTCGTGATGAAAGAGGAAACCACTGACCCATTTTCCTGGTCTCTTCATATATCATTTCAAAAACGTTGGAATAGGCCCTTGAAATATTCGAGGTTTAGAGCTTGAACGAACTCTGACTGCACTATGTCTTTATTAAAAAAAAAAAACAATAAGCATGACGTCCCGAACTTGACTTGATAAAAAAACAATGAACATGATGTCGTCTTCGCTTCGCTTTTACCACTTGTGAGCAGTCTTCAAAGTTACCACATTATTGCTATTTACCACTTTTGACGTATCATGAGCTTTTTTGGCACTCTTTTCCAACTTGACACAAAATTTAATATTCACATGTTGGTCACATTCTATGATGCGCGACAGATATGATAAACACAACCTCACTTTCGACTCTGGAACCTGACTGACAAGTCACAACTTGTTCAAACATGACACTGGCTATAATGACTTCAGTTCAAATGAATGTGGCGTTAGCGGTTATAGCTATAAAAATTCATTCACCGAATTTTTTGATCACACCTTGTGTGTATATATATATATATATATATATATATATATGCTTTTTTCACTGATATTCATGGCACCCTCTAAAAGATGCTATTGTATTACTTTTTTCTTTTTGATTGAAGAAAGTAAAAAGTATCCTCGTGAGATCAGGTCATTATGTTCACATCATGTATACTTTAAAAAAAATATTAATGTTTTTAGAGCAGTCTATAATGGTAATTTCTAAAATGTCTAATAATAAAACGGAAAATCTTGCACGACTTTTGTGGAATATCTCTAATATAATCATATTTCCCGCCATCAGATTTCGCATACCAGGAGGCATTTCTGACGACATACCGGACATTTGTCACACCTAGTGCACTTGTGTCACGCTTGGCTAGGCGTGCAGCAGCACTTGCAGCCCGACAACGGAGAGCACGCGCCCGTGAGACGCATGCATTACTCGCCCGTGTTGTCAGCGACCTCACGTGAGTAGAACGCAGTCTGAAAAAATTATTATTTATTAACATAATTTCCTCTTATAAAAAAATATATAAATGAAAACTTAACAGTATTGTATTGTTCATTTCAATTTTTAGCACATTGTCAGATTCATGGAAATATTATTTCATTGAAATTAATGTTATACAATAAATTCTATTAATTATAAGGTAGTTTAGGTAATGTTAGTGGAAATGGCTGTTAGTATTTAAGATTGTAATGAAAATTTTTAAACTAAAATTATATGCTATTATGTCTATGAATTCCGAGCCATGTGTTCCAGTGGCAGTGCTTTTTGGGAAGGATAAGCTGTGAAAGGACAAACTTATAAAAAATTATAGCGCTGAAAGCGGCATTGATAGTGTAATGGAATAAAAATGTGTCTCAGTAATTGAATCGTAGACACTAAAAATTAATAAACTCTCAACGTAATTTCTGGACTTGCCTAACTATGACCTTAATCGTTAATTTTGCTATCTAAAAATACAATTGAATTTAACAAAACATTTCCTTAACTTCTGATAAGCCACCAATACGTTTTTATGTCTTAAATGAAAGAATATACATAAAAAGCAATGTATTGAAAAGGACTAGGGTTTGGATACGATTATTTCATTATAAAAAATTTATTTCAAAAATTCTTTTCTGTAAGGAAACGGCTGTCAGTTGGCTGTCAAACATAAAGTTTATAACCTCACTTTATATGATTTATTTGCGCATTTTCATATTCTTATTTTGTTCTTTATTTCTTTTTTTTTTAATATCAATTCCTCTTTGTATTTGTAAATTCTTTGTTTAGTATCACTAAAATGGCAAATAAGTCGAAAAACTTGTAAGTAAAACTTGACAAAGTGCAGTTTTGTATGGGAACTTTTTCAAATCACTTTTTATTAAAGAAAATAATCGCAACAGAGTCCTACTTTCTGAACTGAACTTGTCTCACCAATACTAATTGCAAATGTCACAATTACGGCATTGTTTCAGTCTGAATATAACCGATAATCTAACAAGCTATTGCGTGTCTGAAGACTATGAACTGACGTTTTGAAACTAAGCAATTCATTTTAATTTCGTATGGACCATTTCTGATTCGAAAAATTTTTGTAATTTCATACAATATAGGTATGACGTTTGTACATTTTACCTAAATTTCTAGCAACCGGAAACATTCACTTTATGTGTGCAAACTACAAATCATAAATCGAAATGTGGCTTTCGCTTGAATACTATGAATAAAATATGTTTAAATTTTCGTAAATATGTTATATATATGCTAAATGTTCAGGGCAAACTACGTGTAATTGCTTATAAGGCACGGCGTGTCACTGATATGTTCTTTTACTTTTGTCACTGACGCACTCAAATGATTGTCAAACATGGCATCGAAAATGTCAAACATACGAGTCCAAAATGGCTGAAATTTTGGTGAGTGCCTTTCAACAGATGCACAAATGTATTCCCTAACTTTTGTTGGGAGTGCTGTTGTGTTGACGTTGATGTCGGAAAATTTTCAGACTACCATCGTACACAGATTAGAAATACAAAGACAGACTAATTGTTATAACAGCTATTTCTTATAGTTACTTGTATCCATAGCACAAATAATGAAATAAAATGTTCTGATATTTAGATACATATACATATACACCTGTGCCCATACATATAAAACATGGTAAATTTGAAGTATTTCACGTGAAACGGACAGGACAAAATAGGTTTAAGTTTCCAATTTCAGTTATATTTGAGTATGTTATACCTATACATATTCTAGACATAGATACAAAATATTTCTATAGAGGCAGTTTTATTCACAAATGGGTCTTTGAAGACTTGAGAAACCATGAGGTCTCGAATAGTCAATCATCATCAATTTTGAATGCCATTTTTCTGTTTAAAAAAGGTATAGTAAAATAAATTAACCATTGTAATTCTTTCAAAATTTAAAAAAAATCACTGAATATTATCTCTTAAGTAAAATTTTCTTACTAGGTTTTCAATTTCAGATGACAATTTGTGACCTCCACGTGGATTAGGTGATGATAAAGTACCGTTCTTTCCATTTTTTTTTTGCTTGCGATTCACTCTATGATTTAGGTCCCAAAATAAGGATCATTGTTTTGATGGAAGGAGATGTGAAAGGGTCTATACGTTTTTACTTTAACTGCAGAAGAATTTCATTGTTATTTGTATATTCTGTCTGTGTTGAAGTATTTGTAAACTTACTATCTTCTGGAATAAAATGTACACCTTGTGACTGTTGTGAAAATTTAATTGATGATTGGCTATTCGAGTCGACATTTTGACTAACTTTTGGCGGCATTCACTACTGAGACCTCATCTGCATTGTTTACACACATATGAATTACCTAAAAATGACCACTGTACTGCTGATGACTGAATTACCTAAAAATGACCACTGTGCAACTAATAAAATAATGACATTTGAATTACTCATTCACTTATGCTACATTTACACACTAAAAGTGTGCGTCAGTGAAAAAGAAATTTTCAAGTTAAACTCGAAATATCCAAGAGAATAGCTGATATTATATTGTTTGTTTGAATTAATATTTTGTACTATACCTTTCTATCTAATCTGTCGATAGCATGATAGTGACACTGAAAATAAACTGATGCTTTATTCTGATTTAGACTCAGGCTCGTTTATTAAACTAAATAAGAGTAAGAAATGAAAAAAAACATTTTGAAATTGATAAAAAGGGATAGCTTAGTGAAAAGAATAAAAGAAGAAGAGGAGAAGGGAAATCACTTTTTGGGAGAGAAAAGAAAACAAGACTATTGGAATTATAATAAACCTAAAGACGCACATTCCATTAAATCAAGATATTCCTGTAAGATTGGGAAATGCAGTGCTTTAAAATGTGAAACAGTAGATGAAGATGTAAGAAAAGACATTTTTAATTGATTCTGAACTTTTACTTAGGGAGAAAAAAAGACCCTCATTAATGAATGGATAACAACTATTCCGATTGTCGTCCGGCCACGAAATCTAAATACCGAAGGGACAACAAAGAGAGCTTAATATGTTTATCGTCTAAAAGTGAATGATGAAAGAGTCAAAGTATGTCGAAGGATGTTTTTGAACACCTTAGATTTAGGAAGATGGACAGTACAGAATTGGAAGCAGGAGTTTTCTATGCTGCCTCCTAGTACACTGAGATGTCCAGCGTATTCAACTGAATCTGGTTTTGGAGCCGAAACAATCACTAATCCAATTTATAGATTTTCCTCCTGTAATGGAATCTCATTATTGTCAAGCAACATCACAGAAGTTATACTTATTGCCAGAATGGAATTCTAAAGAAAGCCTCTACCACTTTTACATTGATAATTGGTGCACAATATAAAAGCTCTTTCCATAACTTTATTTTCGGATCTGTTTGAAAGTAAAAATTTGATTTTATTTAAGCCAAAAAAGATCAATGCGAAGAGTGTGCCTGTTATAAAGTAGGAAAAGTTACAGAAAAAGAATACAATGAACATATTGAGAAAAGAAAAGCTGTGAGAGAAAAAAAAGATGCAGATGAAAGGAAAAAAGTACAGGCAGTACTAATTTCAGCACACTATATTATAAAAAAAGCTGCAAATTTACAACCTCAGTCTTTTTAATATAAAAAATAAATATATCTTCCGTTTTATATGAAACGAGGTAGAAGGTGGGTTTAATGCTGAAGAATTTACTTCCACTTGTGTTGACTTTTTAGAAAACAAAATAATGCCATAGATGAAAATAAAACAACAACAATAATAAACTACAGTGACGGTTGCATGTACCAAAATAGAAATTGTATTTTGTTCAACGCTCTTTTGAACATTGTCATGAAGCACAGGAATATAGTTATCGAACAAACATTTTTAGAACTAGGTCACACCCAAATGGAAGCCCATGCAATGCATTCCACTATACTATCATCTGAAAAATAAAATCATAAATGTACCAGCCGTATACATAACGATCGCTAAACATGCTGGAAAATGCCCAGCACCATTTAATTTTATAGAAGTATACATCCAGGGAGAACTATGGGGGATCCTAAGTTTACTGACATTCGTACAATACGGTACGAAAGCAATGGTTCAATTTTTTATAAAACTTGCTTTAAGGACGAATGGCGACATTTACCACAAAGGATATCTTTGAAATGGTATCCTTGTGGGATTACTGATTTAACACAGTTGCACCAAAACCGATGGAAAATTACTGCACGAAAATTTGAGGACTTGTCTGACTACCGCAAGTATTACGACGATTTACCTCATGAGTAGACAACAATGGGTAGAAATTAAAATTTATTATAACTTTATATTTTACCAAATCGTAATAAAAGTAATAAATATAAATTTAATAACTGATTGAATTTGTTTGATTGTAATAATTACCTAATTATATAATAATCCAAACTGCTAAGTCCTCAACCAAATTGAAACCACAAAAAGCTGCTAAGCAATTTATTTTCTGAGATGTGTTTATGTCAAGCTACTAGTACTTTTAAAATATATACTAGCTACTAGTACTTTTAAAGTATACTTTTATAAAAAAAACCCCATTAGAGTGCCATCGCGCTCGTGCGTGTGCTGTGCACGATGGCGCTCGCGAAATCAGTTGCTGTTTAGTGTGCGGTAGGGGGTTGCTCGCACGCATCGCTAGTTTTTTATCTTTCTACGTGTTACATAAAGTTCAAATTATAACATTATTAGTAATTACAATATAAAAAGGCTCCAGGAAACGAAAATTTTTAACCCATAATGTCGGAATACGAAAATAATTCGAGTGAAAATGATCGTTCTGGAGTGACATTGTGGTGCTCTCACAATTTGGCGTAATGCAAATTTTGAGTGATAGTGATAATAGTAACGATAACATTTATTTTGCTGATATGGAGGATCTACTAGACTGCGAAAATATGATGTGACCTTGATTTCAGTTTTTGTTATAATTTTTGTTCACAATATATATTTCCATTATTTTCTTTGTATTTTATAATCCTTGTATAAGTTTTTATTAAGAAAACATCAAAAAAATTATTAAAATTGGATAATTTTTGGAAGAGATACAGTTTTTTTTCGACACAAGGGTAAATGACATCAAAAACAAAAGATTTTTTTGACATTTTTAAGTATATATGAGTAAAAAACCATGGCACTAAAACGGTTAAGTAAAGTTGTGAGAATCAACGGGAGTTTCAGAATTTTGATAGTAGTCAAGCTATCAAAATTCTGAAATAAAAACATTATCCTTTTTTTTTGTGCCCTGTAAACTTTGAACAAATGGACTCAGCAAACAATTAGGCCGACGATTTTGTATCTGTGTCGAGGACATGTATAGGTACAACATAGTTAAATATAACTGAAATCGAAAATTTAATCCTATTTTGCCCTGCCCACTTCTGCCAATGGAAACAGAGGATTCCAACCTTTAATTATGTGCTCTCCTATTTTATATAAATTTGATCTACCAAAACTTAAAGGATTATTTTAAAAATTATATCTTAATTCTGTTTTTTTACAACATACAAAATTTACTTAGCCTGGTTATGTGAATTAAAAAATTTTGGAAGCACAATCAAAAACAAATAGTCATGTGGTGTGGTTTGTGTACAGGACACAAGATTTGGATGGAGCGCTGCTGCAGGAGATAATGGAGTTTGTTTATTCACTGGTGCGTTCAGGCGATCTCGCAATGGCCAAGGCCCTGCGTGTTATAATACTCGACAAGTATAAGCAACTGCAGACTATGGTAGGTTGTGAATGGTAAAAGCTTTATTTGTATTATATTTTAAAAGAAGTGGTTTCCATAAGGGAAGAAGTATTCTCAAAATTGGTGAAAATAAACAAAAAACAAAGTAAAAAATAAAGCAAAGCAATATCCACATAGATATTGCTTTGCTTTATTTTTGACACTCGAATATGGTACAATTCTTACCATATTAAATGGTGTTTTTATAACATTTCTTGAGGTAATTCATTTGATTTTTTGTCATGATAAAGTAAATGATTTTGAAATTTTTCCTGCTATGAATTGTGTTTGGTACCACTGAAATCAACGGTAAAGTAAGTGTTGTTATTATCGTTCTTTAGATCCTCTGAGGGCAACCAAAATACTCTAGGCCTGGTTGAGTTTTGGGTGGAAATATTGAATAACGACCACTGATAAGTGGTTAAAAAAAAATTAAAAGCTATCTAGTGGAGAGCCTGACTGCTGATATGCCATAGGTGAGATCACACCAAGGGCCATTTGTCTCGATGCCCATTTTAAATTTGCTAACCAACAATAATAAGTACTGAAATACAAAATAATGATTCCGAGAGTGATTTCTATACCCTTACATGGGGCCCTCTGGCATAAACAATGATTCATGACCTGTGATGGCCGCGCACTATCCGTAGAATTTGTGAGGCAATAATCCGGCCACGAGATGCACAATTGACCTCCCGCCCTCGACCATGCATCCCACTTAAGCTCTCAAACAGTACCATTTTTAAAAGGCAAACAATTTTCCAAATCAATTGAGTAGTCATCGAAGTAACGTCTTACAGATGAACTCAAACTTTTTCTTCGTTTGATGCTAGTATACACAAATATAAAAAAAAAATAAGTCAGTTAAACTAAACACAGAAGGTTTTATTAATTAAAACCTTTAGTTTTTTTAAATGTAAATAAAGAAATATGTTTTTACTTTGAAGGTGACTTTCTTTCTACATAATCTAATTCTTTTTCAAAAAGATGCAAGAAAGTTGGAAAGAAACAAATACAGAAATTATATGTTTTGAAAATCCACAGAATAACAGATTTGTTACTGGAATAAAAACAATATTTAGTTACAAAACATTCTTTTCATGAAATGTTTTTTTAGTACAATTGTGATGTTAAATACATCACAATCGTACTAAGAAAATAAAAAAAAACAAACGTACTATATAAGTCAATTTCACATTTTACCCTTCAGTCCGATACCAGCTGGCCAGCCAATCTCACAGCATCAGCAGGTTTAAGCTCCCGCCGAGAGACACTCCTTGATTTCAAGGCATCGGAGTTGGCAGAACAGATGACACTCTTGGATGCGGCACTTTTCACGCGTATTGCCCCTGCAGAAGTGCTTGCATGGACAAGACACCAGGCTGAAGATACTAGTCCGAACTTGACGCAGTTTACAGAGCATTTTAATAAGATGAGCTATTGGTATGTCTATCAATTTGGTAAACAATTGGGAGAGTCAACTAATTTTATAGATTCAATTCTAAAATTACTTATTACTTTAAAGTATCATAAAATGTGTGTATACAATCAATTATATTACCCATGTAAGATGGCTAGGTATTACTTTGAATGTGCAATATGGCATTTTGTTATCGCTGGCTTGACTGTGGAGGTGTTGTGGAGGAGAACTCAAAAAAAATTACTATTTCCAATATGAAATTTGAACTGAATTTGCCGTCTTTCTACTAAAGCTTACTTTTTTCTTTTAGTTTCAAAAAATTTCCTTCAATGCCAGACCTCCAAAAAACAAAATAATAACAAAGTACTATCTGTCCTCCTGAGATTCTCGGTATTTTTAAATCATAACTAAATAGTGCCACTTCATCCACTTGTGCAATTAATCATAGGTAATCCGGCAAAAATTTTTAAATCAGTCGCCTAGTTTATAAAATAATTAAAATTAAAATTTTGTATAAAATTATAATTATGTGTAAATTAGCACCCTGTGCAAAATTATGATATGTGTAAGTAGTTTGATAATGTGTAACATACCTATTGTCCATTGTTCTAATGTCAGGTGAATTATCATTACGAAAAAAGAAGTGTGCTGAATCCGATACATTGCTTCCTTTTATACTTTATTCATTTCCTAAGTACACATTTTATTACAAAATTGGTTTATGCATGCGTGCATAATAATTAAAATTAAAATGATTTTGTTTTTAGAATCTATTTAACTAAGGTGGATTCGGGTACAACATAACTTAAGAGCTTCGCCAGTATTATTATTGTATTTAATACACATACACATACACAAATATTCATTCGATTTAAAAAACGACATTCACTAATTCCACTCATTCAATATTACAAATACTACAAATATCTATCAAAACCAGTGATGAGCATTCAACACAAATCAACTCTCATTTCGCAACAACACTATCTCTTCAAAAGATTCAAATGTCTGATTGGTTGTAGATATTTGTAAGGTTGTCATTTAAAAAAAAAATAAATAAACAATACAGATTGATTTTAAAATCATAATTAAAATTAAGCTAGTATTCTTATTAAGAAGCAAATAATAATTTATGTAAATGACAAAGGAAAAAATATTACATTAATAGTTTTCTGATAAGTTTATTTTAAAAACCAATGATAGTATTTTTTATAATTTTTAAAATTTTTAACATTTCTAATTCTCCCTCAATTAGAGATGTTAAAAATTTCCAAATGGCAATAATTTTGATTTACAAAATGCAAACAAAGTTGACCTTGAAATTTAATTTTGCTATACTTTTCTTTTTTTATCCTTTTTTTGTAAAACAGTGCCAAGAATGGGATAGTTAGTAAAGTCAAATTCACCATCGATCGATAAGAAGGGTTATAATGTATTATTGCCACATTTCATACATTTATCGAAATAAAAGATAAGCATAGTGATGCATTTCCATGTTAATAACTTGTGACATTTTTAAATTTAAAAAAAAAGTGGAATGATTTAAAAAAAAATAGGTGTATTGCAATCTACCCATAATGCACTATCACGGATTGAAGTATTTAGTGATGATACATACTGTATGTTACTATGTACATGTGACATGTTCATAATAATATGTTTTTAAACACAATGAAACAAAGTAAGCCTGAAGACAATGAGAATTCACTTAAAATTTTATAAGCCTTTACTTACTTATGTGCACATACATACGTACATACAAAAATTCACAGACATTGATGTCGAATATTTCATTAGTAAAACACCTTCATTCACCGATTTTCATAAATCTGATGGATATTGTCGCACCACATCACCTTTTCGATGGGTAGAATTAAGAATAAATATCTACCTTCAGTTTATCAGATATTTTTGAAAATATTTATCCAGAAAAATAGTTTAAAGTATTAGGTGTCTAAAAAAGAAGAGCTCAAACAAAAACATCGGGAACAAGGAAACATTTCATCAATAAGAAACTACCATCATAGGGGTCTAAAAAGCTTTTTTCTTATGGGTTTTTAATTTTATTTCCGCTAAAATTCTTCTACATTAGAAAATCTCCATACAGCTCCTAAACTGGGTAGTCAACAAAATGTAAATGGCAAAAAATTTTGATTCCTTTTTAAATTAAACGAATAAAATTTTTATCAAAGATATAAATATATTTTTTTATGGAAATTATAGGTTTGTAAAATTTAAAAAAAGTCAATATTTTTTTAAATCTTTTCATAATTGCTCTATAACTATCACAATTAAAGTATTTATAGCTCTATATTTCAATCTACTTTATCATATCTATCTATTAATCAAAGATTTATTCATAGGTTTTGAATAGTACCAATAACATTTTTTATATTAGTTTTAAATTTCTTTCCTTATCACAAAATTCAATTTCTTTCCAGGGCGCGCTCTAGAATCCTAGAACAAGAGGAAGCACGTGACCGTGAGAAGTACATGCTGAAGTTCATAAAAGTGATGAAGCATCTGCGAAAGATCAACAATTTCAACTCTTATTTAGCGTTACTTTCAGCGTTAGACTCAGGACCAATTCGACGATTAGACTGGCCCCGGAGTGCGACGGAAGCTCTCGATGAGTATTGTGCATTGATTGATTCAAGTTCCAGTTTCAGAGCGTATAGGCAGGCACTTGCAGAGACTCAGCCACCTTGTATACCCTATATGTGAGTTTATATGTGTCATTATTAAACAAAAGAATTTGTCTGGACAAAAATCAGATTTTGTCACAGAAAAAGGTATACTTCTCTAAATTTTTATAATTATTTTATTTTTTTATTAACAATTTTTTTACATATTAAAAATATAATAACTAACCTAACTTAACCTAACCCACAAGATACCTTTTTCATTTTCTATTATAGTTGCAAATTGTATTTCTTTTCTTGCCTTTTCTTGATTGTAAATCGCTAATTGTTTCGGTTTTAATGTTCTAAAAAATACCAGCTAATTTCTAAAAATACCAGCGAATCAAATAAAAATTATACTCTATTTCTGCAATACCACACCTATTTTCGCTGGTCTCCTTTGAGAATATGCTTAATTGACATAGAAACATCACAAAAAATAATTAGTTGCTTTTTTTAAATTGAAAAGAGTAATTTGCACTGTACGCTTGTCAGCTGATATTTTTTCAAATGGAAGGATAGTAAAATAAAGGAAATAAAATAATGATTCAAAAAACGTAGGTTGTTAAATCGGAAAAACTTTCATCAAAATAAATTATCACTGTCTTGTTTTTTAGGTACTATTTTTTACTACTAATTTTTGACTTAATAGTTTGTTGTAAGATTATTAAATTTATATCAGAGTATGAGTATAGGTGCCTGTTTTTATATGTGTCATTCTACCCATGGATAATAATTATTTTGACACTTCTTTGATGCAAAACAGTAATCGTACATGTGTGCAACTCGGTATTTGATAATATTGATGAATTAATGTAGGGTAACATAGGAAAAATAGAAGAACTTACATGAATATTAGTATTAGCACTAGAAACTCTGGTATCAAAGTATATTTTGAACATTACATGAACATTCATGATATGAGAAAAGAATAAAATCATGCATGTTTGAATATAGTTATGAAAATTAAAATAATAAAACATTTAATAATGAAAAAACTAAGAATTTTAATGAATATAATATCTTCCTTTATAGTAAACTAACATGAGACTAATCTAGTAATTGTGCAGCGCAACAGTTTAGAACTTTATGCAATTATTGCTATTAATTGATTATGGAGTTTTATAGTAAGGGAGTCGACTATGCGATAGTCACCCCTGATAAAAGAACAGCATGATTCATTCAAATCAACAACTTTTTTAATATTTAAAATGTCAAAGTGCTGAAGTATGTTCCATGTATTAAAAACGACACAAAATATGGTTTGTTAATTTCACTGCTCAGTTACCCATAAACGTAACCCTAATTTTTGAGACCAAAAGTACTATCTAGCGATGAAAATTGTTTTGAAATATTCAAATGCTATTTGAAACATGCTGGAACAAGTGGAGTGATAAATAGTCAGTTGCTTATAGTGGGGTGTTTAGAAGAGATAAAGCAAGTATTGCTCACGATAATGGAGAATAAGTGAATTTAAAAAAAAAGGGTATCGGATAGTGATTTTTGTGTAAGAAAGATAAAGTGGTTTAGTGGAAATAGAACAAGTGACAAATACAATATAGACAATACAATATAATGGAACTTAATAATACAAAGATAAGATGTAAGTTTACCTTAATTGATATTAGTAAAAAGGAATATGACGAGGAATCAAATAGAAGGAAAATAGTATGAAAAAGTAATAGTGTGCAACGACAATTAATATAACAATGAAATAAGCACATGAATACAAAATGTTTGCCCTTCTGTCAAGTTTGTCCCATATTATTTTGATCAGACAGAGGTCAAGTGATTGTGGTGACCTTTCATATTTTGGCTCGAGGAATACTTGGCAGTATTAACAATCATTGCCCCCTTTCTTTGATTTTGCTATTTTACAAAGCAACTTGTAAATAATTGTGCGAGTCTTTATAAAAAACGTGACATAAATTGCATGTCTTGTTTGTAGGATGCTTTAGTGCATTTGATAGGATCCTGTAAATGTAAAACTAATGGTTACACTTGGCCATTGGGAGAAAATATTTTTTATTTTAGTCGGAGAATACTTGGTACATAAGTGAATGTGACACGTATCTATGTAATCTATTATTCCTATTTATAATGTGATCTTTTATCCCTGTCCACAGCGGGCTGGTGCTTCAAGACCTAACCTTTATACATATTGGTAATTCGGATCTACTACCTGATGGCAGCATCAACTTCTCCAAGCGCTGGCAACAGTATCACATTGTAGAGAACATGAAACGATTTAATAAAGCGTGAGTATTGCACAGAAGTTGCTTTATATTTCATTTTGTAATTAATGCAGTAATAAAAATAAGATTTGCAATAGAGAATGTTTGACTCGAAAAGGCTGAAAAATATTTGAGATACTTTATCAAAGGTTTTAATTTGTTTCACACTTAGATTAAAATTTTTCTATGTAGATAGATGCTGATGCTGTAGATAGATGGTACCCGATAAAATCACCATTTTAGTATAGACATGTCACGGCCTCTTGATTGTATGTACCAGTTTTACTTTCGAGATATTACTACATAAAAAGATTATCAAACATACGTATAAGTGGTTATATTTTTAGTATGCAAATTATTACCGATTATTATTTTTTATTCACTCATTATTTTTTTTATTATTCCTCATTATCTCTCATAATTTGTGAGTTTTTTCTTTGTATTATGTGGTAATTTTGTGGTCTACTTTTGTGGTATACATATCATGTGTTGTACTCTGTCTGAATAACAAAAGAAAATGAGGGAACAGTGTATTTTTGTTAAGATTAGAAAAATACTCAATGCAGATGTACTTCACTCGAAAGCATTTTGACTATAATTAAAAATTAGTTATTTGAATTTGTTATAGTTCCAGTTTCCAATGGAATCTAAAATTTCTTATAACTGAAGGCTCCTAATAACCAATATAATCACTGAATGACCAACATAATCAATAACTATCAATGATTTCTTTTCAAGATTTACTTATTTTAATCGTAACAAAATTCTTTATTAAAGTTTTCACATTTTTCACATGGAAAATTTCTTTATAGGAATATATCTACCACCCAAACTGCACATAATTTGTCTTTTGATGCCAAAATGTTTATTTGCTCGTTAAGTACAGTGATAGCTGGTAGAACTTTCTTGTGTTACAAAATACCGTCAGATTTCAATCACTAATAACTACGAGACTAATAATGCGTTAACAATGGTTGAGTCCACAGTGGATAGAGCATATCTGTACATATTTGTTGTGTAGTATTTGTTTTGCCTGTGAGGTCATCAGACTAGTGTATGTGCATATGCGTGATTGTTGTAATGTAGCATTGTGTAAAGTTATAAGTTAACGTAGTATGAAAACACGTCTAGCTAGGATGTTGATTTGAGTGTCGTAAAAAGCACGCGGAGCTCATATGAATCGCAAATAAAGATGTCTCATGTGAATCGTAAATATGCTTGGATTTATAGAAAATACGAATCAAAGGAAAGCTTGCATCAAAAGGAATCCAAGAAACCTAAAAATTCAGAAAAATAAAAACAGCGTCGAATAAAGACAGCGTCGAAAGCAAAATAAAAAATGACACAAAGCTATTATGTAGTTGGCCCATTGGGCATACAGCATCCAATAATAATCCCCCTTTTGCTACTCTGTGTAACCATTGTAGTAAAGAGATTGGTAATTACAATACATATTAATACAAAATACTTGTTTTGATT
Source organism: Druceiella hillmani (assembly GCA_039881145.1). Classification (NCBI taxonomy): domain Eukaryota; kingdom Metazoa; phylum Arthropoda; class Insecta; order Lepidoptera; family Hepialidae; genus Druceiella; species Druceiella hillmani. Next base: position 2,855,452 of record JAYKKI010000033.1, on the reverse strand, counting down.
TTATACTGACGTTTTCATGAAAAATTTACGGTACGAACCCGAACTGCATCTTCGGCTTTTTTTGCTAGGTTACACTCCTGTTTATTATAATCAATTAACAATCAAAATAACCCGTTGAAAGTTTAATTAAAGATAGTAATTATATCTGATTTTACACTGTTCTATTTTGATAAATACAATATCATGACATGATTTTTTTACCCACAGGCAATATACGTTCCGCAAGAGCGAACGTGTTATGGCAATGTTCAATGGCTTTGATGAGGTGTTGAGCGAGGAAGCCATGTGGCAGATTTCGCAACAGATAAAACCACGCGGTGGACGCACTAAACCAGCGCCTGCGGCTGGTCAAGTAGCTGCGTAGCTGCACCCTGTGTGAGTGTATTGCAGGTTTTATTTTTTGTTTGTCATATCCTGAGTACATGGGGTATTTGCTAAATCATAACTATACTTGTACCCAATTTTTAATATGGTAATACAAAAGCAGCAGTGGTATGAAACCATTTCTTGTGAAGTCTAAACAAAAAGAAAACTGAGAAGAGTATTGAAAGCCATAGTTAATTATACTTTTGGTAATTTCATGATGAGTTTGTAATGGACAATTTCAGAAATGATAACACGAGTTGGATATGTAATATTTCAAAATGAAATTATTCCATGTCACCCTGCGAAAACACTAACTTACCATAAATTAGCTTCAAAATAGTTACATGTCAGTTGCATTTGTCCTGAAAATTTTTTCAGACGATTAAAATGTTTATAAGGAAAGTAGGAAAACTGGTGTTTTTCATCACAATTTGCATCTATTAAATTGTAATTATAGTGAAGAATGTATAATAGAATTCATTGCTTTAAATAACATAGTAATGAATAATTTATTGTATCTAGAATTCTTATGTTTTTTTGGTTGGTTACAGGTGGTAATGAAAAATAATACTATTTTGTTCAAAAATGTAGTTCATACTTTTTAATTTAACATTTTTGAGTAAATTTTTTATTTTGTTGGACCCAATGGTAAAAAAGTGGCCGAATACCAAATATGCCTATGGTTAGGAATGAATACTATGTAATTTAAAAGATTTAAAGATTATATCTGGGATAGTTTCATTAAAATTTATTTATTTTGGGAAATTCACAAAATAATAAATAAACAAATTATTTTATTAACTAGCGCTATTTATTTGTTTCAGGATGAACAGCTGAATTTCCAAAGAGTATTTAAATATAAAATTTACCGATGAAGAAGAGCGAATAATCGTAAAACGAAGACCGTGTAATATATAGACGCGATTGCATGTTGTAAGGAATTGTATAAATTTATTAGCTAATTACTTAATATGTCATTATATACCATATTATACATATTATAATTAATTATACATAATTTTAACATTTAATTAAATGATTATTACGTAAATAATATGAGATTGGTTGTTAACGTGCAGTATAGCGGCGTTGTATTAATATATTTGTACGTAGCGTCTGGTAGTCCGTCTACTTCAAACCGTTGGCCTAATTTTTTATACTGTGTAAGTTATTTAAATAGGAGTGTTGTTTTTGGCTACTCGTATTGACTGTGTATGAATGTGAGTTTTGCATCGTATGCTTTCGATGACTGATTGGTTAGGGTGCGTAATACTAAGGATAGCTTTTTATTGCCATGAGGATATAAGACCAATTTTAGGTTGACTTTTTGAAAATATGAATTCTCAATGAATGAATGTCTATTGTCATGGTTTACTGATGCAAATATAGCTATACTATCAAAGTAAACAGAAATATCATTGTGGAATAGATTAAACATTTTGCGATGCTTCTATTAATTTTATATGAATAAAGCAATTTTTTTATTGGGTATAAATTTTTTATTACAAAATGTCTATCAATAAATTAATTATGTATTATACTATTTTTGTCTAAAATAAATGTATAACATTTTGTAAACCCAAATTACTTACAGTAGTCATTATCTATCATGTGAATTTGATGCTTCGTAAAGCTTGTTCTCTTTGGAATATATGAATCTGTTTGACTATTTGTGGTGAATTTTATTAGAACCATTCTGTATTCCTTTATTTATTGCAACTTTTCTGTGGGGCGCTGGATACTTGAAATATATTGGTAAATATTTAAACAATTAATAAATGAGGCTTTTAACAGTGATGACAATGCCAAAATTTGTCCTTGAATGTACAGACGTTATGTAATATTGTATGAAATTATTTTTGATATCACAACATCTAGCTGCAGGATAATCTAAAAAGCAAATAACAATACTAAATACATTACCATATTTTTTGCTTATACAAATAATTCAAGTTTTCCAACAGAAATATAAAATAATTAAAGTAACAATAAAAATATATACAACTTTTAAGTAAATGTTACTACAATCTGTTGAATTATTCAATTAAACAATTTGTTTATTAATTATGTATATTGGCCTTAATCAATTTTTTGTAACCTCACATGGTAAACGATAGATTCTCGCAGTATAGCAGTTATCATTATACTTACAATAAAATTGTTCTAATAGCATACATTTTATTTTTAGTCTATCCGAAATACAAATTGCATTGTTTTTTTAAAAAAATAAAAATTCTTGTCACTGGCAGTAGCATTTTTAAAACGTATATGAGAATTATTATCGTAGAACACAGTTGACGTCTATTTTGGAGATTGTGGCCATTGAGCTGACAGGTTTGTTGATTAGATACTTTAAAATAGGTGGTAAATTGAATCCATGTAAAGTTTAACATGTAAATTGAATGATGAGTTCAATAATACTTAATTTTTTTTTAAATGTTTGCCAATATTATTGTCCTATGTTATTCCTGTCGAGAAAAGTGATGAAGCGTCTCCTATTATCTAATATATGGTAGACTCGTGTCTCAACATCTTTGTTCAAAATAAATAAAGTTTACATAGACATATTGAATGTCAAATAAACACTCCTATCAGCAGTGATAAATAAATTTCCATCTTAATAAATTTCCACCATTTCCATCCATTTGACGAAAGCATTATTAAAATCTGAGCCAATTTGATCGAAAGACCATACGATGTGAAACACACTGTGGCGAGTAGCTATGCTGTGGTATATTAGAGAGAGTATTTAAGTTAGTCTTTTTGCTATACAATGTAACACAAAATTTTTCTGAAAGTATTTGCGGAATATGTGATTTGCTTCGTCAATTTTTTCTTGAAAGGACGAGTGTATGCGTGATTTTAAAATTGTGTAGCATTAATTTTGTCAGTGTGAGTCTAGGTGTGTTTGTTATATATTTTATGAAATTGGTTTTAATATGAAATTTTCTTTTTCCGACTGTTACTGCTAGTAGAGAAAGGGTTATGTAGAAAGATTGTGACAAGTTTCTTTTTTTTGTTTTCACTGGAATGTAAGTATTACTTTTTACAAAATACAGTGGATCTCCATTATAAGGTGGATTTTTCATAACAAGTGAGTATAAAAAGCTGCAGTTTCATTTTGACTCTTGTCTTCTTCATTTCTAATAGTTTCCATGATTATTAATGCTTCTTTGGTCATTGGCAACTTATAACATGTCACTTATTTCTCCTTTTCCATTTCTCAATGCTCCTTGTCTCCTCGGTAAACTGTTTCTTTAGGGCACTTTCTGACAGTTTTTCCCGCTAGGGTGCTATCTGTACTATAATGTAAACATTAAAGATTTATATCCATCTGTTTTGAGAAATATTGAATTTTATTGGATTAAAAACCTCTATTTACAGTAAATACGCATCAATGATCTGCAGTTGGAGCAGTTGAAAATAAAGTTGTCCATTTATTCCCTAAGGACAAAAAACTCGAAAGCTGTGGGAAATAGCTGTCCATCACAAAAACTTTATGACAACAAAACAAAGCCTCGGCTTTGTTCAGAGGATTCATATTATTCTGATTTTTTATTCTATTGTTAAATATCTGTAATTTTTCACCATATTTTCTCTCCAGATAAAAGTTTTCAATTCTGCATGCCACAAAAATCTACTGCTTTTATGAAATCACTTATGAACATTATGAACTACTTTTGTTTACGTCTTATTTTGGTGGCGCCATCTACGTTTAGCTTTGCATAAGATTCCCTATTATCATTTTATTTGTCATTTTTGATAAATGTTAGTTACTGAGTCCCTCTCTGTTATTTACTGGTCTTCCTGTATAAACAGTTATCGTAAAATTTTGGAAACAATATCTGTTGAGAGAGTCAGTATTTTGCATATACTTTTTGACTTGGTTGCTGTGTTTATCAGCTCATAAATAATAGAATACTCCACCATAAATATTAGGTATGCTTTAGTTTTTCATCAAGATTAGGTTATAAAACTGAAACCCCTGTGGTAGTCATTTTGATCTGAGATTCTGGGGCAGATAAAAATTTGTGTTTCCAAAAGATTGATTTCATGTAACTGTCAAAATACAAATTTGACGACAGTTCATACTTAATAAATGAAGAATTTTAATTGTATAAGTTTGCGTAGCACTGAGAGCTGGGTAAGTTGGGCTTTTTTAGAGTACTATTATACTTTGCCGAAGAAAGAGAATAAGGTTAACATGATTAAGTTATGCCACATAGTTTCATACCCTGGTTGCATTAAAAAGATTTTAATGGAGGCTATAAATACCACATTGCTTATAAGTTACAACTTATGAAATGAAAATGCTAAATTGAACATAGTATTTGACTTAACCATAATTAGTAAAACTAGTGTCTGCTCTTCCGAGTGTTCTTTGAGATTTCTCTAATTTTACATTATTCTAAATGAGAGCAGTAATTTAAAATTCCAGCACATTTGTGCTTATTATTATGTACTTTCATTAACTGTTGTGAACAGCGAGGTGATTTTACATCAGATTATAATTATATTATTATATCTGAGAGATTTATATTTATATTTATATTTTGAGAAGCCTTCATTTCAAATCTATAATATAGAAGGTACGAGAATAGAGTTAGTTCTCAAAATTTAAATGACAAATAAGGATGGGTTGCAAATTAAGAATAATAAATATAAGGTAGCAACCAAACTGAAAATTTCCTGTCTTGTTTTTGAATATTTGAAAAAATCTACTGAAGTGAAATTTTAGACTATGCTTTTTTTGGCAGTCTTAATGTGTCTTAATAAAAATAAATATAATTTCTTATTCTTAAGTGTCAATATTTTAATAGAAATAAATATAATTTCTTGAGACATTTAATTTTGAACCAATAACGAGGAGAGTAACTTTTGATATGTTAATTGCCATAGTTTTATTTCTTCAAAGGAATTGGGTCTTGGCATCTTTTATACTAGAAGAAACTTTTCCTAAGTTGGTATTTTTTAAGTTATACACAATTGAATTAAATTTGGTTAATTAAACTTTTTCGACTTTTACCATTCTGCGTATTAAATTTATTTATATTGTCCTAGATGCTCTCGGGGTTATAGGGCTGAAATTGTCATTTCGTAATAAAGGCTACTCTTATGCATACATTAAGAGATAATATATTATCTCCTTTTTGGATGGGGGAGGTAGTGATGACAAATTATCACCATGTTTCAACATGACAGCATGTCATTTATTGTGATTCTTGCTTTTGTGAACCATTGATGTAGAGGTTAGCCAGTCTTCGCTTTACAATTAGGAAACAAGTAGGTTGTACCAGATATGTCCCATTGTTTTAGTAACATCAAAAACTTGCTAATTGTAGTGTGATTAAACCCACATTATGATGATAAAATTGCTTTATGTTGTGAACTAATTTACAATCTAAATACTACGAATATTTGAATATTTTGTATGTAAATTTGTAATAAAGTGTTCAAATAATTACTGTGTAAATGCTATTAGTGTGATAACGAATGTGTACAAACAATGTAAATGAAATCTTACATATCAACCTCTGTTCTTAAATTTCTAATAATCTCGCTCGACGTTGTGTAAGTAGGTGGATCGCAAACTTAAGATTTAGAATATTATTCAACGAAATGACAGAAAAATGACAGCTGTCAAATATAGATGACATCATTTTGGTTAGCTAGAAATTTGTAATAGGCGTGTGAATTTTGTTACAGTTTTGGCAATTGCATCTTGAAGATCATTCATCATGTAATTAAACAGCTAATTAATAATACTGTTATAATGAGATTAAAAGAAACGGGACAGGTTTGTATTTAATCTACAGAAAGTCACAATGTGTTCGATGTTGAACAACGATATTAATGTTGATTTATGTCTTTTACATGTCCAGTGTACACTTTGCAATTATACAAATGTATGAAGGTATGCTCTTATGTAAATTTAATCTAAAATGCTTTATTATTTGTGTGTTTATTGTATTATGTAGACTGTACATTATTATTATTATTATTAATTATGAATATTTAGTTTTTTGTTTTATAATGAAATTATGTTATTAGCCAATATATTTTTTTTGGAAATCATTATACTGATAATATACTTTATGAAATGATTTTAAGTTGTTTTTTATTTTAATTATTTATACTGGACTATGCCATTCTTTTCATAGATGCTTCTATTTTTTACGTCTCAGTATATGTTAGTTCTGCTCAACTTTTATCTATTATTTCTTCAGTATTGTTAATTAAAATGAAACACCGTCAAAGTGACACTTAAGCTCTAAAACTACCCAAATACATAAAAATAAATGATATAAAAAAAGCTGTAAATAAATCTTCACAAAATTTCAAGTTCTGTAGTGACAGCTTGTTGGGATATTTTATTTTAATCGGAACTATTTTTTTTTCTCCTGTATAAATGTGTCTCATATAGATATTATTGTTTCTTAATCGACTTTATATTGTTCTCGATGCTCTCAAAGTTACGAGGCTTTTTAAGAGCTGCTTTGTAAGCTCAGCCATATTTTTTGTGATTTATTAGAATTTTATTATTTGCATGAATTGATATCTTTATAGTTTTCAAGAGTAAATTTAATTAATTCTGTTAAAAAAGAATATTAATATATTTAGTGCTATTATGGCATCCGTAACCTCAGAACTGGGTTTGCATTTGATTGCGAGGATGTCAGCCCTATATGTCAGATTGAACAAAAATTAAATTTGGCTTGGGCACTGTGGCACTCAGTGTTTTCTGAAATGAAAGAGAAGGAAATGTAACTATGTGATTATAAATTTCTGTATGAAAGCTAAGTTTATAGCACAGAATTTCATTTAAAAATGAAATCAATTCACTCTTTTAATATGCAATATGTTCAGTGAGAATTCTGCTTATAATAATCTCATTGGATTTTTGGAAATAACTAAAGGTTCAAAAGTTATTTTAAAGTGTTTTAATATATTTATATTTAAGTACAAAAACATAATTTCATTAAAGATCCTAAAGCATCTTAATACCTGACATTTGATAAGCAACTACATCTATGTAAGAATAAAATAAATCTGCAAAGAAAAAAATTTAACTTATTTCATTTTTAAACAATAAGAACTTCTTCAATTTAGCATATTTGTTATTCTGCCATATTTTCATATGGCAGAATAACAAATATATTCATACTTTAACTCTCACTCTCGATATATTCATAGTTTGTCATATTCATATTTTGACTTTTAGAGATGGAGAATTTGGACAAACATCGTTGAACCTTGATTTCCTTGGACATAATAAAAAATTATTTATTTCAACTTAAATCATAATCAACAATAAATTTGTTATAAAATAGAGTATAATTTAAAAATATAAAGTCTAAATTTCATTATTTGTTGCTTAAACAAAATATTGTAATTATTATACTTTAAAAGACAGACATTCTTTATGTGATGCATAACCAATCCAATAGTAACCAGCACATCAAAACTTTTGAAACTTTACAGTAGAACAAAAAAAGCACTTTCCGATGATTCTTTAGTAAAATATTAGTAACTGTTCTGAATTGATAGTGGTTACTTGCTATTTCTGTTAGCTTCCAGCGGCAGCAAACAGCTGAAAACAGATCATAACGACGGATCAAAATGAGATTGCACTAAAACCTGAAAACCATCAAAAATTTAGATGTGCAGTGTTATTACTTGGTCAATGAGTTATTTTACTATGATTGATAGGAATAATTGACTTCATTACTCATTGGTTTCTTCCGTAAGGAAACCTAAATAATTATTTCCTAGTGATGTTTGCACTCAGAACATGCTAGGGTAATACTGTATTATATTATGTTGTATTTGTAAACTGTCTTATTATTTTTTGTGTTACCCATCTATCATAAGATATTTTTTGGAGAGATACCAGCCAGTCGATGTCTTATGTATTTCACTAGGGTAGGTATATCAAGAGTAGTAACAGGGGGATTGAAAATTCTATGTTAAATTTGGATTATTTTAAGCTGAAGTCGTACCGTACTTGCAGCAGTATTTATTTATTAAAATTATTTGTGATGGTTGAATTCCTTGTATGTATAAAAATAAATTTTAGAAATATTAGCCTTTTACTATGGGGGCTTTTGTTCTCATCCTGCGATTCTCTCTACTGTATTTAACTGTAAAACGCATCTTTGCCAGATAGTGAATTCGAATTAAGCAAAATTTTCCTTAAATTTCTACGCCATATTGCTGTAATTATATAAGTTGATATTGTAAATCTAATGAATTATTTTTGGATCACCTTATTGTAATGTTGTCATTCTCATAGAACAACGAATATTTTACTGTTTCTAGCGGTAAGTTTAGGCCGTGAGATGGAAGTGCATGTCGACAGTTTTTTTAAATGAAAATTCGAGTAGGTATGTCAAAATTTTTGAGACTGAGAGGATTTATCAGAAGATAGATTTAAAAATTTTTTTCAGCTCGTTTTGGCGATTTACCTTTTTTTTTACTCGTATAATATATTGTTACCTAGCAATTTCGTGGAAAAATTAGGTCACGCCACCAGCTGTTATTACATGATTTAGTTTGAAATGAAACAATCAAAATAAAGTTCATTGATTTCTTTTGATATCACTTTATTTATATGATAATGAAATTAAATATAATTGTACATATCTTTTATGTTATGTTTTAATAATTGCTTTGGGATTGTAAGCTGTAAAGTACTCATTTACACGCAATGGTACACAACAAGATTTTCAAACATATTATGCTTTGATATGTTTATATTGATGATTAGTCGAACATAGTTAAAATTGTTGTAATATTAAAATAGCGATAAAAACCTGAATATCAGGAAAAGTAATAGTTTTTTCAATAAAGTTAACACCATAAAGAAAGATTTTACAATATACCAGCGCCAGTAAGACATGACTTTTAATTGGTCAACGACATTTGGGCATGAAAACATGAATTAACTCATTACGGATAACCAATGTATTAGGTTTGATTTTCTTAATCATTCCTGTATTATCAATTCTGTATTTTGGTTTCTGTTGCTTGATGGACAAATCTGAAAATGAGTTATGAAAAGGTCAATAGAAAAAATTGTATGGTGTAGATTTAGTTATTTTTGGCAAATTTATATATTTATTGTAATAAAAAATGTTTCAACTTATTGCTTCTAGAGTAGTTACCTCTTGCCTAGCAAAAGTTCTTCAACAGATTGATATTACAAAAGCGCAAATATTTTGAGTGATCGCAGTCAGCAATTCGCAACCAACTACTATATCGTCAATTTTTATTTTTAAAATGGACTGTCATTTCAATAGCTCATATGGTATTTTTTTTAAATAAATTTAAAGTATAAATAACAAGTCTTCTCATTGGCAGCTAAAGTATTATGGTTACTTTAAGTAATGTCTATCACTATTAAGATATTTGTTCATCCGTACAAACTAGCTATCATACCATAATTTCCATTTCTTTTCAGTAGTTTGATATGACACTGTGTCTATTATTGAAGGAAAATGTTTTTAGTCATTCATTTCTTTGTTGAACACATTGGGCACAGTTATGTAATGTTAAAAAATCCGCATGCAATTTTGAGATTTCATAAGTATATCAGAATAATTTGGCCACATGTTATTACCCATCACAATAAAAAAAACTCAGTGAATCATCCTGCTCAACTTTATAGGCATTTTTCGTGCCCCATCCACCATGGTCTGCTCTTTGCTCATCGGTCAGACTATGCAGCACTAAAAGTGTATAGACTTGTGTTAGTTTTAAATATTCATATAATATTTTATTCACTGCCTATGTGTTTTAAGAGTCTCTCTGAACAGTGTGTACCATCACTCGAGACTTCAGAGGGACGGTTCAGTATCATTTTAGATCAAACATTCCATACAACAATGGCATTCTAAAATAAGTCAAAACTTGTAAAAAATTATCGCAATAATTTCCCAGCGATATCATATTCAAATATGTATGTTTACTTATTCAATGATTACTGGCAACTTATTTACAAATGCAGTAATAACTATATAGTGTGTTCTAAAATGTTAAAAATGTATACTGTATTGTCAATCACTCGAATGACCGAGTCAAATTTTTTGCATCATATTTTTGCACTATTTAGTTTCTTACTCCATTTTTTAAATTATACCTTTTTAATAGTTTCGTTTGCACTTTGCTGGCTTTCACTCCCTCCAATTTACTAATCAGGTCTTTTTTCTTTTTTTGGTTTGCTTCTATATTATAGTCTTGTTGTTTGGATTTTTTATTTTTTACCTTCTTGCATTCCTATTAAGTGATTGTTTTCATAGTAATACATCTCATTAAAAATAAATGAACGTAAGTTGTTTCGTAAGTTCTTTTCGTTTTAGCAACTGATAAGAACCATACAATAATTTATGTTATATGAGAGTGTATTAATATATATGAGATCCATTTTGATCTATTATTTTTCTCTGCTTCTCTCTTCATAATGCATCCTCCCAAATTTTTTGAGGTTTGTTAGTAAAATATTTATCAAGATATAAATTTAAATTATAAATTGAATTAAATGTTTTATCATTGAGAGTATATTTTTATGGAAGAAATATATAATAACCAGAAGGAACAGTATCCGGAGAATATGTAGGATGATGTAGAACATCTCAGTTAAATAACGAAAGTTTATTTTTGACAGCTAAAGACAGATAGGGCCTTACGTCATTGTGACAGAAAACAATAAGTAATTTTCTGGCAATCTCTTCCTTCAATTTAAATAATTGGTAACACTACTCCATTGAATTGATTGTTTCATTTTGCAAACAAACTCCACCAAACATATTACAAAACTTTTTTTGGATGAAGACCAGGTTTTGTAACAGTTAAAGGCACTTTAATCTTGGTTCAAAGAGTATTTTCATAAATTATCCAATTTTAATTTTTTCCAAAAATGATTTGTTTTATGTCTCTGAAAAAGCAAATCATATGTGGAAACACATTGAGCAATATTTTGCTATGTCAAATCGGAAGAAGCACATCTTCATACCTTGACACAGTAACTGAATGCTTTCCATAATCTTTTTCAGATGATTGTTAACGATTGTGGGATTTTTAAGGCACGGGATACTTACAAACAATATATGGCGAGTTTACTTCAACCATTTCGTAGAGGTCCATATCTGTACACTGTCTGTGTTGTCTTCATCTATATTCATATAATCTTATTTATTATGTCATTAGTGCTATGCTGTTTTTTTAAAACAATGCCACATTACATGATTTAATGATAGAAAAACATGTTTATAAAATACACTTTTCTGTGATTGTAATGTACTCTGTTGGTAAAAAAAAGACGACTGAACACAGTGACACTAACAGATTATGTATAAATCTATAGTAAATTACGTAAACACTACAGTTTAAAATGTTTGTGTGCATATCAGAAAGAAACTTATGGGACAACTTAAAGTACAATAATGCTTTGTTATGCCATATAAACTCCTCTGAATATTTGTTTAATTACTCTGTAGTCTATCCCCAGCTATATGAATTTAGTTTTATATTTATATTATTAAGTCTCATATATGGTGTGAATGTTAAATATAGTATGAAGCTGTGGAACAAAATTTAAAGAAAAATTAAAGTTTTTAAAATTAAAGATGCCTATTTTAATATAATAAAAATATAGATAAGTATGTGGATGTTTATCTCAGTTTCAAAACAAATCCATTAGATCTTCATTAACAATACTTAGTAAAACTAACCCAAAGAACAAGTAACTAAAAGTTATGCGAATGTACTGGATATTTGTTTTTTATCTTTTTATTCAGTTAATCAAATTGGATATATTTTTTTCTGAGTGGACGTGTCACTGAAATACATTAAATATGTTTGGCTACTATCTTCGATCAATTTTTTTGAATTCTTTCAAACATCTAATGTTTTTTTGTATGTTTCTCCAATTTTTAAGGATTGAAAAATATTAGATTTTTCTCCAAGACGGTTGTGTAATATTAGGATCAACACTTATTCGCTTTCTTAGTTTTTGGAATATTAAACGTTTTTTCAAATTGGCTGATTTAAGTAAGTTTAAAAATGTGCTGTTAGTTCGAAATCTGAATAATTTCAGTTAAATTGTCAGGGGCTTTCCAGAGTTTTCAATCTGATTTTACATAATAAATTTTTCTAATACTATGTTTGACAGACCTTGCTTTGGATAAAACAATTGTATGTATAAATATATATTATATTTCAAATGAATGACCTTTTTTAAGTACCTTTCTAGTTTATATGTTGGAATGCATTTCAAAATTTTAATAAATCGACATTCACTTCCATGGTAGACGCTTTAATAAAATTAGGAATAAAAGCGTTAATGTCAAATAGTGGTTGTAACAGGTAACATTATGAGCCAACAAAAATGGAAATACCTGACTTGGTCTAGCAGTGATTTTAATATCGCAGTGCCACATGCATCGGTAATGTGACGTTAGTTTAAATTGTATCGTAATTATTTGTAAATGTACATTGAATTGAATGTTTTAATAAATCAACTATTACATTAATATGGATGTTTTTTTAATGTTTAAATGAATGGTTTGTTATTAATTCTGTTATGCAGTAAATCGGTTCAGCAAGCAATCTAAGGGCACAGAACAGATACGTTCTAAGGGTTCAAGTACTTTTAATTTAGCTGCAATCTTATTTCTTTACAATTGCTGAATCTATGGAAGGGGTTGTGGGCATAGCGATTATGTTATATAATATTAACATTCCATGTAAATGGCAAGCTAGCAAGTAGGGCAAATCCCTACTTGCTAGCTTGCCATTACATCACATCATGGTAAAGTATTTACCTAAAAGTTGGGTAAATACTTTACCATGATGTTTTTCTGATAGCTGGACAGTGATAAACAAAAAGGTTTCAACCCACACGACAGCCATTTTGACATAAACACTATCGAAGATTTCTGAGGCCTGTCAATAATAAGTTGACACTACTTCTTAACTATGGTATATACAAATTTGAAAATTTGCATGTGGCTAGGAGAATATCTATTTAATATAAAAATGTTAAGAGAATATCTATTTAATTTAAAAAATTGAAGCATAGTGATTTAGAGGTTATTTAAATAAATATGATATCTTTAAAACCTTTATTATGATATCCCGTGAAACGAAATGCTAATTGGTATCAACTATCAACTCTTAAGTTAATACCTTTCGGCAAATTTACTTCTTGTGATTGTTTAAAATTTCAATGGAATAAAAATAAATAAAAGTAATAAATTTTACATTATTTTTATTTTTACGAAAAGTAGTCAGGAAAGAAAGACTATTTTGATTAATAAAACAATTCAGCCTTAATTGTTTTTTCAATAACAATATGTAACTCTTCTTTTTATTTTACTGTAATTTTAACTTAAAATAATTAATTTAAAATAATCATTATTTAATTTTTTTTATAGCTGTACACAGCCTTATTTACTGTCATAATGACCTTTGTATAATAACTTACATATTTTGACTGTCCCATTTTAAAACCTCGAAATCAAATATCTCCAAATCCTTTAACATCATCTTCGAAATCCCCTCCTTCCTTATTAAAAAAATTATAAAATTCTTTTGCATCATTGGGTACTAATTTAGCCATACCCTTCAAGTCTTTTATTTTGCTAAACTTTTTCCATTAAAGAAGATTGGCAGTTTAAGGTCTTTGAATGGTGTTTGCCTAGCTTTTACGAAATTTGAACATTTGCAGAATTTTAAAAAAAAAAATAGTTTAAGGAGATTTTTGTGCATTTTTATTTCAGAGGTCTTGAGCCAGGAAATTTTGTTTTCCAAGTGCATTATCGTCACAAGTTTAATGCTTTATTTTGACCACCACCAGAATCAGCCCTCCACCAAATTAAATTGAGTATAAATTTTTTTTTTGAAACATGGCTTGCTTACACAATCAGCGTGCTTCTTTTTGTATGAATCGTGTATTATTTATGTATTTAAATAAGGTGCGAAATATTTTCACTAGAGGTGCGCAAAATGTATTATTGAAAAGAAAATAGTGATATATATCATTTGATTGGAAATATTTATATCACTCATTTTTATCTTTAGCTCAGTATCCAAGTACTCGTGTTATTAACGAAATTATTTATTGCGTATATGTTGAACAATGGTCATGTAAAGTGGTAATAAAAAGGAATGACTGAATATTATACGCTATTGTTTGAAAATAAAGATATATTCTATAAGAATATCTACTTGATTTTGATTAATACTTTGCAGGTTTAGGATTTAGGACTGTCAATCTAGATTTAAATTATACATAAAATAATTTTAATGGTAACTATATAAATTGGAATAGGTTGGCATATTTAAAAGATTTTAAATTAGAATTTTGAAATGAAACAAAAAAGTGTTTGTTTGCGTAAACAAACACTTTCTTATTTCATTTCAAAATTGTTGAGCGAACTAAAGTATACTTACTTTATGTAAATTATATATTACTAAAATTTACTTTATATAATACAGCGTTCACATTCGATCGCGAGTAGCTACGTTGTCTATATAGATCCGGTTGCATATTTGACCAAATAGACAGATCGTTCTCTTTCTCTTCCGTGTATAGTAAAAATATAAACTTTTATATCTATACAACGCGACAAATGAGTGAAATTATTCTAGAATTGGGAGACCTAAGCACATAAATAAAAAAAATAAACTTTACAGGAATAACATAAAAACTTAATAAAAGTTTGCATATGAGTGTTAAATCTACTTTAATTTCAAATAATTACATTAATAAAAAGTTAAAGCTCAATTTTTTTCTGGATATCATCTAACAAGACTTTTAGATAATGTTATATGTGCTGTGTAGGTTATCTGATGTGAAAAAAGTTCATTTCACACAAAGCTGATATTATTTAAATATAAAAAAGAAAAAAAAAATTATATAAAAAGGTTAAAAATCTTCTACAATATCGGGATCTGTATTTGGTATGTTATCTTGGGTAGGTAAATATGTATGAAAAGCATGAAAGACCCTCCGGTATTAATGGAAGTAACGATAAGAAGTGTTTTTTTTTCTTTTGATATTGGTAATGGCTTGTCTGAAATAATCGGTATGTGAGCGGGAATAACAGAGTCGTTCTGTTTTAAATCCAAGAATTGGAATGACACATCTCTATCCAAGACATCTTTATATAAAATCATGCCAAAATAATTTTCATAACGTAACCATCCTTTATCAAGCCACTTGAACTCTCTCTATATTTTTATTCTTTAAAATAATGACCCTTTCAAAAAGAAAGAAAAGTCTAAAAAGTTATTCAATTTCATTTCACACACCTTAAATTTAGACCTACTGTATTTTATAAGCTCAATCCAGTCATGCGGGTGGTAAATCTGCAATTTGGTTTTCTTCTTTGTTTCTGTTATGTCATGATCAGTATCCATTTTTAAATGACCATGCTCAGGAACCATAAATTTGTGGTAAATTTTTCCAATTCCTGCATTCTGAAAAGCGCACGTAAACATTGAACTGACGCGAGAATAGTGTTTTAGGCCAGCACATGTGTCAGAATAGAATACATCATGTCTCGTGTTGCTGGGTACATATATTTGCAAATGTTTATAAAGGCAGGATGCGATCTGATTTACACCTCGTGCAGTGACGGTTTCGTACCATACATAACACACAGCTTTACCTGTCTTGTTGTCATGTACAGTTAGATTGAAGAGCTGCAACAGGCGTTTATAAAATTCAATTGAAGAAGTTAGTGCTGGTGTCGGTAGACATTGTTGCAAATCAAACGTGTAATTAAAGCCTGTATCTAAAGCTTTCTCAGAATAGCCCTAATCCCTTGGT
Source organism: Druceiella hillmani (assembly GCA_039881145.1). Taxonomy (NCBI): domain Eukaryota; kingdom Metazoa; phylum Arthropoda; class Insecta; order Lepidoptera; family Hepialidae; genus Druceiella; species Druceiella hillmani. The sequence goes on along the minus strand of JAYKKI010000033.1, from coordinate 2,839,254 downwards.
TTTCTTTATTTTTAGTACACTGTATTTTTATTTTGAATTTATTACAAGTGAAACATATTTCTGTTCGGGGCTGTTTAAAAGATAGCTTTAATTTGTGGAATTGGCTGTAAATTTATATAGAGGGTGGTTTTTCACAACCCTCGCGGTATAAGTTGTACATTCCTTGTAATGTTAAATGCAAGGGTAAATATTTTTTTGAAGTGCTCTTCCTTGTATAGTGGCTTTCGTATGATGGAAACGATAAACTGTGCCATCTGAGATATATTTCTGGTACCATCTGAGATATCATTCTTCGGTACAATGTTTTTTCTACGCATATCCTCTGTTTGTGTGCCGCTTGTTGACAATCTTTTTTTTAAAGCCATAGTTTTAATAAAGTTATTACTTTCTGCCAATATTATTAACAAACACCATTTTTAAATGGATTCGCACTTACCATGGTTAAAAAATATTTATAAGTTTTCATTCTAAACTTTTGTTTATCTGGGTCAGACATCCGCAACCTCATGGTAGCTTTATCTTCTTTCCATTAAAGATGCCATGTAGACTGTTCTTTTGGAACGTGAACCTAAACCCCAGTATTCAGTGAATATTCACTGAATACTGGGGTTTAGATTCACATTTTCATAATTAACTATAACTATATATAGCTTGCCTGTCACTTGATATATGTTCTTTACATTTCATCCTACATACACGTAACTCTCATTTGCCTGGCTGGAATCAATTTATCCTTTAAGGTTTGATATGATTTTTCAAGGTTTCGCTTGAATTTCATCTCTATTTTCTAAATTCGCGAGCTTTTAGTGGGGGTATCATCTGTAGCTGACCTTTCAAGCATGTGAGAAACTTCTTCACTTGAATTAGAAGAAGAATTATTTTTGATCTCCGGTAACTGAAAACGAGGATCCTGCACAGAGTCATTGCTGAAAAAGTCCCATTCTTCTAAAGATGCAGTAGTTTTAAAATGATCAGTAGATGTAGGTAGTGTGAACTAGCCAGTAGATGTATACGCGGTAGGTTCCACAGGCTTTTGTTGGATATCATCATCTGGAAAGACATTGATAATTTCATTGAACTGCAAACAAAACATGCTAAAAATATGGTTTTATTTCACTTAAAATGTTGATATATTTTAATCATAATTTATTTTCATAATTAACTATAACTCACCATTTAATACTTTGAAGCTATCATATCCTCCGCCTAATGATAGTTCCACTAACTTTTGTCCTCCTGTAAACTCACTTCACTATATGAACACGGAAACAATAATCCTTTACAAAGAACAGTATGGCACTAACATCTTGTGCAAAAGAATTAAAATCAGAGAGATAGAAAAATAGTTGTTAATGCAATAAATTAATTCTTAAGTACCCACTTGTTTACAAAAACATTTATCCTCATTAGCTAACAGTCTCAAGTGTTTCCGATAACATAAGTCAATACACACATCCATTGGCGACCAAGCTTAAAATGTTATTTTGCACTCAAGTCGACTAGTGACTTTTAAAGTTATGAAAATATATTGGCATTTTTCAGACATTCATCGCTTCCGAGCTAGAGGTATCCAGTATACCTTATTTTATACATGTTGATTTCATGTGAGCGAGTGATAGATGTGATCATAACATATGAGCTATATCTTTTATATCTCTCACTCATGAGTTATACCACTCTTAATTTTTAGAATGAATTCTCCTAACAATAATTCAACTTATACTTAGGTAATAAATTAATAAAATCAACAATTTCTTTGAGTTTTTCTTCCGATATATTATTATGCCTATCGGTTCATCTTCCGATATATTATTATGCCTATCAATTCCTGCTTGTCGATTAAAGACTATCGGTTGTCAATTCCTGCTTGTCGATTAAAGCCTCTCGGTTGCCAATTCCTGCTTGTCGATTAAAGGTTGATCTTTCCTTAATTTTTCCAAAACGATATTTAAAGGTTTCTAATTTAAAGAAAAAAGTGTCGAGAAAGTTTTTCTTGCAAGCAGGCTGATTATTTAAGAAGTATTCCTTTGTAACGATCTTCTGTTTTTATTTCGGTACGACCTCTTGGTGGGAATTTCTTTACAGTTACCTTGTAATATCGCACAACGTGCTTCATATGATCCAGCTGATAAATATTGCCTCTCACCTGTGCGCCCGTTAACTTCTCTATGCATTTCTTTGTGTATATACAATCGAAATTTACCCCTGTAAAAGATTTTTCCTGAACTGTAACTCCCTTGTAGTTATATTCTTGATCCATATTCAATTTTGCCTTTTTTTCAGTACAGTTTTGTTCTACATGTTTTCTTTTTCTTCCTTTCTAAGTCCTTCTTTATTTCTTTCTTGTCTTTCTAATTCAGTTTGATTGTCGTCATTTGAAAATTGTCTTGCAGAAAAAGAATCATTATTTATTACAAGAAAAATAATACTTCCTGTATTGTTCGGAGTGTATGGAGCAATACCAACATTTAATGTAAACTGTTCACATTTAATGTGTCACATTTCCACTGATTTCAATAGTTTGTCCATTTTCTATAGTGTCAATTCTTGAAATATTTACAGGCAATTCTGAGATAATGTGGATACATCTCGGAATCATTCAACTGCATACTGCAGGACAAGTCGCTTAGCAACATTATTACATTAAGATTTTGATTGTTTTGGGTTGAATTTATATTACCTCTACTACTAAAATTTATAATTGATAACAGTTCAGAATCAAAAGTAAGAATTATGGGATTATCATCTTCAACTTTTGAATTTATTTGGGGTTCAGTTACGATTGGAACTGAGAGAGTCTCAATAGATTCAGGATATTCAATCGGTACCTTAATTTTATCGTTTGCCACAAAAGTCTAAGCTCAACAGGCACTCGATAAAAGCCATCAAATTATTATTTAAATATCAATTTTATCGGACTTCAGATAACCAGACGTAGGGATGAATTAATTCGTTTCTAGTTTACTGTGCATTCGTGGGTTAAACAGAAGGTTAATAAATTCAGTGCTGAGAAAATTACTGAAATATCACTAATGACGTCTCGCGCACCTAACTTTTGTAGATACTATAAATACGCGATCCAAAACATTAATCCAAAATACGCTGTTTTTTCTCAAAGCGGGCGCCGATGATCGCATCGTTGTCTATCAACTCGATGCTCGTCGCGTTTTCCCGTGAGAGGATAGACGTCGCTTCGACGAAAGGTTAGATCTCGGGCATGTTTTTAAATAAGGTTGCAATTTCTTTTACATTTTTTTCGTCATGAAAGTGCTCTCAGATGAAATAGCGCATTACCGTCGAAAGAAGATGTTGAAAGTACAGTGGCGGAGTCACCTGGTAGCGAAAGAGAAGGTAATGTGGCGTTCGATGAAGTGGAAAGGGATCTTCAAAGGGTGGATGCTGGGAAGAATAGCTTCAACAAATATCGTACGCGCTGCTGGAGGTCCGACACGTGCCGTATGAGATATGTTAGATTCATTATTAGTATTTGAATAATTTAGGACTGATGACATACCTATTTGAAGAAATTGTGAAATGGATTAATTCCGAGATTAATTGGCGATATTTTCGATTCAATGATAAAATATTCAGATTACGACAAAAGAAGATTCCTTAACACCTATTAGGAATATATTGGATATGCTCATAACTCAGTGCCGAAAAAATTGCGCGTCTGGAACTTATGTTACTACCTACGGCACAGGCGTTCAGAAGCAGATATAAATCTCGAATGTACATACCGAACGAACCTGCAAACTATGGCGTCAAGTTAGAAACGTTGTCTGACAGTGATACGAAATATGTGGTCAATTCTTCACCGTATATCGGTAAAGGACCCAATACGGGATGCGTGCCTTTGGGAGAGTACTTTGTGCATACTAGGCCCGAATAAAAGATATCTATGGATAACTCTATAATACAAGCGAAGCAATTAGTCCTTACAAGTCCAGAGTGGTGGGAACGTGTGCGCTACTAAAAGAGAAATACGTGATGTAATAAAGAATAGTAGATTTTAAAATGTTGGTACTTCTATATTCTGTTATGATGATCCTCTTATATTCCTTTCATATAAGTCTAAACCAGGAAAAAATGGTATAATATTTATCTTATGATCAACAGCAATGTCGTTTATTGTCGTAATGACTCGATTGGAGCAGATAATACATTATGTGTCGTCGTGAATTTATGAAAAAGTTGCAATCACAACTTGAAGAGCCACGGTTTAAAATAAGACTACAGATTTGACACAATGCTTACACACATAAAGGATGTATTAGGTATCAAGATTGAAGGTCAAGATTAAAATGAAGGTCGGTCGATCTCCAACGGGACCCTGATTAGGGAAATCTTATTTGGTTTCCCTAATCGAGGTCCTGTATAAGATAGAAAGATTGGTGGTCAATGAAGACATAAAAAGATCCTTTGACGAAATCTATTTGCTCAAGGTTCAACACGGTAAGTTGTGATAAGCCCCGACTTACATTATTGGGATAATATTTTTTCCGAACTATTATAATCTCCTACATTAAATTTTATAAACAGAAGAGAGAGAATAGTAAATTATAAAATTATTCTCGCAAATTCTGTAACAGTGGTTTTGAAATCCGGCTGCCAACTCATCCCCTGCGAACAAAACAAACATTTCGTATTAATTGATGAATCATAGTTATTCAGGTGTAAATGTTCACGTTGACGGAATTTAAAAATACTTTCTTATATTATTTGATAATAATAAATAAACAAAAATTACGACATAATTTGTGGTTATAAAAATAATTATACACGTGTAAATGACAACGTTCACGGAATTTAAAAAATACTATATCTTATTTGGTAATACAAAATTAAACTACGAACGATACTTACAGAGTTTCACATTTTGGAAGCTTGAAAAATGAAAGTTCTTTGGTAGTCTTTTGACTGTTATGACAGCCTGTTACAATACACGCCATTACTATGAACTATAATACAATAAAAATAACTTATTGGTACGTAAATGAATAGGAAAATACTTATGAAAAACAGTATTAAATATAAAATTTTTCCGTGGAAAATATATGCGCGAGGCCAGACAAGAATTTTCAATATTGTACTTTTTCAACACGAAGTAATGCCATGCGTGTGTTATATGCTAGACAGAGAGAAAAAGTATTGCGCCCAGCCGGAAACCCGCAAGTTGAATACGTCTAAACTCCCTCTGCTGAGGAATCCGACATTAGCGTTTCAAATTTTCACTTCCCTCTTATTATTACTCAGTGCTTACGGCGACCTTATTTCATTGCACGCATCTGCGGCGTACTTGCTTGACCGCGAATTAGCAGTCTAATTTTTTATTATTCACAAATTCTTCGTGTTAGAATAAAATACTAGCATGCTATGAAGTGTTATAGTTAAGTGTTTATATATTATAAAATGTCTGAAGACGTAATACTATAAATACTAGAAATAATAATATTTTCGGGAAAGGATTGGTTTGAAAACGATAACTGTTGCTGTATTAAATACATTTGTAGCGCCTGCTACTTCACCTTGTAATGAAGAGCATCCTGCTATTATCCTCAATGATAAAGCAAATGAATACCTGTATTAAATAAAATTTCTTATTTTGACTACAATATTTCAGGCCCCTCTGGAATTAACTTCAAAGATGGTGATTACGTTTTAGTAAAATGTAAGCAATGGAAATTGGGATATATGTATGCGGGTATCTGTTTTAGACATGAGGAAATAGTGAAATACTCATACAATTTCTAAAAAATTGTAATGATACTGCAAGTTTAAACTAAACGTAATTAATAAATTACCGCGCCCTTATATTATATATATATATATATATATATATATATATATATATATATATATATATATATGTATATGTATATATATATATATATATATGTGTATATATATATATGTATATATATATATATATATATATATATATAACGTAGTCAGTTGTGGTCGAGTATTCTTAAGCTTAAATCACGTATATTGATGAAAAATATACTTTAAAATATATTTTAGTCCCCTTTGTGCATCCAGTAATCTCACAGAGTTGCGTTATACAATTATTGTTTCTGTAAAATTTGGATTAATTGATCTCTTATTTTAGTAACATATACATATTAAATCTATACTAAATGCATTCATTCAATTAATTATCAAAGGAATTAAATGAGATCGATCGGCACATCAAACATTTAAATCTATTCTAATTCATTTCGCTGCTAATTTTTAATTAATTCGGCGACGAACCATTAGTAGTGAAATTTAAAAGAAAAGAGTTCTAATTATGTGGATATTTTGAAAGTTTTCCAGACTCAAATGTGCTGACAAACTGATAAGTGTAAAGAACACATCGGTTCTATCTGTAAACTAATCACGCATCGCTCCTCCGCTGCGCGTTCCCGCTGTGTTTGATAGCACTCGCAGCTCTGTAGTGCTCGCTATATTAGATTTCAAGTATCCTCCTTTGTAATACTCACGAAGCCGAAACGAATTCAAAGCAGGGAAAATCCGTTAAACCGTTCAGGTCAATAATGTTATGTTATGATATTACAAAAAAAAATCAAATGCGCGCTAGTAACCCTTAGGCGTGGTGGAAGTAAGACTTCTTTGACGGCTATGGTAGTAACTATATGATCAACTGTGTAATTACTTTGCAAAGTAATAACTACCGTTACCAAATATCTTCAATCTTGATTTATTTATTCCCATCCGTTAAGGAATTACATTGTTCATTTCTAGAATACATCATCAGACTCTGGCTGAGTTGATAGTGTAGTTATTTTGTAAAGTGACTATTATCAGTAGTCAATATCTTGAGTTACGGTTGATTTATTGCCATCCATTAAGGAGTTACATTGTTCATCTCCAGAACTCATCATCAGACTCTGACTTGGTCGACGGTGAATTTATTTTGTAAAGTAAGAATTACCAGTAGCGAATATCTTGAATCACGGTTGATTTACTACCACCCATGAAGGAGTTACATTATTCATCTCCAAAACTCATCATCAGAACCTGAACTGGCCGAGTGTGAAGTCCTTTGGCAAAGTAACAATTATTAGTAGCAAATATCTCGAATCACTCTATATTTTTTGCCATCCGTAAGGAGTTCCATTGTTCATCTCCAGAACTCATCATCAGAGCCTGACCTGGCCGATGGAGAAGTTAATTTATAAAAGTAACAACTATCAGTAGCACATATTTTGAATCACGGTTGATTTTCTACCATCCGTAGAGGAGTACCATTTTTCGTTTCAGAATTTCATCGTCAGATCATCATCATATTTATAAGGGACCATTTCGCTAGTATACACTATAAAAGAACATAATTAGTAAACTAGTATAAATGTGTTTATAATACAGTTACTCACGACATTTTATACTCTCTCTATGCTTTCAAGTACAGGAAGCGTAAGCAAATTATACACTTCACTGAACATTATTTCCGTCCGACAACAAATTTGAGTTACTCACAAGTCGCGCCTAAAGGAATTTAACTTCAATAAAAATATGGCCCCAATTAGCGCCACGCGCGATCTACGGCGAATATAGAGTCCGCGAAAGCACTCAATTCGTACATATATAAAACTTTTTAAATACGAGTATGATTTACAGTAAGAGGTTTCCGTACACGTACGTATATTAACCTATTTACAAATATTAATATTATTTCACACCGTGTGTATCTTAACTTTCACAGTTTTTGTATACATTTAAAATACAAAATTGTTTTAGCAGTTGATTTAAGTCACTTTTCTAGGGTTTCTATAAACTTTTCACAGACTCAACTACACGCCAAGTTGGTCGACTGTTGCTTGTTAATTACTAGAATCTATTCAGCTCTGATAATTTTCTTTTTAATTCTGTTACCTATACTCTCTGATAATTTTCTTTTTAATTCTGTTACCTATACATTATTGTGAATGCTTATCAAGCTTAAAAAAAACTGTTTAGCTCGTAGTAGGTGGAAACACGTAACTTAACAAAAATGGTCACTTTAAAGCTTAATATTTTGTAAACGGATATCTGTATGGTGGTCGTAACATACTCTCAACGTTTTTGATTTATTCAACGATGCTGTACACAATGACAAATATAAAAAAATATTCACCCTCCCCCCAAATATTGTATTTAGTAACTTTGTAGGCATTGTAAATATGTACAGCCATGACAAATTTCAGCTTTATAGCACTAACAGCCTGCGAATAAAACTGCTCTGACATACATATGGACATGGCGAGATTATAAGGGTTCCTAGTTTGGCTACAGAAACGTAAAATGAGATTAGTCGTATTAAAGAAGACACTAATTACTTTTGTGGACCACTTTCAAGAAAACTGACATGTCTATATAAAACAAAAACGTCAGTCACGTCAGTCAGTCTGCAAGGGAGAGTACACATTGATTTAAATAATAGAAATAAAGACTCACACATATGCTATTGGTCAAAAGTTTAAGACCTTTTGAGAAAATTTTTTGTTAGTCCTAAAGGCAATAACACACTGGCACGTTTTATTATTAGTATATAATATCGAGACAGTATTTTTTTGTTTAGTTGGTTGGTTATGATATACTTAGCGCGTTGGTTCAAAATATCAATGAGTGTGATGCAGGAGTTAATAAAATAGTGACACTTTTTCATTTAATTTTGTTTTTATTCTTTTATATTGTTCAAAGTCAGCGATTGTTTATACTCGTTGAAACAGATACTTCACATATTTAGCGCTTTTAAAGTTACTTTATATTTACTTATTCTGAATTTGCTATTTTTTCAGTGAAGGCGTTCTGAAAATAGAAAAGATAATCGCAGTGGGCACCAGAATCAAAGTGAATCTGAATTATTGCCTCTCAACTTAAATTATCTACAAAACAAAAAAAGAACTGTAGAGTACCTACAATACAGTAAGAGGTATAAGAAAAGTGCTTTGAACTAATAAATATTTGTTTCAAAAGAAAATATGTTACCAGGCTGTGTAGTGCCAATTGTCAAGTACGGCGGTGGCTCCGTGATGGTTTGGGGTTTTTATAAGATCAAGGAATAGGAAATTTGTAAATTTGTGTGAATCAGAAAAAAGGAAGAATATACACGTAATAAAATTTTACTTCCGAGTTGTAAAATTAATGGTAATGGATTAATTTTACAGCAGGATAAAGATTCAAAGGAAAGCACTAAATTTTTCCTGCAATATTTTGAAGAGAAGTAGACTGAAGGTATTACGTAATATGATATGGTCACCTCAAGCCCCGATTACAACCCGATCGAACTTTTATACGAAGATCTCGACAGAAATATTCGTTACCAGTGTCCCTCGTCGAAAGAAGACATGCAGAAGTCTTTAAATAAAAGCTGGAACATTACAAGGGACGCGATTAGTATATTGATTGCTCATACGCGGAAATTAGTATAAACACTAAAAAAAAATAAACAAGATTTTTATGCAAAAAAAATAAGTTTGAGGCCCTTTATTTAGGTAAAATTGTTTAAATATCCAAGTTATTGGTAATTTAGAAATATTCAGTTATATTTCATTTATTAGTGTATGTGTCGTGTGATGATTAGATCTATTTCTATTTTTACCTTCAAGCTTTTAGGTTTTATTTCGTCCTTGCAACATGATTAATTCACTTATACCCAACGTTGCGTGAACGCAACGTTTCATTTTTAAATTTTTTTTAATTAAAAAAAAATGTAATCTATGATTTAAAAAGAAGCGTATTTTATATAACAGTTTAACATATTGTTATTTCGAAAAATTATAAATAAACATAAATCTCACTTTTTATTCCTATGAAAATTTATTGATACTTTCTTTATAATAAAAAGGTGATTGTACAACAGACAAACAAAAAGTTTTTGTTACTTCTGGACTTTTGCGAACTATTGTGTGCACGCAACATTGGGAGTTGTGCGTAACCAGATACCTGTTATAAAAGAAGGTTTGTTTGTTCTGTTAGCCGAAAAGAGTATAATTGCTAGTCTTTTGTTGAATGTCATACTGTATACCATTTTTTAGTTTTCGTTATTTTATACGTATTTTTTAATTGTAACGCATAACATTATGAATTGGTGATGACTAGTCAAGATGTTATGAGCATATTAGAAGAAGAGGATGAATTACAACACGCGAATTAGATTGATGCAGTGTACATTCCACCGACAGTTAACGATCTCACAGACGAAGAAGATATCGATGACGATGCATTATGCGCTTATGACGTCAATATGTTTCATGCTGTTTGGCCGGGACTTAAGATTGACCTGCAGAAAATATACAATATGAACCCGCTCCTTCGACATGTAGAAAGTCAAAAAAGACACCAATGTGTATCCCGAAATGGAAATGAGAGCATACGACTTATTCAAAAATATCTGTCAGTGAAGAAACAGCTAAGGTTCTAAATATTGAAGAGCGTGTTGGTGGAAAAACACCCTATGAAGTTTTTTGTCTGTGCTTTTAAGATGAAATTTGGGAACAAATTGTAATTTATTTAAAAAATGTATGCTATTGAACATATCGTCATTCATTTACTCTCAATGTAGCATATCTCAAACATTTTTTTGGTGGTATACTTTGTAAGAAAATGTACGAATCCTAACAAATTCGATTCTGTAAAGCAAAAGATTCATTTATTTGACAACTTGAACTTCGATAAAAATGATAAATTTGCCAAGTTACATCCTATTTTCGACATCGCAAATAACAGGAATATGCCATTTGGAATATTTTCCCATACTCTATATTGACGAAGATATGGTGGACCATATGTTGGACGTCACGGCTGCAAAATGTTCATTGAAGGAAAATCTGTTAGATTTGGATTCAAATGGTGACGTTTACGTGGCGCAGGTAGGTATATATATAAAATCATCTCATATGGCGGTAAAAACAGCAACGACGCTAGAAGTTAATTAGAGCTTGGAAAAAAAATAGTTTTAGACCTTTTATGTGTAATTGAAGTTCGATACAAAAATCGCATCTTTTTTTATAATATTTTTTCTACGTATAAGCTGTTTCGTCTTCTGCAAAAGAGAAGCTTCTATCCCACTCGAGCTATTTCAGAAAATTTAATAAACAATAATACTTTGAAATCTGTAAAAAGTCTACAAAAAAAAAGAGTATCGTTTGATTATCGCTTTGAAAAAAAAACCAAGTTTTGTCGGTTCCTTGGAATGATAATTCTATTGTCACTGTAGCCATTAATAATGCTACAATAGAACCATTAGCAACTGCGAAACGCTACGACAAAAAGCTAAAAAAGTTGGTGAGTGTGCAACAGCCTCGAGTAGCAGATAATAACAAAAGTATGAGAGGTGTGGATCTCCACGACGACGGAATAGCTAATTATAGAATTCGAGTCAGAGGTGAAAAATGGTGGTGACCATTGTTCATCAATGTGATTGACAGTGTTTTAGAGAATTTGTGGAAGTTTTACAATGTTGCAAATGAACACAGCATGACCGAAATAGAATTTAAACCCTATGTTGCTGTAACTCTAATGAAAGCTATAGAAATACAGAATGAGGTATATGCTAAGACAACAAATTATACCAGTACATTGAGAATCCAAAACCCAAGTTTTGAACGGCCGTTAAAAACGCACTGCCTCTACAATACGCAGATATGTAAAAAATGTCTAGTACACCTTTAATATATGACTGTTTGACTGTTATTTTATTTGTACTTTTGTTAATATATGACTGTTATTTTGTTTGTACTTTTGTTAATATATGACTGTTATTTTGTTTGTATTATGACTGTTTCAAAACATTTCCCTGATATTAATAATTTAGCCTTCTTATAGTAGTATGAACATTATATCATCTTGAAATTTAATGTTCCCAACGTTGCATACGCAACATTTTTTTGTAGATTGACAAGTTACTGAAGAATTTTTTCAGTTAAATTACCTTAATCTATGTATATTTAACTATAATAAACAAATTTATATTTAACTATATATGTAACAATTGTATATTTAACTATAATAAAAAAATTAATTTTGTCTTTTTTTCGATCCTTAGGAATTAATGGGTTAATGTAGTCTCAAACTTTATGGTCGGATCTTATACATACTATACATACATTAGAAAAATAGTATTTACATTACAATACACGTTAGAAAATAACTTGATTGTCTGTTTATTTAGTTATGTTTGCATAAAGAAATCCCCATATATTTGAAAGAATATTACTTTTAATTTGAAATAGTGCGAAGTCTCATGAGATGTTTAATACTTCACGTTCTAGGGCCATTGTGATCTAATTACGGATGAAACCGTTTTATTTAGCCGACACTGCCCGGACCGAAATTTCAGAAGAACCGTTCAATCGTGACGGTCAGCCGACGTTGACGCCGTTACTTCGTAGTTCGCACAACCTTGATATTCAACGTTGGGAAAGAACCTGTCTCTTTCCAGAAACACGATAATGACCGACAATATACGAATAGCGTAATGCTCATTCGTTACAACATTCGCGCCTGCCATTTTAATTGTAGTCTTGCAGCGGTGCGTTGCTTGGCCTTTGGGGCCTATTGTGTTGTTTTTAATTTTATTTTTGGAAGTTTTTAATTCAAATATCATTAAAATTTTTAGCAATGTAGGTCAAGCTGGGAAAAAATGCGTTTGGCGATTGAAATATTAGGCTACGTGAGAATTGTGTGTAATTATTTGCGAAATTAGAGAGATCAATACGAATGAAAGTGCGAAAGAGATATTGTAATAAGGTTAGAAATATTTCATTACGTGTGAAAATACTTTTTGTTCTTGTTAAATTTACTAAACATAACACTTCTTACAGTAATATTTTTCCCAAAAGAATCGAGCATGAGTGCACAAAGAATAACGTGGCAATAAAAAATACATTGTTACCTATGATTCTTAGTCAAGATATCATGAAATTATAAATTTAATATCTTGGAACCGTTAGACTATTCTGGCATTTGGTGCCTTCTGACAAACATTTCACATTATTATTAACCTTGAAACATGTCTTCGATGACATCCCACTCGATGAGTTCCACATTTCCACACCCAAACCCTACTCCAATTTAAAAAATTATCTTTTTTCTATGTATTTTTCTCTTTATTTCTATGTACTTACTTTACCAGATACAACTTACTTTAAACATTACTAAGCCATATTTTTCTGCAAAATTCCATTACAATCACTCTTATATTGAAAGACCTATGATGCTGTGACGTACGAACGGACAGATAGACGTAACTAATTTAAAATAATACTTCTTTTTAGGTTGCCTAATAAAATAATGAACTTTTATAACTTCGTCATGCCCGTCGATATCTTAAAGCCTGGCAGTTTCTATGGCTCGAGACCTATATACATGAAATATTACAAAGAGATGTATCAGAGTGATAACTTAATAAAAATATAGCACAATAATAAAAAAAATATATATATTAATGTACCACCCCAAACATATAAAGTAGGGGCTGAATATATTTTTCGCGTAGTCCATCAAAGGAATGTAATTGGAAAGGTCTTTGAAAATGAAATTGCGCTTTAAAATGTTTAGCTTCCAAATGACATGCAATATATTTCAATTCCTCTAAATTTTCCACTACAAACTTAAAAATCAGAAAAAAGTTCTAGCTACTAAGCATTCGATTAGAAATTTCGATTTAAATTTGATTTTGGCCGACTTGCATCAACAATGTCACAAGATACAGGCAACTAACTCTGATCGTTTTCCGATACAAATATAACAATTTTTGCTATTTGGTTACGGAATTCTAAAAAGTACGGAACTATTAGAATTCTTGCTTAGCGTATCTTCAGTAGACATTATATTATGATGCGTTACGATTAAGATGAGAATCAGTCGTAAATTTGCGTAAAGCAACATTCAGTGATAGTGGTCTCCATCAGACAAGTCAGACGCTAGTTGCTGGTCACAAAGTACACAAAGTCACAAAGTGAACAGTTTATTTCAATTAATTTAGGCAGTGGCAACACATTTAAAAAGGCGATCGGCGTTGACTACTTTTTGTAATGTTTTTTAAAAAAGTTAATAAGAACTTCGTCAGATTTTTGTTTCTATTTTTATTTCTATTTGATTAAGATTTCGAGAATTAATTCGTGAATTATATTAAAAATACAATCTATATGCGTTTTTGAAGATATCTTTTTTTATTATGGTCATGGATTGTATTTTATTTTCCACTCTTTCCTGATCGCCAATCCCTGAATTGTTTACTTTTTGTGCTCTTAAAGATATTAGTTTTTTAAAAAATATATCCTATTTCCGTCACGGTAACGAAATTACTACTGAATATAAATGGATTTTGAAAAAAAAATTAGAACAAAAATATACGAGGGGAGGTCAAATATATTTTTCTTTTCCAATATATTCTCCCTTAACCCTATTACATTTCTCAGATCTATTGATTAACTTATTTAATAGCCTCAAATAAATGTTTCCTCTTTATCTTGAATACCAGCTCAGATTGCAGATTTGACTTCATCATCGCTAATTTTTTTTCCACGAAATCACGAATATTTTTTTTCCCTTAATAACCGCTAGGAGCCAAGTTTGGCTGTATCTTGGGTGTTGTAATGTTCAAACATTTGCCGCATTTGTAAAGGGCAATCACAATGGCTGATAAGGTTCTTGTATACATGTACATTGTCGTGCAAAGGCAGCACACCTTTCGATAAGTTCTCTCGCGTTTTCTCCTTCAATGCTTCGTTAAGCTGATTCAGTAGATCAGTGTATTACTTTCTCGTTACAGAAGCACTCCTATTTTTAGATAATGAGCAGGATAACTTTTGTGTTCCAGAAAACTGTGACTATGATATCAGCCTAATTGCGTCACCTAGAATTTCTTTGGGGTTAGGTTGAACTTTTTATGCCACTGCTTGTATTCAGGTTCGTTACGATGAACCCAAGTTTCGTCACTCCCATCAATCCCAATCAAAATTTCATCCTTATTCTCCCCACAGAAATTGAAATAGTTGCGTGAACACTCGATACGTTGCTTTTGCAGGTGCGCGAACATTTTCGGCACCCATTTTTCGCAGATTTTTGACATGCCAAGATGGTTTTGAAGAATATTCAAAACGGCTGTAGAAAATACATCAACTATTTATTCCAACTGTTTCTTATTTAATCAGGCATCTTCCAATGCAAGTTTTCAACTTATTAAACAATATACGAGGAGGTGGTATCTATTGGCCATTTTGGACAGAGGTCCCATTCGTTCGAATTTCTGCCTTGTTTGAAGAGATTATACCACTTGTAAATCATAATTTCACTAGGGCTACAGCTCCCGTGAACCGATAACGTCTCCTTTAATATGACTTGTGGTGTTTTTCCTTGCTTTGCCAGGAACCTAATGATAGTCCGAAATTCGATTTTCTCCGTAGTCGTTGACTACGGAAAAAAAGGTTAATGATATAATTAAGCTGAAACTTGGTACATACGTATACTCGGATTGAGTCTGCCATTAGCAACTATGTGAGTAGTAACCCTAACTCTCGCCATCCCTTCTATTCCGCGAACTATTTTACCAACTCTCGTTTTATAGCCTGAATCGACTATGACTATTTTACTGTATCTCCCGCAAACGAAATCGCAAGCAGTAGCTAGTATTACAATGATCGAGTATTACAATGATGTATCGAAAAGAGCGAGCGCTCTTGTTGAAAATTCCTAGACACGGGCATTTAGATTCAGCCGTCTGTTACAATGTAAACAGTCGGATTGCTGTGCACGTGTTGAAAAAATACGATTACGATACTCACCCGATTGCGCGTGTTACATCGTCGCCGTTTTTGCTGTGAGATAAGAATCACAATTTGTTGCTAAAGCGTAACGTTGTGGAGAGGGGAGTGGCGATGAAATAGATGACTGGATTTAGAATAAAAAGATATTAGGCAAATTGATAGAGTTTTGGTCCATCAAATTATCTTTTTTGGAGACATCGTCAGTACGAGAGTGTTAATTGCGAAGACTTTTAGTTAGTGAGGTAGCGAGGGTTAATAATATAAAAGTTGGAAAATCTTATGTCTCAAAACAGGTGGATAGTTATTATATTTGATATGGAAATAAAACATACTTTATAATAAAACATGGCTACGGCAAAATAAATGTAGTTACATTGATGGGGTGACATAAAAGCACAGGAGCAAAATTATGCTAAAAAAATGCGCCAGCATAAGATGCTTTCCGTAGACGCATATTGCAGTGAGAAGCTTAACATTTAGCAAGCGTGTCTTAAGAAAGAAAAATTGTGAAGGAACTTAATTCTATTTTTAAATGTCTATGCGGTAATGGGGTATCATTGGATATGTATTTCTCAGTGGATGTGCCAAAAATTTATTCAACTTATGCTTGAAGATTCACTTCGTGTAAATCTAAAACTGGGGAAATCCTGAGACTGTAGGATGGTTTGATAGATGGACATGTTGAAATTACAAGGGAGCTGTTTCACTACGAAAAACTAAAAATGATGCTATAAATATCACATAAAATGAAACCGAAAGTTAGTAGTTTTTGTTCGCAGCTTCGCTTTCGCTGTGAATTGTGATAAAGTTTTCGTTCTAAAAATGAAGTTACGAACCGAGTACCATTTTGAACATAATTTGTCAGACTTGACTTTTAACGTTTGCTGTGGTGCAGCGCGATGCGTCGCTCTAGTTATGCGAAGGTAGTTTGGACTAAAATGCCGTGCAATAATCAACCCACGATTTTATTATGATAATGAAACGTGTTTAAAAATTAAATTACTATTTTTAAATATTAAATTGTGAGACAGGACGACGCCACTTGCTGCAACGCTGCTGTTCCAGTCAGAGATTACTGAGCCAGAAATGTTATTTTAATTCTTAAATTCCCTCGTACCTGGTTTGGTGCTTGGCGGTTGGCGCCGACGAAAGTGAATTCAGAAGTCGACCAATTAAGAAGTGTCCTGGAGTTAAGGAAGACAGGTCGTTAAGATATGTTGTCAAGGTAGTGAGTGGACGGGAATTAAAGAGAGCCTCTACCTGTGCGAACAGTGTTTCTAACTCCTCATAGGTTAAATTAGTATTGCCCATAATACGTTTTAAATGATATTTTGTCGATCTTACGCCCGCTTCGCATAAACTGTCCATCGTAGAGGAATACGGGGGAATAAAAGAAAAAGTAATACCACGTAAACGCGTACAAAGTACGCATTGTTTTACTACACTTGCGCTAGAATTCTACCCTTCAAAGTCCAATATTTCTCACGCAATGAACTAAGAATCAATTGTGAATCGGCATGCTTCAGTCGTATGTGTTCATGTTCCATTAATAGCCGCGTAAAATGATGCTTATTATCAAGACGGACTGGATGCCTTTTATTGTATTCATAGTCTGTGTTGATAAGACGACCACTAACTCGAAGCACGCCGTTCCCGTCAATAAACGGTGATAACGGTAATAAAGATGAATTTAATTTTTTTTAAATTCAAGTAATCTTAACTTATTTGGAAATAAATCTCGTTGCTCTAATTTAATGATTGTTACATGCACGGTGAGTCCCATCAAGTGGCAAGATCCCTTTAGTTTAATATTGACATATTTCTGTTTACAATTAGTTATTGAATATTTTCATAAGAATTGAATTAATTGAATTTACATGTACTCGAATAGGTTTTTCTATATTAAAGATTAAATTATTATTATGATTATTTTAGTTTAATAAATTGTTACTTTACCTTTTTTTCTGTAACATTTATACTTATATTTTCTGTTCATGTTTTTACTGAAATTGGTCTCTAAATTCGAAAAACTAAATTTAGAATTAAAGTAAGGCTTACCTAATGTTTTGGACAACCTACGCAACTCACGAATTGAAACTCTACCATCATTAAAACAATTAGTTTTATAATTAAGGTGGTTCAAGTGTTTCATATCCAGTTGTGATAGAAATTTTAGGAATAATTTTACTTATTTCTTTACTAAAATTACTCCGAATATTTTTTGAAGTAGCATTACTGCCGCCTACTGGTCCGACTACCGACCAACCTAGTTTTGAATTTTGTAAGGCTGGTGATTTTGGTCCTAATAGTTTTTGTATAGGACTAATAAACCTGTAAAATACATCTCCTAGCATAATGTCAATAGCAGACGGCTTAAAGAATTAATTATTACTAGTTTAATAGAATTTGATATTGGCAGTGGTGGAGATTCAACTAAATAATTTGGCAAATGACCTGTTAATTTAGGGACTCCCAAATATCTAACGTTATAATTATATACATTAATCAAAGAACTTACGTTAATGTCCATGCTTTCTGAAATGTTAAGTTTAAAGTCGTCGATGCTTGAAATACAAACTGGTTCCGTATCGAGTGAAGTAAAGCTCAATTTGTTTTTATTGTTTAAATGTTATAAATGATGACTGACTGCCTGTATCGAGTTAGGCCCGATCAGTGTAAGGTTTATTATTTAATTTATCGTGTATTTTAACTAATTCTGTACCAAGAAGTATTTGTTTATTGTGACAAATTGGAGATGTAGCAGATAAATACTTTATTGGTACCTTATTTGTATCGGGCGACGCTTTGTGCTTAGTATTGTTTAAATGTAATAATGTTTTATGTCTATGTTTATATATTCGAAAAGATCCGAGGAGACGATATTGTGATGAGTTATGTTCCATTAGAAGACAGTTCAAATAACTTCACTGTTTCTTTTTTCAGGGTTCCAAGCTTTAAATTTAAAACAAATTATGACCTTCCTTGCAAAATCGACAAACATATTTGTTGCGAGGGAATTATTTTCGCTTTACGATATTGCAAAACATTTTAACCATTGTTTTGCTTGGACAGTATCTTTATTAAATTTAAAGTGATCCTATGCGTATTGTTTGCACTATTATTTTTATTAAAGTACAACGTTTCAAGCATATCTGTGTGATTACGTAAAAAAATGGTGAAATAATTTAAGGGAGGATATTCCTTCGTGTTATATTTAACTTCTTCCCACTTAGAAAGGGGAAGAAGTTAAATATACGTTAAGTTTACAGCATCTAATTTAGTTGAACCCATGTATATTATTAATGTATCCCGTTTGTCGGTAGGTCGACCCAGTAAATTAAACAGACCCATTAAAGAGTGTTATTTTTTAGTTATATGATCTATAATAAAACGGAGGCTTCTATGAGATTCATGTTTAAAGTACCAATGCTAAATAATATTTGAGCAACGTGAGTACGTTAACATCATTAGCAAGCAATTTTATAATTGATCGCTTTAAATTGAATTGATTGAATTACTTCTTCCGCTCCATCCTCCAACGAAGATCTTAAATAATGAAATTTATTTATTGTCATATATTAATTAATGAATCAAATATGTCTCTCAATTCAACCGTGCAAAGTAATTACTATCAATTTTAGGTAAATTAATGCTACCACAAGTTTCCAAATTTTTTGAACATTGAATTTCAAGAGATATGTCATTTTTAGAAATATCGTAATGAAAAGTTTTAACAATTTATTTAGCAATATATAATAAATTAGCGAAAATCGTTTCAATGGATTCCCGTTGCGAGACTTTTTCGTTAATATCAGAATCCAAAGTGTCAATCTGAGACTGACCTGAATTAAATACTCCATACGCTGTTTCTAAATAGAATTTTTTAACGTAAGTTTACTAAATTGCAACTTCTATAAATCTCGAGGCGATATACCTGGTAGAGTAGAAATGTATTCTTTAAATTTAGTTAATCGGACTTTTATAATACCGCGTTTTCTAATTAAATCTCGTAATAACCTTTAGTCTTCTTCACTTAGTGATACATCGTCTAATTTATTCGTATTCATTGTTAAATTATGAATTAGATAAATAATGATAAATATAAAATCGAACCCGAGTCCTCGGTGAGCAATCCACTATACCGCCCGATATCAGGAATCGAAAATTAAATTGCAACTCGCGCGCAGGTGGATCGACGCGACTTACCTGAAATAATTCGGCGGTATAAATCAGCATAGATTGGAAATAATATTCATATGTTCCAATAATGTTACTTTCAGTTGAATTAAAAGTAAAGCTATCATTAAATTTTATTGAATATTTTACAAAGTAATCACTGTTGGCAGTATCGGTTAGTAATTAACTTTAATGCATATTAAAGTAATAAAGTAAATGAATATTAATCAAGGGTAGGTACAATGATAAATTAATTGACCTTGAGGTAGAAATGTGCAAATAATTTCTTTCAAATATTTAATGAACTTACATGAACTTACATGGGGCACAATGATGGAAATTAAGGAGAATAATAAAAGGAAATGAAGGAAAAGGTACTTCTCTTTTGTTAGTTATTAAATTAAGACGTAGCTCTAGATTGAGAAGTCGACCTCCCCGATCGGGAACTGCGGGTTCGTGTCCACGGTCGCCACTCATGTTCGCGCCAATTAGGGTTTACGCGACCAAAGAGAAACTCGATGTGGAATATTACGTGTAATGTGTAATTATGCAACGTAAGGTAAGATTGTAAGTATAAAGTTCATAGTGTGAGTACGAAGGCACGACCGCGATGATGTTGCCTCGTGCCTCGGAATATCCTTTAATAATAGTATTAAACTTGTTTATTATATATAGAATCACAGAAGTCATCTGAAAACGATAAGAATACATTTTTTTGTTTATGCGTTGGCCAAAATTAGTGCGGTATTATATCGAGAAAAATAGTAATCGATCTTATTGAATATAAAGAGATTTTACACGAATGAATACGAAAATGGATTTTTTGGAAACTAAATAATACTCTATGGTTTTTATGGCATACTAGCTGTGCCCGCAACCTCAATCTTGTGTTTTTTCTTCTTATTTCTCTCAGATATCTGAGAATAAAGTTTACTAAAAATAGATAGATTTGGCAGCTAAATCGGTTCCGCCGGTTCCGATATTAGCTTGCGCAATGAACGTAAACTGAAGATCGACTACCGTTTTTTATTTGTGAATCTATTGAAATAAAACGAAATGTTAAGTCTAATGTTAGTCCAAACTAATCTAAATACATCACTGAAAGCTACATACAAAGCTGTTCAGCCGTTGCTGAGATTAGCGTGCACAACGAAAGTGCGCACTGGAAAACAGACAAAAATTGTAAAAACTGTAGTTATAGGCTTAGTAGCGTGTATTTAAGAGGTAGCATTTAATTTTATTTAAAAATATTTAAAGTACAGACCCTGTTTTTGCGATTTTATTATGTTTATAAATATAGATTAAAGTGCTTTTATACGTATGGAGACTTCACATGAAGAAATGACAGCAGTGTAACCAAAATTTCATTAATTTATCACCAGATCATACTGATAGCTCTTTCTACAGTTTCTATTAAAATAAGGTTTTTTTACATATTAACTCTACGTTTATTTAGTATTTCCATTCAGCCTAGACCTAATAGATGACCGAGAAGTATATAAGATCGGGCGCAAGCCTCGACAAAGGTACATTTGAGAATTGAAAGAAATAAAAGTATTGAATTTTCATAAGAAGTATTAACAACCATTAAAGAGAATCAAAGTGGGAAACTAAAAATAGACGATACGATGACCTGTAGTGTCACAACCAAACTTTTGGTTTCTTTTTACTGTTGGGTTTATAAAAGGGATTGGGATCATAAAGCTCGTCGCAATGCGCGTGCCTTCCACCAAACCCAAGGACGGAGGTAATTTACTTCAGTAAATGCGATGAGTTCATATTAGAAATTTTTATTATTTGTTTCAACAAATAATAATTAGTATTGCAAATTATTTACTGTGGTTGATTTATAATTAGTTCCATAAGTAAAAATGGTATAAAATATATAAACACTTATTTATTTTCATCCATTTATCGTTACATTACAGGTAACCTATTCGTAACGATAAGCCATCGTTTAACAATTTAAAACAAAACAAAGTGTATATTAAACAATACAAAATTATACAAGAACTACAAAAGATAACGACGACACATTTCGTCAAATTTACTTTCACTCGTCATAAACAAATCGCACTCTGGTGCGACCGCAACCAGGTAGTTGAACAGTTGAATACTGCGGGCAACTGGAGAGTTCTGATATAATCTGTTCTAGAGAGTGTTGTAGCAAACAGGTGATGATTGCGTGAATGCTGGAAATCATCAAGTATGAAGAATGAATGTTTACTCAATAATACAGGGTATAGAATTTGAACATATGTTTGTCTCAAGGTTCGGCCGCTGCCGGGCTGCAAATAATCGCGGCGACCAAAACGATACACAGCTGTTTTTAAATTAAATTCTACATTGTAAATGTAATCAGCTCAAAGATTTTTTATATCACGTAGAATATAAAGAATCTTAGAGCTAATTATGACGAAGGATGAACGCTTAAATATTATGTTAAGAAAAATAGTTGAGAAGTGACTAACAAATTAATATAATTTAGAGAAATGCCATGATTTTTGGTGTTTTATTGTAATAGGAAATAAATATTATTTTCATAGTGCCCGTTATTTCGTTTTTTACATCCTTTTGATTGTCAGTTCGTACATATGTTGAAATGATACATCAAACGAATTAAAAAATAATACAAGTTTAAAAACATACATCGCTCTAGTCGCGGAAGTGTTATTTTAAATAATCGCCTTACGTAAAGTAGTACATAAATGTGACATACATCGGCGTACGGTTTAAATACATTACCGTCCAGTCTTTTAATATTTTCTGTCTTTTTACGATGAATACAATAAACAATTTAAATGATTCAACGTACTTGATTAAAGTTGATTGAAATTTCCCTTTTTTCGTCCATTAAATCTTTTTATATTAAAGCTTACGTTACGAATAAATACGAATTAAGAATAACATATACCCATTTATTGAAATTGTTTGGCAATATAAAAGAATTTGTTTGTCAGTTTAATTTAAAACAAACCATTTCGTTTCTAAAACTAGTGAGATAATCCACAATTAAATGAAACTACGTGATGTAGTATTATTTATTTCTTTAAGTTCTTTACCACGACCTAGGTTTCGTTGTATTACAACATCTTCAGGTGGGATATCTTTGCTAATAGCCCGCCTGAAGATGTTTTAATACAACGAAACCTAGGTCGTGGTAAAGAACTTAAAGAAAGTAGAAATAATACTACATCACGTAGTTTCATTTAATTGTGAATAATGAATTTCTACAAAATTAACGCCAAATATATTCAATAGCGGGATAATATTTATTCCCTTGTTTTTTACAACTTAGACTTCAACCTACGATAAATTTAATCCAGAACATAATTTTTTTCTATAAATATATTAATAAAGACATTTGAACAATACTTACATTGATGGACTGATTTCCTTTTTTCCCTAATTAGTGTGGGTTTTTCCCTCTCTAAGGTACAGATTTGTAAGATGTTAAGCTACTATAAATTGTAGCTTAATATCTTACAAATCTGTACAAACTGTTACAAAAATGTGATGTTGAGACTCCGATATTTGTTCATAATAAAAGTTGTTGTGGTTTTTGGAGCTCCTATAAGTAATTCTAACATATTTATCATAAAGCAAAACTGTACTTAATATATTGAATGTTATGACATTTATTAGTTTTTCTTCTGTTTTATTCTCAGTGGAAATGTCAGTATACGAATATGTGTATAATTGAACGTTTGTAAGATACTTCTGGTAGCTTGTTTTTCTGTGTTTAAATAAATAAATATATAGATAATA
The DNA here is from genome assembly GCA_039881145.1 of Druceiella hillmani. Lineage (NCBI taxonomy): Eukaryota > Metazoa > Arthropoda > Insecta > Lepidoptera > Hepialidae > Druceiella > Druceiella hillmani. The sequence continues at coordinate 2,815,555 of JAYKKI010000033.1, read as the reverse complement.
CTTCACCTTTGCATTTTGTACGATATACTCCAACCGAATTTTTACCGGGAAAAATTTATATTGTATTATTGAGCTTATGACTATACTCATAACATGGGAAGTTCAATACGTTCACACTGTTATTGGGAAAATCGTTCTTTATAATTTTTTTTTCTATTTATTAGTATCCGATCTTCGAAAGTTAGAAAAATATTTGAAGACATTAATGAAGAAACGCCAAATATCAACAAATATCAAATGTCATCGAAATCGGTCTATCGTTTTGATAGCTAGAGTAAGCGACGGACAAGCATACACCAATTTTTTTTAATTTCCTCTTTTCTGTAAATAACAGAATGAAGTATGAGTGCCGAATCGTTATGAAATTACAAAATTATACCGCAACAAACGTCCATACAACGTTTCGCATTTACGATGTTAGTTAGGATTTGGGTTCATATTAATACTTCGTGTATCGTGTGTCATTGTTAGTAAAAGACAACTGTAATGAGACGAATGTAGGACTTAATTGAAATTGAAATGTTCGTTTAAGAGTTTTGCTCTTGTGGAGATACTGTAAAGGTCGAATGTAACTTAACGTGACTTATTAGTCACGTTAAATGTCGAATGAAACCGCACCGACGAAAGAATGAATGGATCCTTCGGACACCTTTTCAATAGACTGTTGTTAAAAAAGTATGAAATAAAAAATATTATGTTATGTTTAATTTTTTCTATCACGTTTTCCGTTGTAATGTTTTTTCAACGGACGGAATTTTTAATATATATAATAAAATAAAACAATCACGGTTTTCAACTTCTCTACAATCGAAGACTGGACAGAAGATTAGACTAGAACACTGAAATAAAATTAAAGAAATTGGAGGCTTTGATAGAAGGACGAACAGATGGACATGAGGAAATTACAAGGACAAGAAGCAGAAATTCCAAGGACAAGAAAGAAGGAGAAGAAATTACACAATATTGAGGATACAAGCGTTCACATTTATTTTCTTACGGAACTTTAAAAACAGCATGCAGTCACCACCCGGGTCAGAAGTGAAATTTCTAAGTATATCTTTATTCTGGAGAGGAAAAGCATAATATTGAGATATCAAAATTTTTCTATGCTCAATTCCCGAAGTATTGTGCTTTATAGCATCATACCTTATCGCAATGTTTATTATCATTTCGTTTGAACGTGTAACTCATCCAGTCAACGGCTGACATAGTTTCATTGGCCATATTTTTTGCTTCTTGTTTCATAATTAATTGCGATTTTATACAACTGTCGTAGTTTGTAATCGATTCAATAAGCTAAGTAGTCATTACGAAATGGACAATAGCCTATTTTAATTTGCTTTTCAAACGGACGGCATAAATCAATGCAAAATTTTAGAGGCTTCTCTAATGTCTCATCTATCTTGTCTTTAGTTAAATAATTTGTTATTATGACAGAGTTACAGGTTTCTTTTGTTGGTTCTATCTTCAATTATGAGGTATTTACTAGATATTGATACGCGTCAGTTGCTCTCATTAAGTGCACTTCAGCGTATCACTTTCAAGGGTTTCACGGCTTTTGCCGATAAATTGTGGAATAAGCGTGATTCGTGTCAAGGAACTTTTGAGTTCGAGAGATAAAAATAGCAAATGTACCTGGTCTAATTGATTGTACCGTCAGTAATATTTTCCTGTATGTTCTATGGTGACGATCATAAAAAATATACATTGTAATAGTTTGTTTGCACATAGTTTTCGGATGAATTTATTTGGATGAAACTTTTTTCATGTTGATAAACGGAAAGAATAATTCTCCAAAGAAGCACATTTTAGAACATAGTTTAGCAACGATTTATTTTAGCATTTTTTATAAATTAGTTTGAAAACTAAAATAATGACAGGAATTCACCCATATTTTTGGTATTCTTTTATACTATAGTAATTTTATTATGTCTCTGCGAGGTGATTCATTGAACGGTATCGTATGAATGCGTTATGTTCTTTTGTGAAAATAAAAATATATTACGTAAATACTCCTTTTTATAAATTTACAGAACAAGGCTTTCCTTTTTCGATAAAGTGCAGCAAATGTCAGCTCCGTCGGTTTGTTGTACCAATTTTTGAGGAATTGCGAGAACGGATAGATGGAGACATGATATTAATTATTTACATTGATTCGATCTAAAGCCCGGCAACGCCGATTATCGTGGTGTAGTATGAGGTTAATCTAAAGGCTGGCAACGCCGATTATCGTGGTGTAGTATGAGGTTAACAAAATATATTGGTGCTGTTTGTAATACAATTTTAAAAAGCCATTATAAAAGTATTTTTGTATTATTTTATTCTCATGGATACGATTTATATTAAAGAAAGGAACGAGAAAAAGGAATGTCCAAGCTTTAAAAGTTCTTGCTATTTTTAGACAGCAGAACGGCAAAAATATTATAATTGTGTCATGTCCGTTTGTACGTCCATATTGGCATTAGCACCATAGATAGTCGATGAAATTTTTACAGGAAAATGTACTTGAAATACGTCAACACATAGATTTAAACACAAACAAACAATATTTTGTTATTTTTTTAATACATCGAATTTGGGGATAACTTTTTTATGGATCCCATTGAGTGGGATGTAATTGCAGAGGTCTTTTAATTCAAAAAGGCAGTCAAAAATGTCTAGTAATATTTGTATATGTCCCCTTCTTTGCGATATGTTAGTCTGTAAATGTTTTGTGAAACTCTTTAAATACGTATTTGTGTCAAAAATCTGTAAAAAACCAGGAAAATCGCATTCAGAAAGTACTTTTGAAAATATTAGGAAATATTTAAGGTACATATAAAATTTAAGCACACACTAAGCAATATTAATTTACATAGTGAAAAATAATATTAATAATTGTAATAATTTAACAGAAATACTACGTTCCCTTAAATGTTTACACTTTTATAAGCGTACAATTGTGTACGGATGCGTGTTCTAGCGAAAATTACGGGTAATCGATTCATTTCAATGTAGGTAGGTGTAAATTTTATTTTTTTTTGTAATAGAAGGTGGAATTATATTAATTCAAAATAATCTGAAGAAACTTTTTTCGATACCTTCAAAAGCAAAAGTCAATTGAAAATGTTATTATCATTTTGCACAATTTATTGTTGTGTTCAAAAGGAACAGTTTTCACAAGCGAAGAACTCGAAAAGAATTTGATGTAAAGTAATAAAAAGGTAACAAAAAAGTTTTCGTTGTAAAGAATGTAAAAAAATGTGGCCTACGGGGTATTAACTTTTTTGTCGACGGTTCTATACGTAACAGGTGTTTCAGGAAGGTTGTCCTATCTTCTAATTGGAATAAAAAAAATTATGTCTGTAGTTGAGTTTTAATTTTATTTTTATTTTAAGGTACATTCGATAACACTGCGTAAAAAAACTGGGCTGCTGTGATTTCATCTTGTGGCACATGCCCGCGATATAAAGTTTTTGATCACGGTTTCACATAAAGTGACTTGAATCTCACGAATGACGCTTGTGATGTTGTTCTTCAGGTGCTAGATTATTTCAGGTTGTATATTTGCAGAGCATTGATTTGAACCCGAGGTTTGACGTAGTTCAATGATGATAATTGAAGAGTACGTTAAAGGTTCTCGGCGGTTAGTTTACAACACCACCGTGCGAGATGAAAAAGTGTTCGAATATGATGTAGCGCTATCTTGCTAGAACCACATACTGCTCAGGTCCGTATTTTCTGGGAAAAAATAACCAGATTTCATGGAATGCCTTCCGCTATTAACAGTCATAACCTCTCCTCATTCAGCTTAGTAAAATTGAGGATCATTTATTCCACTTGGCTAAAAACCACAGCAGGCGATAACTTTTTTGGGGTAAAGTGAGCACTGTCGATGCTCTACTGGACACACATTCATTTTTGAATGCCAAATGCATTTTGAAATTAACCTCATCACTTACATTTTGGTAACAAACTTTAACAACTTCTACACGATGTGGAATCGTGTAAATTTTTCTCGCTATTTATAAATACTGGTTAAAAACTTTGGTAAAATATCGTATAACAGATGTATATTTGTAATAACGCCCGTCATAAGCCGTCATAAATAGGCATCTCTATAGGAAGACCCTGAAGGATATTTGTCAAGTGTTCATTAAGTTCACATGGTTACTAGTGTTGGTCAACGTTCCCGTTATCGAGGGACCTCGCTTTATCATAATTCTTCAGCGATTTTCCTCCGCGATACATACATTTACACAATCGCTATGACGAAATGAGAAATCGTGCATAGCATCTGTTAAGTCGAACGATTTAGTTACTTAATTGGTCTGATTGAATCTTTTTTGTTTAATGAATAAACTTGACAGAGAATTTGCGGAGACTTGACAACCGATCCGCTGCAATGCGCCGCCGCCCAATTTAGGTCGAGACTGTCCGATAAGTGATTATTTATGTTTTCTTTGTGTCCGGCAGAGTGAAAGAGGAACATATTTGTTTGTTTTTTGTGTACAATGCTGCAAGGTTTAGTTGTTTATTACTCAATCACACAAAAAATATGGAGCAATGATTTAAACGATCCACACAGTTTCAGTTTTGTGATCTGCAATGAAATGATGAAGGTAAATGCTTTTAAGGTGAAATAATGTAGATTTGGATTTATCAGTTACTTAACAACATTTTTTTTTCATTTATAGTTGCTATTCAAATAGAAAATATTTGCTGGAAAGACAGATTACAATTAAGATTATTTTTACATATTTCCCGTGAATTAAGACTTCCCGTGGAATTGGCATTGACATTGAAGACAGGCAATCCAGTCATACTTATATTCATATTAGTTAGAATAGGTTTCACGGTCTTTGGACTTACTATGTCTTAGCGTGGCATTTTTAAGCTGAGACTTTGTAATTTTTAAGCTGAGCAAACTTTCCGTAAAAATAAGAAAAGTCGCTTTAACAATGTCCATACTTTTCACGAAATAATTAGAATGATTTGCATCAATGGATAAATTCACCAAGTGCTAGTAGAAATAAAGCGCCAAGGGTTCAATTCCCAGCGCATTATGAATTGTAATGAATTTAATATCAATTTATAAATTTTTGCCGTAACTGTTTATGATAAAACTGAAACAAAACTGACTGACAACATTTCAATCGAACTCACTTGCAGAATTGTAATAGAACATTTGTAATCGATGGTCGCCGCATCCACTGATGTCCGTTAAATAATTGTAGGAACCATTCTTTACAATAAATGTGATATATTTTTTAACCGATTTTATTTACACAATTTAGTGTTCGTACTGAATTTTTTTCTTAATTTTTATAATAATTGCATTTCATAGCATTTAAATCCCGAAACAGTACTAGCGTTTTTGTCGGTCAACTCCACTGAACGCAGAGGTCCACTGTTAATATTGTTATTTGTCGCGATTTTAAATATAATTTTATGTACTCGTAACAGCTTTTTAATTAAATATTGATTGATCATAATTCGATTAATTTAAATTTTGTTAAGTGCTTATTGCTCAGCATATTTTACTACATTGTTCATCAGCGGGTACCTGTATACTTCACAAGGAAGTTTCACTGACTTCCTTCGTTAATTTTAATAGTTATGAACGTAATAGTATATAGTATAAGTCTAATACGACAATAATACAATACAAAAAAGCATCCAGCACAATCTAAAAATGAATTGCGCACAACAACCGGTTGCCCTCATATGTCTGCCCGCGTACAAGTCATATTAAGTACGGTCTTTAAGGCATATTAAATAGTACTTTCATATAACGGAAATTCTCAATACCGTTATTGATACCGGATCTAGCTTAACTCGTAGCGCGATTCCATAATCCCTGGACTACAGAACTTTAGGGTACCTTAAATTTCGAATGGTTCTTTTTAGTCATTACTTTCAATTTGTTTTATTTATTATTTGGCAAGAACAAGAGAACAGAGACATAACAATGTTCACATGACTGCAAAGTGCCTTAGTATTTAAATAAATAATTAACAGTAAGTACAAGATATTAAATGAAGCCTGCCTTTTAAGCGTTTTTAAGTACTGTTGTATATTTTAAATAAAATCAGCGGCTTGTTTATCTATTTTCTGTACTGAAAATTTTAGAGAAATATCGCTCACTATCTTCGGAATATTAACGTCAATTTACGGCCTGCGTAAAAGTAAGGCAAGATGGGTGCGATTTTCGTTCGATAACTTAATTGTTTAATTGGTCCGTCGCGTCGGTACGTAAAGTGATCATGCCCATTGCGGAGAGCTGCGGGTAAATTTGAATATTTAAATTAGGAATTACATTATCAATTGAATATTTAAATTAGAAATTAGATTATAATAAGTTACACTAATAGAATTACTATTATATTAATTAGGAATTACACTATCAATAGAATATTATTAATTAGTAATTAGGGGGTTAGTTAATTATTACCGGTATTGAAGAGCGATTCAAAATAATTCGAGGTTACGACATTAAGCGTGATTCTGGTATTGAAAACCCTAATATCATAATGGGTCTCGTATCATTTTCAACTGGATGTGAGACAGAAGTAAATTGTAGCGAAAGAGAGTTGTAATAGTTCGACAATTTAATAATATTTATCGCAATAACTTTATTTAGAAGATACATGACTTTGCACGTTGTTATTATATCTTTACTTTATCAATATAAACATATCTCTACATAATTGTGGTCTAGGGATTAGGGAGTCGGAGAGAAAAAAAAAATTAATAGTTTAATTTTTTCCCAAAAATTATACATATCTTCTTCGATGTATTTTTCTTTTAAAAGGTCTTCTATCAACTTCAGAGATATAGGAGGGATTTTTTATCATACATTTAGGTCAATAAATATTTCTATTAAATTAAAAAAAATATTTTGAAATACACATTCTGAAATATTTTTTTTAATTAAAAAGCAACCCTTGGTCCCACTTTTAAATTTCAAATTCTCACTTTAGACACCATTCTGATTAAAAATAAAAATATTTCCAAAATTCCTTCACTCGAAGTAGATGCAGACAAGCAAAGTCTACAAGTATGATAAATCAATGGCGATAATGATTGCTAAGAAATACAGCAAAATATCAATTATATTTTAAATATTATATCTTAAATTATAATAGGTGCTTAAATATGTACGTAACCCTTGTACTGTTAGTTCTACTCGTACTTGATAGGTTTTTTCTGTGTAATTTTTGATATTACCTTAAAGCTATACATTCGAACTTTTGTTGTTTGTTAATCAATGACGCCTCAACGGATGAATAGGTTTTCATAAAACTTCGTATGGATAGAGTTAAAGTATATCTTAACTCGAATGTTTAACTCAACAAATAGCATAATTCCTGTAGGACGGAACTCGTTGTTTTTATTTATTTTATAAATATTTTAGTGTTACGTATACGACGTGCAACGTGTCAATGGTTGCGTGTTTATTGGATTTATTGCTCACGTGCTTGGGAGCCCGAAACTTGTATGTACTTAAATCTTGCTACACGTAATACTTGATTCCAGGTAAAAGCTAATGAAAAGTAAATCAATTGAGAGAAATATCACACAATAATATTACGGTGCTTAGAGTTTGTCTAATGGGTAACTTTTCATTTATACTTTTGAGATATAAGTATAAATAAAAAGTTAAAGCTTCTATTAGCGGTATATGATTATAAACTATTCTTATAATCGAATTACCTACAAATGGATTATTCCGATAAACAATTTTGGAATTAGCAGTTGAGTGGTTTTTAGAATCGGTCAATTAGTAATAGTAATTAATAATTCCGAGTCATCTAGCGTCAACTAGCATTCATTAAATCGAACTATATTTGTTCAACGGATAAACGCTATTTGAGAATAGAATATAGAATGGTATTCATTGCTGTTTGTTGCTCTGTTTGGTTCACGTTTTCTATGGAACGTTCGCTATATCGCATTTGGTAATGTTTGCACTTTACTAATTAGTAATTTCTAATTAACATTATAGATATGTTTTGTTAATCAAATAATTCCGTTAGTATTATTTGTAATCATAGAAAGTTATGTTTTATGATAGTGTCCAATATATCTACAATCTAGGTCAATGACCCTAATAGAGTCAAGATTTGCACGTCAGAAGTCAGGAGAAATTTCAGGAGCGGCATAATTGAATGGTCCAGCTGCTCGTTTCTAAACGAACGAGTGTTTATAGCACGTTTGTTCTAGCTCGCTTGCATCTAACATGTTTAACTAAATGCTTACTTATCATCAATAGGGCGTCTTGTCGTGAGCTTCCTTGCATGTAGCAATATAATATAAGGGGAAATTGAGTTTTCCGAATACATTTCATTGCTTGTGTGCCGGAATCTATTGCGTTGACCATAGTGTAGCGGTGGTGCGGTGCGGTAGCCGTTAGTTATTTACTTGTGATTTGTTTTTGTTTCTTACCGCTCTACATGCTCGTGCCGCCTCGTTCGCTGCGTTGCGCCACAGCTCAGCGGTGAAGGCGTCAGGGAGCAAACGTTGGTCGGAGCCGGGCAGGGCCCAGAGAAACATACTACCCCATTTGTTATCTATCTATGCTGATGACAGAGTTTCTCCTTAAGATGATAAACTATGTCGATTTGAGGTGACATAGTTTGTCACCTTAAGGGGAAAGTACACCTATTGATGATTGCTTAATCTATGGGCATTTACGGTCTCGGATAGATTCACTCATTTTTTCGATAATTGCAAACGAATATTTTTTTGGAATATTTAAATTTCTATTCTATAAGAAGTAACAAAATGAACAATAAATTTAATTATATTACGACTTTATTGAAATAAATATAACTTAATTTATTAAACTTAACTTAGTTTTGTAAAGAGCGAAAGTTAGTAAAAAAAACGGCTGAAAGATGGAGCTGGAATATCAATTAATTGGAATTTTGTAAAACTCCTTGTGGTACCCTGAAAACTAACAGTATGTTCGTAGGCACTAATAATAAATACAAACATTTTTGCAATTAATGATAATTTAAAAAAACAATATCATTATCATTTCAAAAATGAAACTGCCTTTAATAAAAGTGATTAATTAATTCTATTCCACGAAATACGACAGATTTCTATGATATTGTTTCCAAGCAATACAAATTCGACTGCGCAATTAAAAAAATAGGCAAACTATTTTATGCTATTAATCAATTGATTAAGCACTTTTCTTAATGCCTTCATACTACAATTTAATTATTTTACCATGCTTCGCAAAGTTGCAAATGCTGTGGTTATTGGCACACGCAAAATGTTTAAATGAAAGCTATAATTCGATAAATTTAAGAAATTTCCAAACTAATTATCTACCTTAATAGGCATATTCTAAAGACACCAGAAAATACTTAATTTCGATATCGACAAGTTGATGTATATTTAGGTCATTTGCAATGTCTTTGTCGCCACTAAATATTAAGTGCGAAAAAGTAAAACACTTTTAAACTGAGTGTCGTTTATAGTGTATAGCTGTATCTATTCTATGCCGTGAAAAGTCATGTAGGATACAACGAAAGATAATATTTATGTTTCAATTTGCATTCGAAATTGTTATTTACACAATTATTGAAACAGTGCGGAAACATAAAGCGATAATATTTTTCATGTAACAGTTATCTAAATCGATTCACCCGCTGTGTCGCGCTCGATTTAATTTAGGTAAACAATTGAATCGCTAATCCGTCTGCGTATTATGAAAGCGAACGTCACTTATAAAAGGTATTGAAATTGGCGGTAATAGTTTTGTTTGTATTTGACAGTGACAGCTGACATTTCGTTCTGTCGGCAATTCTTGTCGCTGGTTTTGAGCGCGAAAGTAAAATAATAATTTAAATCTTTGGCAATAAATAGGCTTCGCGTTATGACATTTTAACTGCATTAGTTTTAAATATAATTTAACTATGAAATTGGTGTATTCGTTAGTTGTTTTTGTGTTACTGAGTGATGGGACTTGGGCAAAAATGAGTAAGGAGGAAGTGAATGATTTTACTGATTTTTTGGAGACTAATGCTAACGTTGATCGAGTGTCAAATGGTAAGGTGTTATTTTTTTTTTAATAAAATTGTAACGTTAAATTTAGTTAATTCAATAAAATAACATTTTTCAGCATTTGAGTAATTTCAGTTTTACAAAACATACGTGAGTGCAATGTTATTATATCGTTATTATTTTGACTTCATTAGCGACTTTATCTTATATGCTTTCTGCATAATTGTAGATAAATATAATTAATTGATGGATAAGTAAAACTCGTTTTGTTAACAAGTGAAAATCTAGTTCTAATTTCCTGGCGAAAACTGATAATATCATTTTAGCCAGTAGAAAATGAAACATCTTTTTCCTTTTTTTTATAAAGTAGATTTAGGTGCGATGTTTCTATATTATGTAGAAAGTTAAAAAAAAACTAATGCTTTTAACAAATTTAACATTGTTATATGACATTTTAAAGGAAGATGTGTAAACTTTTATTCTACATTTTCATAACCAAAATAGTTATTAATATAAGCAAATTAATTAGATGTATTTCGGCTACTTTCGGGTGACTTTGTTAATCAATTATTACCAGTACTATTTTTTTAACGAAAAACATTTATTAGTATATTACCACTCTGTTACCGGTCACAATTATCAGTAACAAAATGGTTACTATGTTACCACAAATATTTAATTAATTAGAAGATCAACATAAACACAAATAGCTCTATTAAAAATAATGGTTTATCCACATATTACAATATTATTTAGAATCACAATTATAAAACTTAAAACTGACTGATAAAAATTATTTCATTACATTATACGAATATATATTTGCAGTAATAAAAAAACAGAATAACCAAATGTATTAGCAAAAATATTGGACAGATATTTTGTTGTATATTGTTGTATATGTAATATTACTACATAGCACATACGAGATTTTTATGCTGTAATGTCATGTAAAATTCAATTTAGTACCAAATACGTACTAATATAATAAAAATGAAATATTTTGTGGGTTTTTTGGCTTACCTTTATTCTCAAACAGTCCAAATTTGCATATAAATAAAAATAGGCAATATATAATTACACTATCATTTATATAAGTAGAGCAATGAACATAAACGCTAAAAAATTATGCCCGCATACGAAAAACTGAACACGCTGTAAAAACTATAGAAAAGTTCGTGACGACATAAACCTGACGCCAACAAGTACCACAAAAAAGCCTTTAAGTACCTGTATTGCGTAGTTTCATGCCCGGCGTACTGTAAGCTAAAGGGGTGAAGTTTTTAAACAACTTTTTTAAATTAACTTTTTAAAAGTAATGGAACACGTTTCATTTAACTTGTCAAATTAGCCGGTTAATTAATGCACGGGTTTTAGTCCAAGCTACCATATCAAAACCAGTGCGGCGCGCCACATTTCAACAGAAGAAATGTTAGGTCAGGTCTAATAAATTATATTCAAAATAATAACCTACCCAGTAACTATATAACTGGGTTGATTGACATTTATACCTATTCCCTTGAGAAATAAAATGTTTTTTATATTTATCTAATACCACGCGGACGAAGTCACGAGCAAATGCTTGTAGTTTATAAGGACGCCTGTAACTCACCGCTTGCCCTATTTCATATCCCTGTCGGTGGTGACCTAAAACTCTTTAACTCTAAGACCTCTATACATATATAGTTCTACATCTATTTTAAATGGATAATAAGTTTGATTAAGTGAGTAGCGTTTTAAACAATGATTTCAATTAATATCATTCTGAAATTAGAAAAAGACATTATAATTATCGGCTTTCGTTAATATAGAAAATATTATTTCTTGTCCGAGTACGATTTAGATCATCGATACTTAATCACTTTACGGCAATTACAAACATATATCAATTAAAAGGGTCATTTGAATATGTTTTTTCCATTTGGTTATTATGCTAATATCATTATTTAGCAGTAATATTTTTAATGGATGTGTTCAAAAACTGTTTTGAACATTTTCATTACCTTTATTTTAAGTGATACGATATCTATAAGATACAAAATTCATCAGTCGGGAATCAGATTATTGTGAAAAAGCACGTAAATATTGTAGTAATAAAGTAAATGAAAATATTTTGAATTATGAAAAAATTATCTAACACATTTTTAAAATTGATTTCAAAATCAACTACTTATAAAAAAAGTTCATTGAATTTCTTTAATTATGTATGCAGGTACGTAGCCGTGCGTGCTTGCGTGCGTGCTTAGATGTTTTGTTAACCAGTAACACCTCAACGGCTGAATAGGTTTTCATAAAACTTTGTATGGATAGAGTTTATGATTCGAGTTAAGTAAGTATATCTTAACTCGAATGTTTACCTCAATAAATAGCATAATTCCTGTAGGATGGAACTCGTTGTTTTTATTTATTTTATAAATATTTTATGTGTTACGTAAACGACATGCAACGTGTCAATAGACTGCGTGTTTATAGGATCTATTGCTCAAGTGCTTGGGAGCCCGAAACTTGAATGTACTTAAATCTTGCTGCACGTAATAATTGATTCCAGGTTTTTACCTGCTAATGAAAAGTAAATCAATTGAGAGTAATATACACAAGTAATATTGTAAGTAATCTAAGTACCGTAATATTAACACAGTAATATTACGGTGCTTAGAGTTTGTCTAACTTTTCATGTATACTTTTGTGATATAAGTATAAATAACAAGTTAAAGCTTCTATTAGCGGTATATGATTATAAATTATCCTTATAATCGAATTACCTACAAATGGATTATTCCGATAAACAATTTTGGAATTAGCAGTTGAATCAAAGGAATAAAAGGTGTTTAGAATCGGTCAATTAGTAATAGTAATTAATAATTCACAGTCATCTAGCGTCAACTAGCATTCATTAAATCGAACTATATTTGTTCAACGGATAAACGCTATTTGAGAATAGAATATAGAATGGTATTCGTTTCAAAAATCTGAACAAAATACTTATGTACGCGCATTAGAAGTTATACTTCTTTGCCATAACATAATAATAACTTTATTTAGCACGCAAATAATTAATGGAAATAAAATAATAAAACGTCTGAAAGTGATTATAAAATAATGCGGCCGGTAAAATATAAATTCAATCAAACAATTATATTTTAAACATTACAATTTATTGTCTCATACAGAGTAATAAACTATCTGATCTTTTTATATATAATTACAGTCATTATAGTTTATATTTAATAAATGCATATTGAAACTTATCATCACTAAGAGAAATACACTTAAAATAAAATATATTTTAAAAACCTAACTGTTTCTGTCATTTACAATAAATAAATATATATTTTTTATTACACCAGTTACTAAAAATATTAAAATATTTAAAAGCACAGGTATAACTTATATTTGTGTGGATATAAAACATGTATTGTGTATTTACAAATATCTCAACAACTATCACGAATATGGGTATCAGTTACTACACGTAAATTAATATATGTTTAGTGAGCAACTTCATCCTGTCGATTTTTGTGGCATGGTGCGCGCGCATCGTAACATTTCACTCTCATTATATTAGTTATCTTGCATCGATAATTTAAAATTAACTACGGTACTCTGTTTTATGCGTGTTCTAAAATCCATTTGACCACTTTTCTATGAAGTGATAATGTTTATGGATACTACGAAAAATATAAGTAATTTTGTGGATAGCTTATTATGTAAAGTATTTACTTTTCTGCATGTAGTTACACTTCTTGTTTTACCGATATACGTGTAAAGAAAACCTATAGGTATCCTTTCATTTAAACTTTGCCGCGTTATCTATGATAAGTTCCATAGAGGTCACTGTTAGCTTTCGTATCAAACGTCAAAAGATTTTGAGAGGTTAGATTTGTTTTTGATTCAGTATTTTATTGTAAAAAGCTTACCTGTCGAATTCAAATGATAAACCCGAAATAAGGGCTTTAAATGTTGTTTCTTTTATCCACAGGTGAGTAAATGTTTAGTTTATAAGATAATGTTACTAGCAAATTGTGGAAGGAACGTTTTACAAGTAAATAAATCTTTTATCCATAGAAACGCAATTACGTCTTTATTTCAACAAGTTCGAAACATAATCCAATAAAAACATTATAAAACAACATTTTCTGCATATATTTCGAGAGAATAATGGATTAGTTAAGATTTGATTTTGCTATGAAGACAGCATCCGAGGGAAAAACCAACATTTTATGCATAACCTCAATTGCCGCAACTAGTGGTCAGATCTATGGAATACCACCGGAATATCAACCAGTGAATCAACACAAAGCAATTATGAGTACTACAAACTATGCCAAAATAAAAAAAAACATTGCAAAGAAGACACCAAACAAGGAAAATTTGGATAACTTTGATGAGATATCGGAAGCATATGTGGATGAGGCTCAAAACTTGCAGTTTAATAATGTTTATCTAGAAGAAATAATAGAAACTGAATGTGATCCAGAGTCTAAATCTAGTGGCTCAAACAACTCTTTGGAAAAACCGTTAGAAAAATTACTCGAAGAAAAAGAACAAAAATCAGAAACTCAAAATCTAGGAAAGATAGCGAAGAATTTTATGATAGAAAAGTTCACAAGTAAAACCACTAATGCCCACCCGTGGATTAATAATTTTAATAAAGAATGTGAACGTTTCAAAGTCAACGAAGACACAAAGAAAATAGAGATTTTGAAAAATTTTATGGAGTCGTCAAGTGTACATTGGTACGACTGTATGCTAATAAAATACACAGTAGAATCAGAGTGGAACAAATGGGAGAAATGCTTCTGTGAGACATTTGCAAGTAAAGGTTGGTCATCCATGAGATATGCTCTAGGTATTAAATACCAAGCAGGTCCGTTACTCGAGTACGCTCTAAAGAAAGAGAAATTACTACTGGAAGTTAGGAAGAACATTGATACTGGGACTCTTATTGATCTCATAGCATTCGGCTTGCCTAATTTTGTTGCCGATAAAATCGACAGAGAAACTTTGCAACAAACAGAAGATTTGTATAATGAAATAGGAAAACTAGAACACCTCGTTGGGAAAACTAAGTATGAAAAAAAGGATTTACAAATTCTGACCTTAAACAAAAAAAAATGAAGAAAGAAAACCATGCCAAATTTGTGCCAATGAAAGAAAAGGGAAACGCTATCACCCAGAGGAGAATTGCTGGTTTAAAGATAGAACTCAGAAATCAATAGTGAGAACAGTAAATAACTCCGAAATAGAAACAGAACTGAATAACAAAGATCCAAAAAACTAGAGGTGCCATCATTAATAAAAATAAATTTACTATTGAATGACACTGTGAAAGTAACTGGAATTTATGATTCAGGTTCAAATGTGTCATTAATTAATGCTAAGTTATTAAATATACGGAATGAAGAAAAAAGTACAAATAATACACAAATAGTAAATTTAAAGACTATTAATGGTGAGAAAAAAACAAAAGGTATGGTTACATTAAACATTAACATATATAATGTAGAACAAAACATGGATATTTTTGTCATAGACAAAGAACATTTTTAATATGATTTCCTAATTGGTTTAGATTGTATAAGAAAATTCAAGCTTATTCAAAATGAAGACTTAAAAATAACACAAAAAGGTCAGAAAGAAGAGCTTAATATAAAAAACGATACAAATGTCAACATTCCTGATGTACTAGGAGACAAAACTGAACCAAGATTAGGAAGCCCTAGAATGGAGAAGGTGAAAAACGAAATAAACTTCAATGAACATATTAAAACTGATAAATTTGAAAAGATCGTTAATCATCTAGATAAACAACAACAATTAGAGAATGACGAGCTCATAGACAAATTTAAGACTGTCTTTGCTAAGGATAAATATGATGTCGGCACTGTACGAGATTATGAAGCTCATATTGACCTGATGGTGGATAAATACTGCTGCAAACGTCCATACAGATGTATAGCTGAAGATAGAAGAGAGATAGAAAAACAAATATCAAAATTATTAGAGAAAAATTTGATTGAGGAATCATATAGCCCGTTTGCTGCCCCAGTATCTCTGGCTTATAAAAAGGAAGATGAACGAAAAACAAGACTTTGTATAGATTTCAGGGAATTGAACAAGATAGTCGTCCCACAATCACAGCCATTTCCATTGATTGAAGATCTAATGACAAAAACAATAAACTGTAAGTATTTCTCAACGTTTGATATTAATTCAGCGTTTTGGTCAATTCCATTGAAAGTACAGGATAGGTACAAAACGGCCTTTGTTACTCAGGAAGGTCATTTTCAATGGACATGCTTACCATTTGGACTAAAAACTGCTGCAGCCATTTTTCAAAGGATAATGACTAACATCGTAAGAAAGAATAAGCTCTCTGATTTTGCAGTAAGTTTCAAAGATGATATACTCATTTATTAAAAAACCTTTGAAGAACATATATCACATATATCACGGTTACTGGAGGCAATACAAACGGAAGGGCTTAGACTAAAACTTACCAAGTGCATATTTGCAAGTAGTTATGCCAAGTATTTAGGCCACATAATAGAAAACAATTCAGTGAGGCCTCTAAAAGATTATTTGGTAGCAGTAAAAGACTTTCCAATACCAGAAACAAGGAAAAATGTACGACAATTCCTAGGAAAAGTAAATTTTCATCACAAGTTTGTGCCACACAGTGCTATCATCTTGGACCCGTTACACAATTTGTTAAAGAAAGATGTGAAATTCGTGTGGACTGAAGAATGTCAAAAATCATTTGATAAAATGAAAACACTACTGTGCTCTGTACCAATTCTGAAAATTTATGATCCAGAATTACCAATAAACATTTATACAGACGCAAGTGCAAAAGGAATAGGCGCAGTGTTAAAACAACCTGATAAACATGGAGACAATAAACCAGTTGCTTATTTTTCAAAAAAATTAACAGATACACAAAAAAAGAAGAAGGCAATATACCTAGAATGTTTAGCAATAAAAGAAGCTATAAAATACTGGCAGCATTTGTTTATGGGAATATATAGTGGTTAAATCAAATGGCGTGGTTAAATCAAATGGCGCCGACTACGGAATACCGACCAAGTTTCTGCGATCGGTTGCTACTTTCTCGTAGTTGGCGTCACACGTGACCATTCTCGATTGACATTCATTATGAGTGCGCTGCGTCTGCTGGTGCGGTATGTCACATCGCCTTTTTTGCCGGGGAACGAGGGGCGTAGGGAAGTATTAGCGAAATGGTAAAAAGTGTCAATTCTAACCTAATGAAAAAGGAGAACTTTTAAAAACAAAAGATGATTTGAAAATATTTACGAAGATCTAATTAATTCTGATTTTTAAATGCCTGCAAAGTTAGAACTGCACCGCACTTAGTTTATAATTTCGGCTAAAAAACTAGTTATACGAGACACTTATATCATAGGAAATATTTGGTCGGTAACTGATAAAACCGTCATCTGAATTTACCATATAAGTCGTAGCTAAACTACAATAATTTCACGTCTTTCCCTAAACGCTCAATCACATTGAAAAAAAATATCGGACATATTGACGAAATATTGATCGTGTAATTGTAATGATTGACTGATTATCTAAAATATTTTTAGGCGACCATTAGGCGCTCAATCATATTTAAGAAATACTGATGGATTGACGAAGTGTTGATAGAGTAATTGTAAAGAGTCGCTCAATAATCGATCAATCATTATAATTACAGGATCAATATATCGTCCAGCCGTTAGTATTTCTTCAATATGATTGAGCGTGTAATGGTCACCTATGGCTCCTCTACTTGATAACGTAAATGAGAAGTGGGATATATTTTTAAAAAATAATTTTTCATTTTTCTAAATATAACATGATGGACTGCCCTGGATGAGGAGGAGATAAAAATTGTCTAATCCAATTTTTGGGACCAATGCTTGATATGGTTAATTGGTCAATCTCGTTCCGAATTGGTGTAAACAAAATTACCGTCAGTGAAAGAAGGGATGTATTTATTTTTTCATTATAAAACGTAATGAACAACACAAATAGAGAATCGGCGTCATTAACAGCAAGTTATGTGATGACACTATAGCAAAAAGCAATTATTCCTACCAAAGAAAAACAACATGTTATCAAAAAAATACTTTAATATTTCAAAGAATGGCAGAATTTAAAAAAAATAAAGAAAATAAAGCAAAACGCTCAGCAGCAATAAAAGAAAACAGATGGCAATCAAATTTAAATGTTTTGTTTGATATTGCTCACTCAAATGCCCTTAATATGATAACTATTGAAGAAGATAAGCAATTTCTTTTAAAACAAAGAGTAATGAGTCGTCCAGGAAAAATTGCAAATATCGATAGAAGCCATGCGAAAAAACTTAAAAAACGTTTAAAAAGGAAAAAGAAGCAATGATGAAATTAACTGAGAAATGTGATTTACTATCTTCTTCAGCTTCTTCTGTAGGGAATGAAAGTGAGAGCGATATAAGTCAAAGTCATCCTATATTTCCTCAGCCAGGGCCCTCTTCAAGCTATGGTTTTACTACACCACAGAAACGAGGCCGAAAAAGAATTTTAGATTGGAGTTTAGCTACTACTCTTGATGTCGCTAAGTTGACTGACCGAAAAGCAACTGTTGTTTTGGCTTCTGCGCTCAAACGTCTGGGCTGTGACGTATAAAAATATTAACGTTAGCTATTCTTCTATACGTCGCCAAAGAATGGATATTAGGCCAAAAATAAATCAAAAAGACTTCAAAACGGAAGAAAGCTTCAAATCGGCTAAATAGATTGGGGGAGAGGGGTGTTGCATTGATGGAAGAGTACAATAAATTACATAGTAATGAGGAAGAGCAGAAGCAATACTTGATGTTGTTAGTTAAGAATTATAGGCAGAAAAACCCAAATTGTAACAAGGCAAATCTACTATATATTTTTTTATTTTTACTTAATAATTTAGAGGAACGATAGTTATTGTTATTAAGTATAATATTTTCCGTAAAACTTATGCGTAACACTCATTTCTGGTATTAATAAACTCTTAAAAAAACTCTTTTTTTCGAATTTCAAAAATGGATAGCGACCCTTAAATATAAATTTAAAAAAAAAAAATTCTGATATGTTTTCTAGTGATATGTTTCTCTATTAATTCTGATATGTTTCTCAACCCCTTAATTTTATCTAGTTTCTAGACTAGATAAAATTAAGGGGTTGAGAGTGACGAAAATGTCAAAAAAGAATTTTCCGGTCTAAACGGTATATATTATATATATAATATCAAGTTTACATATTACACATTTTCTTATAAAAATGGACAGCAAAACGAGAGTAATGTTATAAAAGTACTTTTTACTATTGATATATAATAGCTTGAAAATAATTTAATCCTAGTTTCAATTCTGTAGCTGTTGTAGTTCATTGGCATAAATTTTCAGAAAAACTAATTACAGCAAATTATAATCGTAAATTATTTCTGTTAAAATATTCATTTCAGTTATTGTTCAATTTTCATTTGAAAGTTCTGTTAAATAAAATGGTTAAATAAAATTAATAATTATTTCGGTAAAAAATATACGTGAATAAGTTAAATCATCATAAGTCATTAATAAGCCTAATCAAGTTGGTCTATCCCCATAGATAATGGCGGACATAATCCTAATTCATAATTTAATGACAAAATTCAATTTGGTATTATCGCACTTGCTAATTTATGTAAGTGTGACCGGAACAACTAATATTGCTATGACACTGTAGTTATCTCACTCTTGCTTTCTGGACAATTCAAATTAAATTTAAAATATTTAGCGTAATAAATTGAAATTAAACCTTAAATACCTACTACGTGAATAGAATATTTGTACATAACACGGGAGGGCATTTTGATAGATATTTTCATGAAATAATTGTTACTATTTACCATTTCCCTGTACTCCTTTCGGGGAATTCGCCGTACGCATTCATCTATATTCCACTCTCGTTTGTCAAACGCGTTCTGCGGATACTTATACGAGTGATCGCGTGTTTTAAATCATCGGCATGTCATCGTATGCGCAGCGTCATTCCGAATGAAGGTGTGTCATTAAATATTTCTATTTTTTTTTAGTTTTCATTATTCTATAAGTAGAATCTAAGTAAATCCTTTTAATAAATATAGCACTACGTCGAGTGTAGTTGCGACTTATTTTATTATCTTCTTAGGTGACTGTAAATTTAGCTGGTTCCTTTGCCCTTCGCAAGAAGTTCTTGTGAAGTAAACATTATTGTAGGACTATTTCATTTTATATTATTTTCATTTCGGTGGAGATTTGAAAAGTTTCAAAATTAAGCCCGATCTCGGTTTATGTCGACCGGTGTACTGTGTACGCAAGTACGATACGCTGTGCAACCAAAGACATTGTCATGTACATACGAACATTGTTCCGAACAATCTTTTGCGTTGAATTCCTCCGAAATATTTTATGGCGTACAGTTATTTTACAAACACTTAATTTTTATACTTCTGTACCCAAAGGATTTGTCCTTCTGTTTGTTTGTCCGAAGTCTCCAGCTCGCAAACAAACCGAGTTGCAGAATTCAAAATTAAATATTGTATATAAAATTAGACAAACTATATTTTGAAGAATTTCCCTCGTACAGAAGAGGACCCCTTCCTTGGGAGTGAATATATTTTTTTCTATCTGCCCATGTGAGGTATGCTTGAAAAAAGATTTTTGCGTAGAGCGCATACATTTTTTAACATAAAATGGTGATACTTAAGACACTTAAAGAAGTTGGTTTTGGAACTTTTTTAAGAGCTCTGTCATAAAAACAGCAATGCCTATGAAACAGTAATTTATGTCCGATACGGTGCGTATTCTGCCCCCGAATAAAAAATACTAAGAATTGGTTATTTGTTATTCGGGCGCGGAATACGTGTAATATCGAACATAAATTACCGTTTCATAGGCATTGCCGTTTTTAAGATAGAGCTCATAAAAATGATCAAAAACCAGCCTGTATGTGAAGTAGATTACGGGTAATTATTAATAAATGCGACAAATGATTTTTCTTACGTCCATGAATAAAATAATAATGAATAAAACAATTATGAATAAAAAATAATTAAATATAAATGTTAATGTCATTTTATGACTGCAAATATGTCACCAGGTGATATATTTGCAGTCATAAAATGACATTAACAATTATAAGAGTTAAATAGAAATACCGTATCCCCGACTCTGCGTAAGAATTCCAGCTTCATTAGCTAACAGTAACCGGAACGAGCATGTTTCTATCGTACATTTTAACGTCGCCACCGATCCTAATTACAATCGTTTGAAGTTATTTTAGTATACGGTTTAGCACCAATCAGAATCACATGTTGATGGTTGTGTATGTAAATTGATATTGAATTAAAAGAGTGGAAAGGGATCCAGTAGCAACAGTGCCACAACTTTCGATGTGAGCTAGCCACAAATGCTTACCTATAATAAAGTTAATCAAGTTGGAAACAGATGAAGTTAATTTACTACAAATCTTTTTTCTTTTTATAATAAAATGTGATGTGAACAATATTGGATAGGTAGTGTTAGTTTTTTATGACTCTTTCTCTTATATAGGGTAACATAGCATAAAAAATAATATGAAATTGAAATAAATGTTGCAATACGAATATCTGAGGCTTAAAAAGGGTAGAGTTGAAACTTATCATTTAAATTGGGTTTCACATTGTATGTATCGAATTTCTCTACGACTTCATGCCGGAAATGTACACTCTAAATCGTACTTAATCGTGTTTTGTTGCATACTACTTAGTATTTTCAAAGGAACAACCGTCTAATGCCGAAGGAGATGCAGCTATATGCCAAAAATGGAAATATTTTATGCCTTCGCAATAATTTTTTTGCTAATATAGTATTTTTTTTAGTTATTATTTTTTGTCTTTTTATATGTGTGCCCCGAAGTGAGGGCTGAGCGAGATGACAAAGTTTGTATCAAGGAATAATCCAATTTTTACGCCGTTTCATCTTTGTCTACTTCAAACGAGCAGGAGACTGCTTGGATGTGGATATTAGAAAAGACAGTTTATTGTTAAGAAATCGCCATATTCAGTATTTAAATAACTGCCGCCGTGTAGCACTTTTTCTTTCACATGAAACGTAGGCCCGTATGTACATCTTGTGAATTCGTAGATAAATTGTATTGCTTTATTTTTTTACTCGATTTCAAAGATATTTATTAATATTGAGGGATTCATAAACTACTTGTGTTGTTGGTTACGTAAATCACTAATAATTGCCCAAACGCGAGCAATTTTGTATGAGAGGATTAATTACTCAATCAAATTTATTCCAGGAAAACAAGTTAAGGCATAAATTGGGCCACAGCGTTGCATTTGATGTACAAAGTGCCAATATGAAAAGTTTTAAAAAATATAATTGATCTGTTTTAAAAAAAAGTTCATTACTGTTTAGAATGACAATCATCTGAAATTTTGAAGATTGAAAAAAAAATGAGAAAGGTGTAATGCAAATCGGGCTGGCAGTTCACACGCTAGACTGAGACACACACACGTACATTATTTATTTTCTGATTTTTATAACCACATTTTTCTTCACCCCCATTTGCTGGTTGAAAGTAAAAACAATAATAATTTCGGAGAAATCACATTCAGCTCTTAAAAGTTTACACGATTTCAATTTGGACATAAAAAATATATCTAGGAAACTATGCTTTTATATATTTATAGACAGGGAAAAAATCACTAATAAAACCAAAGTGCGGAGTCAGTAATTTTTATTTACACAATACGATAGCCAATCACAGAGAGAATCGGACGATTCGTTTGTCTTAATTCCCCTTTTGCTGTACCATACGACAGGCCGGGGAAATACTGTAGGACTTTATTTAGGTGGACCAGATTTCTTAGTTAGAGCACTTCCACCAAAATACAATGATCTCATCTACATCTATTTTCAGAATCCAGTATTGATGGATTACACGTAATCGATCTCGTAACTGTACCGGAAGAGAATCGAAGTTCAAATCCCTTTCAGGGAAAAACGAATAATTTTCTGTATTGAATTATTTGTTAATAATTTTCTCGAAACCGGAAATAATCATTTATTTTTATATTTAAAATTATGTACACATAAGTTTGGGCATAAGGCTGTCTTGTTACTATTACAAGATCGGTGAACAAGTCAAGCGTAGCAATGTAATTAACAAATTATCTTATTTAGTTCAGCTTATCAAAGATTGCGTTAAAATGCACAAAAGAAAATAATATTACCGTTCCGCAGCACTGATATT
This sequence comes from Druceiella hillmani, assembly GCA_039881145.1. Classification (NCBI taxonomy): domain Eukaryota; kingdom Metazoa; phylum Arthropoda; class Insecta; order Lepidoptera; family Hepialidae; genus Druceiella; species Druceiella hillmani. Next base: position 2,792,274 of record JAYKKI010000033.1, on the reverse strand, counting down.
TCGCTCAACTGAACCGATCCAAATGATGTACCGGATGTATATTTTTATATTATCTTAAAAAAAAAATAATTCTCTGGGATGAAACATCAATGGAATGCTGCAGAATTATTACTGAACTGGCTATTCCTGAACCCGCAATTTCATCCGCGTAAAAATTTATTTATGACCGAGTTTGACATTCTGTAGCCGGTATTTTGCAATTATTAGAATAATGTAGTGACAATATAACGATTCTAAGTACTCGACGATTTGATGAATTAGTTCAGGAACAGTAGTATTATTGTTAAACAACTTTAGTAATATGTCAGGAATATATTTTGAACAAAAAATTATATAGCTAAAAAGTATTCACGATATTGAAATATCTGCCGAACAGTGATATTGGTTTCGATTGAAGGAAATACTTTTTCCAGTAGTAACATTTATACGTGCTTTAAAGGGTTTTAAGCAAGACAACAGCGGTCTAAGAAAGGTTTGCATTATGGGCAAGTTTAATTATAATTACTCAATACGATCTATCACGTGTAGTGTGTAAAACTAGGTATGTATCCATTCATTCCTGAAAGAGTTTTAAGTAACGAATTAACAAATGAAATCGTATTTACATTTACATTGTATTAATAGAGATAGCTTTTGTATATGGTAATATGGATTATTGAAGTAGAAGAATTTTAAGAACTATTAACAATTTCCGGAAGACGAATTATCCGCTTGGTTTTAAAGTTTTAAATAACATTAAATTTTAAATTTCAGGCAATTAGGGCAAACAACACACGCTAATTACGTATTTGCATACGCTCTTCGCTGACGTATATATTGCCTAAATCATAAAATATAAAGAATTGTTCAAAAATAATTTGGTTTGATTTCTCATAATTTTTTACTGTTGTGTATTTAGCTTGTTTTAATTTTTGTTATTTAAATACAGAATATGGGAAATATCAGGGTCGAATCAAAGCTTCATACTTTTTCACAATCAGTTACAAATTGATCGATCGGTTACTTTTTCAGCCAAGAAGTAAATGCTAAGAATAAAAGGTAATAAGTGACATGTAAAACTTGTTCAATTTAGAACATAGAAACTCCTGACTGGCAGATGTACGGACAGACGACCTTGCCACAACGATAGGATTCCGTTCGGACTCGTCGGGTAAGGAATTCTAAAAATGTTTGTCCCCCACAGGACCGATTTCAAGGTCATCCCTTTCTTGCGCCTCAGAACAAATCGTTTCCATAATACTCTTATAATTTAAATTAATAAAGTTTATTACACAGTCAGTTCCATTTATTATAGTCTTTACTAATAATAGACTTTTATTAATATCACACTAGTTCTCTAATTTCCTGTACGGCCATTACTGTCTTTCTTTTTTTTTAATAACCTGAGGCGGTTGTATTTATAACCTGAGGCGGTTGTATGTTTGATACCCAACCAATTTTTAAAGCTTTTCAAGTTTAGAAAACAGTAGTTTTCATATTTGTTTAAGTGATAGCCGCGTGTAATAGTCGGTGATAGCGAAACTTGTTTTCAATTCGTATTCAATGACTTTGTGTTCATATCAGCAACATCTCGGTTCCTTTACATATCTGATTTAATTAAATTTAGTTGACATGCTTAATGATATAACATATCTAACATCTTTTTCGTAATTCGCGAGATATGGGTCTCCAAAGCGTTTCCTCCCATCTCAAACTTTTTAATCTTGTATACCAAATATTTATAGTAACTTTGTATTCTGTACAATTATTTTCGGTCATCTTGTATGGGATGTGTGTAATTAAATCATATGTGCTACCTATTTGAAAGACGTATTGGGCTATATACAAAGGTAGTAAAGTTTTAAGTTCGACTTATTCTTAAGGAAAATACTTTAAAATAATATGTCGCCATCCTGTAAGCGGTAACAGTAAAACTTTAAAGTATCTGATGATTTAATTTCAAAAAATGTTGAATGCCGATTTTTTAAGATTTGGTGCCTCAGAAAGAAGAACGGAGCCTTTATGAAATCTTTTACGTGTCTGCCTGTCTGTTTGTCACAGCCGTTTTTATCGAAACTGCTTGACGTAAAAACTGCATGACAAAAAAACTTGAAGTTAGCCGTAGTAATAAAACATTTTAATCCGCATATACCTATCTCAACAACTAATATTCAGAAATAATTATGTGGAGATTTTAGAGGGGTAAATTATATACTGATTTTCTTTTTATTTTCGTCTGTATTATGAGGCATCGTTTGAAAGGGCAAGATAATGTCAAGATAATATGACTTTAAGAGATTTACTGAAAGATCAGCCAATATATGTCCTACTTCCTTATTAGCGAATCTACTTATCTTAAAATTATGGGTTAAAACAAGGGTTTTAGTAATGTATTATAGAAAAACTACAGTCTTCCATGTCTTTAGACCTGTAAAAGACATAGTAGGCAATATATTATGTCGTGAAAAATTAACATTTACCAATAGTTTAATAGATACTACATACCCTTAAATGTTTAAAAGTGTCTAAATGCATACAGAACGTTTTTATATTTTTTATGGTCGCTTAAAGGTTTAAATAAGTAGTAACCAGATGGTGCAATGTCGAACCCATTTCCTAAAAAGACCTTATCCGTTTATATTTTTGCGGTACGCGGTCAAATGTTACGATGGAGAAAGTAAACTTAAAAATAAAAGTGAACTTGTTAACTACTTAATTTGTTAACTGGTTAATATATTTATTTATTTTATTTATATACTTTAATGTATCTGATTAATACCTATGGCGGACTTATTGCTACGAAAGCGATCTCTTCCAGCCAACCGGAACACCAGTCCAGTCCCGCTCAATGAGCGGTCGGGAATAGAACCCTGGTCACCGTGATGCGCCGCGCCGCCAAAGACCGCATGCCTAGTGATCAACCCGACACAACACGGTGACGATAGCTATATACTTTTACACCTATGATAATATAGTTGCTGGCAATAAATTGATGAATTCACCATGCATCCCTCCGAAGGCAATTTCCAATGAATAGCGCTCTTGATGTGTCACCAGTAGTTCTGTGCTACCTCTATGGTAATCATTTCAGATTTAGGTATTGAAATTCTTGTTTATCTATCACTAAGCGATTGGGGTTTGCATGTTTGATTAATATATGTCATTCGCTTCTCATCATCTATTACTAATTGCTTGCTGCAGCCAATGGAAGTTACTTTTTGAAGTCAATAGTTGTGGTTCAGACGTAATTGAGTAGAAGAGGCAGTACCATTCCGTTTACAATGGCGTTAGGTGTCATTAAAAATTCGAACTTCGACATATTTTCAACATTTGTGAAAAAATCCCGAACTCGTGATTAATAGCTATAAGTTAATCCGATAATATCAATATTAGTAAACAGTTTAACAAAAGTATTACGTACTCTTAAACGGTTAAACTTTTTTATTTACTCATGTACCTGCGGAATCCTTGTGGTTCGAGTTTTTCTTATATGTTACCGAACTGTTTGTGTTAGTGACATGCGTACGTAAAGCCAGATAATTGAATATCTTTTAATAATATTAGGTGTCAACCTAACTTCTGGAACGTTATAGATGCTTCTAGAATATTTCTTGTAGGGTATATAAAGAGTATGGCATTAGAACTTCTGTTCAGTTTACAATTGAGTAATCATCGAGTAAAGAATAAATTAAACGTGAAGTATTTCGAAGTGAATTTAGCTCTTCACATACGTCATTTAGGGCGAAAAACCAGCGAAGCATCACGCAATATATACACAACGATGGGTGAAGTTATGTTTTCTTACGATACAGTCAAATACTGGTTCCAAAGATTCAAAGAAGGGAATTTTGACCTGTCCGGTAAACCTCATCCAATGCGACCTCCTACAACTGATTTAGAAAAAGTTGAAAGCCTTATTGAAACCGATCCTAGATTAAGTTCGCGTTATTTGGCAGAGCTATTTTCATGCTATTATACTGCAATGGGAAAACAACTCCATGTATTGAGAAAGATGGAAATCCATGAGAAAGGAGTGGACGTATTCCGTTTGGCTACCACATGAGTTCAAACCCTTTCAATTTCAGAAGAGAGCTAATGTGTGCCAAGCACACTGAGTTCTACTGAAGTTACTGAGTTCCCATCGTACCAACGAGAGTTTAAAGTATCTGGTTACAGGAGATGAAAAGTGGGTGGCTTACGTTAATTTTTAGCGTAAACTCCAGTGGCTAGCAGCTGGAGAAATAGGTGTACCTAAACCAAAATATAATATTGGAGAAAAAATACTTTTCAATGCATGGTGGGTTACAAATGGGGTTATTTATTGAGTTATTCATTGGGAACTCTTTCAAGCTAACAGTACAATTACAGCTTCGATTTATTGTGAACAATTTAACAGTCACCGCTAAACATCCTTCAAATCAAAGCAAAGTTTATTTTTTACATTATAATGCTCGACTTTTACTTGGATGAAGTATGTTACTTCATCCACCATACTCTCCAGATCTTTCGCCACCTAATCACCACCTGTTTCGCTCTCTGTATAATAATTTACGTGATGGAGAATTTAAAAACGAAAGTCGAAAGATAATCGAACTTCGTCAGTTTTCTAGTCAAGGCCCAAAGACTTCTACAAAGATAAGTGTTGGATACCGACGGTGCTTATATAATTAACGACTGATTTTATTGACTACATATAAAAAGATTAAACATTTGTGTACAGAGATGGCGGGTATATAAGTTGCCAACCTAATAATTAAAATGTGTGTGTAATTTATTGTTCTGGACAATATGTCGGCTATAACACGCACACATATATTTGCATGTGTGTGTGTATCGGAATACAAAACCAGATTATAATAATCGATCAATTTTGTTTAAAACTTTATTCCTTTCTCGATAACGCAAGGGTTAACCGTCCTGCAGTGCACGCACACCGGGCTTTGCGCCGCATTATCAAAGCGATATGCGACGAACCTTATTCGACCTTGAGTATTATTTCGCAGAAACAAAATTCATTATTATTGTACTTCACTGTTTTTCTTACAAGGAGGTTCACAACTTAAAAGGTAACGAAACCTTTAAACTTATTATGATTGAGAAAATACTGAAAATAAAAAAGTCACTGAAAAATTTAGTTATTTATCCATAATAAAGGTCCAAATTAAAAACGTTCTAGTATATTTTCATCATTAATTGGAATTGTATTACTAAATTCCTTCTTGCGCACTTTATTTTCATATTTTATTCTACTGGATCTTCAGAGGTACGATGGTGGCATTCTCTTATATGCTGCTCTTGATTTATACGTTGTAACAGTATATTTTTTCTTTAGTCTGGCTGATGACATTATTCCGTTTTGCAGTCATAATGTTGTTATTTCGTATGCTTTTTAAGCAAAATAAGCTTTTTAAATATGATATAAAACATATATAATATATAAATAAAAAGTGGGCGAATGTTTTAGAATAACTGATCATTACTAAAAAATAAACATAATTATCTACGCCCAGTCAGTTGACAATTGATCGATTGGTTATTTGTCCAACCAGGAAGTAACTGCCCAGAATAAAAGGTAATAAGCGACATGTAAAAACTAGTTTTGTGAAATGAGATTAACAGACGCAATCGGAGCGGTGCTTTTGCGACATTACGGCTTGGAACGCCGCCGGTTCTCGCACGAGCGAACCTAGAAATGAGGTTAGCAAACAGTTTGAAAAACACCGTGGGTTGAGGCTTTTATACATAAAAAGAATCACAGTTTGGGGATATACAAAGTTTTCATATATCGTTTCCACAACTCGTATCTCATAAGACGAAACTAAGCATAAGAGGATTTTCACGTTGATACGTCTATGGCGGTATCTATAGGATAATTTGAATAAAGATATGGGGAATAGAATACATAAACAAATTCAAAATGAAAGGATGAATTTTTTAAATTTTTATTTCAATATATTTAATATTGAAATAAAAATTTTCAAAATTAAAAATTCATTAAATTATCATTACAATTTTTGTTGGTGTTGTTTAAGACTTTAATTCTTACATATGCCATCAAGGTTTCTAAGACCTATATGTGTGACCAATCATATCTTTAATTTTTAAATTGATCAATTTTAATCGTATTCCTTAAACAGCATTAAAATGATATTACACATTACAGTACTAAAATAAATAGTATTAATGAATAATAAAGAATCTCCATTATGGCACAGTATAGTTACAAATATACTACAAAATGTCCATATTGTTATAGCCCAACCATGCCCTACTAGTTACGATGCAGTAGCTTAACGTTTAAATAATGCATTTCATTTAGAACTCACTATAACATATCTACATGCACAATAGTAATGACAAGTGTATTTATAATAAAAGGCATATTATATGTCTGTTATACTCTTTTGTAAAATACTTGTTTTTTGTAGAATTTTAATCCTAACTCTCTTATTTTAATTCTAATACACCATCTATCTGATATTGTACACATCAAGTTGTAATACGAAAAGGGAAAATATTCCTCGATAATTAATGCAATTTGTTTCTAATTCAACTGCAATACATAATATATCGGGAAATACAATAAAACTAATTTGGTGCCAAAGAACATTCAATAAAAAAAAAATCTGGGTATGGAAAGTTACAAATGCTACAAAAATTCAGTGAATATTATTTACAAACTCGCTGAAAATAATAAAAAAACCATCAGAAGAAAAAATTTAAAATAAAAACCAATGGTATGCAGTACCTGCGTAGTTGTATATTTAATAAGTTAGGGAATCATTACAATTGTTATACGCATTTTTATCATATTTCAATAATGATAAAAATGCGTTTAATAAATTCAATAACACTACAATATGGATGACATACTCCAAGAAGTTTTTTCTCACTCACCACAATAAAAACACCTCTGGTGTAACCGTGATTGGGTAGTTAAGCAATTTTGTACCGCGTTAAAGAGGGGAATTTCGATATAATTCGCCTTTAAACACCGATGTAGTAAAAAGATGACTACGTGAGCGCAGGTAGTCGCTATCAGATACTACAAGCGAGAGTTGTTTCAATCAATTAGGATACAACATTTTTCCTCTCAACCAAAGGAAAATTAAATTTTATCAATGAAAGTCTTCTCTTCTGTGTTGCATTTTATGGTAACATTAGATACCCTAGAGAAAATAAAAAAAGGGAAGTAGGTGGTGTTCCATGTACAAATATTGAAAGAACGTTTTTTTCGACCCATTCAGTCATCAAGCTGTGTTTAGTGTAATACGTTAATTGAAGAAACAGGTCAAAAGCCATCGAAAGATGGCATTACGCAACACAAATTCAAGCATTTTGAATAACTTTTTCGTTACATCCCCTAAATGGCTAACGAAAACTCATTAGTTTTGTAGTTGAAAATTATAGTACCAAGGACACAGTCTTTTTATATTTTTTCCCTGAGTTTCATCTTTCATTTTCAACGTTTTATCAAATTTCATTCACCCATTTTGTAACTAAATTTATTCATGAACACAAATTCAAGCATTTTTAATAACTTTTTCGTTACATCGGCCAAATGGCTACGAAAATTTAGAAGTGCAAAAGTTCTGAATTTTCGTTGAAAGTTATAGTATCTACAACTGCAAGGGCGCAGTCTGTTTAGTTTTTTCGTCGTTTTCTCAAATTTTATCCACCCATTTTGTAACCAAATTTATTGTGCAGAGGCGGACGTGCTAACGGACAGCGAGTCAGATGACGCTACTGAGGCCGATACCTTCACCTGGGAGCAGAGCGGCAAGTTCGAAGGCGACGTGGTGCTGAGCGAGCGTCAGCGCAAACTGCTCGTCGAGGATGTGGCGGTGGGCCTTTCCCGGAACGGCTTGAGGGACATTAGCAAGCGATGGCCTGACAACGTAGTCACGTATTATATTGAGAAGCGGCACTTCTGTAAGAATAATTTTTACATTTTTGTCATTCCAGTATAAGCTGGATATATAGCGATGACCGAAACATCGTATTCTGCCTAAATCATGGTCTAATGTCCTGTAACATAATTTATTTTTTGCTCTGTCCAGTTCTGATTTTTTTGGTAGTTTGAGCGATACGATCCATTCGAGAGATACGAACGTGCCACCGGTTGGCGATTCATTTTTGAATTGGTATTTTTAAAAGAATCAAGTAAACAAACGGTATCGTGCTATACGGCTTCAAACAAATTGTAAATTAAATGTTAGTAATAGATTTTCACGGTTTAATAATTTTTTTTGTAATTCGAAAATGTTATTTTGACGACCAAAATAGTGTTTTATGGGATTTGAACCGAACTCTCAACGAACTCTATAAGGAATTAATTATTAATTTCATCTTGTCCTTTCTTCCGTCTATCACAATCTCACAATTTCTTCAATTTAAAATTAATGCGGGTGAATATATGTATTTCGATCAATTATTCAACTAACATATTTAAATAAAATTAAAATAAATTTAAGTGTTTTCGCGTTTCCTGTTGGACAGTGCCTCGTTGGACAGGTCTTTCGAAATTAAAGTTTTTAAGCTTCGAAATATAGGCTTCAAACTGATGTGAAATTTAATAGCTTGAAATTTCTCTAACTTGAATTTTTCCGAAAAAAAATTATTTTATATTTTTTTATTATCTAAGACTCTTATTGTCGCTCAGTTTATTTCGATCTGATGTCATGAAATTTAAACCTGCAAGTTCACTTATGTAAACGTTTCACTTTACCCGACGCCATCGTTTACAACTTCACAGAACGAACGTGCTCGTTCGATACATGTATTCAATGCTCCACCTCGTCTATTCTTTCTCCGCTCAGGTGCACTATGTCTCTACTTTTTTCTCGCTTTAAGTCGCTTACGACGTGTAAAACAGTCGTTCCAAGCCACGCCGCGTCTCTTCCGTTGGCGCTTTCTATCACTCATGCCACGTACTAATCCGCTGTGACTTCTCAAATCATATCATACGAACTCACGCCTGTTGCCCCCGACGGGCACTCTAATTTATCTTACACTTCCATTGGCATCAAAGCTTGTGGTGATTCGTAGCGATGTTAGATTTATTTTGTAAATATGCATCTACATTTCTCATTAATTTGCAAATCCAAGTAAGATGGAGACATTTTATTGAGTCTTATTATTGAATGTCTTGTCAATATGAAACCGTATAAGTAAGTGTACGCTTAAAGATATTTTGAAGAAATAAAAACAGCTGCATGAATTTTTAGAATCCAGGGTAATATACAAGAAGCATTATATGCCGATGTATTAAGGTGGTTTTCCGTTCGTTTCTTTCTTCATCATCAAAAGTGATTAAGTTGGTATAGATGAACGTTTTCTTACATAATTAATTCAGATATCAATATGTGCATAAAAAGGTAACAAAGTCGTTTCTGCAAAAAACACTGGACGAATTTTAATAAAACTTTTTATATTCTCAATTTTGCACTGTTAAGGGTTGATAAATATCTGCAACAATTATCATCGCGTTATTCATCATGGGGTTATTATACAAAGTTGTTCCGGGGGTGATATTACATACTGAATATTTTTGGAAAATTTTATATAAGAGGCTTGTCTGGGATCGAACAGAAGTTAATACAACTTTTTAGACCTTTTGCCCGTCTGCCTGGGTATTTATGCGAGTATCATGCAAAAAGTGCTAAACATATTTGAATGTGTGTTTGTTTATGGGAGTATCACACAAAAACTACTGAACAGATTTGAATGTGTGCTTGTTCATGCGGGTGGCACGTAAAAACTACTGAACATATTTGAATGGGACTTTGCTGAACTAATGTTTAGATTTGAAGTAAATAAGACAGGCTATATTTTGTCTCTTTCAAATGTTTTCTAAGACACATTTTGCCTGTCTTTCTGCTTTTCAGTTTACCTGTTTGCCTATTTGTTTGAAAATCAAGCAAAAACTATTAAATCAGTCAAAATGAAGTTTTCACCGAGTGGCTTAAGATTCCAATTTTAAAGTGAATCTGGAGCATATATATCTAGAGTATTCTGAGATAATTCTTAAGATTCATATTGTTAGAGTTAAATCTAGATCTTCAGTTGAATGTACCCTAAGAAATATTAAATTTCATTATTAGCACTCACGTGGCAAGAGACGAGCGCGCGGGGCTCAAGGAGCGATGAATATAAATTGTCGAGACGGTCACAGCGATTAGGCTCAAAGTTCAAGACGAGGAACTTTAGAGCAAAAGATAACTCTGCTTATTTACGAAGCATCAGGGTAAAGTGGCTGGTATATTATATCAGTTTAAATAGCTATGAGAAATTAAACAGGGAAATAATTTCGGGGCACTGATATATATGTATGTATTAATACTGAAAATGTCTTTTGAGCGTTCATGGTCAATATGTATATTGACCATGAACAAAATAAAAATGACATTTGTTTAGAAGAAAATAGTCAAGAGGTGAAAAAATAAAAATATGTCGGAAGTAAGGATAGTCAAATGAATTACTCGCATATTAAATAAATTAGGATTATCTTTAGAATATTAATATTCGCAATTATGCAAAATGATCAAATGAGTAACCATCACACAATTTTGCTAATATTTTATCAAGTGTTTGAGTAACTGGTACATAATCTTTCTAATTTAGTGAACGTTTTAGATAGTATGGTAAAGTGTTTGTTGGCAGTAATGTTATGAACGCCAAAAAATAATATTTCTACGCTAAAGTGCTGCGAGAAAAAGGAATAGAACACTTACATTACAAGTTTAAAAAAGATACAACTATATGAAATTACGAAAGGAATATACCTACATTAAAAATATTAATGATATCTATTTTTCAAAAATGAAAAATGGCGGTATTATGGGAAGTTATGGTTTTGCGTCTTTACGACTTAAATCTTATTGAAAATAATTAGAGTGTATTGAAAAAGTAAGGAGGCAAAAACAATACTAAAAAATATTACATTACTTAAGAATTTAATTAAAGCTGATTGCACACAGCCGGCGGATCTGGACGGCGACGCGCGATCTATTGAAAAATACGAGAAACACGAAAGTGACAACTGCGCGTGCCGAGTCGAGCACGAATCGTCACCGTCTTAACCTGACCCCTAACGTTACAGAAATAGAATATAATTTAAAAACAAATGGTATTTTTTAGGATGTAATAAAACCTATCAAGTACAAATAGAACTCACTTTGCGGGGAGGGGGGGGGGGGGGTGTTTGTACACATTTAGGCATTTTACTGGTACATTGTTTTTCGATTAAACAATTTACAAATGTTAATTTTTCACAGCGTAAATACATTGTTCAGTTTATCTCTCGCTAATATAAAACAGATACATTTTAAAATACAAAGTAATTTTTTGCAGTTTAATTTATATTACTTGTATGGAATTTCTGTGAACTTTTTACGGACCCAACTACATGCTATAAGATGATCGACTATTACTCGTAAACTAGTAGAACCTGCTTAGCTTTGATAATTTTCCTTTTAATTTAGTTAGAAATAGTTCTAATGTGAATATTTTTAATAGTTGTTTAGATGGTAGGGGTGGGGACATGTAACTACCAAAAATTACCACTTTAAATTTTTATGTTGAATATATTTGGCGTTAATTTTGTAGAAATTAATTATTCACAATTAAATGAAACTACGTGATGTAGTATTATTTCTACTTTCTTTAATTTCTTTACCACGACCTAGGTTTCGTTGTATTACAACATCTTCAGGTGGGATATTAGCAAAGATTTTTGCTAATATCCATCTGAATTGTTAAATTTTTATATTTCATAAACGAATTTCTGTATCGAAAAAGTGTTCATGATATATCGCCAATATTTTTAAAGATTTATTCAAAGATACCGTACACAATATGCTAAAATATGCGAAAAAATAAACTAACGGTCTGCGAGTAAAACAGTTGTGTCATACAGACGGACATGGCAAAAATGTAAGGGTTGCATCAAGAGCATAAATTTCATGTATACATGTACACATGTATACATATACATATATATACATATATATATATATATATATATATATGTATACATGTACACATGTATACATATATATACATATATATATATATATATATATATATATATATATATATACACACATACATATACACATACACATATATATATATATATATATATATATATATATATATATATATATACATATATATCTACATTTGCTCCGTGTTGCCAATGTGACTTTCGACGATCTTGTCGAGCCTTATATCTACATATGGAGGGTGCAGTCACAATTTGCACTTTGCTTCATCTTTCTGGTTTAAAGGGTTCCACAGGTTTGCATTTACAAATTATCATGAAAAATAACCTATTTTACTTTGGTTTTGTTACCATCTGAAGAACAAAAACTGGCTTATGTGTGTGCTGAATTTTTTGGTTTTGAAATTTCTGCCATTTGACTTCTAATTAAAAAAAAACTTGTAAAAACGAATGTAATTCGCACTATTGGTATTCCGTATAGATTTAGGCATATATAAATGTTTATATTCGTCCAGTGTTTTTTACATCTAATGGTACATAATATTCCTATTAAACTATTTAAAAACTTTTAATTTTGTGGAAAAAAAATATATTGTCTACTACGACTTTCACAGGCGCATATTTAAAAAAAAATTATGTGACATAACCATAAATTAGCTATTTTTGGATTTTTTCCTTTCTTTGTGCTGTGAGACTTTGCTTTCTGTAAAATTTCACGATTGAATATCAATGGGAAGTACCCTATAGGTTTTAATTTATTTGCGCGTGTTAAAATATGCGGCATTTATGCCAGCTGTATTTTAGGGTTCTTCTCGATTGCATTGATTTAGAAGCTTGATTTTTACAGCTTCAAGGGACCGTAGTCCCAGCGGTGTAGCGTGGGTTTTCGCCGCCCGGAACCGAAAATTCGCCGCCCGCTCTATTTTAATAATTAGTTAAGAAAATTAGTTAAAATTCAAATAAAGCATCTTTAATTAATTAAACATGTCCTCCAAAAATGTCCTCTCAAAATCCTTTATACAATTATCAATGTCAACATGTACGTCATGTTCGATTGGCGATGTGGCTATATTTGATCGTCTCAACGTGGCCATAGTTGCCCTTAGACAATTTTTAATTACTTTTAATGTAGAGCATGTCTTTGCAACCAGTGCTAATGGCAACTATTAAGCATATTCTCGACATTACGGCTATGTTTGGTAAGCCATCTTCAAGTTTAGACTCGATAATATATTTTAATAAACCCAGTGAGTCCGGGACTGTTGCAGCTACGAAAGCATGTAGACGTATGCGCTCATCTTCTCTATTAATGTCTCGAGGAGCTTGATCTAGGTTATTATTTGTCGACGCCCAACATCACTGCAGGCCTTAAAAAGGCAAATTTTTGCTCCAGATTCTGCAGTTGTTGGAATTTTACTCGAGTTTCATCAGTTATTTTGTCTATTGAAGAAAACATTGGTCGTCTCAAGTCGTCTTCATACGATAACCCACATCTCTACTTCCGTCGCCAAATATATACCTCCTTCTAATTCATGCTGAGGATTCAAAATAAAACCCGAGCACTTCACGTAGACTTTTAGTGTATCTCAAAACCTCATCTACGATTTCCTCTCGTTTCTTCCAATCCAATCTCGTTTTACTCCAATACGGTTTGTAAAGCACTTATTTCATGAGCATATTGATATATGTTTAACCTCCCTGTTTGAAAATTGTTTTGAGCATCATCAATTCGCAGTATCAGTTGCCAGAGGCCTGACACAAAAATGAAAATGATTGCATCGCAACTAATAAACTTCCTGTGTACGTCCCTGTGTTCAAGCTTTCGTTGGTTTCCATTAGTTTTTCTAGTACATTAAAAGTTGCTTTGTAATGACCTCTAATGAAATTTATAGCATCGCTTCTTGCGCTCCAACGTGTGTCCAGATCCTTCTTCAATTTTTTTCCTGTGGCTGCAAGAAAAACTTCCCACCTGTGAGTCGATAGAACAAAAAACAAAGTAGCGTTCTAGCGTACCAAAAAAGTTCCCGAGTTTACCTTCACTGAAGCAGCATGCAGGCAAATTAGCTTTAGTAAATGGTTTGAGCCGGGTAAAAAATTCGGAATTAGGATTGATATTCTTTATTCACTGTTATACACTTGTGTAGCGTCATTATCGTCAGCCTCGTATATGAGCCCATCAGCCTCGAGTTTGTTTAGTATCATGTTACTAATATCTTCTTCAGTTTCGCTTTTCGTTTCAATAAAATCTATAAAATATTCGTCTATTCGAATCTCCTAGTTTTTAATCATCATATAGCGTAATATTTGGTTTGTTTGATCTTTGTGGGAAGTTTTTCCGTGGTGCTGTCAAAAATCACGAAAGAATATTTGGTCTTTTGCACACGAGCTATAATTTTTTGGGGAATTTTATTTCCTAAAATTTTAATGAACTCGTTTTGAATTTCAGGTGACACATAAGAAAGAGAATCATTTTGGCCTATGTTTATTCTTACTAAATCCACTCTGAGAACCGGATCGTACTGCTGGCAGCAGATGCACCAGTTCTAAAAAGTTGCCTTTATTGGCACTGGTGTCATATTCCTTATGGCCAGGTAATGCCAAGTTTTGTTTTGTCAGAAATTGTATTATATCAAACATTCTGGTTAAAATTTCATGCCATTTTTTAACTTTGGGATTTAATTTCCAGCAAGTATTAAATCCACCAGAGGAATAAAAATTCGACGCATTTCTGACACTGACAAATTTGAACTATCAATTAAAGGTTGTAGGAGGTCATTGGTATCGGATATTTATGCTACTTGTACTTGAGCTACTTATTGGGGTCGAACAGTAAACAACCTCTGAATAACTAAGACCTGAAAGCTCTGGCGTAGATTTTGGCGACTCTGGCGAACACTCTGGTGCCTTCGATTCTTTCACAAACTTTAATATAGCCCCTCCATTTTTCCAGATATCCTCCTCCTTCGCTATCTTCTTATTTCGATACCATGCTCTACTTTCTTTTGCCCTTTTTAGTTAGATGTGTTATAAACAAAAATATAAGATGTCCATCGCAAAAACGAAAGAAATGTCAAAATTCCCTTGAAATAAATGACAACAGAAGCAAACCATTGATGTTTTAGAAGGAAAATATATCATCCAAGGGCGAAAAACTTTTTCACCGCTTGGCAATGTGCGGCAAAATCAATCTTGTGTCAGCCACCTCCTCGACAACACTTCTGATGTAACAGTGTCCGCATTTGTCTGTACCGTGCGTGATACTGTTGATGCTTCAGAGAAGTTTTCAGGTCATTCCCCTATATCATTATTATCAAAATCAGACTCAGCCTTTGTGGTTATGTTTTGTTCTGGTGTTGGAATTTCAGCAACCACAGCAGAAGTGCTTGAATCTGACAAATTTGAACTATCAATTAAAGGTTGTAGGAGGTCATTGGTATCGGATATTTGTGCTATTCGTACTTGAGCTACTTCCTGGGGTCGAACAGTAAACAACCTCTGAATAACTTATACCTGAAAGCTCTGGTGTAGATTTTGGCGACTCTGGCGAACACTCTGTTGCCTTAGATTCTTTTACAAACTTTAATATAACCCCTCCATTTTTCCAGATATCCTTCTCCTTCGCTATCTTCTTATTTAGATACCATGCTCCACTTTCTTTTGCCCTTTTTAGTTAGATATGTTATAGAAGAAAAGAAAACAAAACCATCATAAACAAAAGTATAAGATGTCCATCTCAAAAACGAAAGAAACGTCAAAATTCCCTTGAAAAAAACATAACATTTAAAATTTTTGTCTACCTTTACTCCTACGTATTTGGTCGACGATGTCTCCGTAGATAGTAAGTATGAAAGAAATACCTAACTTGGTATTAATTGGTAAGTGTTTACGTCAATAAAATATATATTCGTACACTACACCACACTGCCCAAACCTTCAAAGTCAGAACAAAATTACAAGAACAAATTAAAGCAGATGAATAATTGAAGTTCTCGGCACTCGCGGATCGAATCACATATGTATTGTGGCTTGTGACACGATAAATCAACCAAAACAATGAATTACGTACGATAATTTGTTTGTGTAAATAAGTATCGAAGTTCAAAGAGACACAATTCTGAAATAAGTCTTAGTGTAATGAAAATAAAGAGTGTTACCGTCTAATAAAATAACTCCTTCGCTCTCGCTTGTTAGTCCGTTTGTTTTCATTTGGGAAAGTTCAGCTTGGCGGGCACTGCACTTCGACAGCATTCGACCGCAACCCGCATGCACCTGCCGCGCCTCACCGCCGCCCCCTGTCGGGCTCGGGTCAGCACGGACGCGATTTAAAGGAGGATTTTGTAATTTTATATTTAAAAAATTGTGGCGTTGGCCGCCCATTTTTATGCACTGCCCGGTTCCATGGCCCCTTGCTCCCCCCTCCCACCATTGCGTAGACCTAAGTGTTTGATATTATTTTCAACTTGATACCTTCAAGTGGTCCTGAGAAAGGAGTCTTCACAGATCAACAGAGAGATAACGAAGTGATCCTATAAAGGTTCTTTTTTTCTTGTTGAGGTGCGGAACCCTAAAATAAATTAAAATATTTATATTGGTTTAAAGACAATTAGATAACGGTTGGTTAAGTTCTTAAGACAAAGTTCTCTCTGGAATTATGTTAATTTGTTTTTTTTTTAAATTGACTCTAGAAAACATACAATTATATTAGAAAATAATTTATCATATACCCTTTCCTCCAAAACCAATAAACATTATGTGTGTGTAGGTACGTGGTCCTTTTGGTTTTATACAGGAGGCATTCATTTCTATTAAACCAAAACTTCAAACGGCTTCAAAACTATTTACTGTACTAGTGTTTTTAACAATTATGTAAAAAAGAAGACTTATTACGTAATCATTTTTTTGAGCCATCGATTGCAGGCGCAAAGCGAAAAATGCTCTTATTATTTGTTCTGCCAATCATTGGAAAGTTTCCATTATTATTATTGTTTTTTAAATAAAGCTAGCGGGTATAAATAAGTTACATCGCTTTTGAATAAAGCTAGCAGGAGCTGTTTTTTGTTTTCGCAAAGCTGTTTTTTAAATAAAGTTACGTTAAAAAGTTAGAGTAAGTTAAAGTTAGTTTTAAATTAAATAAAGTTTTTAAATAAAGGTACAAATAAGTTACATGACATTATACTTTATATGTATATGAAATCGGAACAAGAATACGAAGTAATTGTCTTTTCACTGTTTTCTTGTTTTAAACAAAGGTACTAACTCAAACTTATCTATTTTCCTGGGTCAAGGAAAGATAAAAAATTAAAGTATATAGCATTGAATTCATACTGTTGATTTTAACATTCATTTTCTGAATTTTATTTTGCAAATACCTTATTTTAATTCTTCGCAACTTTATTTTATGACACCATTTTTCTTCTCCGTAATTGAACTCAACGGGTGATGAGTTTTTCGTAGATGACATGCGAAGCCTAACGCCGAAGTGTATCCAATTGTTATGTATGTATTATCGAAGTATTGAATATTATTTTAAACTAGCACATACTTATTGCTGTTTTTCTTCCCATTCCAGTTGCTCTCTCGCTAATCTTAACTTTGTGTATTAATGGTAAAAATCACTAAATTTTGAAAAGTGTTTTTTTTAAAGTCCATATTTAAAATTTAAAAAAATGTTGTTTTTAATTCTCTTTTGAAATAAAAAAAAACAATTCATATCGCGATATCTTATTATGTGCAACTTAATTTCTTTGGTTTGAATCAAAGCAATTCATAAATACGTAGATAAGTCGATATCGTAAAGAAACACGAAAAAATAAAAAAAAATTGGCGCCCAAATCGGTGTATAGAAAACAATCCCTCCCCTATTATCTGTTTTAATGGTGAAATATGGAAACATCCTACAACACGTGAAAAATAATAAATATAAAATATTTGTAACAAAACCCTGTAACACGTCTTACTTTAATGTGAAGATGTTATAAACACATTTTGGAGTCTGCAACTTAAATTGTTTTCCTCTGCTTTTAACTTCTTTACTGGAAAAATATAAAAGAAGCTCCGAAATTCATAATCGTTATTGATTTATTAAGAATCTAAAAACATGTTTTCAAGTTTGTAACTTAGCAGATAAGTGATGGCACTGAAAAACATACAAGAGCGAGCGCCGAAACACACACACGCATGCGCACTCGAGAGAACTTCAAATTCCAAAAAGAGAGAAACAAATTATTTATTCTACATTCTTGTTCGTCTTTTTCATTCCTTAAAACTTTCTGCCAAGCTAGGAATTCAGGTTTTTGTTTTCTAATATGTGTAATTACGCCATTTATTCCTGCATCTACACTAAATTTTAATTTTTACAGTTAATAGGTTCGTAGAAAAATTATTAGTAATTTTTTCACACTTTTAAGGGTTTTGTCTTTTAAATTTCTGTATGGAACACGACAAAAAGCTATTATTACCTTTCTGCCTGTCATCATAGCGAAACTTGATTCGTGAGGTAGTAAGTTGATCTATACTTGTTTTACAGCTTCCGATCAGGTGCAAGCCATAGAAGACGGCATGGATGATATTTCCAGGAGTTCCTGTATCAAGTTCAAACCACACCAGGAGGGAGACTCAGATGCTGTAGTCATACAGGTATACACACTTGTTTTAGACATATTTACTAAGGTCCCAGTTTTGCCGGGCATCTTTAAGTGATTGTGTCCATGGATTAAAATATAGAACTAATAAATATTGGGATCGGTCATTAATATAAATAGTCCATTGTATAAATGACCGATCCAAATATTTACTTCGTTAACACATCGGTCCAATATAGGTATGCTGCCCTCTCATTAATATTTTCCGTACAAGGTTTTTGACATTAATAGTGGGGTAATGCATTCAGTTTTATGTATGTGACACTCGTAAAACCATTTAAGCCTGCTAATGCATTTCCACAAATAAAGTGTCGTTTAAATCGTTTTAATAGCTCGGATTTTAATCCCATCATTACAGACATAAAATAATAGACTGCTTGGAAAATCATTCTACGTGAAAAGGAAGGATTATTAATGGTCTATGTGAAAAGGAAGGATTATTTAATTGGAAAGACAAATATAAAATAAAATAATATGTGTATCCTTTATCCAAATGTTGGCTAGTAATAACAAAAGTAGAAGTAGGAAAATTCATCTAAACCCGTTATGAGGGTTATCAGTGGCATGGTTTTGGGAGATAAATTAAAAAAAATAGATAAGACAAGAAATAATTAAAAAAGGTAACCAAATTTGTTTTCAACTCGCTTTCGAAAATTCTTAGTTGTCGTAGTCGGTGTTTATAGGTACTCTGTACCCATCAAATCGGGATAAGTAATAACGTCGACCTGCGATATTGTTGAATGATTCTGATAAACTTAATTCGTTTCCTTTTTCCATTGCACACTCAATAATTCACGATGCACATTCTGTCCATCTTAAGAATTTTTGTGTATTTAATAATAATTAATTGGATCCATTAATGTCTTAGGCCGCCTTCAGAAATTCTCTTGGCTACCATATCTTGTATATATATATGCACAAGTATGGGTTGTTTTCATAAATCGTTATTTCTCCATTTAGACGGAAATAATTCTTTCCTGGCATTAGAAGAGATTCATATCAACAGTGTGTTCAATACTGCATTATAACACGTTAATGACGTTTGCATATCTGAAAGTAATAGAGCAAAAGAGAATACTATTAAATAGAATGAAGTATCCCCTTTTTAACTCTTCAATACAAAAGTATTAAACAAATTAATTTCACACGATTGTGTCGGTTATGTTCTCAATACTGTTTTTACAATGCCATCTGTTTCAACTTTGATAAATTTTGTCAAAAGAGACGCAGTATCAGCGTAGTTCTATGTTGCAATTTGCGATATTTTTGCTACTATGTCTGTTTCGACTTTTTACCTGTTATTTCTAAAGACTTTCTAACCTTTCATATCATGTCTTCTTTGAAATCGTATTAAATATTGTCATATTGATATTTTGTTATCATTTCTCGTACTATCGCTTAAAATGAAATGTTTAGAAAGTAACTTAATTTATTTATTAATTTACTAGATATTTATGAGTGCATTACAAATTACCAATGCGTAAAGACAAGTTTTAAACTCGAGCATTCTCGATTATTAGGGATAAAGTGGGTAATGGCGGTCAGTTAAGCACTCTTTGGAATAAAATTTAAATTATAAATCACGGCTTTAGGAACGTAACATTGCAATTTTGCATTAAATGACTATTAATTGCGATCAGTTTAATCTTTGGAGTTACCATCTAATAGTTATAATAAATTTAAAAAAAAATTACCTTCGACCTCCATTGTACGCACGTGAGTGTAATGGTAGTCATGATGTTGACAATGGTGATTAAATACTTCTAACACATATCACGTACATAATCCTTTGGGGAATTCCAGCCAGTGCAGGTAGAGTGAGCCCAAAGCCCTCAGGAAGTGCACCGGTACCATAACTCATTATTTCGTCCAAATTCTTCGCATATGAGGCAATGGTTTTCTGGATCCTCCTCGTCTTCATCGTTATCATCATCATCGACGCAGAGGTCGTCAGTATCTACGTCGATCAATGAAGAATTATTGTCTTCCTGGAGAACTCCCCTTTCAACCTTTTTAAAACTTTCCTTGTTCTCTTTGATTTTTTGCCTTTTCCTTTGCCTTTTTGTTTTCCCATTTTCGTTTAAGTTTTTATTTTTCTTTTCATTTTTCTTTTCTATAAACACTATCTTTAATTAGCGTTGAGGTTAGAATGGTAGAATGTTGCTTTTTTCGACCTTGTTTTATGCTGAGAGATGCTGTCTGAAAAGAGCATTCGATATCTTCAATAACCACTGATTCGCAGTGCAGTATTTTAGCCGCTAAACGGTCTTCATTACTGAACACATTTGAGTTCATTGGAAATATACCAGTGGCTCTAAACCCTGACTCTCCTTACTTATAGAAGCTATATTCGAATATGCCTTGTTAAACTATAATGCGACATCGTATGGGGTTATTTTTCTGCAAGGTGGCTCTTCATAAAGCTGTCACATTATTTTTTGTAAGTAGCCTTAAGTGATGCATAAAACGTGACGTCCAGCGGCTGCATTCAATGGGGCGTGTATGGTGGTAAGGACAGCATAACAATGTTGTTGGTTTTGCAGTGCTTGTAAACATCATGAGAAATGTGGCTCGCGTGTTTATCGAGTATCAACAAGGTAGGTTCTTCTGCAGCAGGTTTGGTAAATTCAGTGAAATACTGAAGTCATTCCAAAAAAACGTTTTCATTGATCCTTCCATTCTTTGAGCAGCGTTATATAGCACCAGCAGGGCAAACTTTTTCAAGGAGAGAGAAATGTCACTTCCTTGGGAAGATAAATATTGGGAGTACGAATAACCCAGCAGCGTACATTATACACAGAACGGTGATATATTTGCCTCTCTCCCAACTATTCTGTCCTTTTGGGGCTATTTTCCCCGGATATTGAACTGTGTCTCATTGCAATTGTAAATATTTTTGGAGATAAATTTATAGGTTTCCTTTAGTTACTCCAAGTTCTTGTAAAAAATGGAAATTTCTGTTTTGTTAAAGGCCGTTATTCTATTGCTGGTGGCTTCTGGCTACTGATACTGATATCCCATTTCTTTTTAGGAAGTCTTCCAGTCAGTCTCGTCCCGCCATTTTACTATTGTTATTAAAATTTTGTGGCAATTTTAGGTTAACGTTTTAATTTATAACCCTCACTAAAATACTCGTATACAGTATAACTTTCGAAAATATAATAAAAAATACACCGCTCCCCTACAATAAACTCACTAACATAAGCAGTGGGAAAACCCGCGCAAACCCCACTTCCCCTATTGTTTTGTGTTATACTTAAATACTGTTGGAAGTTACTAAGCGTTAATCTTTGTTAATTGCCCACATGAAGTTGTTGTAATACAACAAAACCTAGGTCGTGGAAAATAATTTAAATAAAGTAGAAATAATACTACATCACGTGGTTTCATTTAATTGTGAACAGTTTCAACTAATATTAAAGCATGTACTAAGGAATATTTCATAACTTAGGGCGCAAAGCGCGGCTGTTTCTCACAAGTGGGTTACCAGAGCGGTCTACAAGTTTTGAATCTCAATGCCCGCCATCCAGCAGGTCGAGGCTGCTTCAGACATGGTACAGTGGTGCACGAACTGCTCCACACCCTCGGGTTCTTCCATATGCAAAGCAGCCACGATCGAGATGATTATGTCAACATCGTATGGGAGAATATAATTGAAGGCAAGTATTCTGTGGTTACTGTTTTTGCATCCGAAGGATAGGGTATCGATCAATTCGCTTTATCAAAATGAAGAAGTAACATAATTAATTTAAAAAAATTTGGGGCATTCCAGCAGATATTTTATGAATATAAAGAAGTTAATTTAAGATTAAAGAGTAAATTTCTTGACAATATCATTAAGGGATACGTCCTGAACAATTTGCCAGGTTGGTGTAGTCTAAGTTTGTACTAAATTGTTTACGCGAGAGAAATGTTAAAACTAAATGAAACTAGATACCACGTTAAAATGATCCTTTATTTTAACTACCGTATACGAGTGTACGGTTGGAATAAAAATTTAGCCCATAATCTATAAGAAGTTTTTTTTTTATTTTAGTCATCAAAGGGTTAAGAAATATTTAAAATATTCACAAGATGAATGATTTAGTATAACCATGCAGACTTATTAGATCTTAAAATAATTTGGCGATTTTTAAATTTTTTATCGCTAAAAAAATTGATTAAGCATAATCTTGCAATAAAGTATAATTTTACTGGATTCTTACGTTAATCCGATAGATTATGCTAGATTGTTTATGATGACGACACACAGCGCTTTATGTTAAACTAGTTGTCTAAAAGTTAAAAGATTAATGGAGATGATTTTGCACCCGTGTAGCATAACAATGGTAACTGAAACATGAATACGCAATATTTATTATTTTATTTTACTTAACGAGTTGCGTTTGTGATATGTCATTTGCATCTTAAAATTGCTGAACCGTAGCTTTGATGCTTTCTGATTGGAGACCTATAAATTTAATGTTTTAATAATTTCGTTCTCATAGTTTTTTATCACTGTATATAAGTAGATTTGTATTCTTATACTTTAATACAATGCGTTATTATACTTTAAGATAAAACAACGTTTGCATTTCAGGGGCAAAGCACAACTTCAGGAAATACAATGCTGATTCGGTGACCGATTTTGGTATTCCATACGATTACGAGAGTGTCCTGCATTACAGCTCTAAGGCCTTTTCACGCAACGGCCGCAAGACTATCGTACCCAAGGTATTCGTCTTCCAATTCGTCTCTGTTACATGAAATTGAATTAGCCTTGACGGTAAATACAGGACGTCGTGGTAGTTATGCGGGAGTAGGTCAGAGTTACTAACCAGCCAGAATCTGACTGGACTGTCCGGTTTTACGTAATTTAGTCCGAGTCCGGTCCCGCAATTGCGATCAGACTTAAAATGCGCGGCCGATTTAATATTATGATGTATTGTAACCGTATGTTTTTCTATGTAGGTATATCTTTATAGTCATAAAGTTATATTTTCAATTATAACTATTGTTATAATATCAGTTACATCCTTTGCTAACAAATTAAACAAATACCTACGTTTAATTTTGAAATTATTAGTATATTTTAAGGCAAAATCGTGTCGCTGCTGATTAGTACAACATTATGAATGTGATACAGAGCAATATTTTAGCTATAATTAAAACGTAGAATACCCTCCTCTTGTCTTGGGTGATTACAGTCGAATGAGTTTCGGTGGTACAAAGTCTATCACGTTTATATCGCTGAAATAAATATCTACCTTTTTTATTCTACTATTATAACTATATTAAGGTAATTATTAATTTTTGAATAAACTAAACGCAACGAACGTAAGTTAAAACTATATTCATAAGTGCTTATTACTGAATTTTGCAAATAATTTTATATTGTTTATTTATATTTTTATTCGCTCTAAGACAAATACAATAGTAACAATGAAATGTTAATTTAAGAAACACTGTATAGAATGTTTCAGGAACATTTGATTAGTAGAAAATGTTTCAGGAACGTTTTCTACTAATTAAATGCAGATACATGAGTGAATCGATAACATTCCCTATAAATGTAAGTAAGCTTTTTATGTGAGACAAATTATTTACAAAGTTGCTATAAAATTAAAACCCATATGGGGTTACTTCACACTTGCTGTTGCAATTTCGGTAAAAAATATTTATTAAGTTTTGAAATTAACAAAATGAAAAATACGAAAAACTTTACTCCGGTTACATAAATCACTATTTTTCGAAAAACATTCCGATAAATTACATGAAATTTGGTACGTAATTAGAGAAGTCACGCAGCAAGCACGTAATGAGATTTTTGTGTTTATTCTTATAGTTTCGAACAAAAGATGTTCATGTGACTAAAGTAAAGATTTTTCAAAACCATACAAAATATCATAACTTCTGAACTATTGATTCTCGCGGAACTAATGTTTTTTTAAATGACTTGTCACGATGTTCATTACTTCACAAATTTATGGGCCACTGTAAATGTGCCACCTGTATTATTCAGTCCAATTAAAAACCACATGACATCGAACAGTATGCGTAGTATGTTGTAACATTAATCAGTTTGAAATAATAATTTTAGAAAATATAGCAAGCTGTTACTGCTTTAGAAATAACCCACGACTTCATTCGCGTGGACCTATAGAAACTATCATTAAGCCACTTATACGATTAACACACGTAATTCCATCTATTTATAATAATTATAAAAGCAAAGTTTTTAGTAAGACCGCTTTAAACTCACAGAAAGCGATCAACAACAACGTCTGCCCTCACCTAATTACCCTAATATTTTGTTAAGATTTTATTAGAAGTAAAATATGCATAAAGACCTCCTTTGAAATATTATTTGGAGTTCCTTTGAGGTATGCCTTCTGTTTATTATTTTAGCAACTGCTGAAAGTATAATTCATCATTTTAGCTGGGCAGTTTATGACATTTGCTCTCGATATAAGCGTGGTTGACGGGCCGTCGTACTATTGCGGTTATATATACTTTTTATTATTTATTTTACTTACGTTGTGAACGCATGCGATATATTTGGAGCACACCTAAGGCCTTCATGACACGACACACGGTGTGCTGATGTGTGAATGTGCTACGGAATGCTACTTTAACTATGTTTACTTTGATTCAGTTACAAATTAGTTGTAGACATAAAAAATAACTTTATAATGGCACAGAAAAAAGGATTGTATGGCCATTATGCATGTTAGAATTGAAATTTCTATATACGTGTTTTTATGTATATATGTACATACACGGTGTCCGAGAATGGATGTCTGGCGAAGAAAGACGCTATTCGTTGCATATAAAGGCAATTTATTCCTTTCGCGGAAATAAAACGTAAAATGCACCCTTTTAAAACGTAATATGTGCCGATTGCCAAAAATATTACACATAACTCTTTTTGACACTCAACACACTTGCCGGGGTGCGGTGTTTACCCGCAGTGGTGATGTCTTCGCAGCTGTTCGCGGGTTACACCCCCAAGCGGTGCTGAACAATGTGCGTAATATGTTTACAATAATAATGTTAATTATTCTCAATTTTCTAAAAAAAGTAATATTTTAAATTTTATTTTAACGACAATCAACTATTCTTCAGTCAAGGAATAACGTCTTACTTTGCCCAATACTCAATCCTGGTCCCGGACACCGTATATATATATATATATATATATATATATATATATATATATATATATATTTATATATATATATATATATATATATATTCATATTCTGCAGGGGAAAATGGTAAAAGTAACAAAAATAAGAAAACGGAAAATCTCCCTTTCTTCCTATCTAGGCTATCTGCCCTAATTTTCTCACTTACTTCCTCGCCAACCTGTTTTCTTTCCTAATAAAAACGAGCTTAGTTGTGCTTTACTGAGAGCCTGTTATGTTTCATTTTTAGTTACAATTTTATTACTTAATCTGCGAAATTTTACTACTGCGCAAAAGTCATTTCATTTCAAAAATATTTTTGATCTGTTTTTTTAAGTTACTCCTAAGTCCTAAGAATTAGTACAATAATGTGAAATGTTGAGAAAACTTGCGAACACCATATTACTTTTCGAAGATGTTAACCAATTATGCTACAAGGAAGAATATAAAGAATATAAGAAGGCGAAATTCATTACATAAAGTCAAATTAACACTGAAAATATTTTTTTCTCTCTAACCACCAGAGCGGACTTGCAGACATAGGACAGAGGCTTGGTATGTCCGACAAGGATGCGCAGAAGCTCAAAAAGATGTACTGCGGCAGCGACTCGTCTTCATACGACGACGTCCCCTCGCCTGTACCCAGGCCCGATCCCGCAATTCAGCCCAGGATTCAGCCGAAGCCACAGAAAACACACGAATCCGAGAAACCGCAGAAAGCTGAGAGACAGACACTGATAAATCATCCGTTCGAGGGCCATGGTTTAGGTTATTACCAGGGCAACTCGATAGCTATAAAACTACCCAACGTGACCACATACAATATTGAGAAAAGAGTTACGAGCGCCCCAGTTAAAACTGAGTACAGCGAGCCAAGTAAAAGTGATTACGAGTGGTATGAAAGACCCGAACATAGGTACGATTTCTCGAGCGATTATGCGGGCTACAGGAAACCTGAACACGGGGATAACGTACCTTATGAGAGAGACTACTTCAATCTTTATGACTTCTTTAAGAGACATATGATTCCGTTTTAGATGTGGCATTTTGCAGGGGATCCTGAAATTGTAGTTTTATTGTGCATCTAGTTTTAAGCGTGCCTTTAGGGTGTAACATGGTTCCCGTAAATCCAGTCTTTGATTCAAAGGGCACTTGAGTAATTAAACATTGTGGAATATATTATGATGATTTACTAAAAAAGCGCTTTTGTAGTTGTTTCGAGTTGGCCCACTCGATTTTCCGAGTTGGCTCACTCGATAGGAGTGGGCTAGTTCGGAAATTCATCAAACTGATTTCGCCGATTTGAAAATTCGGGCAAACCGAGTTGATCAATCGATTTGACAAACGACTATCAGCGGATATTATCCTGAATCGATTTCCATTTTTTAAGATCTTGTTAATTTTTGAGTCATTTAATCGGGTGGTTGACAAATGAAGGCGGTTAAATAATCAAAACAATAAAGAGTCTAAAAGAATTTTCGACCTTCATTAAGTTAGAAAACTCGCCTGGATTACGTGGCTCGTATAAATAAGTAGCCAGGTAATCCGGATGCTTCCTTCTCATGTCTGTCATCATGGTGTTCATATTCCCGGAATATTTATAATACAAAGAACATTTTCTGTATACAATTTTCCGTCAGCTGGTTTCCAAAAACTCCCTTACTATAGACTTCTTTCTCCGACACGGAATTGTAATTTAAAATAACTAACAGATTTAAAATAAAACTTTTCTATTAAACAAAGACACAACTTGAACAAATTAACGAAAATAATTTATTAAAACCTTCGAGTGAGGAATGTACTCCTAGACTAAGACAATAAAATATGTCCGAACGAGCTATTATACGCGGTAACCGAACACTTTCGTTACGTCTCTAGTTGTCTATATCTCTTAAAATTGTTGATGTAAGTTAACCACAATAACTCCATAGAAAAGTTGTAATTAAATGCGAGTGTCTAGAATTTTTTTTAAATTTGTCAAATTTATGGTCGAAAAGTAAAAGACGTGTTGCATTGCACATCACTTAAAAATGAAAAATTTTAATTATAACTTTTCTTTCATTTTAAAAGATCTATCAAACGATACCCCACTTGACGGGATCCGCCAAAGAAATTTTTTTCGTTAATTTAGAGGTATGTCTATATTTCGAAACATGTCTTAAATTACAGAAACTGTAAGACTGAGACAAAGGGACGTCCGGACATGGCGAAATTTTAAACGTTCAAAACGTTTTTTTTGTAAATCATCATAATACATTCTAAAACGTTTAGATTTAAATTACTTGCACGCTCTTTGAACCACAGACTGGATCTGTCTTTTCACTAAGGTTCTCAGAAAATTGGTAAAATTTGCTTCGAAACCTGAAATTATTATGTCATTAAAGCTTTGTATCAAAAAGCTTATAACAGGAAAATTTCATAGCGAAAGGTTGAGAAATTACCAAGTTATTTACCTGTGATATACGGACGGACAAGAGGATATACGGAAATTAGACTAATTTAATACTGCTTCTGGAGACACACCTTCACGCCTATAAATTATCTAAATATTAATTTGTGTGATATCATTTGTAGAATAGGATACTGCATTTTTTAAGTATTGTAAAAAGTACAAATAAAGCAATAGCGTTAATATTGTTGTTTTTTTCCCTATTCAATACGCGCCGCGTGGACGTCAGTAGCAGCTGCAACATTTCGGGACGCGTGAGTTATCTGACAGCTTAAAAAATATAAAGAAATGTGTAACGTTGTTGATATTATGTGCAATTTATAATATTTATAAACAAAGGGGTAATATAATAAGAATCGGATTTGAAAGCATAAAACATAATATTTCTTTTAAACCCCAAACTGTGAAAAAAGGAAATAAATTAATTTTAACACAATATGGAAGAAATGTTAAGGAACTGATAATTAAAGGTAACAGTTATTTAACAGGAGACCATATTATTAGGAACTTAAAACTTCAGTGACATTATGTGTATATATATATATATATATATATATATATATATATATATACATATATATACATATGCATACGCATACGCGCACGCACGCACGCACGCGCGCACGCAAGCACGCACGCGCGCACGCTCACATATACATATACATATACATATACATATACATATACATATACATATACATATACATATACATGTACATGTACATGTACATACACATACACATACACATACACATACACATACACATACACATACACATACACATACACATACACATACACATACACATACACATACACATACACATACACATACACATACACATACACATACACATACACATACACATACACATACACATACACATACACATACACATACACATACACATACACATACACATACACATACACATACACATACACATACACATACACATACACATACACATACACATACACATACACATACACATACACATACACATACACATACACATACACATACACATACACATACACATACACATACACATACACATACACATACACATACACATACACATACACATACACATACACATACACATACACATACACATACACATACACATACACATACACATACACATATACATATACATATACATATACATATACATATACATATACATATACATATAAATATACATATACATATACATACACACACACACACACACACATATATATATATATATATATATATATATATATATATATATATATATATATATATATATATATATATATATATTTCGTTAAGTTTATTTGGAAAAGTACAATGTACTATTTGAGCTTTGAGGACACAATACATAAGGCCATAGGGTGCATCATGACTACTTATAAAGTGTTACAATCGTTAATATTTGTTGTCCCTATGGCATTAATTACATGCACTCAAGTGGTTGCAGATAAATTGTATCTTCTATTATAACATGTCAATTCACCTCGTCAAAATTTACGAAACGTTTCTTTATTTCTCACGAAAGCATAAAACGTTTTCTCGTTTTTATTTTTGTTTCCTTTAATTTGTGGAAAATAAACAGCTTTATATCATATTAGTTGTCACTCGCAGCCTCGCTTGTGTAGCTTCTTAACTAATATGGCATAGTTTTTTCCTGGCAATAAAGTTTAGATCTCAACATTACCTTTGACCTATAGAAGAGTAGGTTATATCTTAGCTTGAAATTTAAACTAAATATTTATCATTGTCTCAAGTTATTTTTTTCGTTGGCTGTAAGCTCGCGATATAACTGTATTTCATGTACTTTAGAAGAAAGGTAGTTCAGATTTTAATCCGAACTCAAAACTCAATTTAATTCATTGTCGTTTCAAGAAAGAAGAAAGTCTAATCAAAATCTATCTAGTAGTCATTGCTCAGTGTTCTAACAAAAAATATAGATATAGGTAAATATAAAAACAAGCAGTTAAAATATCCCTTACGGTTTATTCAATCGCTACAAAAAGATAACTCAGATTTGAATCTGAATTCCAAGCTTTCCTATCCCTATGAAGCTTCTACACATATCAGTCCAATATATATATATATATATATATATATATATATATATATATATATATGTATATATATATATATATATATATATATATATATATATATATCTTACAATATCGCAAAAATAAAATTGATTCAATGAAATCGACATAAAGTTATTCCACTTACTTTTTCCTTTTTTTTCTTTGCCCCCGTTCCAGACCGATTTTGGAAAAGTGTAAAATTTACACGAACTATTTTTACCATTATTTTTAAAATTCGCACCACACATATTGCGACCCATTTTTTCCTTGAAATTAAAAACAGCGAATTGAACATGAAATTATCAAATAACTTTTGACAGTCCCAAGGACTTTCACATTGCTGTCACAGCGCGCGCTGTGATCGATTTAACTGTCCCCCCCAACATGCACTTTGCAAATAGCGTATACATTACAATATTATTGTAGATATTTAATTCGATGTATTCAATTATTTATTGAATCATAAGACTTCTGCTTACTTAGTAATAATGTGTGGATTTATAGCCAACCGCAATCTAACAAATAGTAAAAATGTCGGTGCGATGGTGGACTGCTGAGGATATATAGAAAATAAAATTATAGTTTAATAATACTTTAACTTTTTTTTTTTAAATACAAAGATTTTGGTCAAGAGCGAAAAAATCTCTCACAACTCGGTATAATTTAATTTTTTTTGTATTTAGTAAATTAACAATAAAATGATTAGCAAAAAAATAAATTTTAATTTGAAAAAAAGCGTGAGGTGCTTGTTATGAAAATGTAAAACTAAATCTTTATATTTAAAGATTATTTTTGATTTTTAGTTCATCTTGCTACAGAAACTTGTTTTGTTCGTTTTTTGAACTATATTTTTATTTTTTAAATTTTTGGTTATTAAGTTATTGCAATTCTTTTAGTTATTGATACAAGTGCAAAATTCTAAATAAAATATAAAAAAATTACATACGTGTTGCATGTTATTTTTTATATTTTTAATTCGCTGTTTAGTAAAAAATATAAATACTGCCGGAAACGTTTCAATTAAATTTTTAAAAAAATTTGAAACTGTCAATCAATTTCAACTCTTTAAACGCACGCCATTCTAATGGATGACGTCACAAGCTACGTCCAGAGTTTGTTTACTGTAGGTGTCCTCGTTACTTTAAATATATTTTCGGTATAATAGCTGTTTAAACTACGGAAGAAACTCGAAAACCAGTTTAAAGTATTGATTGTATTGTGCCTAGGTGCAAAAATATTATTAGCAGTACACCTGATAAAGTAAAGAAATGAAGTATCTCCAGCAAGCTGTTTAAATTTTTGTAAAAATTTCGATAGCTAGTACCTATGATTTCAGTTAATCATAAGCGAGTTTTGTATTAAATATCAATCACACAAGCAGCAGAGAACTATGTACATAAATTAGTTTACAAAAAATTAATATGACTTTCGTTTTTTTTTGTTTTTTATGTTACTAAAAATGTACATAATATTACAAAATACATAAAAAGTCACTTGACTGAAACGTAATAAACTTGACTGGAGATAAATAACATAACCTAAAAATTAATAAAATATAGATGGTATTTAATCGTGTTTTTGAAAGATTATAGGTTATGTTTATATTTTTTTACTTATGCATAAACCGTACATAATGTATGATTATAAATAATGTATTGAAACAATTATCTTTTAGCTTTCACTCCTTTGACCTCAGCTCAGGTGGTAAAATCTGGATATGAAGCAAAATATGATGTCATCACGATTGCTTCTATTCTCTACATACATCATTATAGGATATTCTCAATCTCATTAGGGTGTTAAAATTGCACTAGATGTGTAAAATATTGCAAGAACTCACTTTCTTTATCAAACACAACAAAGACTCCACAAAATGTTAACCACACGAGCGTGTTGACATCGATTCTAACGTCACGTTTCGTTGGGACCAATAGTGTTGCGTTACGACAGTTTAAATTTCCCTCGCATAATTTGCAACTTTTTATTTATTAATATATATATATATATATATATATATATATATATATATACACACACACACACACACACACACACATATATATATATATATATATATATATATATATATATATATATATATAAAGGAATTACCTAAGAAAATAATGATTTAGATCCGTTTGATAAATATGTAATTCTAAAATAATATTTGAAGAAAATTTCAATTACATTCCTGTTCCCCATTCGAACGCATGGAAGAGAGTGAAAATTTAGTTGAAAGATTCCATTAGATTTATGCATACATACACACATACTGGTAAGCTAAAAATATATATAAAGCCTGTTAAAAAAGGGAAAAAGCTAATAAATCGAATATGCTGATGCTTATAATATTTCAAATAGTTTTAATAAAAAAAAATGGCTGGACGAGATTGAGTCACGAGATCTAGTCAATCTACTCCGACGAGTTAGCAAGGGCAGTTGGTATTAATGGAAATCAAGTATATATTTTATCGTAAGGATATATTTTATAGTAATGGAACCTCATGGAAAAATTAAAATTTGCACCTGTTCGCATTTATTACAAAGAAAACTCGTAAAGTTGTATCAAAAGGAAAAAAAGTGGCGGTGAAAATAATATCGACTGAGAGCGACATAACAGTCACTGCCGTTTCTTGTACGAATGCGGGTGGTCATCCAGTTTAGAGATCGTATAATCTGAATCATATAGATCCTAATGAATCCATTGGACCGTACGATATATCTAATGACACATTTTTATATCATCGTACTCTGGAAATGATTCTGCTGAAACCGGGAAAAACATATTCCTATGCCAAAAATAATATGAACGCAAAAAGGAGGTGTACCAAATAAGCATAGATTTAAAGAAAATAAATGATTTATTGAGGACAGAGAACGTTTAATGAGACAGTACAGAATGGCACACAAAAATATTAATTTTTGTATTTTTAAATCTTAAGTGATAAACCTTAATATGAACACTACTAGAAAATGCAAATATTGAAGTTGCGATGTGTGTACTGAAGTTTAGTCGATTCTGTTATTTAGTTATAAGAATAATATGGAAAATCTATAAAAATAAAAAAAATGTACTGATAGGTGTTAGGATTCGGATTGGAGAAATAATAAAGCGCAAAGATTATTAAAATAAAATGAGGCGGTAGTCGCCAGTCGAAAATGTGAATTTCGCTAGACATAGGTACAGTGAAATGATACAGCTCTGTCCAGTTTAATTTTAGTAGAAACATGAAGATATTGTTGTTTTAATGTACATCATTATCTATACTTGATGGCGTTAATATCGACGAGACAAAATAAATATTAATTAGGTAATTTTTAAGCCAGATTTTTATTTATGAATGAATTTAAAATATGGAATTAAATGAAATATGTCTGATACAATGAAATTATTATATAGGCTGATTATTTTTTGTCATGTAAGTAATAAATCATAAAGTATCTTATTCCATGAGAATACGACCGAAAAAAGAAAGGTACCCTAAACTCTATAAGGCATTTTTCCTTTTTCGAATATATAACCGAGAAAACTTTCTAGAGAAAAGTTGTAGCATTTTAAAGTTTTTTTTGTTATTCGTGTATTATTTTGGATGAATTTTTGACAGCTGAATTTTGGACAGCTTAATTTTGGACAGCTTAATTTTGGAAACTATTTCATCAATAAACTTATGAACTTAACTTTGATTTAGACCTAGGTATTTTCGTGCCAAATTTTATCTCATTGTCACTTGGAATTTAGTGTTTGAAGGCCATGCTTGCTTATGATATATTAAAGTCGTCACTGTGGCGTGTTGGGTTGATCATAAGGCATACGGCCTTTGACGATGCGGCGCACGGCGGGGTCCCGGATTCGATTCTTGGCCGTTCGCCGAACGGGGCTGGACTGGTGTTATGGTTGGCTGTAAGAGATTACTCTCGTAGCAATAAGTCTGCTATATGTATCAATTAGGTACATTAAAGTAGATAAATATATAAATAAAATCCCCCCGAAATTCGAAATCTTCTAAATAGACCTATTTATGATCATATAAAAGGAAAGATCCGCTGCCTAGGACGGCAACAATCTCAGTGAACAT
Source organism: Druceiella hillmani (assembly GCA_039881145.1). Taxonomy (NCBI): domain Eukaryota; kingdom Metazoa; phylum Arthropoda; class Insecta; order Lepidoptera; family Hepialidae; genus Druceiella; species Druceiella hillmani. The sequence continues at coordinate 2,757,859 of JAYKKI010000033.1, read as the reverse complement.
TCAGGATAGCCAAAAGTTAAATTTAAGGAATACGTAAGTTAATTGAAATTATTTATAAGCGTGAACATCTTACGACTAACGTCATTAATCAATATTTCACACGGCAAGAGTCATGTTACCATGTGAAATGCTGAACACCTAGTATGCTAATATTCCTTAGAATAAAAGTATGAGAATCGTTACTTATCAAATTTGACAACAGTGCCCTAATTAAAATACTATCTCTGTCTCTCTTACACTCTATATTCAACAGGTGTCCGAATATATCTAGTAGATTATGGTTACAACTCAAATATAAATCAACATTATCCATTTTCGGCACTTTTACAACGATTTGATTACGGCGCGTCTGGACCAAAATAGAGTCGAAGCCAAATAGACCTCATTCCTTTTTCCCGGGAAATATTTGATTCATCGATTTATGAAACCCATTTTCTCTTTTATTTCGCTTGTCACGGCGGGCTATTTTCGTTTAACATTCGAAAACAAAAGTGAATAAAATGTGCTTATTATATAGGTCCAATTTAAGAACATCATTACAAACACATTACTTATTTTCGTTTGATCCATATAAATAAAATGACTATATAAACTTGACAACGGGTAACGGTCAGTAAATTTAAAATTCGGAATTTATTATGTTTGAGTCGAATATGCCCTGTTGATAAACAGTCGGAAAAAAATTAACAGCGTGGAAAAACCTCGAGATGCAATTTAGTAAATTATATAACATTTAAATATTCAGCCACATGTGTTAGTTCTAAGTATTTGTTCAAAACTAATGCAACCAATTAATCAAAAACAACATATTGAAATGAGAAAGATAAAAACTATATTGTTTTTATAAGAGTTAAATAAATTTCACATATTTCTAATAATTGTTTACTCGATTTAATGTGATAATTTGCTTTTCAGTGTTTTTTATTTTAATAATACCTCTTTTGCATAAAAACGGGCGGTTTTGATTTTGTCATATTATTAACAAAATATTATTTATTAAGAGTTTGTATTAATTGTAATTGTTACTGGCGGTAGAGTGTATTCTGGCACATAAAAACGAAAGTTCTAAATTTGAAATTTATTCTTTTGTAATGAAAATTCTCTTTCACTGACAAAAACATATTTTTTGGCGGTAAATGAAAACCAACTCTTATGAAGTTCTTTTTCATTTGTTATGTTTTTTATTTTAACGAATAAATTTTAATTAAACTACTACTGTTTGCTGCATTAAATTATGGCGCTGCTTGAAGAAGGCTGTAGCCAATGTTATGTGTCTCAGCAGTATAATGTGAGCCGTTCCACCATCCAAAGGACCTGGTAACGATACCAAGAAAGGGGCTCCGTCAGTAGAAGGCCTGGTTATATGATAGTTTTACTTCCAAAGACAATTGCCCAATGAGTATAAAGACTGAATTCTATCATATAGGAAAATATTACAGATTAAATTTTGAAATGAAAATCATGACCACATCGTTGAAAACGAATATTTTTATCATAACCAAATACCGTCAGTCCGATCAATGAATGGAAGATGTCTAGAATTGTTATAGAAATTACGTTTTCGAAGACTGAGACTTATTATTATGTTCTGCTTGAAAAATTTATGAAAATAATCCACAAAAATGTATCGAACTATTGTGAGAAGAACTGGAACGGTATGACAGAACAGTGGGTACAATGTTACAAAAATGAAGATCTCACATTTAGTGTTATAACTAGGATTAGGCGTGATTTGTAAGTAATTAATAGTTTTTTTTCTTTTTGGAAAATGTCACTTATGGCACTTTAATTCACTACGACGGGTCACATTGATTTAATATATAACAGTACCCTGCTAGTAAACAAGTAGTGGTCCAATACACGATAATGTGGGGAAACTGTGTAAATGTTAACTAGGTATTCTGTTTTATAGAAAATGGATTGAATTTATAAACTTAAAATTGACATAAGAAGTGTCAATACAGAGTGTTATACAGTACAGAGTGTTATATCCGAAGTTATACCGAAGACATTGTCTATACAGACAAGCAAAAGTAGCAGTCTGTAGAGGAAAGCAGCAAACAAATATATAAGTGTTGCAAATTTACAACATTGCATTTTGAAAACAATTAAGCTTTATCTTCTAATATGTGCGCGTCCAAATACATTGTTTTTCAGCCGAGCAAGGAAAAGTGTTTTTAATATTTAATTAACTGTAGTAAAGTGAACTTATGGATATGTAGAATACTTAGGATGTAAATATAAGTATTGAATCCTAGAAAAAATAGATGTGCGGAGAAAGATTGGGTGGCAGGATTTAGGAAGACGAATCAGAATTTCAGTCTTAGAAAACCAGAAAATATAAGTAAAACCAGAAGTTTTGCGTTTAATAAAGGAGCAATTACCAAATTTGCTTGACAATTGTGAAAGTGTAATGATGCATATACAAAGTTAGACCAAACTGGAATTAGCACAGTCTTACCTAAAATTTCGAAAAAAAGCACGAAAATTGATACGAATTGTATCAGGTGAAAGAAGGAAACTAGTGACATTCTGTATTGTAATTACTGCAATAGGCACTCGTCTTGTTCCTGTACTCGTATATATCTTCCTACGTATTAATTTCAAATCAAATTGTTTAAATGGTGCTCCAGAAGGAAGTCTAGGTTTAGAATACAGTTCCTGCAGTCGACTTGGAAATCGATGAGAAGTTCCACTTGGCTCTACGTCTATATTGTGACCTAAGATGGTTAGATCATGCCCGAAAGAATTCATAGGTTGAAATATTTCATCAAAAAAAAAAGAGCTAGAAAGAGAAATTAAGAGTGTTTCCTATTGTGCCCTAAAAAGATAGAGTATAGAAATTGCATGAGAAGAAATTGCATAGTGAAGGAAAGAAAATACGTCAAGTGGTGAAGCAAAAAGCAAAAGTGAAAAAAATATTAGGTTCAACGGAAATGACAAAAACTAACAAAAGACAAGTTATGTTTTTCTATCTGATTCAGGTATTAGTCGAAATGACACTTAATTTGTGTGATGACGAAAATTTTGAAGATACATCTGATCCAAAAAGTAAGGATTTATATTTTGATTTAGATAGGCGTTGGAGAAGTGATTTATATACATTTTAATATTTTATTACCAAAAGTCTATGATAAGAGTGAAGCACCATTATTTTGGATATATGGTTTAGATTTTAAGTAATAATTTTAGGTCTTCCTATTATCTCTAACAATAAAAATTGTTATTTTTTTTCTTATACGGTTTACTCGACGTATCAAAGTGGAGAGAATGATGCAAAACCCATTTTTTACTATTTTGTCATTTTCCAACTTTGACAATTTTTTTCTCTTTGCTTTTATAGTTGTAATTAGTTATGCCAGGCGATAAGCAAGAATTTGAATATTTAACTTATTTTTATTTCATTAAAGATTAGATTCAATTTACATCAATCTGCCCCATTTCGCTCTATAATTACAAAGTTTATTTAAATTCTATACGATTACGTAAATATGCTACGTTTTGCTATGGAAGAAAAGACTCGATTGTAAGCTTAACGCGCACTGCGGTGCGAACTTAAAACCGAATGAATTATATTCGCACCGCAGTGCACGTTAAGCCATAAAGCACGCGCACTGCGATAGAATATCCTGCACCGCAGAAAAGAAACCCGCACTATAAATTCGCACGTTTTGTCATTCCTATTCCACCACTTGCCTTGTACCAGTTGCCTTGCAACTGGTCTCACTGCTCACAAACTCTGCAACTGGTTATATTTTTCTTAGAAATCACTTGACACGGAAACTTGAACTTTGGTATAGTAAAAAAACATATTAACCCTCACATATCTCCGTTGTCAAAACTCAGAATACTCATTTCGGGGAGGCAAATTAAGTACTCGAAAAATATTTTTTTTTATTTCATGTATTGGTATAGTGTGGGGTATCGATTAGAAGAGCTAATTATGAAGATCTCAAAAATCTTTTTTTCCTAATTTTAGGTATTATATCTTCAGAGATCTACAGAAAAATGTGCCTCTCGTTTTATTTCCGAAACTATGCGCATTTAAAATTTTAAAAATATATTTTAATTGACGGTACTCATCTTTCACTTAATTGATCGACAATAAAATTTTATCCTCCTTACGAGTGTGAAAGCTATCCTAGTTGTTTCTAATTTACTATTTACAAATGGTGATGGGACAAACTACTAATTTAATTTTTTTCGACAAAATATTTTTTAAAAATTTATACTTAACTATAATTTAATTTATAATTTATTAATTTATATTTAAACTATACTTTGTCAAAATATATTTATTTCCTCTTGTCAACTGATTTTCTTATCATTTGATCAATTAATTATAATAAAACTATATATTTCCACAACCCCATGTTACAAGTTTAATTTGACATTTCTGACATGCGTCTAGTAAAATATTTGTTTCTCACTTTTTCTTGCCATATGTTTATTATTTTTCCATTTGTAAATTCTGTATGGTTAAAATCAAGTTTGTGTCTAAATTTAATGTTTCCTTGTAAAATGTTACGAAATAACTGGGTAGAAAGATACGTCTCATAATACACTTTCTTCTTTTAGTTATTTCTTTAAATATAATTGTATATATGCTTACATATTTATAATAAATATGTAGGCAAAACGATCGTAGACACGTATACTTTAATTAGAACTACCCCATATAAAAGAGTCGCACTTTTCATACCTACCGAAACGCTGTCAAAGTAACTCCCCTTTCCCCTCGCTTCACCCTTCTTGACCAAAGATTTGTATAATTATTATTAATGCCCATAGATGGCGTAATCTATTACTCTCTGTTGCTCACAGATGGCGTTATCAAAGAAAATAATTTTAATTCATAAATTTATTAAAATTATACAAATATTTCACGACAAATATGAAAATAATATTACTTTACAATTTAATATATTTTAAATATCATTACTATGAAAACACAATTCAAAAAAATTTAAATAAAATCGAAAATATAATTGTTAATAGCATCAGGCGTCTCCAGGTAGCACTCTCGAATCAACTAGGTGGTAATTGTATAAATGAAAGTAGGCAACTCATCAACATCTGAAAACAAGCAAAAACATACACAAAGCAGATATGATTATAGCGATGTATGTCTTCCTTTAATTATAATAAAAGTCGTGTTCGTAACATGTGTTATTTCAAAATTATACCTTTGTAATTGATGTTTATATGACATATTCAGTTGTGTAAGCAAAAAATGAATTTATATTATGGTATTATCACATAAATTACTTTAGACATTCTCCTACAGAAGCTGCTAAATACTAGCAAGGTGTAGCATTACTGTATAATAATTTCCTAGGCTGGAAAGTTTTCATCAATAAAGAGTCTTCCGCAGATGCTATGTTTACGTCTGAGGAGGTCATTCCAATTAACTGTCCAATTCTCCCTGCCACACAATTTCAGCCAAGCTTTTGCCCTGCAAAAAAAACAAAACATTAAGTTAGGTATAACAATTTCAATCAATCCGCCTTTTTCTTTCTTTCAATTGGAAGAAAACTTACAACAAACAACGTTTGATTAAATATAAATGATGCTCACAACATTATTTAGTAAAAAATTCAATTTAGAAAACCAATTTACTACCAGCGAATACACCCAACAATTGTCTGAAATAATTTCATGGAGTTTTCTGACAAGAAAAAACTTCGTCACGAAGTGTAATTTGTGTGGAAATATTTTTAAAATCCATTTTTTTAAAATTGTTTGGTAATCGGCGCCTATAACTGACTAAAACATCTTTTAGTGCAAGTTTTCTTTTAAACAAAACAGTAAAAATTCGTTTTAACCAGAACTTTCCAACTTTTCGAATTAAATTTTAACAATAAACAACTGTAACGTCGCAAGTCACCAATTGCTTTGCGCCGTTAGTGTATAAAATTTATATTAATTTTTGAAATGTTATATAATAAGCAATAATGGAAAACACTTACCGGCTTTCGTTACGAGTCAGGGGAAACAATGACAATTTTGTCCTTTGTCCTATGTAGGAATTACAACCACGCCATTACAAAATAAAACGAAGATCTTAATATATAATAAAACAAAATAACAAAGATCTGAACATATAACAAAACAATAGCTACAACACCCTTTTTACTTAATTAATATGCTAAACTTTAATATTAAATATGTGTAATATGTTTTTGCGCCATAAAGTACTGTCAGTCGTTTCAAACACACTCGGTGTTGAGCAGTTTCTGTTTGTGTTTTCTAGATTGTTCGTAGCGTCTCTTGCACACATAGCTGTCGCTAAATGTCGGTGCAGACATTTAAAATTTGCCACCATCTTCCTTAAGAGATGCTGTCACCAAATCGAGTACCTGCTTGACCACCCCCTGGGGCAGGTAAAAAGAATAATCGTTTTTTTCTAAAAATATATAATAGATGGCGTTACTTACTATGCTTTGTCCTCGCCTGACTGGTGCGACCGGCGACGCCATGATACACATGACAGTTGAACCAAAACAACAAGCGTGAGTACGTGTTGTGGAGATAAAACAAAATTTCGTTGTTTTCTTACGATTTTTAACTTACGTTGTTTTCTTACGAAATAACATTTGTTTATTCTATTGCTAGTTCAAATGAGTCTAATTTGTGACTATTATTTTTTATTTACCTATTTGCAATATTTCAAATCTTCATTTGTTGTAAATATTGGTAAATTGGGCAAATCGGATATGGGCAAAACGGTTAGTATTTTAATCTAGTCCATCTTAAATAAGCCTCATTTTAGTATTTTTACCCACTTCAGCTAATTTTACATGGATCTGCGTTTAATTTATACCTAACTGGTACTTATATATTATATTAATTTACAATTAAAACAAATAAAAAAAAAATTTGCTTTATTTTAGATGGTGTTTAAATATATACGTAAAAGTGATCGAGCAACATGGTCAGAAGAAACACTAGAGAGGGCATTGAAAGCTGTAAAAGATGACAAGCAATCCATAAATTCAACTGCGAAGAAATTTGGTATTCCATTTACAACATTGCAGCGACACATTAAGTTTGGAAACAAATCGAAGAAATTGGGTAGGTTCACATCTGTTTTTGGTCCAGAACAAGAGGGAGAGTTATGTGCCTATCTTAAAAAATAGATAGTTTGTTTTTTGGATTACCTGTTCAGATTTTTTAGAACTGGTTTTTGATTATGCCTCAAGGAATAATACTTCTCATCCATTTAAAAATGGAAAAGCTGGAGACGATTGGTTTTCGGGTTTCAAGCGTCGACACCCAGAACTTGTACTAAGAGCGCCGGAGCCAACGTCTTTAGCAAGAACAAGAGGCTTCAACAAGCCACAGGTGAAGTTGTTTTATACTAACTATTGGAACCTAGGAGAAAAATACAGCTTCGATGCAACAACAATATATAATATGGACGAGACGGGAATAAAGAGCAGTACAACTAAACCACCCAAGGTCTTATCTATTAAAGGCAAAAGACAAGTCGGAGTAATATGCAGTGCGGAAAGGGGTCAATTAACCACTGTTATCTGCTGCTGTAATGCAGATGGAACTTTTGTTCCACCCTTTTTCATATTTGCTCGCATAACAACTATTAGATATGGCTCCACCAGGTTCACAAACGACCGTAATGGATAATGGTTGGATACATGGTGAAGCTTTTTTGGCTTGGTCGCATGTTATTTTTTAAAAAGTTCATCCCAGTGAGAGCAGGCCAGTATTACTGTTGCTTGATAATCACGAGGCCCATAAATATTATTCAGCTTTAGAATATGCGACAGAAAAACACGTCACCTTTTTGTCTTTCGCACCACACGCGACTGATGGAATGCAGCCTCTAGATGTGTATGGCTGTATATGAATCCCTCAAAAAGTAGCTTGAGCAAGAACTAAACACCTTTCAAAAAATGTACCCAGGCCGTATTGTAAAGCAATATTTTATGGCAACATTTTTGGAGGAGCGTACGCCAAAAGTGATTCGGTTCAGAACACAGTTAAGGGGTATAGAAAACTAGGAAAATGGCCCTATGACCCAAATGTATTTAGAGAAGAACATTACGTCTTGTTAATGTTCCTCCGTCGACAATAGTTCCCAAAACAGATCGCACAGACAAGAGGCAAAAATCAGAGATGTTAACATCTACACCTGTCAAAGCTGATCAAGCTATAAAATTTAAAAAGGTGAATAATAAAAAGACGAAAATTTCTGAGTTAGCAGGCCCCAGCAAGACAAAGAGGAAACGATGCCTTGACAAACCGCTAAGTAAAAGTCTGAGACCTGATTACTACTGTTTTTGTGCGCCCAACAGAAGATTGGATTCAGTGTAATTAGTGCAAAAGTTGGGATCATGAGGACTGCACCTCCTATGTAGGAACTAGTGCCTATCTTTGCCATGAATGCCAAGATTAATTTCTATTCCATTAGTATATCCGTTTTGTCCTTGAGGCGTGTTCGTATTCCCCGTCGGGTCGGGCAAAACGAATAATTAACAGCTCTTATTTAATAGCTATTATTTTTATAGAAGTGTTTAAGTTGCTTAATTTTAATTATTATTTTTCAAAGATGATTAACCAAAGTATAAATAAAAAGTGTAAAGAGTTCTATTGATTATCAGGTTGTTGTTTTATTTAGACTTTCCCTTAACATATGCGTCTTGCCCGGGCTTCTTCTACCTACGTGAAATTAACAATCGTAGAGCTTCGTAATCATGAATGTAATTGGTAAGTAAACGTTTCAAAAAGGTATGCTGTAATAGCGACATGTATTTACATATATTTGTATAATGAACTTACGATTCCAGTATTATAGTTCTTAAAGTAATTGGCGTAACGGTCATTGACCCACGTATTACTCCATAAGTGGCAGGTGACGAGGTTACCAAATCACATGTAAACAATGTCACGAACGGAGTGACTGTTGTGGCGACCTACTTCTTTTAGATTAAATTCAATTCTTCTGGATTGTACCACATTATAGCACAGGAAATACGTCTTCCTTTAGAGTATGTCAGAAATATTCCGCAGTGCGTGAGGCTCCATACAACTCTATAGTGCACAAAAATGTATATGGAAACGAACCGCTACATATCTGTAGTAAGCTACAGAATTAAAATCTGCATGCGTTTTTTAGCAGTGTGCGCACCTGCATATTATTCTACAGTTTGCGGAAATAATCCGCCTGATATTTTATCGCAGTGTGTGTTAGGCTAAGACTAAGATTCATAGAAAATTCGCGCCATCTGTTGTTTAAAAAAAAAATAATAGGGTTACATAGATAAAAAATAATAGGTTTACATTAGTGGCATAGTTCTATTGTCTTGATTTTTAAAATTTTTTTAAAATGTTTGTTACTACATATGAAAAAAGCTTTTTTATTAGATATTATTACTATTTCTGTTTTTTTATTGTCCAAGATCTTTAAGAGAACATTCGTCTTTTTAATTAAAATGTTATTCATTCCTTATTATTGGCAATATAAAAATTAAACGTTGAAACATATGCATTTTTGCAATTACAAAACATAAAAAGTGATTTTTGAACAACGCTAGCGTAAAAAATATATTGCAACCTCGTGGAACTTTATTTCAAAAACATCTAAAATTCACATACAAAAATACCTGCTTTATTGAAATAACTCCGCATTCGCAGAAATGCTTACGATCAAAGCAACCGCTTTTCAGAATTGTTTCGCTATCTTTTTCCCACTCGTATGGTCTTTTTATTATTCTCGGCCATCAAACGACCCCCTCTACTCCTTCCCCCAACAACTTCGCTTCTTTACTGACTTGCATATCGCTTGGGGCTAACAACATGTTTTTTGCTGTTTTTTCTCTACCACCGTTTTTATTTCTTGACCTACGTCTGAATTGGACCTTGTTTATGCTTGTAATTTGGATATTGTTCGATCGATTGCATTACAAAATGCCTCAGACCTACACTTCGTAAATATGAAGAAATGTATTTCATTTACGGGCTATGTGATGGGAATGCTCGGTAAGCCGTACATATGGATCGCGAGCGCTACCCTAATCGCAAACGCTATCCCGGTCACAGCGTCTTTCTTCGTGTAAATAACGCATATTTAGAGGGTCGAATTCCTGGAAATGTAGTTCCTGAAGGAAGACCTAGAAATGTTGATGAGTCTCAAGTGCTGGCCGAAGTGGAAGAAGCTCCTTCTACTAGTATTCGACGGATTTCTCGACGTACTCCTGTGGCAAGTAAGTAATTTGTATCCATATAATTTGTATCCGTACTATGTAAACGAGTGCAAGCACTGCTACCGGCTGACTATCAGCGACGAATAAATTTCTGTCGGGAAATGCTGTGTCGAAACAGACAAGATACGCTTTCTTTAATTCAATCTTATGGAGCCATGAATCGTGTTTTAAAAAACGGGAGTATTTAATACGCACAATTTACACCAACGGGCCGTCGAGAATCCCTGCATAGTTAGGCAAGATGGATTTCAATATCAATTCGGAGTCAATTTGTGGGCTGGAATCCTGCATGGCAAAATTATTGGTCCATTTGAACTTCCACCGAGGTTTAATGGAGTTCATTATCTACGGTTTTAAGAGACGATTTCACGGTTTAACGGTTCTACGGTTTTAAGAGACGATCTTGGAAATCTGTTGAAAGAAATTACCACCAGATATACGTGACAGGATGTAACTACAGCATGATGGTGTACCGGCACACTTTTCGCGACAAGTAACTGAATATTTAAATGCAACTTACCCAAATCGATGGATAGCACGTGGCGGTACAATTGCATGGCCACCACGTTCGCCAGACTTCAATCTGTTGGACTATTTTGTATGGGGATATTCCAAGGAGGCAGTCTATGAGACTATAACGATAATAAACAACAATTAAAACAAAAAATACACCATGTGTCGGAAATGATAAAAAAACAACGGGCCTTATGAAGTTTAAGAAGAAATTTTGTAAGAAGATACTGGTTACGCGTAGGTAAGGTAGATAGTAGAGAGTATAGGGTAAGGCATTCTAGCATTTACAGTAATAAAAAAAAACATAATAAATGCGGTATGATCATAAAAACTACACTTGTTTTATTTTGAATGAATACCATTTTAATTAGGAAAACGAATGTTCTCTTAGATGTCTTGACAATAAAAAAGCAGGAATAGTAATAATACCTAATAAATTTTTTTTCATGTACAGTAACAAAAATAGAGAAAAAAATATTAAAAAATCATATCTCTAAAAGTATTAGGCCTAGAATAATAAAAAATATTGTTCCGTATGTGTTATTATACCCTCTATCACCGATATTTCGTTGGTCCACTCTTTACGGGGCATTTGTATATAAGTACTAACATACGAAACTAATACTTTTAATGAAATATGAAATAACAGTCATCCGTATTTAATTGATTTAAGATCTATATAGTATCTAATGGAATTGATTTTTTACTATGTATGTACTGGTCAAATGCTTTCCAATTCTTTTTTCTTTGCCGCGAAAATAACAACAGCACCAAAATAATATTAAGAGTAATAACATGAATTTAATAAAACATATATTTGTAGTTCATAATGTTAAACACGCACAGAACAGAACATTTTTATAATGTTGACATGTCCTATTAATAACATTTTTGAAACATTCTAGCAGTTTAAACTAGTAGTGAATGGGCAAATAGTATGTTTAAAATTTTTAAGCCTCGTGCTAATATTTGTTTGTATTATAATACTTGTGATGGTACGCTGACATTTCTAAATGGGTTTAATCTAGTTTTGGGAGGTTGGATAATCTTGAATTTAGTAGAATAAATTTAAATATGTGTTGCGTTTAAAAGATGTAGCGTACGAATAAATTTCTATGAGGATTTGTTATAAATTCCTTTAAAAATTCATGCGTGGCCACCCCTTTTTGTTTACGGAGAGTAATTTCGAAAAGATTAGTGTTAGTATGTTGTTTTTATTGAGATTTCATTCACTTATATACTAATTCCAAAAGGAATTTAACCGTGATGGGTGAGAAAATATGGGTGTATTCCATGTTGACTGTCGCTTCAACACATTAGTTTTGTATTTAATAATGATATTACTTCTTACCGTCAATTATATTAAATTAATTATCACTTTTCACGAATTAAAACCATGTTGACAAAAAATAATATCTTTACTTTTCTTCACGAACGGGACGAGTTGAAAAAGGAATACGCGTTTGTTGACAACAAATGTCATTGATATCCCACAATGAGCATTTTATCTTCCTGATTGATTAATGTACAATTCATTGCAATTATCGTGATCACTCACTTTAACTAACAAAATAAAAATGTGACATTATTTACCATATAACCAATTAGGTAGGTGAGCAATAGCAATAATTTTTAGATAGTGTATATTTACTTTAACTGCAACGCAATTTCTAATTGAGCTACGCCTCGTATTGATTAAATGGGTTGTGTCATTCCTACCGGATACCGCTCGACGATGTCCTTGTTCGGCCGCAATAATGATGAAAGCGAGATGAAACTGAAACTGGAACGTAAGCTGTACATCGCTAAAGAATCGCCCGAACCGACTTTCGACCTCTCGGATTGTGGTCTAAGACATGTGCCGGGGGGCATCTATTCGCTGTGTAAGGTGTTTAGAAAGGAGGCGCTCAACCTTCGGGATAATCAATTACAGAGCCTCGATGAGGGGGGCCAGTTAAGTGACCTTTATTTGCTCAAATTACTATATTTAAACAACAATAAATTTACCAAGTTAGATAACAACATTAGATTCTTCATAAACCTTAGGGAGTTACACTTGAGTAACAATCGACTGAAACAGTTACCGGAGGAGATTGGGGATTTGGTATCTCTGAGAATATTAGATTTGTCTGGTAACCAGTTGAAAAGTTTACCAGGCAGCATTGGAAAAATAAAAAAATTGCGAGAGCTTAACTTGAGAAACAATCCCAATTTGAAAAATTTGCCCTCAGAATTGTGCGGAGCTGTGAATTTAATTTCATTAGAATTGGACAATCATGTTATTGAAAATCCACCATTAGAGGTAACCAACCTCGGTACTGCAGAAATAATGAAATACTTTTGTGATTTAACAGATGTGCCTTACACTCTGCCTAGTCCACATGTCGATGATGATTATCCTAACGAGTTGAGTCCGACTGCATTGCTGGATCCTTTTAAGCGCGATCGAGCAAGTAACATGTGGGAAATACAGGAGGAAGAGATGATGCAACTAGAGCAAAAAATGCACGAAGCTGCAGTGAGACAGAAGAAACAATTCCTGCAAGATTTTACTGATGAACAAACGAAGCTAGATGCTGAAGTTTTGCGTGTACAAAATGATAAAGAGATAGAGCGTATGCGTCTCATAAATACTGTTCAGGAGGAAGAGAATTTCGTCATGGACGTAGTTAAAAAATTGACAGTGTCAAATGAAAAGACTCCACAAAAAATTCAGCAATTATTAGACTACGAAGAGAAGGAGCATAATAGATTGTTGGAGATTTGTAGAGAAAATTACAACAATATTAGAAAAATGGACACGTTGAAAGCCATGGAAAGTTTGATTAATGAAGAATGCTTGCACGAAATGTCGATGCAGAAATATGGCAAGGATCAAACGGAAATTAAGCATAGTTTTATTATTCAGGAATTGGAATCTTCTGAAAGATTAGCTGGCTTACTTAAAAACAAAGATGATGCTCAGTCACATTTCGTAGAACAGCTCCTCCGAGATGAAGATGTGCAGAAGGCAGCGGTGGCTTCTTTGCTGGAAAAAGTTGACACCAGAAGCTGGAGTTTGGTACAAGAAATTTCCCTCGTCGAGAAGAACTTGGCCAAACTGTCCTCCATTGAATTGGAAAAGAAAAAGTTAGAAGTTAATTATAACATAGATAATCTATCTAAACAAAGAATGCAGTTGTCTAATTTGCTCATCGATCTACTGCATCAGAAAGAGATTCGGCACAACCAGCTGGTGGTTACACTGCGGGTGTTGGAATCTGAAAAAGATTCTTCCACTGATTACTGGCTACGGAATTATCAGAGGTTGCTAGAATCGGTCCCAGAATCATTCCTATCTGCACAGCGCACCTTAGATTCCACATTTGCGAATTATCTTCTAGATCAGGGCGTAATACATTGTTTACCATTCATAGTAAAATTTTTATTTTCTATGGATAATATAACTGGTCTCACCGATGATCAGCTGAAGACTTGCGGTATTAGCTTAGAGTCTGACAGGAAAGGAATTTTAAGAGCCATTCAATTATTCTTAGAGGAAAAATCGAAGACGAGGGAGAAATTGGAAGACGTTGTAAATTCTCAGTTTGTTCATGTTAGCGAACCGAGTGCTCCGGTCGCTGAATTAGTAGAGAAAGCTGAATCCACAAATGCAACGCAGCTATCTGAATGTGTTGTATGTATGGACAGTGGCTGTGAAGTTATATTTATCCCCTGTGGACATTTGTGCTGTTGTGCGAAGTGCTCAAGTGATATTGATAATCTTTGTCCACTGTGTCGTGTGGAAATTGAGAGAAAGATAACCGTTATAGTCGCTTGAAGGTAAATTTTACATTGTGTGAATTACTCTTTCTGCCTTATCTATTGTGAATTTTTTATTGAGATTATGAGGTTTTAATGTTCTTTATACTCGGTTCATTATTATACGGAATGGACCCTCATCTTATGCTGTTGTTGGGTGAAATAAATATCATGATATACTTACTTGTCTCGATTTTGCTGTTATGTGAAATACAAATGTTTGAACTTTTTTGGGCTAGGTTCTATGATTGTAACTGTATTTTGCATAACTCTTGTTTTTATTATTCATTTTTTTAAACTGATATTATAAATAGTTTTGTTGGTTTTTGTCATTTCATTTGAAATGAGGAATATAAATAGAAGTGGGTTGAAGGCCAGTGTAATTCTTAAAATAAAAATCTGCTAATATTATTAGAAATATTTGGGAAAATTGCGTAAAAATACATTTACGCAAAATAAAAAAAGAAATGAACAAAACCAACTAATAAGTTTAATGTCTTGTTTGATAAGATAAGATCCTATCTTGCTAGATATAACATATCTTGCTAGATAAGACAAGGTTCTGTTAATAAATTTGTTGTTACCATTTGAATTTTTATAAGTTATTTAGAAATGCGTAAAATGAGGGTCTGAAATTCCATGTTAACATAATTTTATTACACAAAGCAAACATAGTCAATAGTTAAGATAAAACTATTTTATGCTTATCAATTGTATTTAAATATACGTATGCGATGAAAGCAATCATTTCGATGAGAGTGCAAATAGACAATCATCAATTGACAAATTTGTGTTTGATTTTTTTTTATTGATTTGAATGTGCAAACATATTCACTGGCCATCTATTGGGACATAACACTATGGGACACCGATACTCAAATATTTTAATATATAAACAAAAAATTTGTATGTGACCTTTTTATGCTCATGAATATATTTAAATTACATTTCAAAGTTACAAAAATTAAAATATGCCGTAGCTAAAGCGGCGTGAATGTGCAGTAAAAAGCAGTGTGCCTTATCTCGTGTGACATGGGTAGTGAATGTGTTAATGTACAAAGAAACTTTTTGGCCTTCTACATATTTTAAGTTTTTATAAGAATGTAATTATCCTTCTGGTAGTTTTGCCATTATATGAAAACATGCTTAAATTTTATTATACTCTTGAAATATGCTGTTAACTCTAAGACTAGATGCATATACAAAATTTATTTTTATTATATGAAAGTGGTCTTATGTATATCCTTTTCACTGACTGCTTGCAACTTTGGACTTTTTATGGTGAACTCTCTTAATTCCGCATTATCAACATGCATAATCAGATGAATTTATGTAAGTTCAAACATGTCTCTAAGTTGTAATTGTGATCCAAAGACATAAAATATAAATAATGCCAGAATTCAATTTAATGGGGAGCATCTGATACGGTTGTCTACCGTACATCTTTCCATATATCATTCTCTTTTTATCCCATCCATGTTTAGGTACATCTCAATTGGTAAAACTAATGAGAATTTTAAGTTTTCATTCCATGCAGAGCTGTACATCAAATATTGTATAACTGTCCTTGTTAAAATTGTATGATATTTGATGTAACAAATGTTAAGAATGAGAGATGTAACAAATGTTAATGGCAAGAATCGTTATAGTTAAATACAATGGCAAGGACGAAATTATTTTTGTATTATATTTTAAAAATAAATGTAAAAAAGTGACTATGGAAAGGGGGCTTTTGTTTTTGTTTTTTTGACTATGGAAAGGGGGCCTTTGTTTTTGGTTTTTGCTTGAGTGCAATTCGTGATCTCCTCAGCATCCATAGTTTTTAATGTGTGTTTAAAACCTTCATTAAATGTGAATAAAGCACAGCAGGTCACTATTTCAAGAATTGGCTTCCAATAAAAATGTTTCGGAGCTAACTGCATACACGTCTGAATTACAGCTGTCTTTAATATTTAGTGTATTTGACATTAGGAATGTTTCAGAAAGTTCAACCGATGTTAAAACATTATATACCTATTGGCTTTTAATGTAAAATATATTGGCTTTTAAAATCATCTAATTGCAGTGGATGATCCAAAGTTTCCTCATTAGCTTGTGCCTGTTGCCACTTGCACCATGATTCTGAATTTGGCAGACAATAAATATATTGTGGGCTAATCTTTGATGTTTTATGGTAATAAGTGGACAATGTGTCTTTTCTCACATTCTGTGCTGATTCTGGACGTCTTCGTAATGCTGATCCGTAATAAACAAAAAAGATCAGCAGTCACTTCAGTTAGTAATTAAATGAATTTTAAAAAAGTTGTTATCAGAAGAGTTCCATGTTGAAATTTTTTTTTATATTTATGTCAATGGTATAAAAGCCATCCTATCTATCTCCTATATTATATGATTGTGACAACTGTATCATGATCTAAAGTATCCTAACTAAAGTCCACTTTAGCTGAAAAGCAAGCGTCATCATGATATGTGACATTCAGTTTTTATTGAGTTAATGGTTCTTAATAAGTCATGACATTTGCGATCAGTATTGTGTTAACAAATCTAGCCATGTTGCATAAATTATACTCTTGACTAAAATCAGTGTTTGCGCAAATTATACTTCTTTAAACTTGTTACGAGAAAGATTTGAATGTATTTGTAAATTTACACAAAGATTGCTTTATTATTAAAGAACCTTGTCTCGATCAGAGTTCTATGACAATAGTAATGAAAATGATAGTACTTGCAAAGAAAAAATGAAAAAAAAAATTTACTTCTGATTTATTTCGATTTGTCTAGGAGGTAAGAGTGAGATAGTAATATTTATTGTTTTTCCGATGTAGTGCAAGTGTGACAAGACCAAACTGAATTCTGCCATTTGATAATGGTTTAGACTCCCACCATTTTCTATGGGAATCTCACTGGCTTAACAGCAATGCTATCCCATTTGTACTTATATCGTACTACATACGTACGTACGTCTGTAATATACAACTATCCTTTAACATACAAATTTTTTTTGACCCAGCGTCCCATTCTTTTTTCGACGTTATTTAATATTTGAATATGTGTGTAAAGTTTAATAGCATTTTTATACTCGTTAAATAAAATTAGAATAAAATTGATTGTATAATGTTGTAGCATTTCTCAAGTTATTTCTAAAGATTGCCATTATTATACTAGCATCGTTTTAAATGGTTGGAAACAGTCCAATAATATCTGGTCCCACCTTCCGCTTTTAATTCTTCCCCTCTAGGGTGGATTTCACGGGGATAACAAGTCTTTTTCAATAGACAAATCTACTTGTTATTACACTTTGTTAAGCTTCCTGGGACTTATTAAAATGGGAGTTTTAGCCATTACCGTTTCAGTAAGGAATAGGATTCCAGATGCCAGAACACAAAGTATATCATATAATCTAACATATGTAATAAATTTAATTTATAATATGATTATAGTCATATTATTGTCTAATATGAATATAGTAATTTTTGTCAAATTTTTGAAAAACATGGCTGGACTTGATATTTTTGACAGTCTGTATAAGATACATAGGAGGTAAGGACATTTAACTCTATACTATCGATATACAGATTCTGCCCGTTAAGCAGATATATGTACTTTAATACTATTTGTTTTTGGCACACATTACATAGAAATCAAGATAATGATCTTTAAGTTCACTAGTAGTTTAATACTGCAGCTTGTCGCCCAGTTCTTAACTGTAACCTAGTCTCCCATAGTTTTGAATTTTGCCAGTATTGAAATAACATTTTTTGGAGAATACTAATTACAAAATCTTTCTTATAACTATTCCTATAACTTTTGTAAGACAATAGTGTGAGTAGGTGTGATAATAGAGATAGTAAGTGTGAGCTAATATTTAAATAATAACTAAAAAAATACTTTACGCAAAAGTAGAGTGTTATTTCATGAACTTATTGCTTCATTAATGTTCCACATACTTAAATTGAGTTTCGTCTTTGTATTATACTTTCTGTACTTTTAACAACTTTATACAGGTAATATAGAATTAACATCTATCTTTCTGTACTTTTAACAACTTTATACAGGTAATATAGAATTAACATCTATCTTTCTGTACTTTTAACAACTTTATACAGGTAATATAGAATTAACATCTATCTTTCTGTACTTTTAACAACTTTACACAGTAATATAGATTTAATAAATTTACACAGATAATATAAAAATATAGAATAGAATAAAAATCAGGTGGCGTTCGGTTTATACTTAAGGCAATTAAAGGAGGGATATCATAATGTTAAGCATGTTGTTTTTGTTATTTATTATATGATGTTTGCTACAAATGTTGCTATTAAAAATCTTCTTACTTTGTGAACAAAAATGTCATTGATTTGTCAAAAAATGATGGGGTATTAAAAATGTGTCAGTAAGTATATCCCGCATCTACTGTTTGGAATTGTATTCTTAAAAGAACTTGACCAGTGATAATATATTATGTAGAAGGCCCTACATCTAGATATTGTTGTTATTATGATAAGGGCGTAAATATGTTATGGAATTTTACAATTATCTCTAGCTGTTATCACGTTAATATAACTTAATGCCAATGTAATTTAATAATTATATTTTAAATCTCTTTGAAGAGTTGACCATATTTACACTATTTATATTCATTGTTTTCTTTAAATTTTAAAATGAATTATACCTTAAGCTGTCCAAAATATATACATTATATTAAAGTAATATTTCTAAATTCATAAATTATCCCGAGGGGATATGTTGTAATTGAAGAAAATTGTTGAATAAGTTTTTGTACATTGTAAATTTCTGCTGTGGTTATTATAATAAAGGTTGAAATATTTTTGGCTTATTTATGATGAATTTTAAATTTTTGTAAAGAAGAACATAAAATAATTACCTGTAAAATCTCTTTGTTTTTGTAAAGTTATCAAAGCAGAATTTAGGAATCAGAATTAAGAAAGCAGTTTTGAACAGATGTTTCATAATTTTTACTCTATAAATCCATGTTGTAAAACATGAGCTTCAATTCAACTTGCTTTTGTGCTTTGTCTTCATTAAAGAAAAGAAAAAAAAAAGCCTTAAAAATAAGGTCCAAGTATGTATTGGGGACATATTTCTAGTTACGTTCAAATTTGTAAGTCTCGTGTTTTGGGTTTTTTATGTTTTCAACTTATAGTTTTTTTTATTTAAATTTAAATCCAAGTGTACAAATTAAAATCTGTTTCTGGGATTGTTTGGTATGAACATGTTGTTAATACATATGGCTTGTTCGAGAAACATAGATGTCACTAAGTACATTTACAGTGCCATAATTGATAGAAATAAGGACTGTTGGTTGTTTGTCTGTCAATATCAGTACGATATTTTTGTTTTTAAGTAATAGTTAATATTATCACTTATAGCTTTTAGTAAATTAATATTGGCGAAAAATGGAAAAGTACGAATGAAAGAGCAAATAGACAAAACTAGACCACGTTATTAATGTAACAATCAAATAGAAATGAAAATTTATGATCAATTATTTATTAATGCCAACAATAAATGACTTATTGAAATTACACGCTAAAACAAAGCCATTATAGATTATGATAATTACGAAACAAATGTTAATTATTTAAAATCACACCAAAATGTTTAATTCCGAGAGCAACAATATTTACATTAAAATGTAGAGTTTGATAAATATGATTTGAACGCATCTGGAAAAAAATATTAATGTAAAAGGAAAAAAATATTAATGTAAAAGAGGTCATTTTACATGTTTTTTTTTTTTTTTCTTTGTTATACTCTGCAATCAGCATTTGCTTTTAGCGGATGTTTTGTGGGCGATAGGTCAGGTAGAGTGTGCCCTCCAATGAGAGCATCTACTCGTAATCAGGAGATTAGGACATCCTTTCTTTTGAGGCGCTTCTGATAACTACGAGTAAGTAGTTCAGTTGCGAGTTTGTTTGGGTGGCGTTCCAGCCTCTCTCTGTATCTTTCTGTCATTTGTGTAAACTCCGATTTCACAGTGTTCATACCCAACTGTTCATGTATTTCTATGTTAGTGATGTACCATGGGACATTCGAGATTGAGCGCAGTATCATATTTTGCATTCGTTGCAGTATGGCATTGTTTGAGTTACTGGCACTTCCCCATAATTGAACGCCATGTAGCCAAACTGGTTTTAAGATGGCTTTGTAGATGAATAGCTTGTTGTTTAGAGATAGTTTATTATTCCTTCCAGGAGCCATAAAAGCTTGTTGTATCTTTTCTTAAGCTCATCTCTCTTTGTTTTTATGTGGTGGCGCCAGGTTAAATGTCGGTCAAGGTGTAGGCCAAGGTATTTTACGCTGTCTCGTTGGGGAAGTGTGTTGTTCTCCAGTTTCACAGCTGGACAGTTGCCCTTCCGCAAAGTGAAGGTGACATGGACGGACTTAGCAGCGCTTGCCTTGATGCGCCATTTGTGGAGCCCATTTGTTATTTTGTCAAGGCCAGTTTGCAACATTTCTGAGGCTTCATTAGCATTCTTACTGCTTGCCAGAATCGCCGT
Source organism: Druceiella hillmani (assembly GCA_039881145.1). Lineage (NCBI taxonomy): Eukaryota > Metazoa > Arthropoda > Insecta > Lepidoptera > Hepialidae > Druceiella > Druceiella hillmani. Next base: position 2,736,798 of record JAYKKI010000033.1, on the reverse strand, counting down.
GTGATCAGAAAATGTTGCAGTTATTGTGCCCTCTGTGCTCGGTAGGTCACACGTATACAAGGAATACAATAAAGGTCCCAAGACTGATCCTTGGGGAACGCCCGCTTTGACTTCATAGAACTCGGAAGTGGCTTCAGCCTCTTTCACTTGGTACCAGCGTTCTGTCAGGTAGGAGTGTAGTAGTGGATAGAGGCTGTGTGACAAGTATTTTTTTATTTTAAATAGTAATCCCTTATGCCACACTCGATCGAAGGCTTGTTGGATGTCAAGAAAAACTGAGGAACAATACTCTTTGTTTTCCAGGTATTTCGTTATTTTCTCAGTGACTCTATGAACTTGCTCCGTAGTGGAATGATGTGATGTGAATCCAAACTCGTGTTTAGGAATTATTTGTTCTTTTTCAAGTATGGGAAGTATTCTGTTTAGGAGAAGTTCCTCGAAGACTCGACAAAATAGGTAATAGGCTAATTGGCCTATATGAGGTTACATTGTTGGGTGGTTATCCTGGTTTATGAATCATCAGAATTTGTGACATTTTCCTTTGTTGTGGGACGTGTTGCACTCTAAGGATACCATTGAATAACGTCGTAAGAAATATCACTGCCTTTTTTGGAAGCTGCTTCAATATCTCCTTCGTAATTAAGTCAAAGCCAGGCGATTTTTTGTCTTTAAGGTTTTTGATGACCCTACAGACCTCTGAAAATGTTATGGGAGCAGGTGGTAGTGACATCTGATGAGCTTGACTTAAATTTTGGTCGATATGGTCTTCAAATTGTTGGTCGTTGTTGTCGTTAGGACAGAAAATTCTTGACAGGTGTTCGGCAAAAGCGTCTACCTTTTCTTGGGGTGTTCTGGCCCACTTCTAGTACATAGTTAGGGGTGGTTTAGCTATCTGAGGTCTATCGTAGTTCTTAGTGAATTTCCATAGTGAGTAATTAGTGTCCTCAGAAGCAGTCAATGATTCAAGCTGTGTCTGCAGAGTATCATCACGCCAAGTCTGTATCATTTCCTTTAGGGTTTTACAAGCACTATTTAAATTCTTCTTGTCTTCTGTTAGTCTGCTTTGATGCCAGATTCTACGAAGACGTCTCTTATGTAGGACTGCGCTTTTTATTTGTATGGGATAGTTCGTTGGTATAACCTGGGGGTCGAGTGGAGGAGTATTAATCCAACATGCTTCTTGTATCAGTGTTGTAATATGTGTTGTAGCATTTTCCACTTCCTCTGGTGTTTTTAGAGCTACTTTTAGCTGTAGATGTTCTTCAACGTAGTCCCTAAATGATTCCCAGTCAGTTTTTTTGTTGTACAATGTTTCTGGCCTTGTGACTTCTATTAACTTCGTGCTTATGGTTAACATGACAGGTGTGTGGTCTGAGGAGCTGTCATAGCATGATTCTGTCTTGATGTTGTATTTTGAAAGTCCTTTAGCCACAAAAAAATCCAGTAGGTCAGGAATTTTATTCGGGTCACTCGGCCAGTATGTTGGCTCGGCTGTTGTGGCAGTAGTCAAGTTATTACTGGTAATACTTGATTTGAGTTGCCGGCCTCGAGTTGTTGTTAGTCTTGAGGCCCAGCACGTGTGTTTAGCGTTCCAGTTGCCGCCCGGACGTGTAAGATAGGACTTTATGATGCGCGTCTGATAGCCTAATCTTGCACACTTAGGCGTACGCTACCGGCTCTAACTCAGCTTTTTCTAGGTACATACCTACTAGCATAACTATGCACCACCGAGGCATAGCACCATTTTCCCCCCCAATATAAATACATATGTTAAGAACAAAACTAAACACCTTATTGTTTTAATCATTTATTTAAATATTTTTGATGATGAAATTGTATTTATAAATATTTTATAATTACTTGTGACAATTCATAATTTTCATTTGCTGGCATTTCGGGATCTACAGGAGGATATTGGTGTATCTTAATTTTTCGAGTATCTATAGGTGTTTAGACACTTTAAAAAACACATTACACCATGTTTAGGTATTATAAATAATTTTGATTGGTTAAATTATGTCAGATGGAATGATGATATTACCGTAGCCAAGTGTTTATTTATTTACCGCCAGATGGCACTAACAACATTTTACACGGTCCCTTTAAATAGGTCTGCAAAATTTTTTCAATATCATTCTATGCAATTGTATATTCTATAAGGTTAATTACATCAAAATACTAGACATAATTATTTATATCATGAATTTACCAAAGTAGATCTAGCGATTCATTCATAGTCCAAGTTTAGAAAAAATTAGGTTAAATATGTTAAAGTTTTGTAATGTATGTTATGTAGCTTGTGTATAGTGGAATTAAAGTGTTTGTAATTATTATCGAAGAGCAATATTGTTGTGTTAATTAATTAAAATAGAGTAATTTTGTAAAATTGTATATTTAAACACATTTTAATGTAATTAACCTTGTAAATATTTTTATGATTTGTTAATCCTATGGGACGTATAATTATCTTTGAAATCTTAAACTAAATTAAGATTAATATTCCATAATCTTTAGCCATTCGCAATCCGTGATCCTGATGGTGTTTTTTTAGTTCAGTTTTGGAATGCAAAGTGATAAAATATGTGTCATGCACAGTTATTAATTTGTTTCTTCATTATACTGTTGTACGTCTCATTAATTCATAAAGTTTCATTATTTTGAATCTGCTGTTTGGGTAAGATTTACCTAAAGCTCTTGCAATTCATGATAAACATAATTTGAGAAACATTTGTTATGTTTCTAGATAAGTCTTTCTGCAGTACGTTTATTTAAATCTGTACAAGTGGTTATTTGGAAATCACTGAGGCTTCACAATATTTTATTTTAGAAGGCTTGAGTTTTTTACGTGGCTGTTTTAGACTATCATCCTCATTTGTATACATATCTAGCTATGTTTAATTGCTTGTATACACCTAGCGGTTGGAAAAGAAGGGTACATTTTTCTCCTTATAAAAAAATTTTATTTAGAAATTTGTAACTATATTTCTAAATATACAATGGGAACAATGAGCACTGCACTAATTGTCCTCATGATAAAAGAATCGGTTAACAGTTTTACAATGCGAACTATGAATGTTTGGAGTGTGACATTTGTTGTTCTCATAAAATTATCAAATAATGATTTTCTAATGAAAACAATGAATTTTGGAGTACAGTATTAACTGTTCTTGCTATAAAAGTGAACCGTTATTATCGTAGAGAGTAGTGTATACAAAAGGGGCTATCTTAGAATGTAAAGGATTGAATGAGATGGCTGTCTATGAAAAGTTATAATTTCATCAACTTTATGAATTTTTAAATAAAATTTGAATTGTATATTCTGTAAATATCAGACAGCCAAATAGACATATTTTATAAAATTAGTTTTTTTAATATTGCTAGGTGTATGTAGCCTTTTAAGTGTTTTTTTATGACTAATAATGGTTTATTACATCTGGACCATTGGGATTTACGTCCAAGTATCTAATACATTTTACTGCTACTTAATTTTTATTCACAACTAAATGAAACCACGTGAAGTAGTATTATTTCTACTTTTTTTAAATTTGTAACCATGACCTAGGTATCGTTTTATGACAACAACTTCAGGTCGGCAATTTGTAAAGATCTTTACAAATATCCCACCTGAAGATGTAATACAACGAAACCTAGGTCGTGGTTTAAAATTTAAATAAAGTAGAAATAATACTACAGCACGTATTTTAATTTACTCATTAATAAAAATTAAGTGATAATGAATTTCTACAAAATTAACGCCAAAAATATTCAACATTTTATTGCATTTTAAATCTAATGTTTTTTTCTTTTAAACAAGCTCTTTCCCTTGTAGTGAGATATTCAATATGTTTACTAGATATGCTTCTTTGTTACAGTCCTGAATGATTCGTTTAAGATTATTGTTTATAATTTTTATATGCAGAAAAGTATAGTTTTTCAGGAAGCATGTCGAAAGTTTTTTTATCATCTTCTAGTTTGGAAATTGGCAATTACTTTAACTCGAATGGGTACAAGTTTTGACCTTTAAATGTTCACTTTATATGTTTGATACTTTTGGTTGGTTTACAAATTAAAAGTATTTTAAATAATAAATTTAACTGTTCTTCACTTAATAATGTACTTTATTTAATATAGTGTAAGTTTATAAGTTTATTGTCAAAACCTACAAATTATATATTTGTCGCTTGGGAATTACATCATGGGAATTTGTGCATTTTATAACTAGATCTAAATTAAGACATTTGGTATGGAAATGTAAAATTTACAAAATTTTATTTAGTTACAGTTTTCAAGTTAAGGTGTGTTTTGTTATCTCAAATGTTTATTTTGCCATAGAGAGACATGATTTTTGTATTTCACTTTTGCTGTTTTTTCTGCTATTTTTATTAATAGCGAAGAATTGTTGTATTAACAGCAAAACTAATTTCAATCCTGAGATTTTGGGAATTGTGAGTATTGATCCTGTTCTCGGGATCATGATGTCATCAGGATCGGGTTAGTCAAAAGGGAGTATATTTCTATGAAAATTGATTACTTTTACTAATTTTGTTATTTATTTACTGATACTAAGGAAATTCTCACTTATTAAGTCTTTTATTATTTGGCAAGCAATAGAGGTAAAGAAAATTGGGAAACAATAAAATAGAAAAAAATTGTTTAAAGCAAATATGAAACAAAAATAAATGTTAATAACGTATACACAGCGGTACATCGCTCGTTCAATATGTGTAAGTTACATTCTGCGCTTGAGTCACCGGCCGAAAAAGTGAGTTCAAATGTGGGCGGGGACCACATCTTACTTTGCAATGTGACCTCAGTACACCCAAGTGGTGATCCCAAAAAAAACCATCAAAAGAGCAAAATTTAAATAATGTTCAATTGTGTAATATTTGAACATTATAACTCAGACCATGATATATGTCATTGATATTACAAAAATATAATCCCAATCATAAAATGCTTTAGAAATTAATCAGGACCTGAGATTTCGGACATGAACTCACTAGACTACACTAATTTTTCAAATGACGGGTAAATTTTTGCATTTATTAGATTTGTAAATTTTTCTATGGCTCTCTTTAGAAAATCTTTCAGAATTTTCTGTTATTTTGCTAATTTTGGATTACTTATGATTTATAGATTTAATTGGATTATTAGTTCAAAAGTTTCTGAAAGCTGATTCAATCTGTTTTTTTATTAATTGAAGTTGAATTAATTTTTTTCTGAAAGTGAGGACGCTTCTGTTTATTCTGTTGTATACTTTATCACGATTAGTGATGTTATTTGCTGTAGTCAGAGTACTGTATGGGTGGATCTTTATTTTGTTGAACATTTTTGTTGATTACCTTTGTTCTATGTATGAACTGGGTGATTGACTTAGTTTTAATTTTTTGCTTTGCTCTTTATGGTTAGAATATGTAACAATCAACCTCTTTAGTTAATACTTTTTCCTTTTTTTCATGTTTGATTGGAACAGACAAATTATTCAGCCCTGAGTTCTGTGAGTAATCCATTCTTTCTGAAATGTTGGTCCTCTTGATGTCTTTTCATCTCGTGTTTAATGATATTTTGATTTTGAGGTCAGTTTTCTTGAAAAAAAAATGATTTTGTTGTATCTATGCTAATTCACTTGTTACGATGAGTTACCAATATATATCTGTTATATTGAATTATTAGATCATTTACTAATATTTGCATTATTGTGTTGTCAACATTATATCAAGTACATATTATTATATTGAGTAAAGCACTTTTCTTTGGAGTCTTTCATATAGCATCTTTCTATATGTTTTGTTTAAAGAAAACATGCCTTATTTTAAATTAGCCTTTTTTGTTCATTGCGTGATTATTTAAAAAAAAAGCTGTGAGCTAACACTATAGCAGTGTGTAGTGTAATAATTTATATTACATAAATGGAGCATGTGGCTAGAGCCTCAGGCAAAAATTAGTATTACAATATTGAATGTAACAGAACTTTTAACATAAAATTATTCTCATAGAATGTATTACACTGTAATGTACTAAAATAAATATACTCATTGACTTTATGAACTATTACTATTTGACTGTAATGTTTGTATCTTTTTAGAAATTAATTATTTTTATTTTTCTTTGGAAAAATTTGTAGGCAGAGGATCAATATAGTGGAGCAAAAGTCATAGTCGGGTATTTTTAAAATGTTTATTTTACTTCATTTAATACTTATTTTAATAATGTAAAAGTATTTTAATTGTAGATTATGGGATCGTAGGTACAAATCCTATTCTCATTAGTACAATATTTGTATTGTACCTACACGTAAAATTCCTTTTAAGAATATCGTGTACAACCAATATGAGCGTACAAAGGAGCTAGTGGTATTTCTCTGCTGCATACTTTTTTATAAGATTACCCTAGGGAGATAGAGCACAAAAATCTTACTTAAAAGTTTACCCTTTCATCAGTTTTGCTTCAGCAAGTAAAATTGATTTTAAAGGCAATCTTTTCAAGTAAAGAAGATAACTACTTCCAGATATGTGTACTGAAGAGGAAAAGGAAGGACTTGATGTACAATCTGTCCAATCTCCTCCTTTATATTTGAAACGTGGAGGATCATCAGGCATCCCTAATAATGTCAATGTTTCTTGTGAGAAATATTTTTACTGTCATCTATACATATAATAAAATTGTAACAGAGTGAATTTTCTACATGGAAAATATTTTAAAAAGATAATAAAATTATAACAGAGTGAATTCTGTACATGGAAAATATTTTAAAAAGATAATAAAATTGTAACAGAGTGAATTTTGTACATGGAAAATATTTTAAAAAGAGTGATCGATTTAGCGTATAGAATGACAGTTTATAGAATTTTTGTTTGTCTGTCTATCTGTCTGTATGTTAATTTGTTTGTCAATCACACAAAATCTACTGGACGGATTTTAATAAAATTTGGTATGGTAATAGTTTTTATCATCGAGCAACATATTGGATACTATATAGATTAAACAAATTTACAATATTGGTACTTGGTAAATATTACAATATTGGTACAGCTAACAACATCTATTAGAATTTTTAGTAATGATAATAATAATAGTAATAATAATTTCCACAGTGAAAGTGTAATTTTATGCGAGTGAAACCGTGGGGGGTTAAAATTACAGCTAATAATCAATATAATTTAACTTTGTTAATATATCTTTGTTAGACGAATAGACGTGGGGATTTTGTCTCTTTATATTTTACTTGAAGGATGCTACTGAATATGGTTCTGGAAAAGCATAGTGTGGTGGTTAGTTTCACGGTTAAATTTCTAGAAAGAAATATTGGGTAAATATGGCTGTTATGATTCTATTATTCTGTATTGATCTTTTGTTTTTTTCACCACATGGGGTTTGGTGACAACAGAAACAAATTTGAAAAGCAATATTGTTTTGATGACGAAAAAACAATTGAAGATCGAAAAATGCCGCCAACTAAATTGAAACTTTATAACTGATTCATCTTTATATTTTTTACCACTTTATGGAAATTGTTTGTAGATATTGTCATTTAAAGGAAGCTTTGTTTTGTTGCCATGAAAAAATAGACAATTCGATATTTCTATTAATTTTTTTATGATTCCAATTCACTTCAGATATTTACTTAATATGAAAATAGTGAATTTTTTAATTTTAAATATTTTTTCGAAGATCCGGAACTTCCGCTATCTAATTCACCTTGCTTTATAAATATTAGTTTATTTTTTTTAGAAGCCCCTAAAGTTAGGCTATTTTTTCTCTCCGATAAAGAAGAAACCATAAAATAATGACTTTTGATCGACTTGTATTGTTTATAAATGACAACATTTTCATATAAAATGCTAATTTTTCTATGGATACTATATTGTGATTTTAATACTACAACTATTACCCATATTACTGTAATGAATAATTGATACTTATATGCTATTTTTATCTCCTTCATTGCCTATACATGTATAATTACATTCTATAAGTATTAAAATATTATATACAGTTTAGTGGTTAAGATGCACAATTGAATTCTCGGCTGGCGAGACTTTGTTTTTTCCTTTAGATATTTGTTTATAATGAACATGTTTTTCATTTTAACCGCATAGGTTGGCAAAAAATAATATTAGTTTTCTTTTATTTTAAATAGTTTATTTATGTACTTTTATTTTAAATAGTTTATTTATGTTTTTTCAATATTTAAAGTCTGATTTAAGATTAAAATGTGTAGTTTGTAATAATTTAAGAATTTTTTACAATAGTTTTTATATACTGTGAAAAGTGTATTTTGAAATTGTATTGAAATTTGTTTTATTTTGTTATAACTTGGTTTAATTGCGATTTTCTCCCCTATTTTTCCAATGTTATTGCTAACATTGTTTAGAAAATTTTCTTGTTTTTTTTTCTTTTGTGACTAATTAGCTTTTATGGTGTTTTTTTGTAGTGCCGCTTTTATCACTGCATTTGTGGGATGTTTGGTTTTCGCATATGTCAAATTTAAAATTGTAAATTTTTATTTTATAGGTTTCTTTAATAAATTGTCAAACGAAATGGAATTAATATTGACATATGGAGTAGATTAAGTTAAACTGTTTAGAAGTATCTAAGTTGCGAGACTGATCAATCTATGTATTAAATTATTTATTAATGCGGTTCGCACGGACTTCAGTGGTGTTGTTTTATTGTGATAAAATGTTGCCATTTTCTAAAAGTGTCACTTCTAAGGTTAAGCAATATTTAGCCTGTTACCTATGCATCATTTACGATACTGGAGCTGATAATTGTTACTGCATGTAAAATAATTGAACTGTCAGCAACTTTCTTATGCAAGTTTTTATAAATTTCCCAATTTTAGTCATAGTGTATTCTAACAAGGTTAAAATTTTAGTGTGCACTTGTTTCTATACAAATTATTTATAATTTTTGGCATTAATTGGCAGCTTTCACTTTCCAAGACAATCAAAGTACATACCCTCCCTGGGAGAGGGTAAGGGTCGTCTTTGGTTTGATAATCACTATTGACTTTCATCTAACTAACGGTATCACTGACCCACTAACCTCGCTCGGATAGTTTTCATGCAGTTTCAAATTGAACATTAGTCATGTTGCTCAGATTCAGAATGAAATTTACCCCAATATTCGGAATGAAATTTTAGATATATTGACGTTAAGAATATGGGGTTTTTACAAGTATAGCTAAGTAGAAAAAAGTTTAAAAACATATATATTCTACTAATTTTCCTTTTTATTATATAGAATTGAAAATTAGTAGAATTGATTGGATAGTTCGGTTGAATTTTTTCCAGTTATATATGGTTCGCTTATAAGTATATTTAGGTTGGCATCATATTAAATGTTAACAAATGCAGATTTATTATTAGAAAATATATATATAGAGAAAAATGTAAATACGAGTTTTGTTACTCGGTTCTGCCCGGGTGGATTGTAGAATCTGGAGATAAAGATGATTTCACTGTTTGGTTAATATAAGGAAAATAATAAAATCTAGTCCCTGTTATTATCTAGAATAGGAATAGGCATCCACATTAAAATAGCTCTGAAAAAAACATACTCATATATTAATGAAAAATGTAAAAAAATCAAGTAAGTTTCCAACTTTTTATAGTATATATTAATATCTCTATCTTCTTATAGTATATGTAATATATATCATATAATAGTAATAATACTTTACATACCTGATTGTCTCTCGTTAAACAATGGAATTAAGATTAGAACTGTTTCAGTAGGTTAGTAAAACTCTATTTGGCAAAAGGCTGTGTTTAGACATTTTTGTAAAAAGTATTGGGTCACTGAACGCAGCACGATAGGTTACTAACCAGTTAGTAATCTAGTTAACAAATACACACACAGATTGACTTCAGTTGCATAGTTTCGATTTACCACATTTGTTATGAGAGCTATTTGTCCATGCAAAATTATGAACTTTTTCAACGTCAAATAATACCCATAATAGCTTTCTAAATTAATGCATAAAAACTTGTTCGAGTACAAAAAAAATTTGAGACCCTTAGGTTCATAGAGGAAGTGGAGTCAATGGAAGTTAGTCATTTACACCAGTTTCTTTTTGAGATTCTTTGAGTTCTAAAGAAGGAATGATTTATATTCTGTATAATGAATAGCTGCTATAAAAATCATGCAATTTATTCTGCCTAAAATTCTTTCGCTCTCTCCTCCATAAATGTCGACGATAATAATATTGCATCATATCTAACTAGTCATTGAAGTACTGACAGATTGAATGCACTGATTTAGTTATAGTATTTTATGTAGAAAATATTAAGGAAATTCAGAAGCCAGTAAGCTTGACATGTGAAACTGTCGATCTATGCTGCCAATTGAGTTGTGCCATTTGTAGAGTATATCACCTTCGAGTTGCAAATCAGTTGAGATGCAAAATGTTTTGCACAGTTTTAGTTGCGGACTAAATAGACATTACGTAATAATTGGTTTTTACAACCTATGGGTTATAGGTTTCCAAATATTTACATTGTGAACTTGTTGAATTTTATATAAGAGATGACCGATGTATAAAAAATATATTACGGTGATATTCAAGTACCTTCGTTAGATTTATAGATTGGTCAGTCTCAACCAATTTCTGTTACTACCATCTTTTCATGCTTCATGCCTCTTTCTACAAAGGTGATGTAAGCATTAGAGTCAAAACGCTACATTGCACTTAAATGCCGAGTGCGATAATGTCAGATTATTTCGCAAGTGCGACTCGTTTGTTTCGACTCACTCTGTTAGTGAGTGTAGTTCGGAGAGTTAATAATTGTAATGTATCATTTTTAAAGTTTTATCATTATTTTTTAACAACGTGTGTTTGTCCGTTTTAAAGGCACTTAATAATAAAGGCGCTCTTCTGTTATGTAAGATCTATACGTGCAGAACATTTTTTTCCATAACACAAAAGTTATGTAGCACTTTGGCTTTCGTTAAATTTTGGCTTGTGTAGTTGATAAAGCAGACTAACAAAGCTATTATTATTAAAAAGGAAATGGGGGTAATTTGTAAATTTTTAAATTTTGATTTTCATTGTGTGGTTTATTAAATTAAAAATGAACTTTGCTTATCGTATTGGATGCTTGTTTGAAAAATTTACACAATTTATTGGCTTGAGTATTAATTGCATGTTTTAAATTTTTATTTTAAAGTGTTATATCAAAGTGGTTTATATGATACTCTCAACGGTTAAATGAAAAAAAGAAAAAATTAATGAAACCTTTTCATAATGTGGTAAATAACTGTTAATATCTGTTGGAAATTGTATAAGAGTTTTCGATAATGTATTAGTAGGTTTGATAGTTTATGATTGATTTAAGAAATGTGGAGATTAAAATTTATTTTTCAGTTTTTTTGTAATAAAAAAAAAATGTAAAAAGCAACAAAGACTAAAACCGATTACATTTTGAGATGGTAGAATATACTTCGGTGGTTTACTCATTTTATTTCTAAGGGGTTTTTTAGTCTTTCTCCATAGTATTATTCGTACATCATTGAAAACATTTTAGGAAAAATTAATTGATCAACATAAGTTTTTTAGTTTTTGGACTTTAAAATTTACAGTTGTCTTTGAAGTTATTTTATTTTTTAAGGTTTCACAGTTAAATTGGTTCATTTGTCACAACCTCATAGTTTCTACATGAAATTTACGAGCAAATGCTTCAGATAAAAGTTTCTATTTGCACAGGTGTTTAATGTTGTTTTCAGAACTTCCAATTAAAATGATGTAAAATGATGGTTGCTTCGGCAATTCCCAAAGATATAACCAAAAACAGAAGCCTGGTGGAAATATTTCTCACCCCACACTCAGAATAATTCTTTCAGAATTCAGAATAAAAATTTGAGATGTCTTGTTCTCTTTGAAAAAGTGTTGCTTAATAGAAAAGTTATTCAGAGTTATTTAAGAGATTTTGAAGAGAACTGGTGGAGTAATTCTCTTCAAAATCTCGTAATATCCCTGAATAATTTTTCTAGAAATGTCTGAAATCATTTAAAAAATTTGACTTTCAATGACTTTTGAAAATTTTTTCCGAATAACTAATACTATTTCACAGACATACCTCCACCAGGAAATGCTACTTATATTTCATGTTGAATTATTACCTTTATAATCTTTGCTACATTGTTAAAAAAAGTTCTAAGAGAGTTTATATACTGCATTTTTTATCAGATATGATTATTTACTTATCGAAATACCAATGAAATGAATTCCAATAATTGTAATTTGTATTTTTGGTTTGCAATTATAATAACAATAAACAATTTATATAAAAAAATGAATATGTGGTGATAATAATCTTTTTTCTGTCAAATGTCAAGTTATTTCTATTAAATCTATAATAGGAAGACCATTAACCATTACTCATTTAATGAAAAGTTAATGGAATTTTAAAGAAAGATTTTAATGAGAAAAATTAATAAAATTCTCATATTCCCCTCATTGTTTCTCATTGTTATGTATGTATGAGACTTTCAATTATCCATGTGAGACTTTCGATACATTTGTACCTTATTAATTTTATTGTATTTGAGCTCCGTTTTTTTGCGAAGTTTGTAGCTGTGGCTGTTTATACTGTCTGTATATGCACTATACATAGACTGCAAACTGTGTTCCTAATACATTAAAAAGACATATAATATTTTTTTAAAGTTGTAATGTTAAGCGTCAGCATCTGTTTAGAGGCATTCTTTCAGGTTTCTTGTATAAAATAGGAAGTAAAGCAGTAACAATTCTAAGTAACAACAGTTAATGCTTATATTTATTAAAAGCTTAACAATAAAGCATATGAATGGAGTAGAAGATTTGTGTGTTTTTTTCCATAACATCAAACTTTTTTCTTATCAATTATGTAATTTATAATTTTTCTTTTTAATATGACAATGGAAATCAGAGATCCCTTTTAAAGACAATAGAGACTATTGGACAAACGGTATACAATTGAAAGCCTTGTATTTATTTAATCTGTCAGAAGTTTTGTTTGGTTGTTAACGTCTGCAGGATGAACGACATAGTAAAATTACTATTCTCATACTGCTTCTCAAAAAAGATGAAATTGTTTCTAGTAACGTATGTTGCATAACTTTTGTAATGCTTAGTGCTTGGACTTTGAAAATGTTGTTAAACATTGTAAAATCTGTTTATAAATTGTAAAGATCTATATAGAACTTTTAAAATATATATTTTGTTATTTTAAAGGCAGTAAGCAGAGAAATTTGAAGGAATCGTTTCTGCGGCGAATAAATTTCTTGACACTTCTTATTTTCTGACAGATCTTGATGTTCCTTGGTTTCTCTGTAATTAAAAATTGGGGTTTCGTGTGCTTATTTTATGTAGAACCCTGTGCCTTTCTTTTTTTTTTAATTGATAGTAAATTATGGAGAAAAACACATACCTTTTATATTTCCTCGAGGACACTTTAATAATAAAAGAAAAGGATGGTTTTGATAAGGTTCCTATGGGCACTATGATATGTAATTATTAACTTCCTTTGAAAAAGGAGTAATTTACGTATGAACAAAGTTTTTTAACCGTGATTATCTTGAAGATGGACTTTGTTTTTTATTTCAAAATCCTATTATTTTGAATGCTGTAGCATTATATATTTACTTTTGAAACTAGGAAACTCATTTCTTACACATGACAAAGGTCAGCAAAGAAGTGTTTGTGCAATAAAGTACATTTGCGTTAATTCCTCTACTTTTTTATTTTATTTGTTGCTTAGTATTGAAATATTGAAACTTTGTTATTGGGGTAACCTAGTGTCGATATATCATATTTAAAAAGTTTTCAAAACAACATTTATACTAGTCAGTAGTTTTAATTTTGTTATAAAAGAGGCCGTCTTTTCAGTTTTCGTATATTTCAGTTATATTTGATTGTAGGAGTATTGTTAACTAAATACAGATGTGATTTACAGTTTTACATTCTTCACTTGTATTCACTGACATGAGTGATCAGATAAGATAGATCAGACACATGGAAGGAGACATAAAGAACCTTCTGCAGGTAACATAAAAGTTGTTATATTACTTGACTTATCTGGTGAAGAGTCAATATCTGATTCAAAATTCTGTTATTTCATGTCAGAGAACCTTCTATACTATCTCGGGTATGCATAAATAGAACTCGAAATATTCATTTTTTGTGCATAATCCTACACCGTTAAATGTCAGATTACATGTACATAAATTGTATGTCGTACGGTCCACTTTACATGAACACAGAACACTTTACATGTAACATTTAGTTTTTAATCGCTGCATATTTATAGGTCACAGCCATTATGATTATACAATATAGTTTCTCTCTTATTTTCAGTTCCAATTTTAATTACTTCAAATGCCATATAACATTGTATAATTAGTGAAAACTTTAGTTTGATATTTCTTTAAAGGTATTGTTAAGCGTAATTTATATTTTTAAATAAATATTACGTAAAATTTGTGTTAACATTTAAAATTATTATTATAAACCATTTTGTGATACACTGAATAAGGAGCATTTTTATTTTCCTTTATTTTACTCTACGTTCCCTGGTCCATTTGTGATCATGATATTTTAACACATTTGCAATGTGTACAAAAATTATTTTCTTCTATATTCTACTAATATTATAGAAGGATTTATATGAGGCTTCTTCCAAATTCGATCTAATGTTCCAAGTTTGACATAAAGTAGTCATTAAATGCTAAATTTTATTTCTTTAAACATACGTTATTATGATAATAAAGCTTGTTTTAATTACATTATAAATTTTTGTTTTTTCAAATATTATTAATTATTCCTTGGCGAATTTTAGACATTTTATTCTTTAAAAAAAATCTATTGTTACTACATATTCTCACAATGGTTTTTTTATCTCTTGTGTAATTCAATTAAACATGAGGTTTTAATTTAATTAGTACAAGAGAGCATGTGGCTTCTATAATATGTAAATAAATACAAAAGGAGTAAATAAATACTTGGAAATAAAGATAAATAATAAAAAAAACACTTCATGAAACTAAAATGACTGCTGTAAATTATGTTATAATATCTCTTAAAAAGGAAAAAAAATCAAAGAAATGTGTGTAGATTGCACATTAATTTAGGGTTTTGTAGCAGTTTCAAATATAACATAGAAAGTTACATTTTTAACAGATTTTATTTTCAAAATTTTAATTAAAGGATCTATTCACTGATACCCTATTTGATATGGATTTTTTTACGTTTCCTTGTATTTAAGTACACTCCTATGATATAAGTACAGTAGACGGATGGCCAGACATAATGAAATTGTAAAGTCCTAGTTTGCTCCAGGATTCTAAAAAGAACAATGTCTAAATTTCGATCGGTATAAAATTGCATTCAACAGTAATTCTATTAATTTCATGGACAAAATTATTGTTAAGATTTATATTTTAGGTATAATTAAGCATATTATTCTCTAAATTGTAACATATGAGGTAATAATTTCCGTGAGGGCTTTGGAAAATAAATGCAAAAGTACCATATCAATTCTTTAGAACTTACATATGAAAAGTGCATTTGTCGTCATTATTTCAATTTGCAGTATCATAATCAAGAACACATTTATTTTGAAAATGTAATGATGGATAAATTCAAAATTGCTAATGCAATTTTGCGCATGACACTAAGTGCCTCCTGCATTGCAAAAAAAGATTCCAACAGTTTTATTTTGCTATCTCTTTCTGTCATATGAACTTGCTATTACGTATCATGATTATAAAGTCTAATTATATAGGCATATAAATTTTTATTCTTCTGAACAATATTTACATGTATCTGTCTATCTAATACATTAGATTTTTGCAGATACATTTAATGCAAATGTGATAGCAACCGACATATCTATTAACAGTTATCATCACAGGCGTTCACCCCAGTTAAAAGTTTTTCATGTCATATAAATTACGAATATGGCACGGAAATTAAGTATAGTATTTAACATTAGCACCACGTATGATTTAAATACTACATTAATATTACTCAATGCAAGCTAAATTTTTCAAATACTAAAAGCATATCTTAATGTTGATAGCGTTCAATGGTGTTTAAATAAACACTGTATTTTTAATTTCAATAAAATTAAATTAAAATTTGTATTACAAACACAAATAAAATACAACCTAAGTGGCTACACTTAGGTTGTAAGTAGATAAAGCATGCTTGTAGGAAGGTGAAACCATTTTGCTCTATCAATGCAATAGGGAAATAACATTGGGCTATACACAGTTGTTAGATCTGTAGGCTGTAGACAGAGCATTATAGACACTAAGAATTCATTGTTTTATACTGCTTATTAACTTTATAAATATTCCGACAGCTATTATGATAAATTGTGAACCAGTAATCTTATTGCTAACCATATCCAGTCAGTAGTTTTAAATTTGACATAAACAACTGTTTACTCCTCTGTTAATTTCATTTCATGATAGGAGAGCTATTGAATGCTATTACTATGGCAATTACATAATTTTATAATATTCTGTTTTTCTCTTATTCGTAGAATCTTTAGTTAGATATTTCTTTAAATGTATTGCCATTGTTTGGATGTGTTTGGGTAATTGCTTTATTAACCTGGGAGAAGTTGTACGTTTAGAATTTACATGAATTTTTGCACATAGAATATTCGGCTTAAAGAGTGTATCTGTAATAATGTAATTTTTATCAGAAAATAAGGATTTCTTTTATTTAGCAGAAACACTAGAAGTGTTTGTGTAATTAGAAATTTAATAAAATAATATAATATTTTGTAATGATTATAAAGTCTAAAATAGGCATATAAATTTTTATTCTTCTGAACAATACTTATGAAAAATAATAAACACAATAAAAAACAATCAAACATTATTGATAGGAATGACAAATTAGGATATCTTACTCTTCATCACGTATCTACACTCATCACAATGTATTTACGTGTTTACCTTACACATAATTCCATTAGATAAACATCTTTTGCCATGAATACATCTTTATTTTTGTTCTTATTACTTTTTGGATATATAGATCAAATTTCGTATGGTTTATACTTGTTTTAAGTTTTTCCAATAAAATTCTTGAGCAATCGGAATACCTGTTTTTATGTAAATGGAATATTTTCTGGATTTTAATAGTTTTCCATAGTAGAATGTATGTTGTCATTAGCGTGTAGTGGGTAGACCCACTTCAGGAGTATAGGTATATAAAGCTATACCTTATTTGAGCTAAAGCATAATATGCTGATGGCATTGGATCTTAATTTAGTATTTAAGAATAAGGAGGGTATTTTGCTGCTTCTCAATGTACCTATGAAAGTAGTGAATTTTTCCAAAAAATCATCAAGGATTAAAAATTATTTTACATTATGGATGTAAAGTAATTTTTGATCCTTATATTTCTCCCAGCTTTTAGAATGTCACTAGATACCATGCTTTACCACATCATCCAGAATGTTATAAAAAGTAAAAGGACCTGCAAGTTGCTTACTTAGATAAAATTTGAAATTTCTTGTATAAGAGCATTGAGAACCACAAAATTCATATATTTTTGTTTCATATTTTGTGGGCTTTTTCACTATATACATGTGGAATTTGCATTGATCTCAAAACTTTCCCATATTTCATCAATGGAAAAAGAGATACTGGGGAAGTTATAGATAGCAGTGGGATTGGCACTGAGATCTCTCTAAATGATATGAATATCATAAAATTTTGCGATCCTTATAGAAAAAAGAAATTTTGAGCTACTCATTGTAGTCTATTAATATTTCAGGAGTGGTGCTACTATCTTCTCACATGTTAGTTAGATTCAGATGTTTCTTCTTTACTACAGCAACATACAGTAAACCAATGAAGGTTTTTACCTCTAAAATTTTAATTTCTTCATAGTTTCTTTCTCAAGTAAAATGTTCTTTGTATTATCTGATACATATTTGCATTAACGGCAATAACAGAAAGCATGTCATCACTCACAAAGAGTTGAAAACGTTCAGTAATACCTACCGTGCTTCCAACCAGATGGTTTCACTCCTTTCCGAATGCATATATAATGCCAAGTGTACATATTACAAAATAAAAAAAAATGTTATGTATTAAGTATAATAATTATAACACATAATTAAATTTTTTTAGTTAAAAATCATCAATGATCTGTGAAATATCAAACTCAAACAAAAATGTGTAAAATAAAAAGTTCTTATGTTAAATCTTGCACAATGTGCAAATCCACAAGCACACTGATCTTGTTTTATGCCTACCATTATATCTTTTTGGAATATTTTTGAATATTCTTACTTAGTAATCCTTCTATTTTCCAAAGACTGTCATGTTTACTACCTAAAATATACCTTCAGACCTTCACAAATGCCACCTTTGTGTGTGCCCGGTGTCAAAGTGGAATCTTTAAAGTTAGTGTAACGGCACACATCTATGACAATTTGCAGAATAATATGCCTATTTTAATTACATGTAAAATAAAGTTATGTTAAAATATCCTGAGTTAGGCGCAAAGTGTTTCTGTAAAGATTTGACGTTTACGCTAGTGTTTTATCCTTTTACTGAGAATTTTGTTGATGAAATTAAATGGGATAGTGTTGTTGAATACGTTTATATACTAATAGAAGTTAAGGCATTGCTTGTTTTAGAGTTCCGAATTAGGAATCCTTTAATTCCATCATGTCTATCCGTTCGTATTCTATATATATCATAGTGCAATAATTATATCATTTGTAATATTTTGTGATTATACATATTTTGCAGATTTATGAATTTAGTGAATTCATGGAAATTTGAGGTAGATTTTTTCACTAACCCATCAAATGAGATATCAGTGAATATTTTTAATCGTCATCGGAATAGCAACTGAAAATTTCATGTTATATTTTTAGTTATATTCATTATCCCACTGCGGTCGCACCTCTCTCTTTTCCGATCCTTAACAATTACTTGGTATAATCTTTAAAATACAATGTTAAATAAATAACTTAATTTAAATTAAATTTAATATTATTACAATTTTTTAAAACTTAACAAATCATGAACAGTTAGTAATATTAGACTAAACTTAAATTAAATCATTTATTTAACCTTTTTTTACAGCTTATCCCATAAAATATTTTAATTTACTTTAAATTATGAAATAATTGAAAGTAAATTGAATAATAAGTGTAAGTGGGATCCATGTTAGCGCACTCTACTTAGGCAAGACATCATCAATCTTGAGGCGTTCAGTAAATAATGTAATAAACCTAAGACGGATCTGGATAATTCATTGATGTCTTTAATAGCATTGATGTATTATTTCTGTAGGATGAAAATTAATGTTTTTTATTCGATAATAAACATTTTGAATTACATGTCTTGAGTGCAACCTCAAGCTTGCAGGGAAATTACGCAGTTTTAATTAAAATCACTGACGTTGGAGCAATGGGAAAAAAGGTAGTCATTTTATTGCATTTGTCTGTCTACTACAGTTATTTATAGATAGTGTCATTTTTATTGAAATATGTTCTTATATATATGTATATATGTAATTTAAAAAATATAACTTAGGTTGTTAAAACTCTAATAAAAGCTTGATAATTTAATACAGAAACATTATGCTAACTTTAGGCTGCTGAGAAAATATAATTTGGTGTATAGTTTTAAATTAATTCAATGAATTCTTATTCTGGTTGTCAAGTATTTTAATATATACAATGCAGACAGTGTTTGCTGCTTTCTGTAGCTCTGCATTGAATGAAATACCTAATAACATAAACTTGATGAGTACTCTGCATGTGGGATCATTCCGATCACAGGACTTGATGTAGGCTTGAGTTCCTCTTGAGTGCCTCTCTTAAGATCTCACATAAGTATGATTAGGATGAAGGAAACCTCCATCAAATTGTGCGGTGTATTTTAAACAAAAAAAAGTTTTATTTGGAGTATAGATAGAATTCAGTGTTGTTCAGTATATCAGGCCTATCTCAGAGGCTAAACTTTCTTGTTAGTCATTGTGCCTGAGGTGAGGTTGCATCAGTTGTATTATGTAACACTGGGGGTACTTACTCAATGCATACTAGTCCACACCCATACAAGTAGTGGCTCGTAATATAAAAAACATAAATGAATCGATTAACAGTATCTAGAATTATAATTAGGACTAATTAGTGGCCATTGGTACATAATTATTTCTTCATTATTCAAATTTCAAATATCAGAAGAAGCATTGGAAGCTCTCCAGAAGAAGAAGAAGCATTGGAAGAGATCCGAAAAATATACGAATATCACACTTGGAAAATCTGCAGGTTAAGACTAATCGGGATTTGCTGAATTTACTTCTTTTGACATCAGATCCAAAAATTTAATCTCTTCGAAAGTGTGCCAAACCTAGGGAAAAGTTATCAGCTATTTAATGTGTCCAGAACCTGTTCCTCCTGCAATCAGTTCCCAGGCTGCCAATTTTGAGGTTGTGACATTTTTTAATTCCGATGATTCTGACAGCATTACTGAAACATTTTCTACACTTATGCTATATATTTTTTATCTTCTAAATATTATTTTAAGAACATTATCAGAGAACATTTATCAGAGCCGTTAATTTGAAGTATACAAATTGAACCTCCTATAAAGCCGTAGATCCTAGAGGGCCGTGATATCATGCAACCAATCAATAGGTAGTGTTCTTTTATATCGCCGTCTGAAATGAAAAAAAAAATTAATTTTTGAGCGGCGCGGCGTATAAAGTGAAGTAAGTATTGCAGTCATCCAAAAATCTGAACTGGAGTTTTGCATAGAAATCAATTGAATATGTAGTTTAGAAAAGGGTACGTGTCTGAGAATTCAAATTTCTCAAGGATTTAAAAAAATATTTTCTAAAATAGTGTATAAATTTATATAATTTACTTCGAAGTTCGTTAAGAGTAATCGAAAATCATATGAAAATTTAATGTCGGACAATATTACATGTCTACATTTTTTAAATTATATATAAGAACCCTTTTTGAAATATACAATAAATAAGTACATAAAAATTAAATATTACAAATTGTACACAAAATACGTGACCACTTTACCTATTTGACAACACAAAAATAATAGAATTTTTAAAAAAATCTTCTCGGTTGTAATTGGCCATTGTAATATTTCGTTATAAAAGTCAGCAAATTCTGCCGGCATGTAATGTTTTACCTTGGCAATATCTGCAATTGTCAGATTATTAATGGGCACTTTTCCGTTGTAAGGTTTCTTGAGTTACGTCATTATGAATGTAATTTTTTGTGATAACTTTGTCAGGTTTTCTCAGTTTATGTTCAAGTTCATAGTATGTCAATATTTGAAAGGTAACTTTTCGGTTTTATGAATTTCTTTTCCGTAATTTCTTACCAACAGTGGTTTAGCTTTAAAGTTTAGTTGGGAACATTCAAATTAACAATATTAACTATTCTGTAAGATGAAGATTTTGCTGATAGCTGAGCATACTTTCTTCTCATCTTATTTTCCTTTTGACGACTGCAAAATGTTTGTCACAATCATTAAACGGGTGACCGCGAGCAGGAAAATATATACGAATCATTATATTTTGTTTGCATAGACAGTACCCTTTAAAATTCGATATTAGTGTTTTTCTTGTTCTGCCCGGGGCAGTCATGACAAAAAAGGTGGAGATCAATTATTGAATTGGTAACATACTTGTAGGTGTAAACATTTAACAAGGTCGATACTTCGTTGGGGCTTTTTAAGGCTTGTCCTTCACGATAAGAATAGAAAGTCCCTTTACCTATTCTCATGTTATGTAGGCAAAATTCGTACACCCAAAGGTGTACGAATTTTGCCGGGTTAAAAATTTCTTGTACTCGTAAAGTTGGGGGAGACAAATTTTGTATATAATCGAAGGCATATAACGATCTAAAACCTTCATATTTTTCTTCAATTTCTTCTACTTTTTTATAAAATTTGCTTGTAGGTACGACGATTATATGCTATCAATTTTGCAGTTGCTGTTCTTTTAGCATGCTCATTTAAGGGGAGATTTTTTATTTTAATATTTAGTTCTTTATATTTGTTATAAACGTTGATTTGTGATCCATCACATGAGAAGTCAAAATTCAAATCAAATTATTGTCGACATAACCGATAGTTTATATTGATTTCCACTCGGGATTCCTATTCAAAACATTTCATATAATTTTTTTATGTCTGAAGATATTGGTAATTACTGTTTCTTAATATCGTTAGAATCATGCATTTCTTTCGTATAGAGAGTTTCAATATTATTATGGATTTCAATGGAATGTAAGCCAGGAATAATATTACTTTTTGAACCGACTGACCTGCCTCTAAGATCTTAAGGTATTTTGTTCTGTTTATTTAGTTTTGTCAAACGTCTATATCTCTTAATGGTTATTCTGTGTAAATTTACTAAAACTGATTTACATGTTATTTTTTTAGTCTGAATTTTCACTAAATATTTTTAGGTTTTGTTCTTGCTGGATTGTTAGTACGCTTTACGGTCTCTTTTGGCTTAAATAACTATCATACTTTAAACAAATGTCTGGCTCATTTTTGCTTTGAAACGAATTCATTTGTTCAATGTCACCATCCGCATCATTTTCTGATAAGCCATCATAGGGTTTTTGGGTCCATCTAGAACTAAATAAACGGCCGAATCAAACTTAAACTATACGTTTTAAAAAAAATAATAAGTCTTAATTTTCGCATAGTCATTATATAAATGTACATTATTATGTATACTGTTACTTTTCTTAAAAAACAATAAAATATAAGTATTATTTAAAGTAAACTTGCTGGTAATTTTTTCCCCCTTCAACATCCCAGAACTCGTTTTCTTTTATAATTTATATGAGGTAAACCTTTTATTTTAGAGGTTTTTATAACAATGTGTTTATATGTTTTTTGATATTTATTACCCTTTTTTCGAAACATCTTTATCGGAATCTGAGGAACATACCGCGTCCTTACCAGCAACTGGCAACACAGTGACTGATGCAATATCATTATTGCTTTGACAAGTGAAAAAAGAAAAGAAACAGAAACATTATTGGCGGCAAAAAAATGCATTAAATTCGAAAAGGGAACAACTCCCTAGGAGTTGTGATATTTACGATATTATTGCTATATACACCATGACGGTGGTGGTAATATTTTTACGAGATATGTATCTATTTCAAACAAAATAGATGCTAGGATATATTTCGATCACATTTACAAGTTAAAACTGGTCAAAATATGCGATATGTACTTTTTCCAAATTGTATTTGAATATACAATTCGAAAAAGGTACATATTGCATATTTTGATATTTATATACTTGATATACATATATATATATATATATATATATATATATATATATATATAAATATATATATATTGCATATTTTGATATTTTTAAACTCTTCTATTATAAGAGTTTAAAAAATATGGAATGTGAAAAAATAAATGTGTGGGTATATGTGCGCTTGTTTGTACTTATATCGTGAAGTTATACTAGTGCTCTATGAGTCCAACAATACAAATATTTTATAAGCCCTACCATAAAGGAAAAAACATAACAAATTATGATTACATAAAAAAATATTATTACAACAGACTTATACACAGGCGAGCGTTTTGCGAGAAAGAACGTGGCGTGTGGTCGTACAGTTTATTTCGTAGAATTCAAAATTGACCTAAATAAAATAGTTCACAATTTAATTTGAAATTAGTTTTGTCCATGGCTTCACATCGCGAATTTTCAACTCACCCATTTTTGCGTATGCACTTTCGGCGGGCATGTAAATACATACATTTCGGTTTGGTAATGACCAGTGAGCAATAGATTTTATATACGTGTTGCATTACTAATTTATTATTACTAAGTAATAAACATAGAGTTTAATCTTGCAGGAATTTTGTAACTTTTGTGCGTTAATTCGAATCTCGACCTATGCATGTCCCAAGTTTCATCAGAATTCGTCTAGCCGATTCAGCGCGATTGAATAAGATACATTCAAATTAACTTGTCAATGCGACCGAAGGGCATGTCGAATTTAGCAGTACTTTTTTGCTTTGTTACAGAGCTGCACTTTTTTCCTTATTAGGTAATAAAAAAACAGATAACTAAATCGACCTTCGTTTTTATAATATTAATTCGACGTAATTGTCAATATTTTAATATTAGATTGTCCCAGTATTTATATTATAAAGTTCGCATAACATCTTTTTATAATTTATTGGATCCCAAAGTTGGCACAAAAGCTCTTCCGATGTGATCAACTGCAAAATTGGGGCACGCAAACCGAAAGTTACTTTACAGACAAGGGTTACAACAAAGGATGACGCCTCATACATAGGTCATTGCTCTCTGTAAGAAAACACTTACTCCTTGTCAATCTAGATATCCTTTTCGATATTGATAGCGTGTAGATCCATAAAAGGCTGATAGGTTCACAAAACGTATCAGCCGGCAGGGTTAATGGCCGTCCCATTTCCGCTCGACCTTTCGCTCTTCGGCACTTGAATTAACGATTTTGTTCGATCCAATTGTGGACGGAAAAATGCTTCGGTTTGCGTTGAAAAAACATTTACATTGCGTTATTACATTTACATTGCGTATTTAAATATGTGGAATATCTTGAAATATGTCCTTTATTTTTCCCAGTATTATTTATCTATTAATTAATAAAAACAGAAAAAGACATATACAGGGCAGCCTTTTGCAAAACAATTTCTAATGGCAAAAAAGAACCTTTTTTTTCTCATGTCCATCTGTCCGTTTGTAAGTTACAGTACTAGCTCTTCAGACTACGACCGATTGATTAATCACGTGACTGCGTAACAATTAAGATAAAATTAGTTTTCCCACAAACGTTATTGAGTGGGACTTCAGTATATAATGCCCTATATAATGCAATAGAAAACATTAGTATCTAAAGCATTTTGCAATATGTCATACATTCATTTTTAACCACATAAGTGTAGTCTAAAAAAAAACCAAAATAATAATATTTAATATTAAGTACTTTAATGTAAAATTATTTTGATCAACTTGTATTAATAAATGAAATAAATATAGACGATGAAGTTTTTTGTTTTACGCTTGTGAAATGTTTACTGGCCGGTATAATTGCATCGTGAAAAATAACAATATTTATTAATAGTTTAATAGAAATACTAAATTCTTAAATGTTTAAATTTTTATATGAACCTAAGTGTGTATGGAACCCCAAAATCGAAATATTTAGTATACTGTTCCATATTTCGATGTTATTCATTTTAATCCGTATTTACCGTGAACACTAAGCTTATTAGGGATTGTACTTCACAAAATTGACGCAGTCGAACTGAAACTGGCATTCGAAGCGTTATGCGCCAAATAATTAATTATAAAGCTCCGAAAGAGCTTACTGTAGAGCTTCCAACGAACGTATTCGTGCGATTTATTTCAAAGCATTTATACTTTAATTGGAAATAGGCCGGTAGGGAAACGCGTTATTTATTACTGAGCGAATATGAGACAGTATTCGGTGTGGCTACTTTTAATTATAAAGTCGAAGGAGGATGAGTCGTTCCCTTTGGCCTTTTTAAAATGAGAAGCAATAGTCGTGGTGGTCTTTAGTAATGGACTAAAGGGGTAGAAGAAGTAGTAAGTAATATATTTTCATGATTTTACGGGTTCATAATATTTTTATTACACTAAACTATAAATATTTATATTAATTGTTCCCTTTTAAATATAAAATCTAATATACGTAACAGAGAAAGACGTAAAAACATCATATTTGTCTAAGAACGAGTTAAACTCACACTAAAGGCGTTCTCTACATACGGAGGCACATTTAAAAGGTTAATGGTAAATTGGATTTTTGGATATTAGTATAAATTGTCTTGTATAACTTTCAAGGTATAAAAATATCGTGTATTTCTCAAAAATGGTAATTAACACTCTTGTTTCCCGGTAAGTTTTA
Source organism: Druceiella hillmani (assembly GCA_039881145.1). Classification (NCBI taxonomy): domain Eukaryota; kingdom Metazoa; phylum Arthropoda; class Insecta; order Lepidoptera; family Hepialidae; genus Druceiella; species Druceiella hillmani. The sequence goes on along the minus strand of JAYKKI010000033.1, from coordinate 2,710,846 downwards.
GATAAACTTGATAATTTTGACTTCACTGTTTAGTTTTAGATAAACTTGATAATTTTGATTTCAGCGATATCTTATTAATTTCATTTGCCTCCTCTATAATTGCTGTATAAATATATTTGAATATTAATTACTGAAATATAAGATTTACACCTGTATGCACCACACACAGCCAAGACTTTCAGTCAGATTTGCTGACAGTTAAAAACATATTTTGTCTGAATACTTTACGGATTGGATCGTGCAATAGGGCACGGTCGGTAAAGTAGACTCTTTTTCCGTCTCGACTGACAGTTAAAGAGAAAGGGAAATACCTTTTTAACTGTCAATAAGTCTGACTGACAGTCTTGACCGCGTGTGGTGCATATGGGCGTTAATATCTTTCATGTCATTTAAAGTTTCTACGTTAAAATGGTTTCTGAGGAGAATGGTTGTGACAGTGTCTCGGACGACTGATCTTATAACGGTGCCATTTTTTTTCTTCTCGAGCTAGGGGATGCTAAAAGGAACAAAATTGTTCAAACATTCTATAGATGTAGAAGTGGTAATCTAACTTAACTGTTTAATTTGATAAATTAAACATAGTGTTCTCACAATAACACATAACGGCCTGCCGACGCTAAAGTATGAATAGGTATACTGGGAGACTGAATATGTAGGCTTATTGTCGCTCAAATTATGAGTGCGGAGCTAAAAATAGCGTGACTTCAATCGTTGGAGGCTCCGCTATAAACCCTCTGAATGCTTTATAATTAATTAAGCTTCGCATACCACTTTGAAACGTTGTCTAGGAAAGCTTTTTCGAAGTTTTGTGGTGCCAGCCTGGTAGAGTATAAAAATATTGCGGTTTCTATGGATGTTAGGTAGGTCATGAAGTTTGATTCTTTTCTGATCAGTTTTTTAAAATATAGAAATAATGAAAGGCATCGACAATTTCAACGCTTTAAAGTTGTTTATATTTTAAAATTCTTACGGTCGCTACTTTAAATGCATATGTGCATGGCTTTCTTGAGAATTTATAAACAATTGATTTGTTTATTATTTCTATAATACACTACCGTAAATCATAATAAATGATAGGAGACATATGTGGATTTACTATTAACAATTATTTACGAAATCATAATTTCTGCAGACAACTTAATATCTCCGACATGTAGGTTCTTCGGTGTTAAATAGACAAAAATACTTCGTGGATATTTCCTTATTTTTTTACGGGTTCATGATACAGTGGAAGAAAACGTACGATATTTGGTGAGGTCTTTTTAAAATTTTCAAAATGCAAAATTAAATAGTTTTGTGAAATAACGACACATGATTACGAGTCGAAAAAGTGAAGTAGGCTCTGTCTGATCATTATCGCTAGTTTTTACATCTATAGTGAAGTAAAAAACAAACGTGTGTTATTTATGAAATTATTGTTCGAGTTTTACGTAAAGACTTTTCACTTTTCTTTGGAATGACGTATTCTTTTCTTTGAGAATCAATTCGTTATTGTATAGATTAATGTGTCGTCTACGTTTTCTCGACGATGGGGCGCGGTGCTGTTATGTTTAATGTATTGTGAATACAGCGGAAAAAAAACAAAATACTTTTTGGCGATTCAACCTAACCAATATATTTACAGGCGAATAGAAATAAAGTCTTAACATTGCTGCTTACTTCTATTTAAATTTGCACCGACCAAAGTCATACGTTTCCTCTTCATTTCGTGATTCAATTAGTCGATACACGATAACGCAAGTTATTAGTACTATTCGACGGCTCATGTAGATAGTCTGCACTGTAGGTAATTTACATAAAATAAATCTAATGAGCAACTGTGATTGTGGTTTCGATTGTTGATTAGTTTATTTATGATGCTATTTAGATGATACGGTTTGATTTAATTAAAGTAAAATTAGGTACAGCGAGAATTAAATACCTGAAAAGATGTGTGAAGACCAGATAGGAACAAAAGCCATCGAAGTACCTACGTCAATGCGTACCATCATTGATGTAGGTACTTCGAATTATCGGAATTAACGTCTGTGTAATATGCCTATAGAAAAGTTTTTAACACTAACTTCAATCTGACATACGACCTAAAAACTTATTCCGTATAGAACTAGATAATTAAAAAGCTTAGACCGTATCGATTTATTATAAAACTGGGTCCCTCGTTATTGATGTTCGTGATAAATCTCTAGCAACTTACACGCTAATTGGAGAGACGATTGTGAAACATTGGCCTTTACGTGTTACCCTGATAACACATATTCGTTGCTTATACCTCACACACACATATATATATAAATATATATATATATATATATATATATATATAAATATATATATATATATATATATATATATATATAAATATATATTAATGAAAAATTAAATTAAAAAATAGAAACAAAAATGTTTACCATATGTATATAATTTTACAGAAAAGCTTAGTCCAAAGTTATTAATAACATAGTTTTGTATATCAATGAATTCAATTGAGAACACTTGAGTTTAATGAAAGGAGCACTTTGTAACCAGGAAGTGGTGCGCAAGTGTATATCAATGAATTCAATTCAGAACCCTTGAGTTTATTGAAAGGAGCACTTTGTAACCAGGAAGTAGTGCGCAAGTGGGCAGTAAATTTTCTTTGTAGATGTGAATATTTAAATTTGCAATGGGACTTCTTTGAACTTAACGAAAGGAGTCCTTTGTATTCCTTGTAATGAAGATGTGCTGATTGGGTGCGCGAACAATAAATCTTGTTTGATGCAAAACCTTCAAGAGGTAATATGATATGGTCATGGAAGCCGCAGCGTCCACTTATGTGATGTATAAACAAGTTGAACCTTAAGCCCAACCGGCCCGTGAATGTTGACGGTGTGCAGGACCCCTCTGCAATAGCGGAATTGTTTCGTCAGCGATTTTGTGTGAAAGCCTCTAGTGAGTCTGCGCAACCGGGGCCACCGAGCGTGTGTAATGGGGGGACTGTGCCTGGGGACATTAACGTAAGCTTCACAGAGAAAGATATAGCCTCAGTGATTAAATCAATGAAAAGAGGTAAGTCACCAGGTTATGACAGCTTTAGCATCGAGTACTGGAATTTCGGAATGCTGGAGAGCACTTGCCTAGAATCCTAGCATTGTTATATAATATGTGTGTTAGCCACGCCTACCTACCCGAAAAGCTAATGTATACAATTGTTGTACCCATTGTAAAAAACAGTACAGGGGATGTCTCGGACGGTTCAAACTACAGGCCTATCTCATTAGCTACGGTTATTGCGAAAGTGCTGGATGGTCTGCTTGATGGTCACTTAACTAGGAGTATACAACTGCACGATGGTCAGTTCGGCTTTCGGGCGGGCCTATCCACTGAAAGTGCCATTCTGTGTCTCAAGCAGACTTTGCAGTACTACACCAAGCGTAAAACACCAGTGTATGCCAGCTTCCTGGACCTGTCCCGGGCATTCGATATGGTTTCGTACGACTTGTTATGGGCTAAGTTGCGAAATGACACTAGTTTGTCTCCTGAAATTATATCTATGTTTAAGTACTGGTACAATAATAAAAAAACACAGTGAGGTGGGCGGATAGTGAGTCGGGCGAATATGGTCTTGAGTGCGGGGTGCGTTAGGGGGGTTGACCTCACCCAAACTGTTTAATATATATGTAAACGGGTTGATTAGAGAGCTGAGCAGTACCGGAATCGGATGTCATATAGACGGAGTGTGCGTTAATAACATCAGCTACGCGGACGACATGGTGCTGCTCAGCCCTTCTATCGGCGCGTTACGCAAGCTGCTACGTATATGTGAACTGTACGCGGAGGATCACGGACTCCGATACAATGTAAAAAAAAGTGTGTTTATGATTTTTAGAGTACCAAAAAAACCATATCCAGGTCACTCGGTAGCCCTCTATGACACATCTTTAAATAGAGTCACTCATTTTAAATATCTGGGTCATTGGGTCAATGAAGACCTCAAGGACGACATGGATATGGACAGGGAACGCAGGGCGTTGACTGTGCGCTGCAATATGTTGGCTCGAAGATTTGCACGACGCACGGGACCAGTAAAGATTACACTGTTTAGGGCATTCTGCCAGACTTTCTACTTGTGCAGTTTGTGGGTTGATTATACGCGGCGGGCATTTGACGCCCTGCGGGTACAATATAATAACGCGATCAGGGTCTTGATGGGACTTCCGCGGCACTGCAGCGCCAGTGGTATGTTTGCGCAAGCGCGCGTGGACGACTTTCACGCTATAATGCGCAAGCGCAGTGCGTCCATGATGGCGAGGGTGCCGGGAAGCTCCAGCAATGTGCTGGTCACGTGCGTGGGCCGACTGGACCTACCTCTTTTGACACACTGGATAGGCCTACATGCGCCATTATGATTTAAGTTAAATGAAGTTGTGATTGAGTTAATTAAATTAATTGATTTTATTACTATTTTACTTTGAATTTGATTTGAGTAGTTTTTGACTTGATTTATTTAATTTTATTTAATTTGACCTGACTTAAGTAATTTAATTTGGCGTAGTTTGATACAGTTTAATTTTATCTGATTTAATTGACTTAATTTATTATGATTTAATTTGTATTAATTTTAATTTTTTACTGCAATTGGTTTTGACTCCATTTAGTATTGATTTTATTTTATTGCATATTTTATGATTTATTAATGATGTAATTATTCACTATTTATACTAACATTAGATTAAGAATATTGTTACCTATTAACACAATTGTATGGACTATGTCTTATTATTATTATTATAAATCTGTTAATTGTGTGCAGATTTCAAAGTTTGAACAAACATAGTTTCTGAACGCAACACATAAGAGGGGCGCGGGGGGCGTCGTTAGAAGCGCAAGCGGTGCAGATGTTTTAGTAGCCATGGATCAGTGGAGTGGAGAGCACCGCGCTTTTGCCGTCGAGGTGTACATTTCGAGTGGATTTTCGCTGTCTGCAGCACGCCGTCGATTTAATAATCGTTACAGTATTCGTCGATTACGTGATGGACCATCGATCAACCTCATTGAGTCATGGGTAGCAAGGTTCAGAGCTACAGGATCAACATTAAATAGGCCCAGGCCAGGACCTACACCATTGGTAGCCACGGATGAAAATGTCGAGCGTGTTATGGTTTCTGTCGTTGAAAATCCCCGTTTATCACTGCGTACACGTTCATCGATATTGGGAATTCCGAAATCAACTTTACAGGTAATAATACGAAAAAAGCTCAAGTTCCATCCATATAAAATTCAAATTGTTCAAGATTTACACGATTCTGACTTTGAATTAAGAAAAACTTACGCGGAGGTGATGCTGTTGAGATTTCGTACTGCTACCCGGATGGGCAACATATTCTTTAGTGACGAAGCTCACTTTCACATTGAAGGATATGTGAATAATCAGAACTTTCGTTACTGGGATGTACACAACCCAAGACAAATGCTTCAAGAGCCTTTATATAAGCCTAAAGTAACAGTCTGGTGTGCCATGTCTGCATCTGCAATCATAGGGCCTTATTTCATTGAAAACCAACGTGGCCAAACTGTAACTGTGAATTCGGAGAGATATGCCCAGATGTTAAATGACTTTTTCAGAGTAGAACTACAGAATAGTCTATCCTTCAACCAAAACACATGGTTCCAGCAGGACGGGGCCACAGCTCACACTGCTAATGTGTCCAGGAATGCAGTGCGGCAGTTATTTCCAGAAAAAAACATATCCTGAAACGGTACCGTACCGTGGCCACCTAGGTCACCCGATTTAAGCCCATGTGACTTTTTCTTATGGGGATGCTTAAAATCCGTTGTTTACAAAACAAATCCGAGCACTGTGACACAACTTAAAGAAAATATTCGAGCCGATGTCAGTAGGATACCCCAGTCGCTCTGCAAACGCGTTTTTAAAAACATGCGTGCTAGACTCGAAGAGTGTGTCAGACTCGATGGCCGCCATTTGGAAAACGTGGTTTTTAAAAAATTAAATCCGCATTTGTTGTTATAAAGTTAAAATAAACCTACTTTGTATTAGAGGTGTAGTTTTTTTTTTACAATTTTTCAAACATTGAAATCTGTCACTGGACATCCTGTATATATATATATATATATATATATATATATATATATATATATATATATATATATATGTATGCACACACATATGATGTGTGTAAAATATATCCATTTTTTTATGTATTTAAAAAAGTGTACAGGACAATGTTATATATTGCCTGTTTTAGATATATGTAATTTGTTAATATTAAGTATTTATTTAAAAACAGTTTGGTTAAGTTATAATTAACACATACATTTTTGAAACGATACAATATTTTTAATATACAATAGACAGGAAAAAAGTAATGTCATGTAAACAGCGACGAAATTATAAATATTAAGTTCAGCCGTAGAATTTGAAAAACAAATACATAACTTGCAGGCACTATTATGATTTCACTACCATTCCCCGCATATGTAATGGGTTAAAACTGAGTATTCATTTAAAAACAGTTTGGTTAAGTTATAATTATTACACAAAATTTTGAAATCAACACCGGATAATGATTGGGTACGGTGACAATATTTTTAATATACAATAGACAGAAAAAGAAAAAAACAAATCTAGCGCCATATGAAAACCGACTTAATATTTACGTGTCGAAATATTATTATATTTAGTTCAACCGTGGAATCTGCAAAAACAAATGTATAACTTGTTTTATTTAATTTCTGCGACGAACTTTTTTATAATTAGCGAGCGACAAGGAAAATCAAAATTTTTATGGAAAATAAAAAACGTTGCTTTAAGCAGCTACCATTTTCGGTCAATTTAAAAACAATTATAAAAGTGACTCGCCAACGATGAAAGAATATCACATATTAAAGATACTTCTTAGTTTTTCCAATTTTAGGCGCTTCACTTACTGAAACATTTACTTCGGCACTACGGTTAACAAAATAAAAATGGAATAAATAATGGATAATAACAAAATAAAAATGGTATAAAAATTTATTATAAAAAATAAAATAAAGAGATTTTCGAAAATGTCTAGCAGCTTTTGTTAAAAAAAGGAAAATTGCACTTTTTAGGGTTCCGTAGTGAAACAAGGAACTTTATAATTTCCTCCTGTCCGTGAATACGTCGGTCTGTCCTTCCATCCATTTTGCAAGTAGATGCCTTTTTTCACGATCCTCTTTGAGAGGGATATCGTTGGATAGGTCTATTAAAACGAAAGTTTCCATTTACCATTTTCACTCATGACTTTGTCCCCACCTTTGGGTATCCATTAGGTTAACGAATAATAAAGTTGCAACTTTTTACTACTTTATACATGTTTTTTTTGTTCTGAATTTTATAAAAACTTCCCAAATATCTATGGTAGATAAAGAGAGTAGCGTTCGGTCTTCAATTCAGTTAACTACTTAGCTTTGGCCAGTAGTAAATAAAATATACTTATTAATAAAATATAATATTTTATTTAAATAAAATATTATTACAACTTAGAGTGTTCTTACTTCACGTACTTTGTTTAAGGAGATGCAGCACACAATACATTCGCAATACTGGGTGAAAGTGTATTCTCCTGCGACGTACCCCCGGGTATTGCTTTGGATGAGTCGGAAAAGAAAATTTTCATCTCTTCGGGGCAACCTCCTATACAAAATTCAGAAAAAATAAAAAGCACACTGAGACAGATCCTAAGCTGAGTTCGTGTTATCTGGTGAAGTCATTCTCATACACTTTCACTGCAAAAGAAAAATAACTTCATGCTTTGAGGAAGAAGTGGAAATATGTTTGGCTATCACGTGATCCAATAATGATGGTGAGTTCATTAATTGTCAATCAAATAGGGATAGGAATAGGTGTAGTTTCTTTCTTTCGTTCTTATAATTCACATCTTTTATTTTAACTTTATAGCTTTCATAAACATATTGGGATGCTAAAAGGTCAGCCAACGAAGGGAGTGCTCGTTTAACAAAGCATAAAAAATCCCCAAGGCGGATATGTAATCCGGAGATATGGAAACAATGATAGGGCATTTTTTGACGGTTCGTTATTTATTGTAACGTAACATTATGCTATCCTTGTTCTGTGGTTCATTACTTAGCTATTTTGTGGCTGCTAGCTTATTGCGATTTTTTGGTTTACGCTGAAAGCTGACTGAAAATGTTGTGTGCAATATTTAAGTACAATTCTTACTGGGATATTTCATTGATTTTGCAAAATCCTTTGTAGAATGTGAGTCCCGTCAGTTAAACTATACGCCCATCTTCTTATCTATATTAATATGTTTTATGCGTCTAAATATAACGTTCGTTTAATTTCGAACGATCTCGAAAAATCTCTGTTATTCAGCAAACACTATAAATTTTACAATCAACTGTGCTTTAACATATTTTGATACGACAAAATGTAAGAATTTGCACAAAATATTTAAGATTCTTTATAAAGGATTAAAAATTACATTTTAATGGGTAATTTAAGAAGTATAAATAAGATAGGTCGTGATGTGACATGAGATTAATTTTACTCCGAGTATATGACGCAATATGAATGGAATGACCCAATCATCGGTAATGTAATCTCACAATAACCATATGTTCATGGTCTTATGCTGCGAGGCTAAATTCTCTCAGTTAGAAAAGCAATAAACACTAAAGTAATCTCCCAATATTCTTATGATTTTATGTTACGACATTCACTTCTCTAAATTACTAACGCAAGAAGAATGAAATAGGTAATACAATAAACAGTAACACAATTTCACAATAATATATTAACAAAGATTTAGTATCAAATTCAACCTTTTACCATTTCTTTTAAAAATTAGTGCATGTTTTCGAAGTATCATCATGTTTATAGTAGAAAATTCAGTACTTAAGTGGATGGAGTTTCTTGATTGATTCAGTTTATATATTAATGTCTTGTTTTTAATGTTTTTGAAAACCTAGGACATGACCGCTCATATTATTTTTTGACATAAATTTGTTTTTATACCTGCCTCTTGTGAAATATTAATGGCGATTCAGACAAAAAAATATGTTGTTATGCTTATGTATTATAAAATAATAAGAAAAGGAAAAAGCACAGAAGGGCAAAAAAATGGTTTTTGAAACTGTTAATTTTAAGGTAGTTAAGAGATTTATTGTTTTAGATAATATAAACATCCGAAACTTTATCAAATCGGAAAGGGTTCCCAGAACATTTAAAATATAAATAATAAATTTATACAACCAGCATTTTCATTTTCAATGTGGAGACCACATTTTGACATTTATTGAATGAGCCGGCCGTAACACGACCGTTAATATACGTGAAATGTACTAATTTTAATTTTCAAAGGAGTATTATCCAACGACGTTGTATTAAATAAATTTCTTATTACACCTCTGATTTCAATGTTTTTAATATATCTGTCTCTTTTATATATTCTTACCCTATAGTCAGTTTGTGAGCGCTACCTGGTGTAATTTTTTGTACGTTTTACAAATATAGCGTTATTGATATTACCAGTATCAATATTCAAAAGAACTACCTCAAATATCGACTCAAATATGACGACTTGATGAAAGATAAAGTTAACCAATTAATTTATTTTATTGTATTTACCAAACTATCATTTAACTAATTAACAATCAATTTAAAATGTATTTTTATTGCAAATATTGTATTTTCCATAACACATTTTTATGTAAAAGAGCTTAATAACCTTTAAATATGATTTCCACACAGAGATTAAGAATTTTATTTCGACAGTAATAATTATAAGTAAATTTGTGAAACGTAAATTTTGTGGTGAAATATGGATGTTGAAAGTTTACAAAGCCTTAAAGAAACGTGCAAATTTGAACCATACACGGTTCAATGGCCTAATGAATTTTATTTCGAACGAGGATTAAAATGCGTAAAGAGAAATTAAGTAAGTACGTAAGTTCTCAATTATTGTGAACAAGTGTTGCCGATTTCAATAAAACAAAAAAGAACTTATTTGTTATGTGCTAGTTTACGCATGGAATATGAAGGAAACATTGGAATATTTTTCACAAAGTAAAAATAGAGAATTCCAATATCATATTGAAATTTGCGTGAAATAAAGATCATTTTGAAACGTAATTAATAAATAATAACAACATTTAAAAATGTCGCCACAAATTTTTCATTACTCGAGAACTCGCGCGGAACTCAAATTATAGTTACATGCCCGCAGGCAGAACCTGTTAACATTCGCGCATTTGACTGTGATTTGAAAGAGTAAATTGATCTAATTAGACCTTTTTGTGGGGGAGTCTAACAGGATGTGATGACATAACGTTGTATTGACATAGGATGTACTTAGTGAAATTAAAAAAAAAATGATCAGGTGGTCTTGGACTTTTGAGACATAAGGATTCATGCCGGTGCACTTTAAATATATCGCGTCTCTAAGATGAAAAGATGCGCCTCATAGCAAGTTCGCTATGATGGAAACGAATACGCTTTTACACGTATTAACTTTTGAAAGGTCACATGAAAATTTCAAGAAATAGGCCTTCGTTGATTTTAAATCTTCACATATATTTTAAAACCGTTCGATAAAATGATCATCTTTCGACTTGCGTTTATATTTATTTAAAACTCTTATATAGAATTAAGATCTTTTTTTTATCTAATACCTACCCACTTCTCAGTGAATTTCGGAATGGACATTATATGTCACGGACATTACATGCGCCAGAGCAACTAAACCGTAAGTAACCGATACCGCGACTTTCGTGAAATAATCAATCAACTTTATGATTATTTATTTTTATTCATATATATATATATGTATATATATATATATATATATATATATATATATATATCTTTTTACATCTCTATTGTTATATTTTTTCTTTTTTATTTCAGTGCAAGCTTTTATGATGCCTTTAAGAATAGACAGGGGTAAAATATCAAAATTATTGTTACAAGAATATGAAAATGAAAATATATTCCAGTCCAAATAATAGACATCAACGGAACAGAAAACATTGAACAGGAATTGGGCTCAGATTGGAAATTAATTGTTTATTACTATCTCTGTTAATTGCATTAAAATATGCATTACTCTATATAAGCAGATAATTGTTCAAATAATTGTTCGATAATGTCCGAGATTTTTGTCGAAGACTTAATTCGATTAAATTTGAAGATTCACTTGTTATCATTTCTAAAAGTCATGTGCGCGCAGTAAAAATATGACTGTCGCATTGTTGTCATTGCTGTTGTGATATTATGTTTGTGAATTGTTGTGTTGAATTTTTATATTTCGTTAGCAAGTTGTTCTTTTTGGCTTTTATATTGTTCGCTAATTAGTTTTATTTAATGATTTGCTCTTAATTGAATTATCAAAAAGCAGAATCGCGATTTGTAAGAACCGTACACGGCGAACTTATGTAACGCTACCAAAGTATATTGTATAGTTCTGGTGAACAGAAATTGTTATATTATAAAAAGATAGTTTCATAATTATATTCTGATATTGCACGAATATAAATTATCACGAGCCAGATGTTGTTTTGAATCATACTATGTGTTTTTCAGATTAACAAAGGTAGATATTGAGTTTCAATATAAAGTTCAGCCTTCACAATGGGCTGTTTATGCGTTGATAAGCGTTGGTCCGTCACACGTACGTTTATTCTGTTGTTTGTGATTTTTGACGGATCGCTTGATACTTGTTAGAGCTTTCATACCTTTTCAGAATATATACGAATATATTAAATATTTTTTAACATAAATTAGAAATAGTATTAACTAGAAAAATTATAACTTTAAAGGGTTTCGCGACGTTTAAACATGGGAATTACTGATTTAATATAGTAAGTTATATGAGTAACAACGTTGTTATTTTTTTAAAACAATATTTTTTCTCATTTTATATAAAATATCTACAATTATGTAGGCTGGAAAATTAATAGAAAACTACAATAAATAGACTAATGTGTTTGAAAAAACTAAAGAGGCTAAAAGGAGTCGAACAATTAGGTTTCAATAAATATTTTAAAAAGACAAAATTCAATAAAAATTCGTAAATATTGAGTCCAGATAAGGATTCATTATTGAAAAAATGGTTGTATGAACAAGTTTTATTTATTATTGTAAAAAAATAATATCTCATATTTAGTACTATAATGTTCCTAAAATGATTTTAGACTTTGAAATTCTTACAATTATGACAGTAATAAAAATGTGTTTATTCCTTTCAGTTAAAAGACTTATTGGAAAACATAATTTTTATAAAAAATATTGTAAAAATTAAATATTATGTTACCATTTAAATATAAAATAAAGAGACCGAAATTAATTTCAAATGTTAAAATTTTTGTTCGAAAATGAATAATAAAAAAAAAAAAATATATATATATATAGAAAATTTATATTCAATACTGACGCATAATAATTGAATTGTATATTGTAGATTTACATAATTAAATTCTATTATCTATGGTCTTGAACACAGAGACTCCTCGATGTATGTGATGACTAGAACATGCTTCAATATTAATAAAAAAGTAATACGTCGAAATTTCTAGAGATAACAGTATTATATATGCAGCGTTTGGTATATAAAAAATGTTTAAACTTTATGACTATTTTAATTTGAATAGAATTCCAAATGATAAGGCTATTAATGTTAACAATCGCTTGGCTCGCTCTAATAAAAATGAAGATATATTTTATTATACAAACAATATTTTAACAAAATTTCGGAATAAATATTTTATTGCAGAATGAATAAATAAGTAATGAACAGGACTATTCCTTTACGGGCGTAGCTTTATTTCAACTTTTTTTGTTTTTTTTTATTTGATACAACTTAAAATTGTAATGGCATTATACATTGCATAAATAAATTTGTGATACATAGCCATTTGTATTTGCCATTATATATTCAGAATGTAATCTCTATCTTACAGTTTATACGCGAAATAAACAGGTCACGCAAACGTAGGGTTTCATAGTTCCTTAAATTATAGATACAAGTCAATCAAAATTTCATTTGAAATTTCTGATGAAATATTAGTGTTTAGAATTTTTTTCATATTTTACGAATAGGTACAATTTGAGGAGGTGCAGGGGTTGTTGGCATAATAAAAATGGTAAATGAAACCTTAATTTTCTTTCAAAAGACCTATCCAATGATGGCCGGCTAAATTATATAAGCAAAATAATCACTCCTTCTTTGTATTATTTAAGAAAATTGTTTTAAATGTTTTGCTACATATCAATTGAGATCGATATATATAAAATATACTTGCCAACGTTCACTTACGTAAGTCTAAAACTACAGAACTCCAACTCCAATATCCCAATAGTGACATGCAGGGATGGACTGGCAGACGCAAGGACATGACGGAATTATGAGAGGTCCGTTTTTGTCATTTACGGAGAAAGAAAATAAACTGAGAAATCAATATAAATTTCCACAAAAATGCAGTAATCTCATTTACTCTACTTATATCTTGATTTATGTAATTATGCAATCATAATCGGCACCCGTTTCGCACCCGTTTCACACCATTTTCTCAACTTTCCTTATTTTGAGAAACACTCCATCTCGTGGGGTGATGGGGAAACAACGTGTATCAATTATGATAGGGACCTGCGTCTGATTGCAGGGCAGCACCTCGTACTCCGAAAGAATGGCAGATGCGACCAGGCGCACCATCATCATTCCAAATCTGGAAGCTGAGAGAACGAAAACACATGAAGTTACTAAAAAATAAATGAGGCATAAATCAGTTTAGAGTATTGGTAAAATAAAACAGTTATATTTAAATGATAGATTGAAAACTTTGAAATGGTTTTGAGATTTTTTTAAAGAATTATTTCTACCTTTAGTTATGTAAATTAAAGAAAGTAAATTAATTATAAAATTAAAGGATAAACGAATATTTTGAAAAATGGATAATTTTTAAACTTTTTCGCAAAAAAAATGGCCAAATTAAATGAAAAGAATACCATTTTAAATATAACATTATATATTTTTAACGCACTTTTTATGGTTTTTATTTTCTACTTCGATAGATTTACAGATTAAGAAGTAAAATAAGAAAGTCCTTAATTTTTTTCAGCTTTAAAGTGTTGTACACGTAAAACAATTTTTTCTTATAAAATCTACTAATTCTTATCTGAAAGTGTAAACGAATTAATTTAGTTTTTTCTAATCATTCTACGACTGTTATTTCCTGTCCGGTAAAACATCTAATTGTTTGTTTTGTCTGCTCATAATTCGTGAATAAAAACCGTCATTACGATGAAAAATTTTAAACAAATTTTAAAATTTTGGGTCATTTCCAAACAACTTTTAAAAACTAAAAGTAACTTCATGAATAATGGTATAATTTAAATTAATATGATGCCAGACTACATTTTTTCCCATATTTCAACAAATTGCAACGATTTTTTATGCATTACCACAAATTTGACCATATGGGATGCGTGGGAAACGACTTGAGCTGTCATTCACTTTGATCTACAATAGAGTTCATTCATATTTGTAACTCAGGAAACCGCTAATACTTAATTAATTAGTATTTTAGAGTATGACCCTAAAAAAATGAATATCGGTACAATTTTAAAATGAATATTGCGAATAAAAAGATAAAAATATCGAAACATGTACTCAAATATATATCATATTTTCAAAAACCGCCAACGCGACCTGACATGGCGTTTATATAATATAAAGATATACTTTAGTTGTGTTGAGTGCAGTATAATAAAATATCATTGTCTGTTTAAACGAGTTAGCGTAAGAACAGCTGATTATTATATATTAATATTACGATGACGTAATTTGCAGTTAATTTTATCTCGATCACTTAAGCAGAGTTATTATTTCCGGCTGCGTTTTTCCTGGTTTCAATTTATCTGGTAACCGAGTGGCTGAAAAAAGCGAGACATAAAACCGAGTTCTGCCATGACATTACCGAATTTAAAAAACGAAATATCCCCATAGTTTTAGACTCTTTGGATTTTCAATAAATTATCTTATGAAGATATTGGGAAGTGAAATTTTCATTTAATATCCAAAATTATAATCAATAATGATGTATTTGGAAATAGAATTCAAAAATATATATCCATGATTATATTGATTTATTACCTATTATTGTACCATTGTATTATTGTACACAGTCACAAACCTGACCAAAAAATGTTGGCAATCATTAGATAAATCTATGTTAAACGAAACTATCAACCATTATTTATGGTAGAGAATAAGAATTTTCGTTCAAGTATTGTACAATAAAATAAATACAGTAAATATGGCTTCTTGCAGACCACATGTGGAAAATTATAGAAGGATACAAGGCCATGGCAGATTGAAATAATGACAGTCAGAAATGGTGGTATTATAAAAAGTGATATTAAAACAGGTTTAATTAAGAAGAGCGTAGAAACTTATTGAGGAAATTGGCATTAATTACTTAAGAATTATGTAATTTTTAATAAGTTGACAGTCAACGAAAACAAGGCACGTTCAAGACATATTTTTTTTTGTATTTTGAGTATTTTTTATATTTAATTTAAAAAAGTGATACTGAAAATAAAGTTTTGCCCTTTTAGAGTCTATTCCTTTTTAATTTAATTATAGTCTATATGTTGCCTTGTAATGAGATGAATCTCACACATACTCCGAGAGGAGTACAGAAACTGTTTTCGAGACATGATGTATCAAATTGGGGGTGAGAACTAAAAAGTTTAAATCGTGTGTTAATATGATATAATCTACACGCATTCAGGACAGATGTTTTTTAGTACTTTAAACTCATTTCACAATTTAACATTAAATATTATTATAAAATACATTTAAAGGGCATTTAGAAAAAAATATAATATATTTAAATTTTTAGGCGACGAAAATATGATGATTGCTTTCATGCCAATTTCGAACGGCCATATTAGATCCGTTGTAGTGAATTTCGAAAACTGGTCAACATTTTAGAAAGTCGTCTTTAATTAACCAAGTACATATTAAAAGCACATTATCAACTGTCCAAGCAATGTATATTTATATTGAGGAAGCAATATAAAGTCTATAAAAATAAATAACCGTGCCTAAAAATGCCTTTTCTGTAAACTTTGTACTGTTCCAATATCTATCATTGTCGTTTAGTGTACGCGCAGAAGAATGAATTTTTATAACGCTTAAAATATTCGTCGTTCATAAAATGCCCTCGCACAAAAATCGAACGCTGAGTAAGGGCTCAGCTTTAAAATGAGAAAAATAACTGTTTTTTCTTTTATATAAGCAGAAAATGGAGGGGATACAAATAGCCACCACGTATTACGAGCCCGTTTGCTTTTGTTGAAGAAAGGGTAGAAGATGGGAAACTAATTTTTATTTCAAAGATTTTGTATGTACACTTCTGGATAGTATTTTAGATTTATTAAGCTCACCAATACAGTTCCTAGGTCCGTTTCCGAAAGGTATCCAAGTCGCCGGATGTCTGCTTGCCTTCGCTTCGGGAGAAAAGCGCTCCGGGTCGAACGTTAAAGGACTCGTATATATTTCAGGATCTGTGTGAAGTCCCATCACCGGGATAAAGACTAAGTTATCCTTTTCCAGCGTCAAATCGGTACCCGGAATCTTATAGTCTCTAACACATCTTCTCGCGTGGAACGACAAACCGGGAAATAGTCTTAACGTTTCTGTAATATTTTAATTTATAAATATTATTGGGAGAAACTTTATTAGGTTTAAGGTAAAAATAATTTGGCAAAATATGAAGAAGTGGTAGTAAATATATATTTCTTTCATAGTCTGTAGAATACGAATATTCGGCCGAACTATTTGGTTAGTTCTTGGCGCGCTTTGCTTAAAAACAGGTTTAAAATGTCCGCGAGGTGCACGGCGAATAGCGGAATTTGCTCGCGCCAAGAGAATATAAACAAATAGATAGATATTTTCCAAATATTTCCATACAAACAAGTATTTTGTATAGAGTCCATGTGACGGAAGTACCAAACGGCGGTCGTAGCGTTATCAGCGCCTAGGTTGTTGATGACACTGTGGGAAGCATCATGATGGCGTTATAAAAGAGCGTTTCATTTACATTTATTATATAATTAATAAAAAAATATAATTTAAGAAACTTAAAAAAGTTTTAAATTTAATTGAAATAAAATTTTCACAAATGTTATTAAAAATTTTAAATGACATTAACATTTCAAAAAACAGAAGAACATATAATATTTTACAATTTTAATATTGGCCTAAAATATAATAATTTCCAAAATATATCATTAAAACTTCAACACAGTTCCGATGGATTATTTCTCATGTGGTGGATAGGGCTTACAGCTGCAACATCACCTTTAATAAACCATTTAAAATCAGATTTTAAAAAGCTGATTTTTACAATCACTTTATTTCAATAAAGTGATTGTAAAAATCAGCTTTCAACATCCACATTCCCTAAGTCTACAAAAAAACAACATCGGGTGTACAGTAAACCTTATAGGACGCATTTAAAAAAAATTATATTATTTCTTCTGTATAAATATATCGCTTAGTGTAACTTTCGAAGGTGTATGATAATTAATTTGGTTGCTTATATTTTTTCAGTTTATTAATGTAAGCCAATGTAAAAAGTTACAGTCGCAGGGACAAACTGCAAAATGTTATGGAGTACTTACACCTCGCGAAGGAGACCTTACAACTAAATATATTTCTCAATATTTTTGATTATGCTTTAAAAATATGTAAAAATGTAATTGAAAATGTTTAGTAATAAAAACAAAAAAAAAACATAAATAATATATGTGTTAATATTACTACCAAGTTCAATATAACACGTCGAATATTTTTGAATTTTTTGGAGTGTATTTATGTAATTCAGTTACGTTTTCCGGCAAAATTTATCATAATCCATTATACAGGGTGTTAGGTGGATGGTGACGAAATGGGAGGTAGTTGGGATCATTGGGGGATATTTGCCTTAAAAACTATTAGTCTAAGTCTCACCGGTTTTTTATAGCATTATTTTAATTTTTTTTTCAAAAATTCCTAAATATCAACGGTTTTGACTGCATAACTTTTCTATGTTTTTATTAAGTTTAAGGTAATTTTTCTTTAACCTATATGTCTCAAATAACATCAAACAAAAAAGTAATACTCTTTTAAAATTATGAAATTAGGTAAAAAAGTCTAACACCTTGATTTTCCACGCACACTAAAAAAAGAAACAAAAAGCATTTAGGGATTTCTAATGCTTGAAAAAACTGCGCCATTAAATATTCTTTATAACGGTGTATCATATGTCACATAAAGCTTTACATTTTGTAACAAAATCATCGATAAACTGTCGTTAGGGCATGATATTAATATTGCAAGGAAATTAACATGACTTGTGTTTTATTGCTAATTTTGCATCAAAAATGCTGGAAAGTGGCTTAACTAGTTTCATTGTTTCCCATGTCTTTATAACTCAGTATTAATTTTGTAAGCCTACACAGTCTAACGTCACTGAATATGTGAAAATGTGAAGCGTGACTTATTCAGCAATACTATGTATTGATGCGAATACTAATTTATCTTAGCACCTCTCTAAGTACCAAGCATAGTATTTAGCTGTGAAGAAGAAGACTGTGTGTAATTGTAAAAAAATATCTAATTACATATTGCCAAACTTTTTTATTACAAATACGGTAAAAGTATAAAGTAAGTTAAAAGTTATAAACTATAAGTTATTTGTTCAAAATCATTTTGTTCAAAATGTGCACCCCTATTTCTTATGCACGTCCGATATCTCCGTCATATTTCAACTGTTGTTGTATGAAGCCGCATCTCTTTCTTCATGATATCGAATGCTGCATTAACTTTTTATATTAATTGTTCTCTGGTTGTAATCTGATTTTGATACATAAGCTCTTTAGCTCGTCTCCAGACATAAAAATCAAGAGGTGTGAGGTCTGGGGACCTCGCGGACCATACGATTGGTCCAAGTCTTCCTATCCACGAATTAAGAAATACGTCATCGAGATGTTCTGTCACTATTGTTCGGTAGTGTGCAGGATCATTTTGATAAACAATCGGCCTTTCTCCATCTTAAGGTCATAAGTTCTGGAAGGTCATTCTACACAAATTCCAAATAGTTCTCTCCTTTAAGATTGTCAGGCAATTAAATGAAACTACGTGATGTAGTATTATTTCTACTTTCTTTAAGTTCTTTATCACGACCTAGGTTTCATTGTATTACATCTTCAGGTTGGCTATTAGCAAATATCTTTGCTAATAGCCCCCCTGAAGATGTTGTAATACAATGAAACCTAGGTCGTGGTAAAGAACTTAAAGAAAGTAGAAATAATGCTACATGACGTAGTTTCATTTAATTGTGAATAATGAATTTCTACAAAATTAACCCCAAATATATTCAATATTGTCAGGCAAGTAATGTGGGCCAATCAAGTGCCTACTGATCACACCTGCCCAAACGTTAACACTAAATTACCTCTGATGTGAAGTTGGTCTGATTTTGTGTGGGTTCTGGTCTTTGTATTCCCAATAATGAATGTTGTGTTGATTAAAAATTCATTCACGTGTGAATTTTGACTCGTCCATCCATAAACTACTCTTAAAAAACTGACCGTCTTCAATATCCGCGTGAAGCAAGAAGCAGAAAAATTGTTATGACGTTATTTATCTCCTTCTCCGAGTCCTAGAAAAAAAACATTTCATAAAGCAACACAATAACAAATCTGAATTCTTTGGAATGTATGGAATCAAAACTATTTTTAAATCAAAAATTCTATTATTTTTAAACGAAAAATACTACATCTATTAAATATGGCATTGTATAAGGTTTGTCCTTTAATACCCATGATACATGAAACTGTATTCTCTAACAACTATTATTTTTTTAGATTTATAAGAGAAGACTAGATCTCATAATTACCTTGCACTGGTGTGTGGTGAAAAGGATGACTGCCATCTGCGTGAATGACTGCCCACACTTTCCACACGGAAACTCCTAGGTCCGCAGCAACTTTTCTTATACTGGTGGTGGTATCGTTATTAAACTCCGCTAAAATCCTTTCATTCACAGCGATATTATGCGGTCTTCCGCCGACTCCTGGTTTCCGTTGTCGCAAATTGCCGGTTTCCCGTAGTCATCGATAGGTATTTGCAAAGGTATCATGGCTGGGTAATCTTCTCATAGGATACAGCTCTCGGTAAATTCGACGTGCCCTCCGTCCGTTATTATGGGCTCTGCTGTACACCAGTAAATTTCCGCCTTACGATGATTTTTACGGTTTCGTAGTAAAACTAGGAATTCCTATAACTTTGGCCCTATGTTTGTAGTTCACATGTCTGTTCGTTTGAATTTCCGTTGGTCTGTTTGTCTATCACAACCTAATAATTTAAATAATTTTAGACTTCTGAGCATGAAACTTTGAGAGGAAACCGCTTCACATGGAACTTTTAATTAATAGATAACAAAATATAAAAAAAATTAAGGTAACGGACATAAAGTAGAGGCGAAATAATTTCTAATAACATCACACCAACTGGGGAGTCATTGAAATGGTCTTCAGAATTAAAACGAGATTTTATTCGCCTTTCATGTTCGCGAAATGTTAAGTTTCAAAGAAACACAATGTGTACTCATCCTTTTTGATAAATTAAAAAAATTCTGGGCTAGATTTCTCAATTACTAGCTATTAATAAAATATGTCAAGAAGGCTTATAATTTGAGGCTGGAAAAGACGTTGTCTTATAATTTCAAGTTACACACGATTGAAATTCCAAGGGATTTAAGTTTTATCATTTCGGGAGGTCTGTAATTCCAAGTTATATAATCTTATAATTTCCAGAGATATATTCTTACAATTTTAAGAAATGTGGTCTCATAATTTCAAGAGATATAGTCATATAATTTTAGGAGATATAGTTTCCTAATATCAAGGGATATAGTTTTATACGCTGCGGCAATCTACTTTATGCGTTTTCCGAGACAGACATGGCTAATTTTACTTGTAGGTACCGTCTCATAAAAATCAAATAATATTTGCCACATAGAAAGAAACTAAATAAAATAAATATACGTAGACTGTTTAATATACACATCTCTTGTCTTTATTTTTTTTTGGATAAAACGTGTCATCATAGCTAAAGCAAAGTAAATCATAGTGAACACACATATTACCTTCAATAACCATGGTTAAATATTTCATTTCCATCAAAGCTTCGTATGTGTATTTCCCCCCGTGTCTACAAAGAACTTTGTGTATCTCCTTCCTAACTTTGACCTGATACTGAGGATAAAGTGCCATATGGTACAGCAAGCAGGAAGCTGTGGTTGATGAGGGGTCGAAGCCGGCCACGAGAAAGATAAACGTCTGAGACACCATCTCTTCCAGGGTTATGCTGCCAGAGTCAATAAGATTGCCTGGGAAAAATATATATGTATTTATTTAAATAAATATTGCAAAAAAGTCGACTAAATCGAACTTTAGTGATTTAAGAGTTCCGTATCACTCTGTAGGCATATATAGGCATCAAAGCTTATGTAACTAGTCGCCTTCTTCGGGTCTGCACTGTTAGGGCATGCTATCTAAGTTAAAGTTATTATTTTTTTTAAATCAAAGAAATGGTATCAAATCCTTTCTTTATTAATTTTAATATGAGGAATTCGTGTACCTAAATATATTTATTTCCTCACTATTTTTAATGTACATATGATTGTAATCTAGATTAAAGTAATTAAATTGTTTATAACAAAAAAAAGAACTGTTTTGATGTTTCTGACCGATTGTTTTTTGAGATTACTATGAACGAAGGAAATTTTTAAAATCGTCGGGAAATTTGTTAGATTATGATTACATTAAAAAACCTACTATATACTGCTGAACTCAACTCTCATTAGATATCCAATACGACAAATGAGAAAAAAATTCTTTCACTTTTCATAATTGCAAACTGGAAATTAAAGTTTTTGTACGTGATATCTGCAACAGGGGCGCTATAATTATACCAAAGGACATGGCCCATTTTTGCCTAGTTGTACCTAGTAATGTGCACGAATGTAAAATAGATACGTAAAAACAAAAACAAAATTAATGAATTATGGTTAATTTGTCACATCCCTAGAGCTTGAGAGTAATTATTTACGTGAAATAAAAAAGGAATTGTTTTGACGTTTATTTTTTTTTACTATTTTAACATGTCATTTTATGAATAGCAAGTAAGCCGAATAATTTAATGTTATGCTTTTATATTGAAATGATGTAATTTTTAAAGTTAAAGAACAATATTCATAATATAGATATTATCTGAATCACGGAACAAAATACGAAAACAATATTATTTAAAAATAATAACCATCAGATAGAAGTATTTTATAATTGGTAAGACTGACAAATTACAGCAAGCTTCCGTTTACTTGTATCGGATTTCTCTACGTGACGCTTTCATTCGATGGGTACTGTGCGATTTTTATTCACACTTGGTGTTTTACACTGACTAATCCATAAATAATCCATGATTCCTGTATTCTTATTGCGTAATATTCCTAATATTAATTTTGTAGAAATTCATTGTGTAATATCTCATTATGAGGTGCATTAACTATAATATAGCTATGCAACAAGTATGAAGGCGTCTTGTGTCTTCGTTGTCAACTCCTTTACGAACAAGACCGGGATGACAGCTTTCTTTAATTCACGTAAGGAAAATACAAAGTATATACAGAGATACTCTAATTACATTATTAGTTTATTACTTCTACAAATTCTGATATATCCGAATTTTACTCAAAGCGTGTTTGCAACTTTAAATACATGTAGCAAAATTTTGTTATGCTTGCATTTGTCGTTGTAAATATTGTGTTTTTTATTATATTTATTACTTCTTTGTATTACAGCACTCGTTTACAGATTCACTAATAATTTGACGAAAAGGATAAGATTTTTTAAATAATCGAGATTTACAGTACGCAGGAACATAAAAAAGTATTTATATATTTTGTTAAACATAAAAAAGTATTTATATATTTTGTTAAACATAAAAAAGTATTTATATATTTTGTTAAACATAAAAAAGTATTCATATATTTTGTTAAACATAAAAAGTATTTATATATTTTGTTAATTTCGACGAAACTCGCAGCTCCCGTAATCTGTTACTTATTAATTATGGATTTATTATTTATTACTTTATTGGATACAAAATAGTAAACATTCTTGATGCACATTGAAATCGTGCCAACTAGACAGAGGCCCATGAGAAAATTGATTAAGTCTCGTCTATGTCAAATGATTATAATAGACGTCTTCGAGAAAAATGTTTGTAATAGACAAACTTCGAGGTGATTTAACAAATATTTTGTTTTTTTAAAAGTTTGTACAAAACACTAAAAATGTTTCTTTCTATACTATTATTAATTCGCTTGTCTTTGATAATTTGAGGAAGTATTTATTCAATTTTATCGAGCCGCGGTGTTTTGTCGAAATGAAAGAATAAATGACGACGAAAGTGAAATAAGTGGAGACAATTCTGAACTCACATAACTGATTAACGCATTCGACACGTTGCATTTTACACTAACAACTGACTCCTACCGGTTACTCTCGTGAGATTTAAATATATTAATAATGCTAATGCCATATCAAAATAAAATTCGGAACAGTTTGAAACGATTTTTAATAATTGCTGATTTTATTAATTACTTATAATTTTTATAATTATTCTTCATAGGTTTTCCTAAAATAATCTTTATTAATTGTTATATACTTTAAACAATTGTTAGATTTTGGAATTAATTAATTCAGATTTTGGAGTATAAGTAGTACATTTTATGCTGTAGGAGTTCAGTTACGAGTGTTAAATCGACATAAAGTGACATTTCATTCAACTTTCCTGGGCTAGGTTGATTCCGCCTCTTTCGTGTTATGCACGCTTTCTGTCTCATTCGCAACGCTAGTAAAGTACATGTAAATATTTACTAAGTGCACGTAGTGAGTTTTGAATTTTTAAAATTATTGTTTCATAGTTCGATTTTATTATTTCGTAACTTTATTTATTGTCTTGTTATATATTTTTGCGTATAAAAAGTAATAATTTTCACTTCCGTCTTCCGTCCTCTGAAACACACCTTTTTAGGGTTCCGAATCTCAAGATTAAATGTATTCTCTATCTGTTACAGTTTTTTTTCTAACAAAACTTGACGTAAAAATTTGAAATTATTTGACGCTATATACTCTATAGTATATCATCCCACTAACATTTCAATAGATAACACTGAAAAATATTCATGTGAAGCTTTTAGGTGAAAACAATTAAATACTCGAAAAAAAATTAATATTCCATTTTAGTGTCGGGTATCGTTTGAAAGGAATACAAGGGTCACAAATTTTTTTTTTCACAGTTTTAGGTTTAGATATGCTAAAAATATGCAAAAAATATGTTCCTTCCCTATTTGCTAGACTACTAAACCTAAAGTCGTGGAAAGACAGAGTTTTTAGAAACCTACGAAAATTTTGTAGGAAAACTATAGCGATGACTCCAGATGTCATATTTTTTTAAATATCCACATGTTTTATGCAAGTGAAAGATATGATGGGCTATATATTTAAGTTGTGAAAAATTAATATTTCTAAATAGCTTAATAAAATTCTATGTACCCACTTAATTTTTATTAACGAACTACGTGATGTAGCATCATTTCTACTTTATTTAGATTCTTCACCACGATCCAGGTTTTGTTGTATGACAACATCTTCAGGTATGTAATTTGTAAAGATATTGAAATAATACCATATTACGTATTTTAATTTATTTGTGAATAAAAATTAAGTGATAATGAATTTCTACAAAATTAATACCAAATACTTTCAACCTATATACTCTTAAAATATTTAGATGTACTCAAATGCATAGAACGAGGGTTTAATATTGAGAGTTGTACTCGTGCGTGACAATTTTTTTTATTGTGGATTCTCGTCTGCAAATCATTACTTAAAGAAATTATGACAATGTTTATGTAGTTCGTTGTCACTGTCTGCTGTTATATTTTTAGTAATATTTTTTCCAGAATTATCACGTTACCACTGTTATAAACGATCAACCGATTATTTAAATCGGATAAGCCGTTTTAATGCCAAACGAACAAGCAAAACATTAAAAAAAACAGAATGCAGAAAGAATTGCAGGTTATGTCCCGACCGAGCACATTATATTAGCCATAAGACATTTTTTGTTCATCCCCTAATACATGTTAATATAGACTCTATTATTGTTAGAAGTCTGAATAAAGTTCATTATTATTCTTGTTTCATATTTATTATTTAACAGATAAACTATGATTTCTCTGACATCACGCGCAAAAGTTATTGCCCTCCTGAGTTTATCTTTTTGAAGCAATTAGAGATAAAACAGCCATTACAAAATACTCGGTCGATTTGGTTTCATGCATCACGCATTAGAAACTATTATTTATAATTAACGCGTGATAATATATAGGAATAACTTGACACACAATGAATAGGTGTTTTGACAGAGTCCGAGAAGTATTCTGAAAATGTTTTATTCATTACGCTTAATGAATAAATTAACGTAAAGTGTGGAAGATGACCAAGAGATGCAATGCCTTTTACTCTAATATTCTCGTACATATCGGAACACTCGGGTACATTGGCTATTAAATTTTTTTTACATAACCAAAAGAGTTAAAAATTAAATCGTACGATTATTTGAAATCTTGATTCTTCTTGCAAACCTAACGAAAGCATCGTTAAGATAAAGAGGGATTTCATTATGAGACCTGTTCCAGATAAACACAGTTAGTGAACATTTTAAGCTCTCGTTTTGAACGATTTGAAAAGATAAAAATGTAATTAATCGATTCATGAGGATTTCTTCGCAATTTTTCCAGTACCGAAGTAACAATTGAGATAAATCTGTATTTACTTATTAGAAATATCGTAATCTATAAAACTTTGTTATGGGAAACGAATATCCCAGTGAGAAAAAAAAGACTATAAAAGAGTACTCTCAAATAGAAATACTAAACAGTGTAAATTAATTATTAAAAAGTGTAATCGTTACTGTAACAAACCCGAAACGACGCTCGTAACGGTGTAGGACCTAACATTTACTGCTCATTAGTAAATAAAGCACTCGTGATAACAATCTAAATGACGGTTAACTATAGTTTCTAGATAGTGGTACTGTCGATAATTTAAACCAGTCTTTTTTTCGATTAATGACGTTTCATAGGTTAAAAGGAACGTTTATTGATGTTTTGTAGGTTGTAGGGGTCGTTCGGGTATTGACCTTCAATACGATCTTGTCAATATTTTTAATCTAATACGCCAAAGTTATAATTATGACCTCACTGTTTACTAAATAATGTATAGATAGTTTGGTTTATTAGTGACAATTAAATTTCAAAAATGATGCAAGCTGTTGCATTTACAAGTCGGTGTTAAAATGATATTAGCAAACCAAAATAAAAATTGTACTTTATAAAATAAATCTCAAAAAACATATAACGATTTTTATTTTTTACGTTAAGTAGGGAAATCGTATTGTGTATGTTTATATTAAGCGAAAAATAAGAAGATAAAATAATGTACTACAAATCTTTTCTAGTGATTAACACACAGACACATGAAAGGAAATGGAAAGTTTCAAGAATAGTATCGCCAAGTTAAAAAAAAGCTGAAGACAGCTGAAGAAATGTATTACTTAAAAACGATCGGCTCTAGCCAGTATACAAGTGCCGAACTTGATTTTGGCGAATCTTCTTTTGCAATGACATAGATCTTTGCTAGCAATAGCAATATTCATAATAATATTGAAATTTGAATTTGATCCTTCGTAATTTAAATTCAAATTTCGATATCTTTATGAATAATCTTCAGCTATTGCTGGCAATGGCATATAGCGCTACGCTTTGATGCTGCTCTAACATGTAGTGTACGTTTAGAGGTGGGCAGGTAGGGATACCCCTCATCCCCACCTCCCTGCGAGGTTATCGAGCAGCGATCACGAGGTATAAGCGATGAGAACTATTTAAGTTCGAAAATGTTTAAAGGATAACGACGAGATAAAAAAGAACACCACTCGATAGAAACAGTTAGTCCAGCTTATTTGTACAAACTTGAAATATAATTCTTCAACGCTTCACTGGGTAACTTATTAAACTTTCACGGCCGAGCTGTGGAAAAATTTCCAATTAACGGCGACATTTCTACATCTTAATGATGACCACGACCATAAAGTTCCTAATAAGGGCAACATAGTTCAAAATCAAATACCTGATACACATACTGTCAATTTAATGAAAGGCGAAGGGTTAAATTTGGAGCTTCATGAAGCTGTGATTACTAAAAGGTTGACCGTACATTTCCGAAGATGACTTTTGGTGAAACATTGAGATGATGCTGACTTATTATCATTTTCTAACTATTCCATCAATTAGTATGGAGTCATAAAGAATTTTTTTTTCAATGAAATATATTTATAATATAATATGTCAAGTTTCAGTGAGAAAAGCATTAACCTTTGACTTTTAAGGACTTTTTTCCAAGAGCAGACTTCTGTTAAATACGAAGATTGATTCGTACACCGCTGAATTATAGACAGATATAATCATTTTAAGATCTTTCGAATAGTGTTCAGAAAGTATAGAGAATATTTTTACGGCGATTTTATAAAATACGTCAAGTATTATTGGTTTATTGTGTATTGCTTGACTAATGGGCCCTTGTTTAAAATAATTGATTGATTGATAAGGTTGTTTCATTAAATGGACATAAAAAGCGGTTCTGTATTATGTTTTGAGTGTTTTGGGAATATTGGTTCATGATTATATATATATATATATATATATATATATATATATATATATATATATATATATATGTTTAATTTTCTAAAAAAATGGACAAAAGTAGGATAATCTTGCCGTCAATTTGATCGTCTCTTCGTAAACTTGGCTTAATGCTTCACTATTATTCTCATGTTGCGTATCAATATGCCAAAAAGGTTTTAGTAAAGTTTTTCCACGTATAAGGACATTACGCAGGTGGTATGTTAGTGTGAATGCGCAGCATGGTTTTACTGACGAGCCGATT
Source organism: Druceiella hillmani (assembly GCA_039881145.1). Lineage (NCBI taxonomy): Eukaryota > Metazoa > Arthropoda > Insecta > Lepidoptera > Hepialidae > Druceiella > Druceiella hillmani. Next base: position 2,682,738 of record JAYKKI010000033.1, on the reverse strand, counting down.
TACGCTTTGAAGATAAAAAGAATAAAAACGGGAAAGGAATTCATTTGTTCTTTACTTTTTGATAAAACGTCTATCATACGTCAAAAACTATGGAACAGTATAACTTAATAATAAGGTATCAAATTCCTGTAAGAGTGGGGATAGGCTGTATCAGGACACGGCTGCAAATTTTACGTAAATACGTCTATGTGAAATTTACTTAAAGAAATTTCAATTACCTGCTTAATTCAATACCACAATAATACCACTTAGAAACTAGCGAAATGTCTTATTTGCTTCTCTAATTCACTTATAATCGAAAATAATATCTACATGTCTTCATTAAGGTTGAATTAAAGATCTCCTCACACTCAGCTACTAAAAAATTAAGCAAACTAATAATGATAAGAAGCTTAACTATCTTTGAGTTAAACTGGTTAGTAACGGAAATCACGTACTATTTTTTAACAAAATTTCGTACACGACGTTATTAAAATCTTTTCCATTCTAATTACTTGGATTTGTTTTCTTCTTTGGATTTTAGTTACTTTTAGAAATTTAAATTTTATCGGAATTTATTACAAATATTTCTTCTCTCTCTTTATAAAAATGATTTAACGTTTAATCATAACATGGATATCTCTCAATTTGTTCCGCCATTGAGAGACATCCATGTAGGAAACTTTTTAGACACCATTAGCCAAGAGACCAGCACTCCGCGTCTGCGGAAATATGTCACACGCGCATTACAAACCCATTGCTAAAAAGTTGCATCGTGTGCATGCTCCCATTAAAACACATATGTAGTGACCAAATATTGACTCGTTGGTGATTTGAGTCAGTCATGGGAGTCAATCGATAGTTTTTTCAGTAGTAAGGATGGGCTTAGATTTATTTATTTACATCTTAGCTCATGTTTAGTGGACATTATCGATGTGGTCATTAAATTGCAACATCACTAGATTTTATGTGGATTCTATAATGCTAAAATTCCTCATAATGACTAAAATTCTTTTAATTTTGCTAACTAACGCTGAATGGTCCTATAGAAGTGTGACATGAAAATTTTATATGAAAATATATCCAATATCCACTCTTTAAATTTGTTATTTCTTTGTTTACATATATGAATTAATTTGCAAACTTAAATGCATCGTGAATGGAAAGCGGAACTTTCTTTAAGTGTTTCAGTTCAGTTATTTGTCGTTGTTAATTCTAAGTGTTGCAATGGGTACTCGACACTCGAGATATATTACAGATCGGATATTTGTATAATAATACGCATATAATTTGAGAGTATTTGTTTACATGTCTTCGATTGATAATTTATTAAAAAGTTCAAAATAATTTTTAAGCTGTAAATTCGTTCGCTCTACGTTTTATTCATACAACTCCTCGGTTTATTAATAGTTATAACTACAAAGTTAATATTAATGTTCAGAGAGCAAAACTTTTACGATGGGTAGCATTAAGTTATCGTGGTAGTAAAATCATATCTAAAATGAGATTACCAAGTTTTGTCTTCAATCAAAAATACTTGACGTTACAGGGAATATGCATGTACAATTTTGATTTGCTATAAAATTAGTAAAAAGAAATTAAAATGTATCGTTTATTGCCACATTTTCTAATTTCGGATTAAAATACCAGGTCAAGTGAGGTGATCACACACTATCTCAAATTAGCTCTGTAAAAATCTTGGAAAAAACTTACAAAAAAAGTTCTTGTATTACGTAAATATGAAATACTTATTACTAAATACTTTAAAGTAAATCTATAAATTTATAACAAAATTCGTAATGTTATTCATCCAAATATTTTAAGCAGAACTAATAACAGTAAGCCCATCTAATTAAATGAAGTTTCTTAATATACTGTTTTTGTTTCAGAAATCAGAGAAAGGTGGGCGAGAGCCGGAAGGAGAAGTCCTTGTTACGTACCGTCTTCAAAATATGTTGGGAGGCTCATTTCGATATGTTTACAGAAATTATACATGGCATTCTTCCCTCCTACTTGTGAAATTGTTTCTCTATTTATTTTTCTATTTTTATGTAACACTTATACATATGGAAAATGATACAAAAAACCGGACGTTAACTTTAGACAGGTTTCTCGAATTCGCTTTGATAAAGGCCGTTTCACGGAGCACCAATACTCACATTAATTGTTTATGCTTTGACATTTGTTATACTCGTGGCGTGACGTCACTGCAAGTGGATTGGTGCTTAGACTTCACTCGATTTTTGGAATTATTGTCATATTAAATGAAAAGAATATTTAGTTTTGATTTTCTCAATTCCAGTCAAGTTTCAGTAAAATCTAAATTTCATGCAAGTTCCTCATTAATGTGTTTTCAGGTAGATTTTCTTTTTGTACCTAGTTTCCAACATAGTAATACATACTTCATTCTGTAAAACTTGATTGATATAGAACATTTTCAATATATACTTCATTCTGTAAAACTTGATTGATATAGAACATTTTCAATACATACCTCATTCTGTAAAACTTGATTGATATAGAACATTTTCAATACATACTTCATTCTGTAAAACTTGATTGATATAGAACATTTTCAATACATACTTCATTCTGTAAAACTTGATTGATATAGAACATTTTCAATACATACTTCATTCTGTAAAACTTGATTGATATAGAACATTTTCAATACATACTTCATTCTGTAAAACTTGATTGATATAGAACATTTTCAATACATACTTCATTCTGTAAAACTTGATTGATATAGAACACTAGCGTGACCCGTGCGAAGTCTTCGCATTATTTATTCCATTATGAAGCTCAGATGACAGATCAAACAAATATTTAATAAAATTGACAAATAGAGGCGCAAGTATCAAAAGCATTGAGCTAAAGCGTCACTTTATTTATACGTGAGTGGATTTGAAATTAAACAAAAATTTTACCGACCGTCAATCATATTGACGTTGAGCCGTTAGATGGCAGCATTGCTGTTTTATGTATATAATTTTAATAATGAATTAATTTGCAAAAAAATAGCAATAATAAATTTTTTAGTTGTGGATGCCGGTAGAGCAAGCAATTATCTATAAAATGATATATAATTTATGTAGATTAGTTGTGAGGTTTTTCTAAAAAGGGAGAGTAACATCTTAACCTTAGCGATGAGCTTGATATGATGATGATGATGATTTTCAAAATTAATATTCATTTTTATAATCATTATTCCATAATCCGCATTTGTTTAACATTAAAAAATAAATGGACCCTTTTACATATGAGTTCAATAGCGAGAAGAAAAGACAAGAATGACATAATGAACCGAAGAAAGATCATAATAGTCGCCTAATTGGCAAAAGATCGCGTCGAGTTAAGTCCGCCTCATTAGGAAGTAGTTCTGAAAGGCTATTTTGTTTAGAATCTTATCGTGTAAGGCAAGCGTTGTCAAGTCATCTTGAATCCAGATTCTGCACCTAATGAGAGAAACAACGTTTGAAGGAAGATCGCATTAGATACGTATTCTTAAGTCGTCTGAAATCTGAGGAAATAGAAGTACACGAGTCAACTATATTTCTTTAATATAACCAATGCAGCTATAACTTTAATGAATCACAGTCGACAAGAGAAAGGATGTAGATTTTTGCATTTTATGTCCATCAAGCATCAAAAAGAAAACCATCGAGTACTTCAATGGAAGTGGGCTGGTTATGTTTATGTTTACAGTGTAAGGAAAGAAGGATTGGGAAAATGCAGCATAATTCTTTCAGCGGACGATATTTTGTTGAGAGGATAGTTTACTGTATTAAAGAGGGACGGTAGTTGTATTGGTACATATATTTGGATAATATATCAGCTTCGAGGTGGGTTTCCAATATTACATGCAATATAATTTGGAAGCACACTATAATTTATTTCGATCAGGTTTTGGTATACGCGCAGTTTAAAAAATGATTATTTTAGCCGCCAATTGCACATTAGACTCAATAGAGGGTCGACGTTTTCGAATTTGCTAAAGCATCCACCCCACAGAAGCTGATGTGAACATTAGGTGAATTATTTCCATGATAATATTTACTGAATAAATTACTTCAGTGTGGAAAACAATTTAACTCGTCATTGCTCTGTGTTAATTTTTTCAGAAAACACCATTGAAAAAAAATTGAAAGCGACTGAGGTAGATCTAATTCCAAACAGTTAAAGTATTGGAACTTCCGGGGTTATAAGATGAATTTTACAGCAAGCACGTTTACAACCTATTTTTCGGAAAATTGACATGGATTTGACTTTTTGAAGTCATCTTCGACAGTATGTAGGAAAACACTCGGACCACCGAACATTTTCTTTTGGTTGCTGTTAGAAAATTTATATACATAAAAGCCAAATGTATCATTCATTACTCACCTACTGACTCATCACGAAATCTCAATTACTATGAAGACTTGAAATATGGTAGGCATATTTCTCTTGGAGTCTAAGCGCTCGCTAAGATAAACCTATCTTTTTATTCAACCTCTAAAGGCAAGAAAATGGGATTGGAATATTTTAGAGCAATTCGTAATTAAAAGTAGAGACGTGAAAATTCGTATTTAGATTGCAACTAAATATATACATGTTTTTGAATTTTTGGCTAATCTTAAATAATTCTTTTATTAATAAGCAAATGTAAAAAAGAAATGAAGCTATAGGCCCTTTTGACCGAGCAAAAACCAGGTGGGTAGCTACTGTGTGAAATGTTGCATCAACTACATCCTTGTACATATTTTTTGTATTTCATTCACCAATTATTCCAATTATCCAAACCATAAATTTTATTTCGATTTTTATTCTTTTTAAATTTATTTATACATATTTTTATTTCTTACTACATTTTCCTTTGTACGTCATAGAATTATTTTTAAAACACACACTATATTCTTCGTGAAAAGATTCACCAAAATTGTAACTTTGCACTTACCATCATCATCTCGAAGTTCATTGTTTTTCATTTGGATGAGGAGCTGCATGAAGTCGTTGCGGCTGATGTTGTTTTTCTCGCGGTGTTCAATGGTATTTTTGACTAGCTTCGTGAAGAAGATCGCCAAGTCTGGCTCGTGTGAATAGAGACCCAAAAACTCTTTTAATGACGGTGCTAACATTTGTAACACCAGACCAATTTGACTGAAAAGTAAAGAAAACAAAATAGTATTACATCATAATATGTCACGTATCAAATTATCTACGTTCTTGAATCTGCCAAGTATCAATTTGGAGTGACACGAAATCGATATTTATAGTTCATATTTTATTGCTATTAAATATTTAATAGTGACCAAATCGGATTCGCCAAGTTGGTTACTATGTGATACCTAATAGCAATAACATATGAATTATACACGGGAGATGATCGGAATATGTCACGTATCAAATTATCTACGTTCTTGAATCTGCCAAGTATCAATTTGGAGTGACACGAAATCGATATTTATAGTTCATATTTTATTGCTATTACATATTTAATAGTAACCAACTCGGATTCGCCAAGTCGGTTACTATGTAACCAACTCGGATTCGCCAAGTTGGTTACTATGTAATACCTAATAGCAATAACATAAAAATTATACACGGGAGATGATCGGAAGTCAAGCATCATCATGTTTAGATTTACAGAGGAATGGACGGGTGAAAATAAGGACTGGATAAAATATGTATCTCATACGTTGTCTTTTATATAAATGAATTAGTTAGGCATACTGTATACGATTGTACAATAACACTAAAATATTACTTTTATTTTGATGGAGTTATTGTGAAAATAACTGTTTTATTCAGTAATAATAACAATGAAATCACTTCAAAAATAGTACATTATTTTCAATAGTATCTTTCCATTCGTTCTTACAACTTGAAGTGTACTGACCTTTACTGATAAATTCAGTTGTGAAACCAAATAGCTATCAATGTGTCGGTGTTACTGTTTATCTTTGAAATTAACAAAAGAATTAAACGGATTAATTTTGTGTTGGATTTCAAGAAACTAACTAAACAAATATAAAGTATACAAGGAGGGATAGGTAAAATAAATCTCAATGGACTCGTGAAAATCACACGATTAAACTTTTTATATTTAGTTTTTGTTTTTGAGGCCTCAAATATTAACTAAGTAACAAGCTTTTAATTAATTGCGCTGACGAGCAGAAAATAAAATTCTGGTGGAATCTATTACCGTTTCTGGTAAAACTAACTATTGTGTACACAAGAGCTGAGAAGTTGGGGAAGTATAATTCATCCATTGACTCTCGTCTACGAAAAATAAATTCGCTCGATTGTAGGATAGTAATATGGTGAAGACGAGCAGCCCGGTAGTCATGTCCGAGTCTTGTTCTGAAGGGAGCAACGGAGGCTTGTTGAGAAGGAGGTCTCTTGTGATGGGGCATGATGTAATTAAAGCAATTTCATTCCTTTGTCCACATCGATCTGCTTGTTCCTTGTGCACGCATTGGTTGTGGACATAACAGTTACTTGAGCTGATTTCAGTGACATTTGAACTACTGGCCGTAGCTGTTCGGCGTTCGGTTTCCATCCACACCGATATGGCTTAGGATTAAATGTCAAAGTTCCTCTTTTAGAACCATTTTATCGCCAGGTCTATCTCAAAGATACCGTTACGTGGGATGCTGTGGTTCCATTGTAATATTTCTCATTAAACAACAAATATTAAAAAGAGTCATATGAAAATTGTAAAAATATTATGAGTAATGAAACTAAGTATATATACCGGGCAATATTATGTAAATAGCATAACAGTAACACTGCGTGCCTTTAAATGTTTAATTTTTATATTTACCTAATTATGTACGGAACCCTCTTAATTCGATTTATACTTGTACCAATACTACCAAAATGGATCTTAGAAAGACTACGACGATCTTTTTAAAGTATTGATACGTCAAAACACGTGGGATTACAAGATGATCTTTTATTAATCTAAGCCTGGATGCATAAAATTACTATTTTAGTGTTAATTTTAAAAATACAGTACGTATAAAATATGTAATAGTTTACGAACAATCGTCTCGCTACCAGTGATTGGCCAACCAGTATAGTTACAATACAGAGATATCAGGTCAACGTCTCCCGTTTTTTCAATGTCTCTAGCACGGATGTTTCGTTTTCTTGTTGTATGTAAATGATGCTGTACCATTTTGTATTTTATAGTGTAATAAAATGATTTCGAAAAACTCAAATTTCGAGAAGGAACCACCCATTATAGCTACAAACTTATTACTTCAATATATAATTCAATTGGTGTAACTATTTATGAGATAAATTTTACATTCGTTGATAGTTTTAATAAAAATAAGTGAATCTGTTTTGTTTTCGGTTTTGGCTCAAATTAAAATATGACTCGTATAAACCGGCCAGGTGCGTGCTGAAACACGCGTAAAGTCGGGTGCCGTAAATATCTTTTAAAATAATTAATGCAAGTTAAGCGGATCATGTATTAATGCAATTTTAATTGAGGGTTCGAATCGAATGCTATTGCAACGGGTTTTTTCAAATATTTCAAAACCATAATGATTTTATATCATTGCACATTAATTAAAAAAATAAGATTTCGAAGGTAAGGTTTAACATTAAACAACGGTAAATGAAACCTTAAATTCATTTTAAAACACATTTCCAATAACATTCTACTCGATGAGTTGCGCGGAAAAATATTCCATCCTTCTTCAGATGTTTGGGGAGATACACAATAGTACGGTTGATCACTCATCAATTTAAAAACCAGTAGTGAAAAAATATGGAATTTTATTAAAAAATGATTCTAAATTTAATGGTAAGGATTATGAAATTTAACTCCTAAATCTAAAATTATTATAAAATTTTAAAGAATTTTTAATTTTAAAATCCGCGACAAAACCATTATTTTAAAATCAGCTACGAACAACTAGAAATATATTTAACTACGCTAATACGACAACTCCTAAGCCACTACGTATGTATTGCATGATATATTGCAGAGGTCAAATATTAAAAAAAATTAATAATATAAAATTTTTGAACGCAAACATTGTTACGAATATTGGAAATATTTGAAAATAAATGCCTTGTTTTTATTACTCATTTTTCAATATAATAATATTAACATATTTAGTACTCACTGTTGTACTGCACATTGATCTTACAATTACACAAGTAAATAATGATCAAACTAAAACACAATTTAAACCATGCTCAGTTGGCCAACATTGAACTTTCCTCCTAGTCAGTTTAAGTTGACTTGTAAAGATATACACAGCACTAATGTTGCACAACACGTTACCCTTATAGCAGATATACAGATATACTACTATTACAGCACAGGCCGCTGCACATGCGCCAGTCTGGTGCCAGTGGCAGTATATATATATATATATATATATATATATATATATATATATATATACATACATATATATACAGAATATAATAAAACAGAATTCTCATAAGACCCTCATTCGTCTGTCTGTCTTTCTTCACAGTAGTTTTTCTCAAAAACCCCTTGACTTAGAAACTTGGACAATATATTAAACCTGCATAATTTTCCGTAGATAATACTTAAAAATATCCATATGTAAATTTTAAGGGGAAAAATTAAGTTCTTGAAAAAATATATTATAATTATTTTTATAGTGTGGCTTTCATTTGAAAGAATCCTGGCTTGCCGAGTACAATAATAAGAATCTTAAAAACATCAATATTCATTTATTAAAGAGTTCATAATTTCTAAAAAATGTCCTGTTTTACCTTCATACAAAAAAGTATTAGCAGCCAAAAAAAACGGTGTTATTAGACAGAAAAAGAATAACGGAGTCTTCAGCTGAAGTGGAATTACATAGTTTATTAGACTACACAGCTATGAGAATGTTGCGCTCACAAAGAAAAGTTTTATCTAGTAGTCTTTAGGTGATGTATTTTTAGTCAGCAACTGGTGCTTCGATGGTAGCACAGGGCATAGCGAATATAAGCAATATTTCACTGATAATCCATAAATAGAAGACGGAAGCCTATTTATAACATAGTATGTGTCTTTGCGCCTTCTTTCTGCATCTGCCACTTCAGAAGAGACAATCCTTTGGAAAAATTATCCGCCGTCATCTGCGACCAATTCAATTCACAAAAGAAAAAGGTTTCAATTCACAAAAGAAAGTAAAGATTTATTTGTGCAAGAGGAACGATACTTTAAAGAAAAAATAAAAAAATTGCGACCAATAATTTATAAACCGCATGATGGAGAATTGCAAGTAAATCATTATTTACAATTAGCCATGATATATGGAAAAATTGCAGTGCGCTGAGTGTCAGAAAAGATGTGTCATCTTCTTGCAGATGTTATTTATGTGGAGCGACATCGAAAGACAATAACTCAATTGATAGTTGTCTTAACAAAGAAATGTATAGTACCAAATTCGAATTCGGTTTATCGCCACTTCACTCGTGGATTCGGTTTTTCGAATACTTTACCACGTATCATAAAGGCTTGACGTAAAACAGTGGCAAGTAAGATCAATTGAAGAAAAATATTTATGGTCAAGGAGAAAGAAACTAATACAAGATCAATTTAGACAGAAGCTGGGATTGATAGTAGACAAACCACGCAGTGGGGGAAGTGGCACGTCAAACGACGGTAACACGGCTTGCATTTTTTTTAATAATTCAGAGATTTCGACTGAAATTACAGGATTATAAAAAGAACTTATTGATATATGTGGTAATATATTACATAGTATAGTATCCGGATATAAAATTAATATATCTAAATTTAATGAATATGCCCAAGAAATTGCTCGACAGCTTGTTCAGGAATATCTGTGGTACAATCTATCTGTTTAGAACATGGGTTTAAATTTACTGATCACACAATGTTGGCGATTGGAAAAATTTCTGAAAAAGCTGGTGAGTCCAATAATAAGAATATTAAGTTATTTAGATTAAATAATACCAGAAATATGTCAGGGGTATTAACAAACAGATTTGATGAATAAATAATTATTATATTCAGATCCATTTGTTACAATCTAAAAAACTTATCGCGTAAAAAAATCGCTTTTATCAAAAGCGGCTTTAATTTATTAGAGCGTTAAGTCTATTTGTTACTATTTTTATTTTAAAATCAGTCTATATTCATTTATTTTACATTTACTACCTTATTTTCTCAAAAACGAAACTTTATTTAACTCGCAATTCATAATGTTTTATTTTGATTATATTAATATTCAAGGAAAATACACCACTGAACGCCCACAAACTATCATAGAAATAATTTTGACCGCGTTTGTATGGACACGGAACCACAGTGCATTGCATAATTAGTTTTGATGTCCGCGTATATTCGTTTTGAAACGGTGGACAGTTTAAATAAAATAAATTTCGATCGCACTCACACTGAAAGCTTAGACGGTGTAATTCCTTCGATCCCCGCTAATCTGAACTGATTCTGTGGATCTTCGAAGCTGTTGCATTCCAACCCGAATATTGCGCTGGCTATTGCGTCGGTGGTGAAATGTCCTGCTAGCTGTTTAGCATCGATCACTTCGCTCTTGGCTGTCTCTTTTTGGAGATACGCCAGCATTGTCTTCTGGGTTACGGCCATGCTGTCAAACATCATTCGCATTTTGCCGGACGTGAAAGTTGGTGAAAGTTTGTTCCTCATCGTTCTCCATCTATCTCCAGTCAAATTGAATAGATTCGAAGCTAACGGATCATGGTGATCGCCGTGCTCCGAGCTTCCGCGGCTGTGAAAGTATTGAAAATCTTTTATCAGGATACGTTTCATCAGCTCCAGGTCGTTGATTACCAATGCTGGTATATTGACCGAATATATACCGACGTATGGCTCTTTTCTGTAGACTCGATATATTTCATTTATGGTTTCTCCAAGATGCTTTCGTTTAGTAAGTATTCCATCCATATTGCCGATCGGAAAAGTTGGTGGAGGTCCGAAAACGCCTTTCTTTTTCCAATATCCATATCGCCTTTTAAAAAATAAATACAAAATCGAGAACGATATTGCGACCAAAGTAATTAACCACACAAAAACTACTTCAATAAATGTCATTTTTTACTATTTTAGGTCTACGTATCAGTTATTTGGCACTCACATTAGTAATGAAGATTGTAATTTATTTGTAGTGGATACTGGTATCCTCTTATCTATTCGGCGGAGAAGAACACTAGAAACGAATAAAAAAAACATACGTTATCAATGTTCCTAGGTCTTTACGCTTGTTAGAATACATCGTTTGTTTTAAACAAAAACAAGATGTTTATAAATAGATTTGGACTTTATTTATCAGGTTACCGAGTCGACAAACGGAAATAAAAACATGGTTAAATTAAAACACCCGACTGCGTGAAAACTTAAGAGATAGAAACAAGTTTCGCTAATAGTGTCAAAATTTCTTTAAGTAATAAACTGTAGACGAAGTAATAAACTGTAGACGAAGTAATAAACTGTAGACGAAATCCGATAACGATCCGATAAAATTTATATCGTTTCATTATTATTGATTGGGTCCAGCCATAAATCGTCACTGAAGGGAATTTAAGAAAGTTTTACAAAAGCTTATTTCATTCTTCCAACTTTTTATGTTTTTTTCTTTGTTTCTTTTTATAATAATTCTTTTGATTTCACACTTTTTACTTATGTTTATTCTTCAAATATCTGCATAAGTCCATTCGATAAACACGCTCTCTTTATCGTTAGGTACACAGAAATACAAAGGATCGTGTTGATAAAATAAATAACGTCTTGTATTCAGTGACTTTTGTCAAACCAAGAACAATCCAGCGATACCTCCTGCGAGATCCATTCAGCCTCTCTGGCTGCATAATAAGCACCCAGACATACATAAACACGAAACATTCTGACACACGTACGAAAAATATTACTCTATTTTTCGCTTAAGATTTCAGTGAACAATTGAAGTTGCAAAGTAAAAATAAAGTAAATACAAAAGGATGAAAATAATATTTAAAAAATAGGCATACGATATTGATTATAGTTTATATCTTTTAGGATCTGTCGAAAGAGAAAATCCTCTCGGTACAGTGCCTACTCTCTAACTAGAGAACTAGAAGTAAAGGTGACTTAGACAAAATTGAATATACCAAAACATGAACCTCAAAGGGCTTTGTCGTTTTCCTTCATGAAAACTGCACTGGTGTCTATTTGCTTACAACATGTGATACGATAAAATGTGCAAACAGATAGGATAAATGTACTGTTTTTATAGGGAATTGGGTTGGACCCTTATATCATTTTACAGAGATTTTAATTTCATGTGTTCACGCAAAGTAAGCTTCTAATAAAGGCAAAATATAATTAAGTTTGTATTAATAATAATAAACTTTTGTATTATGTATACTGCCTTTGATTTAGTTAATTGCGTAGATTGTTAATTTTTCTTAATAAACCCGCATGCGGGTTTTATTATTTTTAATTGCAATTGCGTAATTTGATAACGCCATTTTTAAAGGGGCGCATGGGAAATGTCTGAAATAAAACAATATAAAAGGGCGTAGCCGGGTATTTTGGGAACTTCAATCGGTATTCATATAAATATCATTTTCTCATGATTAGGTCGCAATGTTTTACCGTTTGGCTGTAAAAATTAAAAATTAAATTTTCAAAATTACGTTTGCTAAGAATTTTTGATATCGTACAAAAGTTTTGGTAAAACGTTTTATTTAATAAAAGCGAATTGGCATTTATCGCTTCTGTAAATAAAAAAACGCCGTACACAGGCTACAACAGAATGTAACGGAACTGATATAGGAGCATTTTATTGTTCGTCTTTCTATATGTCTGTCAATACTATTTTGTTCGAAATAATCAGAGGCATCAAGTCATAATTCTAAGGTCACAGTCCGATATAAATTGGTACTTGTAACTTAAAGCAATGTAAACAAAAGGCTTTTCAAATACGCCGTACTTTGATTTACTTCTTAAAACAACTGAGGACCACTACTACTAGAATATAGAAATGTGGCATCAAGGAAAAGTAAAAGAAATATTTGAAAACCATTCGTTCATTTTAAGTAATTGAAAAAAAAAATAATTGTAATTCTATGTGGAATGATTACGAGACAAATTACATTTTTATTTATGTATTTTAATGTAACTAACTGATACATATGACGGACTTATTCTTACGAAAGTAATCTTTTCCAGTCAATCAGAACACCAGTCCAGTCCCGACAAGCGGGCGGGAATCAAACCCGAGCGCGCCGCGAGGTCAAAGGTCGTATGCCTTCTTTTCAAACCAATACATCACGGTTTTTAATTGTTTGTTTTACTTTTTTTTTAATATTTGTAAATTACCTACTTACTATGCTTTACAAAACATAGTTAAATGGTACATAACCCTCAGGGTGCTAGTTTTACTCGCACTTCATCGTGTTTTTTATATTTTATGACCCTTAATCACGAAACAATATTCCGAAGACTTATTCCATAGTACGCGCCCTTACAGATCTTAATTCCTCGAACAATTTTCTGAATTTTAACATTATATTTAATATGTTATACAAACTAATATTAACAATTTTAAAGTGATTTTATTTGTTTATTTGTTACTTAATGGCCCTTTAAGGAATGGATAATCAATTTTCAATTTTTGTAAAGTTGCAGAATGTATTAGAGAATGTTTTAGAGAATGTATTAGAGAATTTTTTTTTATTTATTTTTGTTCCGATAAAATATGTAGTTCTGCGTCGCTCACATATTTTTTGCTTCGGCACTAAAAATATTAATAACCAATTAAGTATATAAAGCGATAATATAATGGTTACTGCACAATGATTAGCCGTTCTAAGTCCGTAAGTTGATATCCTGTACTGTAGCGCTTCAAAAAAAACATTTGTAGTTTATTGAATTTAATTTTCCTTTATTAGGTGCCATTATTTATTTGTCTTCCAACTTTTTTATGCAAGCAAATTTGCAATTTTTTTAATCTCAAATCAAAGAAGAAACCAAATCAGCCGACACGGTTAAGCGGCTAAGAAATGTTTAATAAAAAATATTGCGTTAAGCTTCGAATAAATGAAAATTAAAAAAAAATCGTATAGACATTTATACGACCGATACGTTACACGCATGTTGGTAACGTATCGGTTGATGTCAGTCACATTGGGTCGACATCTGGACTATGTTAAAATATATGAATGTTGAATATATTTGGCGTTAATTTTGTAGAAATTCATTATTCACAATTAAATGAAACTACGTGATGTAGTATTATTTCTACTTTTTTTAATTTCTTTAACCACGACCTAGGTTTCGTTGTATTACAACATCTTCAGGTGGGATATTAGCAAAGATTAACTCTTAGGAACAACCAACAGCATTTATATGTTACAAACACAATAGCGGAAGCCTGCTTTGTGCGGATTTTTCCATTGTTTATGTTAGTGAGTTTATTGCAACGGCGCAGAGTAGGTTTTAGTTATACAATATACCAGTATTTTAGTGAGGGTAATAAATTCAATTGTTGTTAGTATGTGAGGTTGTACAATGTAAACTTTACGGTGTATGAAATAAAATTAAATGGAAGTTATTATCGGTAATATATTTATACAAAAGCAAGGGTATTTGAAAGTAAGGACAAGGTAATACACTAATTCTACATATCTTCGGTTCTGTGTATTCATATATTTATTTCTTTTAATTGTTTTTTTTTTATTATATATACTTATATTTATATGTGTATTAGTGCTGAAACAATTTCCAGGGTACTGTAGTATCAATGTTGTATATTTATATTATATCTAGAAGATATTACGAATGGGTGATGATATTATATTTAGTTGTTCATTTAATATATTGACTTTAATATCTTTTTTATGTCTGTTTATTTCTAATGTTTCTAGGATATTAAGTTTATTACCTTATGTATTTATTTGTAATATGTAGGGGGAATTATCAGTATGGGGGTGATGGTTATTTTCAATGAGATGTTTAGCAAAGTGAGATGTGTCTGGTTTATTATTTCGCCAGCTGGCAATGTGTTCTTTATACCTTGTATTAAAATCTCTTCCTGTTTGACCTGACTATTACAATCGTTACATTTAAGTTTATAGATACCACTCTTTTTATGTTTATCTATTTTTTCTTTATTATTAATAAGGGTTTTACCCAAGTTATTTAAAGTACTATACGTACATGTTATATTATTCATATTTTTATTATTAGTTAAGAGTTTTCCTAATTTGAGTGATACATTACCTATGTATGGGATAGATTTATAGCAAATATTATTATTATTTGGTACGACCGAGTATATTTCTTGTATTAGTATTTTTCTTAATTTATTATTGTACAGTTTTGTGACAATTGATGGGTCATAATTATTATTTGTTGCGATTTGTTTTACAGTTTTTATTTCTTTACGTAGATTAGGTTTTTCTAGAGGGATGGTTAAAGCTCTGTGAATCATGGAATGGAAGGCTACTAACTTATGGGACCAAGGATGTTGAGATTGATCATTAATTATGGAGTCTGTAAATGTGTCTTTTCTAAATATACTAAATTTATGTTTATTATTTTTGCGTTCTATTGTTATATCTATAAAATTAAGTTTATTATCAGACTCTACTTCTAAAGTGAATTTGATATTATTGTGTAGGGAGTTAGCAAAGTTAACAAACTGGTCTAACTGTCGCTGTGTACCTTTCCAGCAGATAAGGATGTCGTCAACGTATCTATAATAGTATAATATATTGGTCGCTAATTTACTGTTTAAGAGGCTGGTTTCTAGATGGTTCATAAATAACTCGGCTAAAAGGGGACTGAGAGGGGAGCCCATTGTAAGACCATTAACTTGTTGAAAAAATTTTTTATCGAATAGGAAATAATTTTGGTCTGTGCTTACTTTAAAGAGGTCTCTAATTTCCGATGCTTCAATGGGATTTAACGTTTTCTTTTCTAGGATATCTGAAATGATATTTAGGCAATCTTTTGGTGGTATATTAGAAAATAAGTTTACTACGTTGAGTGATACTAATTTACAATTGGGTGTTAGATGTATATTTTTAATTTTATTACAGAGATCAACAGAGTTTTTAATGGCATGTTTAGGCGCAAATTCAGTTTTATTTCGGAAGATCTTATTCAGGTGAAAAGCTAATTTTTTTGTGGGTGCGTTTGTGTATGAGACAACAGGTCGTATAGGTATATTTGGTTTATGAATTTTAGGTTGTCCATATAGTATTGGGGGTCTAGGGTTCATTTCTATAACTTTATGTTTCGCGAATTCGTTAGGAAATATGATGTTACAGGTTTTAATTAATTGTTTTACGTTATCTGCAAATGTCGTCGTGGGGTCCCTTTGTAGTTTTGTGAAGTCATCTGGTTTAAGGAAATCGTACACTTTATTTTTATATTCACTAAACAAAGTGTACGATTTCATTCGCAAAAATAATAAGCATAAATTTAGTATATTTAGAAAATACACATTTACAGACTCCATAATTAATGGTCAATCTCAATATCCTTGGTCCCATAAGTTAGCAGCCTTCAATTCCATGATTCACAGAGCTTTAACCATCCCTCTAGAAAAACCTAATCTACGTAAAGAAATAAAAACTGTAAAACAAATCGCAACAAATAATAATTATGACCCATCAATTGTCACAAAACTGTACAATAATAAATTAAGAAAAATACTAATACAAGAAATATACCCGGTCGTACCAAATAATAATAATATTTACTATAAATCTATCCCATACATAGGTAATGTATCACTCAAATTAGGAAAACTCTTAACTAATAATAAAAATATGAATAATATAACATGTACGTATAGTACCTTAAATAACTTGGGTAAAACCCTTATTAATAATAAAGAAAAAATAGATAAACATAAAAAGAGCGGTATCTATAAACTTAAATGTAACGATTGTAATAGTCAGGTCAAGCAGGAAGAGATTTTACCACAAGATATAAAGAACACATTGCCAGCTGGCGAAATAATAAACCAGACACATCTCACTTTGCAAAACACTCATTGAAAATAACCATCACCCCCATACTGATAATTCCCCCTACATATTACAAATAAATACAAAAGGTAATAAACTTAATATCCTAGAAACATTAGAAGCAAACAGACATAAAAAAGATATTAAGGTCAATATATTAAATGAACAACTAAATATAATATCATCACCCATTCGTAATATCTTCTAGATATAATATAAATATACAACATTGATACTACAGTACCCTGGAAATTGTTTCAGCACTAATACACATAAATATAAGCATATATAATAAAAACAAAAAAAAAATTAAAAGA
The DNA here is from genome assembly GCA_039881145.1 of Druceiella hillmani. Lineage (NCBI taxonomy): Eukaryota > Metazoa > Arthropoda > Insecta > Lepidoptera > Hepialidae > Druceiella > Druceiella hillmani. The sequence continues at coordinate 2,665,456 of JAYKKI010000033.1, read as the reverse complement.
AATAAATAAATAAATATATGAATACACAGAACCGGAGATATGTAGAATTAGTGTATTACCTTGTCCTTACTTTCAAATACCCTTGCTTTTGTATAAATATATTACCGATAATAACTTCCATTTAATTTTATTACATACACCGTAAAGTTTGCATTGTATAACCTCATATAATAACAATTGAATTTATTACCCTCACTAAAATACTGGTATATTGTATAACTAAAACCTACTCTGCGCCCCTGCAATAAACTCACTAACATAAACAATGGAAAAATCCGCACAAAGCAGGCTTCCGCTATTGTGTTTGTAACATATAAATACTGTTGGTTGTTCCTAAGAGTTAATCTTTGCTAATATCCCACCTGAAGATGTTGTAATACAACGAAACCTAGGTCGTGGTTAAAGAAATTAAAGAAAGTTGAAATAATACTACATCACGTAGTTTCATTTAATTGTGGATATATGAATATGTTAATACATATTTAGCACATGTACTTACACGATCCACAAAATATCATAAGTACACAAGAAATTGGACAATGGCTCTTTACAATCATGCTCTTCGTCGGGCAGCAGTAACGGGGAAATCTAAATGAACATGCATTTAGATTTCCCCGTTACTGCCAGAAAACAGATTTATTAATATCTGTTGACAAAATTTGCTAGTGATTAGAGGTAGAAACATTAAAATATCTGAATTTCTATATTGATATAAATAATATAAATATAGGAATTCATTGATATGCAATTTTGAACATATTACACAAAAAGTAATGCGGTATTCAGCATTCCATTATTTGCCCTGCAAGTCTTGATATCGACGTTTTAAAATTGGCTTTATAAGACTTATCATTCGATGTGTTCACAAATTTTAGTTACACGTCTATTATCAATTTACGACACCAAACATATGAAAATGAGTAAATTCATTCATGGAAGGTATTTTTTTCTATTTGCTAATCTATTTCGTACCTTGCAACTTGAAAGCTATTTATCGTATTTATATCGGGCAAAGTTGCGAGTAAAAGCTAGTAGCAAATCGGATAGAATTATCATTAGTGAGCTCTATCATCAAGAGACTTATTTCAAAGTTGTCTTAAATAAATTTTCACTCTTTTCTATTATAATTTTTTTCTTTTAATATTTTGTCTTTAGAACAGGGAAAAATAAGCCAACTGCTTTAAGTATACTGTCGAGTTATCATACTCGTATTAGATAAATTTCGCAGAAATCCATATATTGCGGAGATCTCACATGTGAGATATAACGATATTTGTGGACACTCAACAAGTCACGTTTTTATTCGATCAGAATGCGAATATAGCTTACATCAAAATTTGGGTGAACTGTATTTCAAACTATGCGTAAACACAACGTCATTTAATTTCGATAAATATTTTTTAGAGGAATAGTAAATTTCATTTTGTATTTTAGACCGTCCATAATGAATGCATCATTAAGGAATTCGTCTATGTTGATTTTTCTCGTGTTCCATAGAGGTACGCCAGGTTCCCCAGATAGGCCATTTAAACAAGATACATTGATGAGGTCTATTACTAATTTATACATAAAAAAACAAAAATATAATTTTATTAAGAACTGATTACGTTTCTACTAGAAGTTAAATTACATGTCGATCTATTATTTCGTGAAGATACCTTTGCACGAAATTTATTTCGCAAATCGAAGTACCAATTTAAAGCAGATTCTTGGATAATTTAATGCAAAATTATTGTATTATTGTTATTTCCTTAAATTAATTTTCGACTGGCGAAAAAGCATATGTCTATTTGTTTTTAAACCATTCAAGAAATGAATACCACTTTACTTCAGCGCCATCTATCTTTGAAGAGTAACTCTATCGGGTTCAGAAAGTTGAATTTGTACTTACAAAAGCTATAACATGATGGCCAGATTATATAATTTATATAATAATGTATTTTTTGCTTAGTTAACGATAGCCGTGTGTCTATATGAAATTTATAACGCAATCTGGCCAGCAAGTAGTTACTATATTTCATTAACTTTTTTATATTAATTAATAAGTCCCAAATGCAATATTTAGGTGTTTGTTACTTTTTCAAGTATTTAATTTATAAGTTAGAACATTAATTTGTATAAAAATACATATAAATTAGTATGATTCAACCTTTTTCACAATCTTATTCATCATACAATGACATTGAAAATTTAAAAATATTAACTCCGCCATTTCTATAACTATGAAATCAAAACTATGATGGAAATAAAATCTTTCCGGTTTGGTTTCAATTCACAAAATACTGAAAATATTTGGAAAATTTTATATTTTGATTTTTATGGAATTAAGTCAAAGTTTGGAATTAAGTCAAAGTTAAATTATTTTAATTTGTCTGTATGTCTGTTTGTTAGAGTAGCAAGCAGAAACTACACGACCGATTTGAATAGGACTTTGAAGGGAAATATGTTCGGGGTTCAGATTAAAATTTAGATTATTGTTTGTCTTTATCGATACTTTTTCGGAGGAACTGTCTAATTGAGGTGAATGAAACTTTCAATAAGTTATGCGATTGCTTTGGTAATGTACAGACTATGCACCACCGCGACTCGGACTAGTGTTTTGATTCTTATTTTGAGACAGGATTTTGTTGCCGTTAATTTATTGCTCTTTACGGAATTGAAAATTAAATTTGACTTAAAGAATACGTACTACAACACATCCCTATTTGTTTATACTCTTAAATATTTTCTTGACCTAGACAGGTTATCGGTTACTCGATTTAGCAGATTTTTTCCGATTCCTCTTAAAAATATAAGACAAAATTAGTCTTTATTGCCTAGAAATAACTCATTATATAAAACACATTTTTGTTTTACACATTTTTTGAACCATAATTACATTTAAATGCTTCACAATCATAAAGAGAACCTTCTAAAAAAGCTTTACAGAAGCGCTAATGATCAATAAAATACTTAGATATTTATTGATAAGAATATTAAAATCCCAATATGTTGTTTTTAATTCACTGCGTCTTGTCATATCCCTACAATGGTATCATGTGGCGCCCAGCGTCAAGTGTATTGCATGACGTCAACCCTTTAGTTGCCCTTGGAACATTTTATCTCGAGATCATTGTTTGCCGTACTCATTTAGTTTCTTTAAATAATTTCTTTCTACTGTTTTTTACACTTGAAATCTACATAAAATATTATTTGTTGGCCAATATTTACCAATTCCTGACGCATTCCTAATACAGTTTTGGGCTATATATCAATCCTCGATTGTTATATTGCCATCTTCCGTATATCACGAATTTCGTGTAAAATGAATTAAAACAAAGTACATAATTTACTGCAATACGGCCTCGTAGGCCCAGGTAGGGTCGAGAAGACCGCGGTCAGTGCCAAGCTGGGCTTAGCTTCGCCGTAATTTATGTGTCCAAGCGTTAATTAAACAACCCAGTCTGACACCTCCTATATTCATTAAGGGGGAGTTCCAACGGTGATTCTCAACAGGGTTTCTTATGGAGTTATCTTTATTTGCGGAATCATCTTATTTTTACTTAGTTTTTTGGTAAAATAGCATCACGTTAATGGCTGTATAGCAAGCAATCGACAAACTTGAACACACAGGTTTCTATTTTATTGCGTAAATATAGGTAACTTGATAGGGAAAACTAACGGTAACTTGATGGCTATTTACTGCTACCCAAGTGCGTACTGATAGTGCGAGTTCCATCCGTGCTTAAAAAGTTTTACGTATACGTATACATTAACCTTAACAAATGTATATTGAACAAAACGTCATAAATGTAATTTACCCTCAAAGTCCTGCGTTGTCACAACATTTCAAGTCAAGCTTTAATTTAATTCGATTTAAAAACAAAAAATGTACAACAAATTGTGCCGGCCCACTAGACTGTGAATAAATCTTTAATCATCAAATCATATTGCAATCTGGATATGAAGAAAAAGTAATTTAAATGTAATTTTGGAATAAAATAATAACGGCTGTGTTATTCACCCTCACTGTTAAGTGTTATTAACCTTTATTCTAAAAGTCACCTTGGATTTATCAAGTCTAGATTGGAATATAAACGGGATAAATTTCCGTTAGACATATGTCCAATGTTTTATTCCATGTCGAAATTGACATAAAAGTATGCGTCTCCTTAATTGATCTACACATATTTTATTTAAACCTTGTATGATCTATACTCCTAGTGCAGCTTCAGTTGTCTAACATATTTTTTTTCTTCGGGAACAGAGAAATAATAATGAAAATAATATTACTCAGCAGTTAGTTTCATAATTTTTTTGGAATCATATTGATCTTGAGGCCACAGCCATTTAATATTTGTCAATTGAAATTCAGTAATTGTTATCATATTCGCTGACTGTATTGATGTTATTATAGAGAAGAAAACAGCGCATAGACGAAGCGCCGATTGCGAAACAAAGCGCAAAAACGATGCAAAACCGCAAGTAATCGATTGCATACGGAGATAGGGATATGGGTAACGTTCGCTCTACCGTAAACTGTTATGAGATTGGTGTGCAGTTCTGTACTCGAAGTAGAGAAAATATAACTGAATTTTGACTGAATGATATTTGTAAATTATTGTTATAGTTATCACATAAAAATTGATTACAATAAAACGAGTCGTTTTATGTGCAACACAGCAGTTGGTCAATCAAAGTGTTTTGTGTGTTTTGTCCGAGACTATATTTTGCAAACATTATTTAAAATAGTCGAAAGTGGTTGAAATGAGGTCAAGATATGGTTTGATAACCTTGGTGTCATTGTTTTATTTTTTATTTAGTCTACAAAAATACAACAAACGCCCATGGAAAAACTATACTGAATATTGAATGTAAAAACAATAAGCAACGAGTATAATGTAATATGTAGTGCGTTACAAATAATCTTAATAGCTTGAGGTTCAGTGAGTGTTATGCTAGATATTTTTTAGTCAACCTATTTCTCCTTTCTCTTCAAGTTTCTCTTCTCAACAAGCTTTGGCTGCACCATTTCCTGAGAGAGATTTATATTTTCTGCCTTCTTCGTTGATATTCATCCGATTTTGCTGCCTACTGGATTTTAGTTCAAGTTATTTTTTCTTTATTTTCAGTTAATAAATTATCAGGGCAGATTTACTACCGCAGTGGAATCAGGGGAATAATTTAAGTCCGTACGTTACGTACATATCCTGACATAGGTATACATGATATAGATAGTTTGACCACTGTCAATGGCATGTTTCATAAAGGCGAGGCTTTTACAAGATGTATTTTTTGGAGAAAATACTGTCTTCTTGCTAATCGTTCTATGCGAACATCGATATCATAAAATACCCGAATAGTCGTATTTATAATAAAAATAGAGGACATAAAACATTGAAATTCTAATAATTAGAGATAATTTAATCCTGAACCTATGCTCTACTTAGATTGAAAAAAATTATAACATAAAAATAATAAATAAAAAAAAATTAAAAATTTAAAAAACTAGGTACTAGTAGATAATATATTTTAATTGTCTTGTTCTCTCGTATTTGAAAATAAATCTGCCGCCTTTTCAGAAATTCCCTTCGACTTGAAAGGCTTTATTGATTACGGAATCAAAGCTATATTTTCAGAAAAATGGATATATTTTTCCCTAAAAGATATTTTTGAATGGTCGACAGATTGAGGAACGCTGTTATAGAACCACACCACCTTCAATTATCGTGCTTCGATCTCGTTTTAATTACTTGAAAATAAAGCATGGCCACGCGGAATGGAAAGGAAAAAAACAACATAAAATGAAGCATTTCAAGCGAAACGTTTTTTAAATTAATTTTTGTTTTAAACCGCATGGGTATTGAAATTTAGCGAATTGTATCTTCAGAATTATTTGCTTACGTCGCGATTGTTTTGACCTATAATTTGAAGATATAGATTCTACAAAGACTGTAAAGATTAGTGGAATTTTCTACGAATTAGATTGTTACGATATCAGCATATATTTGGCGCATGAAGATATTCATAATGACATTTGCAGATCATCAGATGGAGGTCAATAAAATAGATAATGCTTTGATAAGTATACAGCTCAGACCTATTGAAACAACATTAAAACAGAAAAAACAACATTAAAAAGATAAAAAGGTAAATTAAAGTGTTGTTAGTGTAGAAAATATGAATATTTTGAGCACGCAAATATAATCTGTAGAAATTGCTTGTATTTGTAACAATCGTAACTATATTCATAACTTGTGCGTTTTAGGTTCGGTTTTTAAGTAGAACGTAGAAAATGTAAATAAATTTAACTTTTTCTATATATTGGTAGTTTTATTTACCTGTACTTAAAAGTTTTTTTTTATTTCTGTTGTGAATATAGTAAAAAAAAATATTTTATGAACTTGATTTTGTATCGCGCAACGCCAGGAATTTCTGATGTGCGTTGTTAGTTTGATGGATACAATTGTATTTAATTAAAGCAAAATACGTCAGATTAAAATTGACTCCGCCATCTAAACTAAACATAATGACGCGTTCACTTAGGTAATCGAGCGCGTAGAAGACATTCCTACAATGTAAGTCTATTATATAATCCCCATGTTTATTTCCCCATAAATATAAAACTGTTATGTTTCTGTTAAGTATTTCTGCAACTTGATTTAGAACCTTCTAGACATACTGTATGCATATGAAAATCAGATGTTAGATAGTGACCATGTTCGAGTTTATTCGGTTCGAGGAAGTACTCAATGTAATGAAATGAGACCTTTTCAAAATGCTTCATTGCAGCGCCCTTGGCGATAATATATTCTACACATTGTATATATAATTTTTATTAGAATCCTAATTTTATTTGTTATCCGTTTCTTCATTAGTTCTTAAATATTTAGTTCTAGTTATTTCTGACAGATATAAATGGGTCATTCAAAATTATGAAGCTATTTTTGTCTATGATTATAATACAAGTAAATTAGATTTATTCCCATACAAGTGGTTCTTTTTAATAAGAAAAATTAACTTTTACTTAACATCTGAAATGAATTATCTTCTTTTACTTATCCTATAATAGTTTACACACACACACATATATATATATATATATATATATATATATATGATATGCAAATGTCATTTTATATATATATATATATATATATATATATATATAGAAGGTTTTGAAAGGCCTATTTAATGATATTTAATGATAATGACGCGGGCGGCGGATTAGATTCCCAGGTACTCGTAAAGCAGGGGTAGAGTACGGGTGCAGTGACGGGCAGCAGCGCCACTGGTGTCAGAAGCTACGGACTGCGATCACCAACCTATCTTCAAGTTTTGAGTTCAAATTAATATCAACATTTATTAGTTTAGGTTGAGTGACCCAGCTGTACGGGTGACAAGAAACACATGTACGACATGTTATGCAAATTAAAATTTTGTTTTTGATAAATAAATAGCATTTTGTACACATTTACACTATTAATGATATTTTAGGTCAAGTTTCCTTTAAATAGGTGCAGTAGCTTTGTATTTACCACAAATCTAATGTCAAGTTACAAAGACGAGTTTATTCGGTTCGAAGAAATACTTAACATTATGAAAAAGGATCTTTTTAAAATATTCACGCTGCTCCATTTTTGGTTGCAATATTCTCATATTAAAGACTTTTGTCATTATTTCATATTATTTTTATCGTAAAGTAGTATTGATTCAAAACACTTCTGAAATATGACTGAAAACGCGTCTTCAAACGTCGCCATTCATTGAAACTATTAGTACGTACAGCCAACCGATCAGCATTTGTTATAGCAGTTCGAGATCAATCTTTGTTCAAATTTTGTTTGGTGGTGGAAAATAACGTCAGTATCGTAATGACTAAGTTCAAGTTAAGGCTGATGGTAAAATAACAAAGTTGCTCCAATATTATTTCCGTTTAGCCGAATTAAAGAGATCGAAGAAAAATAGAGTTCATATGAACATTTTTTCTGTACACATTTTGTTAACAAATAATTTGTGAAATTTCAATGGAGTTCAAGTGGCAGTTTCTGTAGATATTGGAAATCAGTGATAGCGAGTGAGAGTATGCTAATGCTCCCATGGAGAGAACTCCAGAGAAATACAATGAGAGTTCTTCGAGATCCAACGTGTGAGGCGAAACAAAGTGATAGACCTCGGGAATATATAGATGTGTCCATAAGAGACTTCGGATTTAGGCAGAAGATTATTGGATCGTAATGATTCAGTTGGGCCATGAATAAATGAGTTTAATAGTTTTCCGTTGACTCGGAGTTTATTATGAGGTTCCGGAAATTTCGTATATACAAAGCTCGTATTCCGACATAAAACTGACAACAAGTTGCTATTGCCTATATTTTCCGATCCAGAAGAGACTTTCGTACGAAATTAATTTAGAATTATATCAACATAACGTTGTCTTAAAAACTGGAAGGTCTGACCAGTGACAAAAGCACAGTTTACCACTTTTAGCGCAATTACAGAAACCAATCACTATTCTGAAATAAATTTGAATCGTTTTTTATTTTGTATGACTCGTATTTTACCTCTTTCCAAATTAACTCAATTATGCGCAGTGGAGTACACGTTGGTTCTGATCATGAAGAAAATGTGTGACGGAAGTGACGCGACGCGCGTTATGTTGCAATTAAGCGTTTATGTATAATACTCGTATGTATTAATGCGTAAACTTTAGCATAGTGATTCATCACACTTTTAGTATCACTCTGCTAAAGTTTAAGTATAGATCTTGAAGTATTCGTAATGTCGGATCTTAAAAATTAGGTTATCCTTTCGAAGTTACGTTAAAGACGAGCGTCTTTCGAATTACGAATAATTGGAAGTTTGAAATGTTTTATTTTAAAGAGGTTTTGTAGCCAAAGGGCAAAAACAAGATCATTATAATTTTGTCACGTAGATCTCTTCGTTCTTATGTGAAAAAATTAGAGTAATTTCAGCTTAAAATCGACTGTGACAACATTTTACAAGGTCTAACTGAATTACGTGTTTGCATATCAGTAAAAAAAATTGTTCTTGGTGTGAGATACTACTCATACATCGAATTTGATAATGGAGTCTTTTTCTTTTATAATTCAATCGGAAAAGTACAGTTATATTTTTTGACACGGCGTCTCCTCTGTGAGATATGAATTTCTAGGTTTAGATAATTTAGTAAGCACTCCACTGTAAAATTACTGCGGTCAGCTTATTTACAACAAAAAATTAGCGATATATACTGCAAAGTTATTTTCATTATAACTTTGAAAGGTATACTATATAATATATTTACTTAATGAAATATAATGTTAACATTTTTTAGAATTTCATTAAAATACTTTGTATTACTAAGGGTTCCAACTTTTACATGCACAAGGGTGTCTAGGGAATCCTCTTAGCGCGAGTTCTGTTTGTACTAAAGATATTTATCTTATGTGTGTTTACAAAAGCTAATTTTCCATTAAGATGGAGTAGAGGGTGCCTAAATTTTATTTTATAATAATCGTTCTACATTAATTCCAAAATTTGTCAGTATATTTTTTTCACGTGTTATATATAGGAAAGAAAATTATCAATGACATGTGTCAATAAATTACATTTGCTAAAAATAGTACTCGAAAGATGATATTTTGTATATACCTTCGTTAATCAAAACATAATCACTCCTATTAATATTTCATAAGCACTTTATACTTCGCAATTGGCTTGTTCATAAGCAAAAATACCTACGGCTTAAAATAATTTAATGATGACGCAATAACATTAATATTATGAAAATAGAATTTAACCTGTAATTCGATTAAAATAGCGAGGTTATTAAACAGTAAACGAAATAATTCTGCAGTACGGTATTATCAAATAATTATGATAAAATCGCGCCTGGTTTAGATGATATCGTGCTTATATAAGCAATAGCTATACTAATAAGAATTTCAAAGAAATGGAAAATAAATCTATTCATTCAAATTGGCTAATTTCTTTTAAGAAAAAAAAATCGTTCTTCTGCAAACAGAAATCGCTCGGATGTATTAGAGATACAATTTTCTGCTAAGCTTTCTTTACGTATTTAATTATAACTTCTGTAGCAATGAAAATACAAATCTTAATTGCGGTGGTCAAATTTTCCATACACGGTTTATACATAGTACATTGACAAGGCGTCGCTCGGAGACTGAGCCTTTTATCGATTTGATCGTCTCAAATAAACTCAATTCAACTTAAACCTGCTAGAATGAAAATTCAAGATGACTTTAAAATGAAATGCCAGTAGCTGCATTCTACGGGAAGTATGAGGTTACGGTGACATCATATCCATTCTCAGACATTAGACGCACGCTGTTAGTGAAAAATGGCTGGCGTGATTATTAAGAATCAACAAGATAGATTGTGGAGCATTTGCCCCGTTATGTCGTGCAAAGTAGTGAAGCTCGTCAAATGTCATCATTATGTAATTATCACGTCATGTTTAAATGTCAAGGAACAGTTATCGCAAATAATTATACGTAAATTATCGTCCATTATTATCGCAGTTGAACTCGTCAATACGGCTTTATAGACGATACTTGAATAACGGTTATGTAAAAATGTGACCATTGTCACTACTTGTCCATCTTTTTTTATTGTCTTTAATGTTTTAAACTGTTCTTAATATAGTAATATAAAACTACGGGTCAAATTTTATTGCCACCGTGTGATCCACGGAGTAATTCTTTGATTTTCTAGTACACTATAAATCTCGTAAACAATACATGAAATCCACGTGAAACTTTCATACATATATGGTAGTAGCAGCCATAATTCTCCTAATTGTACGAAATATGAATGAAGATATAGAAATACGGAACAGGCAAACTCTTACACTGAGATTAAAAATTGAATGAATATTTGTAGATATAGAGACAGCCTAATTTCAATATAATACAGAAATTAGTAAAGGCATTTTTAAGACGTAAATACAAAGAAATAAGACTGAACGGTAAAATTAAAATAATTCTTGTTAATATTTATTCATAACTTGTTTTATTTTTCCGTCACAAAATTTTTTATCGCTATGTGGCAGCAAATAATATTCTGAAAATATCCTTCATTTTCATTTTGACAAATAATGGCTCTTTCCAAAGCATTTTTCAGGAATAAACGCAATATTGCTGCAAGTTATTTATTTCTGCACGTGTATCGTCCTTGAGTTTGTAAACTGTCTGTGGTTAATCACGTTTACTCGGTCTTTCATAGCATAGCTGGGTTCTTTAGTCAAAGTATAGCTGGAGTCACACGAAATTCCAATTTTTACGAATGTATTAATCACCAAAAATGTTACGCGGAAGCTTCATTGTTAGTCTGCCTGTATGGGACTACCTCCATCCTGATGGAACCATATGTCTGGATTATATACTACTGCCATTCGTAAAAAAATAAATCATATTTCTGTATGAAATTCCCGTAACAGTTTCTAAGCCATCTTCTTTGGTTCGAAAAATAACTCTGTTTGTCATAACACTGTACCAGACGGACCATTTGGTAGAATGTAACTGATGTTGCCCTGACCCCACAGATGTGTTTATTTACATAACCATCTAAATGAAAAAAGAGCTTAGTAATTAATTGGGAGGTTGTTTAAAATTTTTCTTTTGTGGCCAGTTCCATGAAACATTTGGGATGTTGCAAAATTCCGGGACGATATTGTCTATACGAATTGAATTTTATACGGAAACATTTCAAAATCCTTTTTAATGATCTTTCAGTGCGGGATTGTTTATTTTTACGATGTGCTGTACAGTTTCGACTGTCGTGTCGGTCCACACAGGATGACCAGTTCCTCTCCCTGGATGGGTTGACACTGATATTTTTCTTCAAGCCGGGTAGTTCCACTAAGTTCCTAATCTTATTGGAACTGAGTGATGTTTACATTAAAATGCTATCGGAAATTTCTCGGCGTTAAAGCAATGGAACGTTCAATTAAATGGAGAAGTTCAATAATTTTAACATATTTCTTCATACTCCAACTAGCCATCATAATTCTTCAATCGATGTGATATTATCTGTAGACAACAGAAAAAAAATAAAATTGAAAACAAAAGACTTATGAATTTTTTAAATGTAAGTTTGCAGACTTGTAAAGTGAACGGGGTAAAATAATTCAACTTAAGTGGATTTCTCGTTAATATTCGATACATAATATATTCATTTTTATGGAAAAAATCCTTTCCTTCTCTGCAGCTATTATTTGAAAGTTATAAACCATCCACTCCTTATCGATTCACCTAATAACTTACATCTAAAAACGATCCCCATTTTGGCAGACGTTAAATATTTTAACACTGGTCCGTAATCGAACAGTTACGGTTGTAACTTATCCATGTAACATTATCGTATCTGAAGTCAGTTTCTATCCTCTAGGGACCCCGCGTGACGAGGGTCGAAGTCCGAAGCTAAACTGGCCTCAGTTAATCAGAGGAGGAAATGTGTCGGCGCGGCAATAGCGCTGCGAAATGGGAGTAATGCGATCTGTGATAGGGTGATGTCTCGAGGATGATAAAAACGTCAGTGACACCTGACGAGTATAAAAGTATCAAACTGGATCAACAAATAATGTTCTATAGCATGGTTTGTCGCTGCATTTTTTAGATTTATTGTCCGCTCGTCAATAATGCATTTCTATTGCTAGCTGTAATGTGTACCACGGAAAAGAGCGTACAAAAAAAAGAACGATTAGGAATTGTCTCTTCACCTAATAATAGTGTGAAGGATGATCAGCCTCTTTTTTACTTGTGAACTATTTTATTTATGCGAAATTTGTGCCACCCACCAACGCAACAGTAACAAAACTACGGCGGTGAAAATATCGCAAATTGAATGGTAGAATTTTTTCAAAGTAGAATAAGTCCGTTGGAAAAATCATTATTAAATCGATATGAATAATATCCTGATATTATTAAAATTCTGAAGTTTTTATATTAGAAAAATTCACTCTCGGTAAACGATTTCTTCAATTGCAATTCTGCATTTAGGAAAGTCAATATCATCTGACAATAATTTATGTCAAAGTATTTTTTAGGCTTTCATAAAAATATTTATTATTTTTATTTTTTCGTTTTATTTTTATTAAAATATTATGTAATAAAATATTTTTTTACCAAAACTGAATGAAGTAATTATTTGGTAATCAAATGGTATAGATCTCGTAAAAAGAAAAGTCATAACTAATACAAAGAAAAATCTAAAGATGTTATTAACACTATCTGAGAAAAATATTTTCTTTTGGTTTATAAATCTTTGGTAAAATATTTCAAGTAACTTGACCGGTATGGTGCGATACTTTACTAAAGTAGAAGAAAGCGTAAGGAACATTAGTGCTAGATCAAATATAGGGATCGAATCGAGATAAGGATCGTTTTTATTGTTTGGGTTTAGAAGGGTTACTGTCATATCACCAAATTATTGTGAGTTGACAACAGATAATTACAAAATAACGTAATCCATCCAATTGACGCATAGCTTGTAGAAAAATTTAGGACAATTATCCAATAACAACTAGAGACATATAATAAATAATATGAACTAGCATACATAAAGTGGCTGAAATAATAGTCACGCTTATCTGAAAATTTCATAGTCCGCATCTATTCATTTTATAAGGGGAAACAAACTATGACATTATTCGGTGGCTGGGTATAAATAAGAAATGGAATTTTACATAATGCTTACACATACAATTTATTATATTCATTTTGGAATATTTCTTATTATAGATGTCATGGACAAAATTTCTTATTCAGAATATTTTGTACGGGCGTAGATTTTCAAGACGACGGGAATTGTTCCACATCTAATGAGATTATTGCGACCTCTCTCTGTAAAAAGTAGTCGAGTTTAGTCTATTTAATATACGCCACGCACCGACTATTGACATGTTGTAATAGTAAATTGGGTAAAAGGGTAAAAGGTTATTCGGTAAAGAGGTTATCGGGTAAAGGCACCGAGTTGCATTCCAAGAGGATAATGAAGATTCATGAACTACATTTGTGCCAAGTTTTATGGAAGTGCCATCAGTCTTATAGGTGTGATCAAGTAACAAACGTGCAAACGTTCCCATTAATTAATAACAGTAGGATAACATCTATTTTTTGATTATATTAGTTTCTTTTAATGTCAATTTATAGAGGGAATAACGTACTAATACTCTCAAAAGCTTTCACGCGATTCGCCTTGATATTATTAATACGTAATGATATATTGCTAGCTAGGCTTGCTTTACTAGCGATCTCATAATCACCTAAACGAAACTCGGTGACCGACAGCAGAAGGAGAAACTCTATACATCGCTTACTCTCTCTACTCTTGTTAAGTTCGTTATGGCCTCAGTTCTCAACGTACGAACTTATACCATGGAAAATAAGTTTTAATGCATATTATTATCTTCCACCGACACGAAATTATATCACAATTATTTTATCCACATTGATGTAGTCACTTATTCTTTTGCATACTTATGAAAACCAAAGGTTGAATACGATGCTCAATCAATAAACTTATTACATTAAGGTCAAAGCGCGTAATGTTAGTGAAGAAATAGTTACATAAAAAGATTATTCATAAAAGATTATAAACGCCTCGTTCTTTACAATCACCCACCGCCATCCACTCGCGGTTGTGGTGACAATTAGCCCCTGGTCTCCTATTGAGAATAAGATAGTTTCATCGCGGTAGTTATATGGATGGGAGGGGGTGGCGAAAATGTGGCGAGATACTATCTATCTCTTTTTAGTACCTTATTTTTTAAGAATAGATTCCAGAATGGGTATGGTGACGTTTAGTGTTACTCAGTGAGAGAAATATATTCTAAAATGTTTCTGAAATGAATTTTCTAAGATGTTCCAGAATTATCTGGGAAGTTTCAGCATGTTTTAAAATTTTCTAGGATGTTTCAATATATTTCTTAATATTCTAAAATGTTTTAAATTCTGTTTTTTTTAAATTTTTTATAAATTTTTCTAAATGTATTAACATTTTTGAGAAAGGTCTGAAATTTTATAGGATGTTTGAGGATTTTCTAATATGTTCTAGAATTACCTAGAAAGTTCCATCATATTTCAAAATGTTTTAGGATTTTCTGGATTTTTCCTGCACATTCTAAAACGTTTTTAATTTTTCACAAATAAAATTGTGATAAAATTTATTTGTTTATTTAAATTTACTTATTTTATTTTTTATAAATGGAAATGTGTTAATTTCTTTTTTTTAATCAATTTATTTAGTTTATCTTTTACAAATTAAAGAGTGTTATTTTACAAATAATGTTGTGTTAAAATTTTTCAGAAAATCTCAAAATTTTATAGAATGTTTCAGAATATTTAACAAATTCCTGCATATTTAAACATTTTCTAGAAAGTTCTAAAATGTAAATTTTTTCCTATTGTTTTGAATTTTTCTTTAAATAACTGAAGAAACTCTTTTAAATCATTGTTATATTCAAGCCTGCCCGAGTGAAACGAAAATTGTGGATGCCACATTCTAGAACTTCTGATTCTAAAAGAGTTATAAATCAAAATATATTTGAATATTTTTGAACATTTTGGAACAATAAAGTTGTACATACTACATTTCAGAAATTTCAATCTTTGAATGTAGATAAGGTAAAGTTTGGGGGGCGCTCATTAGTAACATTATAGCAACAAACAAGGCAAGATCGAAGAAAATTATACCTGAAGTTTCAAAACGAATATTCTAAACAATAAATTTAACTCGTTTCAAAACGAAAATATATTTGTATTTTATTAATTTATTTTCTTCATTAAAATTATTTTCATACGAGTATAAAATTATTAGAAATATGTAATTTTGAAATACTAACTTTTGTTTTTATTTTATGCAATATTTTATTTATTAATTTTTATTACTTTTTTTACAGACAAAATGCCAAAACGTATGAGTGTATTTACAAAATCTCATAAAAATCGAAAAGAGTGGAAGCGGCACCAAGAAATGAAATAGAAGAAGAAAGAGGAAGACGACTTATTACAATTCGAGAAGGTGTACAACGAATAAAAGTCAAAATGAAAAGCAACTTACAAGTATTGGAAAAGAGGCGCTAATTAGAGAAACTTCAAACCGAAAAAGTCAATCGAATGTTCAACGAGGATTGTGAAATAAATAAAACAGAGAGAGGATGTCGACTTTGCACGAACATCGACGAGTTACAGTAGGTAGAAATTGGAATTTAGAACAAGGGCGGATTTATTTTTTCGAGTCGGGTGAAGGGGGCGGTCACATAGTCGAGGTCCCGTCAGGACAATTCAATTCGATTACAATGATAATTGTAAATTAAAAAGAAATAGAATTTTATTGATTTCCGCAAAATAATTTAATCAAATAACAAAATAAATTGTTCTCTTTTATCTTCTCGACGGTATGGTTTTGTGAACGTGGAGAAGTGCCAGTCCAGTTAGGCCGTCTTCTTCTCTAAGCCAAGTTTTTGAGCCTTTTGAGAGTAGTAAAGGACCTCTCTGCCACCGCAAAACTAACTGGAAGTGTAGCAAGTATAGAAAAAAATGTATTAGAATATATTTCAACATCACAATTTTCCATTAGAATAGAAATCGACTGTGGAAACTGGAGTGTTGTATATAAAGCAGTTTATAATGGTTTTTTGTGAGTTTAACAGTTTCACTATTTTCACTAGTATAATTATAATCGACTTTTGGAATCAAAATTCCTAGATGAAATAAATTAAGTACTTTAGGACACAGACGGTTTTTCTGGTCATTTATTACAGAATATAAAATAAGGATGTATACGGTCCTGCGGAAATACTCTTCAGCCTATTGAGCAGGTTGGTTATTGGCTGTAATTGTTTGTCCTGACACTATTCTGAAGCATTTAATTTCCACGTCTAGTTTCTCAGCTGCTTCAGTAAACTGTGTGGGTTTGTTTCCTTTTTTATCTTAGGACATTCTTGGTATCATTTATAGTATCCGCGGCCATTTTTAAAATAAACTGAGCTCATTTGCAATACTCTGCTCAAATATGCCGTTGTACTTGAAAAATATAAAAGTTATGTATATTAAACTATAGGCCGGGTCTTTATGCGATATAAACGGTAATTTAAATTGCCTTTGTTGAAATACATAAAATAAGAGTTTCTTATAAAATAAATAAATTAAGAAAAACAAACAAAATGTTTAGAAGGGAGAGAGAAACAGAGAGAGAGAGAGAGAGAGAGAGAGAAATACCTAAAACATCAAGCAGATGGATGATGCCATGAATTCCGAAATGTACAATGTTTTGCAGTAAGCATTGCGCGTCATTAGCAGTTATGTTGTCTTACAAAATATAAATATTTTTCAGAGCGTTATAAATTTTCACCAAGTTAAAATTGTCCAGTATGCCTCTCGACTAATGCAAGGTATCTCACAGATACTTTATATTGTAACTCCAACTTTTTTTTCAAAAATTTGATACCTTGATGCATTGACAAATGTAAAAACTTTTCTCATCGTGCCTGTGGTATTGCGGCAAGAAATTACTTTGGATGGCGTAAATAACGAGTTATCAAGAACATGATTGCTGCACGGGCAATGTTTGGCATGTGCAGCTTTTTTGATAACTCTTATACTGCACCTTGCACTATCTAAAGCCATAACCGAACAGTTGTCGGCCCCAATACACACACACCATATTAAATCTATGTTAAATTTGAGACAGAAATTTTTTACGGTTTTCGTCAATGCTACATCTGTCAACCGACGCTCTAAACCGCCTGTATTGTTATCCCCACTTCATCACATCTAAGCGTATCATAATTATCACGGAAAGTCATAAAATTTTCCTTTTCACCTCACATTGTGAAGATATTTGTGAAGGTGTCACCATTGTGAAGATGTCTAAACGATAGGCTCAGCTGTGAGATAAATAATATATCTGTTATTTCCTCGAATAACATTGAAAAGAATTTAGTTTCCTTCACATTATGTAAAACACTTTCCTGTATAATTTCCTTGCAAACATCAATCGACTCATTTTGCATAGTTTTTAGCTTTCATTGGTATATTAGTAAAGTAAGAAATATTAAAGTAAAAAGCAAAAATATACACACTTGATTATAACTTTGATGTAAGCACATAATAACATTAACAACAACGTGATTTCAACACTGTTATGGTAATTATGATCTTTCCTGCAAGTCAAGCTACAACAACTTTCAAGAACTCTGCTTCTGTCTGTTGAAATGTTGAAGTGGCGTTAATCGAGCAAGAAGCGATACGACTGACGACTACGAGTGAAATGGTCGGCCCGCAGCCTGATTTGTGGATCGGTAGACAGACCAGCAGGAGGACGCGGGAAAATAAAAAAAACTTGGAATCATACGAACAATATTTATTCACAGTAAACGAACTGATGTATCATATAATTATAATAACAGCACATAATCGTATTATGCGTGTCGTTCGCGTACGTCTTAGCAATCATACATAATACTTATTTTTTTAAATTTATTAATGAGAATAGAAAAAATATCAGTGTTCGACCCGCCCAGGGAGCTTATGACTCCAGTGATCCCCTCCCCCGCACCCGTCTTGCTTTAGAACTTGCGGCGTTACTTTATGACCCCCCAATAGAATACAATAATATCCAAATATTGTCGTCGGAAAAATGGAAAAGATATGTAAATACTGTGGCGTAAAGAAATTTAATGGCGAAACTGAAAGTATGTGCTGCACGAGTCGTAAAGTCAGACTGCATGATTACAAATTATTGCATATATGACCAAAATAAATCAGAATTCAAAAACTTTCTATTGAATGCAGGCCAATACAATGCTTCCTTCCAAATGACATCATTCAGGGTAACATCAATGTGCAATATTGACACTTTCAGGCCAATTTTATCATTAAGAAGGCCTGCTAATGCCAATACCAAATAAAATAGCATAACTCTTACAAATATTTTTTGTTGGTGATGAATATTTCGAAATTAATTAGCGTTGCACTAACATGCGGGATCTATGACGAGAAATGGTTCAAAATTTACAGCGTCTATTCCATAGTCATAATCAACTGATCAACGTGTTCAAGATTTCTTCAGAATAAATAATCTCGCACAACTATAAGATCGTCATTCGAGTCGCTAAAAGACGAATCAGTGTAAGTGTATGAAGATTTAACGTACCTGAAGTCTATGAAGTCGCAATTGCAATTGTCGATAACGAATATAGCCACCTTGATATTGTTAAATCAACTCCAAAGCAATAAACTGCAACGCATTGCTGAAATATTTTGTAGTTACGATGAGCTATTTTTTGGCAATGCGAAGACAGTTACCACTTCAACATTCAACAAGTTAATCCAACTACATGAGAACAAAAAATTAACATCGAGAAATTTTATGCTTACCGAATTATAGTTAAAGACGGCGAATATAATCATATCCTGAAATTTCGGCAATTATAGCAGTAATTTATTATTGATATGTCTGCCGAGATCGAGACGCAATTACAGTTTATTTGCCATAATCAACGAAACTTGCTTTCGGATGAATATATCCATTTAAGAGACCTAAAATGACTGATGGTGACATCGACAACATGAGAAAAGTGGTCATCTTGTCTTCAACGTTTACCAGTAATCCACGTCATATGCATGAATATGCACAGGGCGCAATGACCTACGTCAGAAAAAACGGTCGGTCCGATTTATTGATAATAGTTACATGTAACTCCTCTTGGCTGGAAATCAAAGAAGAATTATAATACGGACAGGTGGCCATTGACCGACAAGATATTGATATTGTCCGAGGTTCTCGTCAAAAACAAATCAAATTAGTCGAAGTTATTACCAAAAACCGAGTATTCGGGGCTGTCACCTGCTGGATTTATTCGAAAAACGCAAAAACGAGGGCTGCCACATTCGCACAACTTAATTTAGTTTCAAGAAAAAAAATTTCCGGAAGAAGATCTCGAACTCCATAAAATTATTAGAGATTCGTCGTGTATGAACGACAACAAAAGCACGAAACATTATCTAAAACCATTCTTAAATGAGACTCAAATTGGCGAAGATGGGTATCCAAAATACAGAAGTCAATCGTCAAAGCATGGTAACAATCAATGGGTAAATCTCGAATACTACAGTTCTGACGAATCTTTTAGATACATATGCAAGTATATCAACAAGGGCAGCGAAGTGGTTGTCTTCGCAGTGACAAGAGAAGATAAGCACGATGAAATAGTACAGTATCAAATGGGTCGTTATGTAAATAACAATGAAGCGATTTGACAAATTTTAAACTTCCCGATATACGATCCATATTCGGTGGTTGCTCGTTTAATTGTCCAAACAATAATATATATATATATATATATATTATAAACAGGTGTTGTAACGGTAAATACGAAAAAATTACAGTAAAAGATAATAATAAATAAAACAATAAAATATTAATAATTGTTTTATTTGAATTTGTATCGTTAACTAATTGATTTTGCATACACTATATCGTGGGTTTAATGGAACATAGACCTGTGTATATTTAAGAAATAGATATGAGTATTTGTTACATTACACGTGCAATACATTTTTACCGGCAACACCGGGTATTACAGCTAGTGTTATGTATAATTAGTTTATTTTTTTTCAATATTACCAGAAAAATAATTTTTAAACACAGTTTTTGGAAAAGCTTGACGAACATATGTGACCTCTTAACACGAGCAGGTTGTTTTCTTTTGGATACCAATTTATACGTTTTGTTACATTTACCTTGGATTGTTATTGACCTCGGACTGTGTTTCAAATGTAGAGCAAATGGAATCGGTGGTATTCACCGAACATTTATATCTTTTGAGTTCAGAAGTTATTCAAAACAATCCTTTTGTCATGAACTATCTCGTGGCAGTTTTGAAAGTAGAAGAGTTAAAACTTTTACAATATTATGATAATAATTTCATGAAATAATACTAATTTTTTATAATTTCCCTCCTTTTCTATATAACATAATGTGTTATACATGAATATATTAAAATACGTGCAGAGTATTTGAATATAGTCATTATATGCCCTATGCATCTTTTTACGGTGTCGAATCATTGGAATATGTGCTGAACGGTGCAACATTTCGTAACAATTTAATTTCATATATAAGTTTATCTCTATATGCACAAATTTTACACATGTGGGCTTGAAAGTAAAAAACAGCGAGCATATGAACAGACGGAAGTGCTGTAGTAAACGGACCCTTATTCCACTACAGAATTCTGAAACCATGTGTGTGGTAAGTAAAGGCACGGTAAAGTTGTAACGTCATGTCATGCACGCGACCGTTTAGGGTTAAAATCGGCTGAATTTTCTGTGCATATCGAATTACTTAGACATTTCCAATGACATATCGAACTACTTAGACATTTCCAATGACAATATTTATTTCTTACATGAGCGAAGTAAAACCAACCAAATCTTAAAATTACAATTTGAATGTCGTACGTCAGATATCTTTCTTTACCCGTAAAAGTATCTTTTAAATTGGCTTTCTGTGTTAGGTGCGAACGGGTTTTTGACTCTTAAATTTTCCATTTGAAGGTATATGATTAATGGTAAGTAAGAATAATATATGGACAAGATTATAAACGAGCATATTATCGGTTGTAAATGAGTGAGTGGCTGATTGCCTGGACGACGGATCAAAATATTCGAGCTCTTCCTTTATAGCGGGACCGACCGAACCGACCCAGCTCTTTTAATTAATTCTATAAATATATAGTGTGCAATTGAAAAATTGTTAAAACTGTGAAAAGAATCCTCTTACAGGGTAAAATGCCTCAAAATAACTAAAATTATATCATTTATGTGTGTGTGTGTGCTTGTGTGCGTGCGTGCGTGCGTGCGTGCGTACGCGTGTGTGCGTGTGTGCGTGTGAGTGTGTGTGCGCGTGTGTGTGTGCATGTGTGTGTAGTCTCAGTCATCATATAAATCGCCATCCGGTGCAACTACAAGTCAAGTGGTTGAGTAATTGTATACCGTGAGAAAGTGGGAATTCCCTCGGTATTCGCTTCTTGACGTCGGCCTTGCAAAAAATTGTTATTATAGTATAGGAACTTACTATAAATGAAATGTAAGAGTTTTTCTTATAAAATTGAATACGAAATTTTTATATTTAAAATCCGAAAAATTAATTTGATCAATGTACTTGTATTTTTGTGCTGTAAATTATCCATCGTGGATTGTCATATTTAGCCAAGGAGAAAATCCGTAGCCAATGTCTTTTGAAAACATTTATCCATCAGTCCCTCGTATCGTGCAATGCAAACCAAAGCATTCCGAATATTTCTTCGCTTTATCTGTCAAATGACTATAAAAAGACATGCTCAAATTGATCTTGACCCGATAGACTACCTTAATAAGTTGGGGTGTAAATATAAGTATCAATGGTATATTTGTATGTATCAAAAGACACGTGTGTATTGGAATATTCTGAACAAATTAATTCATGCTTTCTGGTACCCTTTAAAATCTACACCATGGTTCGGCAGTTATGCGAGTGAAGCGAACGCTAGCCAATATAGTAACCAGAACTGTACGTCACTGATATAAATAAATGTTTTTAAACCTACTTTCATTTTCGTTATTTACTCCTTAGTCTCGAAATATCATAGTTGGCCTATTGTAATACTTCCGCGTCGAAGTATACTTTCCAAGTCAGTATATGTCCCCATTCGATTGATTGGGGCTAGTTCATCTTTGGCTCCCGAGCTTTGTCACACTGGGTCCCTAGAATCTAAAGCAGGCTTCAAATGCGACTACATTGCGTATGTCGTTATATGTTACTACTCTAAGTGTGTGAAATTCCATTCTGAAAGAAAATTCAAAGTTTATTTTAAACAAATTATTCATATACGGAAAGTATTAAAATATGCACAAATTTTTTAAACGAATTATACCCACGCTTATAATAATGAAATTTATTGATAAAAAAGTTTAAATTGAACGGAAGTGTAAAGATTACATTAAAGTGAAATGAGAAAAAAGTTTTATTATGAAAATTCCATTATGAGGAGCACCGAAATTTTGGCTTATGAGTAGTGACACAAAAAAAAAACAACTAGATAGTCAACAAATAACGAAATAAATAACTGACGTTTTTTTCGCAAATTACGAAAGAAGCGATTCCTATATAGTTTATATGTAATTTAGTAGTTGTATAGTTTTTTAATGTAATTTAGTCTTCTGGATTAGACCTTATTATACCTGCTGTAGGCACCTGAGGAGAGTGAAACGTAGAAGTTTCAAAACCGAAGATATATACTTGCGTATATTGCGGCCTAAATAAGAACATAATACGTATATTGCGGCTTAGATTTGCGGCCCACTAGAGTTTTGCAAAAATCCTACAAAATAGAGGGTGTCTGAAGTTTTTTTTATTATTTTGGCATTATTAAGAAATTTAAAGAAGTCGGACAGCACTTTCAAAAATATTAAGTAAATTTTAGTAAAACGAATCAGAAAAAAACCGACTGTTAGCACTTTTTTGATTTAATAAGGAATAATCATTTAAATGTTATTTCCATTAGAAGCTATTTCGAATTTGGAATCATATGGAAAATAAGACATAAACCACGGAACTCATTTGTTTGTAGGTAGCCTGGAAGCCGATGCTTAACGACCTATTTACTTATCTTCTTTACGTATACTCACGAACGCACTCAGTTCCGCTTGCACGCAACATAGGCCCACACACACATTTACATATCAAAATATATATCGCTGCATGTGAGTGAGTTGCTGACTGAGTGACTAATAAGAATGTTTAATCACGCCTGTTGCAACTATCAACTGCGGTTTTTATGAGAAAACAACCGCAAATAAAATCAGTAATTTTGCAAGTAAAAAATAAATTGGTTAAAAAGGTCGAAAATTGATATTTTAATTAAATGGATTCATGTTCTATATTGGCGTGTAGGCGTGCTCACAAAAAATCTCAGCCGTGGCTTATGATACTTTAAAAGATTTCCGTGAATCCTAATGCCGACGAGGTGATACAAGCGGACTGTAGACCGGCTGAGATGGAGACTATTATATGTTTTCGTATGTACATATAACGGTATAGCGTTCACTTATGTTAAGAACATAGCATGAACAGGTATATAGTCTAAGATATGTTATCTGTGGTTAGTAATGTCAGAGTACTTAACTAGACTGAAGATGTGCTTTCTACTTAGAGGCAGATTCAAAATTGTCCGTTAAGTTTTGAATGTTCTCTTCATTTAGAATTACAACGCCAATTCAGAAGGTGGAAGTTTTGTAATTGGTATTAAAGACTTTAGTTACTATTAGAGAGAGAGACCTGATGGTACCAACAATACCGAATGGTAAATTTGATTTTATATTGTATATTTTATATTATTCGAAGAACTATTAATTAATGATCCACTCAGGTGTCAAATAGTTAACAAAATGAATTAACTTAATGGCTTGTATTATAAACTTAATGGCTTGTATAATACCACATTGTAAATATAATCATACAGTCATTTATTTTTAATTTAAATGATAAATTTTATCATTATAAGATACTCAATATAAATATTTGGTTGCTCCTTTGATGAAAACGAAAATATGAATGTTGTATAAAATTAATAAAACCGATTTGAATATGATACGCTATTATAATTGATAATTAAAGTAAATAACAAAACATATGACTCACTAAAATTCTATTGAAGAGAATGCTTTGAAATTTTCGAAACACATTTTTCAATTGTTGCAGGATAATTCGTTTGGAAATTACAAACTGTTAAATTCAAGGGAGTGGTTTTTCATTAATAGTCGTAAAAAAGGAAAAAGAAGCAAATTATCTCGAAGAATTTAGTCTAGAAGAACCAATTACACAGTTTATGTTAAAAACAAAATTATTGAAGGATTTGTGGAACACTTAAAAGTACAAAAATTTATCCTATTATACTTGATAAAAATGATTGGCAAAAAGATTTGAAAACAAGAACTTTCAAGTCCAAAATTTTTTTTCAAAATTTATTTTCTGGAACCCTGTAATATTTGGTATATCCGATATTTTTATTCATTTATGTTTCTATCGCGAAATTTTTTGGTGGCAGTATAAACAACGATCATTACTATGCGTGCATTAAGTTCAATTTATAGTTAATTCCTAAAAAACCTTTTTAAACAAATGACCAATATGATGGAGATTTCCGCAAATACAAGTACTAATAGTTTCTATACAATTTCGCCACCAATTTCAAAAGATTTTTTTATTCTTTTTTAATTTTATAAAAATTAAAACAGTTGTGGCTAAAACAATTTAGAAAGAAATCTTTCTCAATTGTTTTAGCCACATTGTTATTAATATGTATCTTGGGATAATTGTAGTATTTGATCATTGTATTATCTATCCCTCGTTACCGTACACGGATTTTTTTTATCTTTCTCGACTGTTTTTAACTTTTTTGCTTTTGCAATCTTTAACTTAAATAACTTAGTGGCAAATATTAAAAAGTAGTGGAAATGATTTATGCTGGAACTCCTTCCTTCGCTTCGTTATTTTTACCCTCCCTATTTCTATAATTTATGAAAACTAGAAATTGATCAATCAGAGCAAAATCTGTAGTCACTCAAATGAACACTTAGACACGTCAATCAGCACTGACGACTTGCTATCCTCGTAAAATGTACTCGCAGTAATGATCCTGAAGTTGATGAGGATGATTACTGTTTCCTTAGTTTTTCGACGTAGGATTATACAATGATCCAACAAACGTAATTACCCTAGAACGTATAAACATTAATAAAAAATTACAAGTTATTTTTCTTATTCTACTTATAGGAACTATACTATTTTAGTTTTTAGGCCAACAGATAGGTTCACTCGGCACCGTTAAAACGATGACGCAACGGATCCCACCCTTCTTGGGATTTGAATATTAAGCGATACGAGTATTATTGTGAAAAAGTATTTAACCGAGTGCAATAAGACCGAAAATATGAAAAAATCTCGGAACATAGATATGTGGGACAGATTTGCGTTCTTTTTGTATTGTGTTCTTAAGATCACATCGTGAAACGTTCACTTTTTGGAATTATGGTTTGCCAAAAAGCAACATTTTCCGAAAAAAAATAAAGTGATTAGGAAGTTAATTTTAAAATATAACAATGCAATTCAAAATATTTTTGGAGATAAATAACATTATAATAGTTTTCGAGGTTGCTGATTGTAAACTTGCTATCAAAATTTGGTATTTTTAACAACTTATTCATAGTAACGGCCACAATATAACATATTTCTGTAACTAGTTTGAAATATATCCATACACCTAAAAATGATTGAAGGCGACATAATTTTATAGTAAAAAATAATTTATTAATAAAAAGTGGAAAGCAAATAAAAATTATTAACGAATAATTTTTATTATATAAATGAAAAATTACACATCGCTAAAACTTCATTCGTAAACATAGTTGACGACGTACACAAGCAATTTAATCCTTTGAATTTTACGCGAGCTTCGGAGCGATCTAATCTGTGATTTATACAAAACGTTTCTGTTCTCATGACAAATGAGTAGTTTTATAACGAATAAGTACAAACAGTTACTGGTTCTTCAGATTCAATAAAGGAATAAGACTTCAGGATTTTCAATAAAGGAATAAGATTTTTAATTTCATGTTAGTTTTCAACACTCATACGCGAAAATAATGATATTCTAATTAAAATGTAATTATAAAACAATAGATTCAAATAACAATTAAACTATAAAAGTATACACCAAATAGCTTAACAAATAAAATTTTACATGGAAGCTGAAATGAAACTAAATTACTGCAAGAGTCAGTCAATATTTGTAGATTGACCTTTACCTTATTCTGATATTTTAACATATTTACAATTATAAGTTGTACCTGCACTTCCAGGATTTATGCTGCTTCTTTAAATAGTTTAGTAAAGGTTTAGGCAACTCTAGACAGAAAAGCAAAATTAACACCATAAAATACGTACTTCACATCGTAGTGTTTTAAACTTTAAACTTTCGGTTTTGAGCTTAGAAACGCATTGAAAAAAATTTCGAAAATCATCAATCAGATATAATTGGGTTCCGAGATATAAACCTAATTGCATTAGACTGTTTGATATACTGGTGATAAGTTCAGTTTCTTGCAATGAAACTGTTGAATGTAAGCGTGATTGGGAAAATATTAAAACTAAAGAAATTGTTCTATTGAAAAATAAATTATTTCTCCGTAATAAAAGTTTAACTCAAAAAACAACGTGATCACGTGCCAGTTTGGCTTACGGAGACTCACAGATCAATATTTTTCATTTTCATATTTTATACCCTACTAATGCTTTAAAATATGTTTCCTTTAAAATATCGACTTTTCCAATACTTTCTTCACTCTAATTAGTTCGGTCAATTTAGACAATTGAAATAGCGAAAATTCCCATGAAGCTAAATTTTTGTAGACCTTGGGTTGACCATTATAAATGAAGTGTCAAAAGTCCCCATCGATCCCATGTGTGCTAAAAAAGTTATTCGGGGTCAAAGGTCAAAATTTTAGGTTTTTTGGATTTTTCTTGAAAACGGTAAATTTGATCGAAAAAGTACCTCAGAAAATACGATTGAAGTTAAAGTATGGTAGTAGAATTATTATTACAGAGAAGCCAGGAAAATTAACATTTATTTGTTTTGTTGACAATTACCAAGACATTACACAATTTTTAAACATTCAGCAAGAGGAAGAAGAAGAAAAAGACGAAGAAGAAGAAGAAGAAATCAAAGAAAACATGGTTGTTGAAGTTAACTATGAAGAGTATGAATCAGATTAAAGTATCAAAAAAAAATTAAAATGATATTATATACTTATTGTATTGAATATATACTTCATAAGTGTTAAATCCTATATTGCTCGTTTTTTTTTACCTCATATTAATATTCCTTCTATTATTATTAACAATAACGTCATAAAGATTCGTGAAATAGACCTACCGGGGAAACTACGTTATAAAATAAGCGCCGAGTACACTACCTCATAGGCGGTGTGGCACATGGGTGCAGATTATGTAGAACGTGATTCTTACAAGCGCAATATCTGGAAAATGGTTGGTCTAAGGGAAACAATTATAAGAACTATTTTTATAGAAAATTTTAAGCTCTACAATTTTGGTCTAAAGTACTTTTTCGATAAAATTTACCGTTTCCGAGAAAAATCCAAAAAACTTAAAATTTTGACTTTTGACCCTGAATAACTTTTTTAGCACACATAGGATCGATGGGGACTTTTGACACTTTATTTGTAATGGTCAACCCAAGGTCTCTACAAAAATTTAGCTTTATGGGAATTTTTGTTATTTGATCACTATTTTTATGTCTAAATTGACCGGACTAAATTCCCTCCCGAAGATAAATATTTTAAGTCTCGAATTAAGACCCTATACAGTGGCAACGTGGATATAGTCATATAACAACATCATTACAGTTAAGAGCACTCCAATACACACAAATTATATTGATATAAGTGGATGGAAATGAAAATATCAGATGAAATACATTTAGAAAGCTCTATTATGTCTTATTATAAGAAAAAGAGACGTTAAATTAAAGGGTCACGTGTAAACATGTTCCCGTCGCGCTAGCGACGCCAAACAGAGCGTAAGATAAATCTTAGGCGCCCCAGATGAAGGGATGCTGCAAATTTTTATTTGGCGTGATATATAACATAATATGTTTCCGTTTGTGATTTCCTGTCTCAAAATTTATGCGTTAAATTCGTATACGGATACGATGGAATAATATTTTAGCTCCCCGAAGAAATTTTTTCTATTTGAAACCTTTTTTAAAATGAAAGAAAATCCAGTTTGCGGCCACGTTGACGTGAGGAAAGTTTTAATAGGTTATACGGTGATATTATTCTTTTGCTGTGGTTACGTGGACGTTTGGTTATGTGCATGTATCGCTTTGTTTTATTTAATTTAATAAGATTTAATGGATTTAATCCCATATGCAATTGAAGGTAGACTCTTCCTTATTATTAATCAGAAGATCCCCCCTTCTCGACATTACTGTTCTGATTTCAGCTATTGTAGTTCCACAATAAAATTAGCTAGGGTACATCTGTAGTTTAAAAATATTTTCCTTATATTCACTAATGGTATATTTAAAATTACTTATAATATATACACGAAGGTGTTATGCAATCTCGTTATTAGGATACATTATGTCAACGTCAGTTAAGAGGTTAGACGTCGCAGATCACACTACCAGGACATGCTGACTAGTGATAACGTATAAGTAATATGTGACCATTCGGTAGATTCGTGATTTATTTCGTTGTACGCCACGTACAGTTATGAATAACATATAAATATTTCTAATTACATATGTAGTTATGGATTAACTCATAACTAGTTCTTCATTAGTTTCTTTTTCTCTTCTTTCTTCTCCTGCAATAAATGTGAGATTCGCTCATTTTCAAACTGTTTATTCCCTTAATCAGCTAATCCGAGACGTTTCAGGTTATGGCTGTTTTACACGGTGAAAAGAGCATTTTATACTCTCACCTTTTTTGTCTTATTTTCACAAAGTATTTAATAAGCAATACTCTTAATAAAAACCCCAAGAATACGAATTCAGCTCAGTAGAATCTACAAATCGACGCGGCAATGGCACAGTTTCAATGACTTTTGTAATACGACAAGAAATGAGCCCGTCACTGTAATGCGGGGACAGTGCCGCTCAGTAACGACATTAATCCGCATGGCTGACAGTACCATTGCACTTTTGTAGACACATTATCATATTTAATATTCATTGTTACTATAACATGCATTTTTAGAGAATAATAGTAGAAAATATAAACAACTATCCAATGAAAAACACAACGATAAATAAACTATGAAAATTCTAACACTGTGATACATAACATCTAACATCATCTAACACTGTAACACTCGCATACTCGCACAGTATGCGAGAAGAACAACAAAAAATACACAGCGAGAATCGATTTGGTAAAAACTCAAGGGTAAACATTATATTCAGAATTAAAAACGAACAAGATAAACGTAATCATATCAATATGTTACGTTGATGTTAGCATACGTTCTAGTCGCATCTGGTATAAATGTTCTCACACACACCAATTTACAAATGGATGATATTATGTAGAAGATTCTAGTTCTCGTGATTATCATTTCGGTAAGGTGAACATTGTGTTGCAAACCATACACTTTAGGACAGAGTTTCGGTTTTCGTCTTCCCATTTGTTCTACCATCAGAAAAAAACAAACCTTGTAATGTACACAATTACTATATTTTTACTTTAAACTGAAATTAAAAAAAATACATATTACTTTCTCTTCTTTACATATTAGTATCTTGTTTTTTCACGTTTTCCGTTTTGAAAATGACTTACGCACACTTTATTATTTATTGCAAAACCTCTTAGAAATCACGAATCATTTAGGATCCATTTTATAATTATCCAAATTCATGTTAGGAGATGCGTTGTGAAATGATATGGTCAATTTAAAAAAATGAAAAACAGACTTAAGCCACTGTGTCTTCTTTTTGCAAATATATTTAACCCGTCGAACTAATTTTTGCATGCGGTGAAAATTGGCACGAGCAATTAAAAAATTCTATATAATTATTTCAGATATTACGTTACACAGATTAATACAGATGAAACTAAAATTTGTTTTTTATTGTGTATTACATTTTGTTTACCTCTCAGTCACTAATAAAAGGTATCATTTGCACATAACTAAACTCAACAGAAAATAATATACTTTGAGAAAACTACGAAATGTAAGCATCCAACCTAAAATAACCTAAATCATCTTTCTCCTTACTTTATCAGCTGACACTTTAACTTAAATGACAATATTTTAACCGTATATCTCCTTAATACTGTTATAATAATATTCAACGAACAATGAAGGAAATCAATTGAATTTATCAAAAGAAGTACTTATCGGAAAGATAAGTAAGACTTAAGACGTACTGTACCGGAATAAACATTACATAGTATTTAGCCGTATCAAAGACTATAATTCCAATAGTTAATAACTTATTATTATAATTGTTGAAATATTGAGATCAGGTTAAGGGCGTGAGAACGTATCTATTTCCTGTTCTATCCTAACAGTTTATAGTAGAGGGTGTAGTAACCGTGACTCGGCCATCGTACTTCTTTTACTGGTTGATGATATCAAGAGTTGCTGTGGCTATTTGTTTGGGATCCACATCGTGAAATATGCTCAGAATCAATCACGTATCTTTCCAAAAATTAATATTATTTCAACAATAATTACATTTAAATTACGCTTAAAAAGTATTATTAAATATTCTCGGAGCTTAATGTCTTCTTTTAACAGCAAAGTTAATATTTTGATTGGGAAAATAAATTGTTCTTACGGCATACTTCGAATGGTTCGAATTTCTTTAGGTTTAAGGTTAAGATGTGATTACAAAAAATGTACATTTTTTGTTGCAAAATCGATGTTATTGCTTTAATTTATTCAACGAGCAATCAATATAATTTAATCTAATTTGCAAGATAAGAAATTCAATTGCAAGTTTTACAATATCAATTTTTATTTTTTTGTATATTTTAAAATGTTTGTAGCTTTTAATCTAAACTGGTTAATGCAATCTGTTAAATTAAGGGTCGCTACGTGTGTATTCGTGTTCTCACATTATACCATATAAATTTAAAATAGTTTTTTCTTTTATATGACTTGTTTCATTTTCACAAATAATATCTCAACGTAAAAAATAATACATTTTTTAAAAAATCGACTTAAAAGAGTATGTGCCAAAAAGTAAACATATAATTAACTCAAAATAGGTATCTACTTATTCACAATAAATATGTTACTTATTTAGAAGTCGGTGCCAGCACCAATTTAAACAAATGCAAAATTTTATATTTTAAATACTCCGTTATGAAACTATTTCGTACTTTGAAAGGAAAAGTACTTTTAAAAGTAAGAAGTCAAGGTATTAAATTTAAATTATAGTGTCGTTAAGATTCAGTTATAATCGACAAACAAAGTTATCATCTTGCAACTTTTATTTTATCTAGAAAATGTCACAGACAAGTAAGCTCGCCTCGAACTTTATTTATTTTAATAAACGCGTCACGTAAAGCTTTTGATTTTGGAAATTGAAAGGAAAAGTACTTTGTTTGAAATTCAATGGCGCGTATCGAAGGAGGCATCAGTTTGTTTTCTTTTAATTTCCGGCCGCGATTAATTGAGTTGCCAATAACAAAGGGTTTAATTAATATTCTGAAGTATTGTAAGGAAAATAGGATCTTTATTGATTTTTGTGAAATATTACATAGAGAATTAAAAATAGAAACGAAATTAGTTGTCTCTTCTTATTAAGGTTGAGAGAAAAAATATGAAATTTTATGGAGACATTTTTGATGAATTTTGGCTATGTTATTTCCAGATGTAAAAACTAAGTCGGGAGCGAAGAATAGAAAAATTTAAGATTTCAAAAGAATGGAAAGGGTGCAGATCGAAATTCGTCTTAAGTAGGGGCCGTAATTATTTTTGTTGAATATATTTTTGTTATGGTAGAATATATTTTTGATATGGTTATATAAACCGCAACTCTGTTATTGCACTTTTTCTTTTCTCCATTCATTAACGTCGAGAGTTGCGTTGGCGATTTGTCCTCATCCAGAAATACCACCCACGCGGTTTCACCAGCGCAAGTTTTAGTGTCGAAACAGTGCAATAATTAAAAAGAAAAGCAAGTTGTTAGAATATCATAACCTACCAATATATGGATTGAAGCGAATTTCAAATTAAAGCGCAAGTTAAGGGGTCGTCATAATTATTTCACGTGGAATTTTGCTGTAAAAACTTATCATCAACACGAGGGATTATAGGATTGCCTCGAATGTAGTAAAACAGTTAATTTAAACTTAAAGGCGAGGACACATTCAAAGAAAGTTTGGAATAATCTGGCATGTGCTTTCGACGACTCTGGCCTCACGCGTCGCTTTGGGTTGCCGAGAGATCTCTGTACGACAAGTCTCGACAATTCTCAAAATATAGAAAACTATATTAACAGAATAATGACTACGGCGCACAAACTTTGAAATGTACATTTTTTGGTAGATGATCAATGGCTAGGAACGCTGCTACTCTTAAGTTCACCAGAATCGTATAAGCCAATGATTATGGAAATTGAGAGAGCAAGCATGAAAATAAGTCAGGATTAGTCTAGACGAAAATCTTACAAGACGTCCAGATAAACGAAAATGATAGCAGGGCACTCACAATAAATAAAACTATTAAAGGGGTAAGGCGCAGAAAAAATCCTCATAAAGGAATCCGATATCTCAGCTGCAACAAATTTGGTCACAGAAAAGCCGAATATATCTTAAAAAAATGGGAAGAAAACTCCAATCACGAGAATATAAGCCACGCTGCCGCCTTCATTGTCTCAACTAATGATACCGAAGCATGGTACGTAGGGGTGCGTGGGTGCGTCCATGCACCAGCCAAAGTACAACTATATTTCTCAAAACAGCACCAATAGCCACTGCAACTTGGTAACGGAGACGGCAATACCTGTTACGAGTATAAAAGTGGTAGATGATAAGCCACTTTCAGTGAAGGGTTCCGGACAGGTGAGCCTTGACGTCCGTGATGGTAAAGGTTAGTACAATATTATATGTGCCTAATTTGGCAACAAATCTATTATCGGTCAGTCAGGTCATTAAAAATGGTGGTCAAGTAAAATTTAATAGTGAGGGTTGCTTTATAATAAATAAAATTAATGAAATTGTAGCTACTGCTAATCTAGTTAACAAAATGTACATATTGAATACTTGTGGTAATGTTAAACACATGTCAGATGTTGACAAACTTGATATTTTGGTCATTTAAACTTTAACGACCTTGGAAAACTAATAGAAAAACTAAAATGTTAGACTTGGTGCACTTGGACGTTTGTGGTCCAGTAGACACCACATAACCAATTTTAAAATTAATTAAATAGCAAAATCAAAGGTCTACGTACAGACAACGGACCGGAATATAAAAATAAGAATTTCTCAAAATTCATGAAAAGAGTTGAAATTGTACGTCAGGCCACCACTTCATACACACAAGAACAAAACGGAGTAGCCGAAAGAATGAATCGTACACTAGTTGAAAAATCAAAATGCCTATTGTTCGATGCAAACCTTCCGGAGCAGTATTGGGTTGAAATAGTGTCAACGGCTGCTTTCTTACGAACAGAGCTCTAACCTGAACCCTGGAATACAAAAATCATAATCAGGAAAAAAGCCAAATCTTAGTCACCTGAGTGTATTCAGATTTGAAGCAATAGTTCATCTCCCATAGAGAAAACAAGAAAATCCAAGAGTAAAGAAGGCGACTTTTGTCGGATACTGTGAAAATACAAAAGGGCACCCATTTGTACAGCCCAACTCAAAGACAGTAATAAACAGCAGACTTGTGGTATTTCTGGAATCCACCCTCAGAAGAAACTATGCTTCATTAAATTTGACGGAGTCAGAGTATGAACCAAGCACATCTTGTATCTCTGAGGACTCTCAAAGTACATCAGTACTGACTAACATAGTCACAGACTGCGAGTCTGGCAAAGAGCATGCATCTCGGATTGAGTCTTTGTCAAGTAAAAACCTGTATCTATCACACACAAGAAGAGTCAAGAGTCCAACATCATTTTACATAACGTAAAAGAATCAGAATCCCATAATTTAAACAAAACGTGGACACATGTAAGATAGCCTCAAGTTGTCAAACTTATAACCCTATCAAAGCAAATGAATATTTAACATCAAGGATGAGCTAACAGGTCTTTGGTACAAGTCACGATTCTGTGCTAAAAGATATGCTTAAACCTAAGGTATTGCCTTTGATGAAACTTTTTAACCCACAGTTAGGTACGATTCCATACGTTTGCTGTTGTCTATGGCTGCTCATAGGAACCTTGAGATGATACAATTTGACATCACTACTGCATTCCTATACAGTGAACTAGAAAATAATGACTCCACTTGAAGAGCTGGAATGTGAACTAGACAAAGTATATTATTTAAATAAATTACTTTACGGATTGAAACAGGCACCTAGGTGCCGGAAAATAAAATTTTGACTTGGTTTTAAACAACCTCGGCTTTTCAAGAAGTAAAGCTGATCAGTGTGTTTATATAGGGCAAGTCGACGAAAACAAATGTTACCTCTGTTTCTACGTCGATGACGGACTGTTGTTCTTAAAACAGAAGCATATCTTGAACAAAGTAATTAACAATAGCAAAGCAGATTTTGATTTAAAAATATATCCGGTTATAAACTTCGTTGGTATGCAAAAAGAAAAACACAATAGCTACATTTTACTTCATCAAACTAAATACGTTGAATAACTGTTGAGAAAATTTAACATAAATGATGCCAATCCAAACAGTGTTCCCGTTGACTCTCATGTAAGACTGGAAAAGGGCAAATGTCTACCCAAGAAAGATTATCCATACAGAGAAGCGGTGGGATCACTGATTTATATAGCAACTGTAGGTAGGTTAGACATCATGTTTTCTGTGAGCCAAGTGAGCAGATATCTACATTGTTGTAACAATCGCACTGGAATGCAGTTAAGA
This sequence comes from Druceiella hillmani, assembly GCA_039881145.1. Classification (NCBI taxonomy): domain Eukaryota; kingdom Metazoa; phylum Arthropoda; class Insecta; order Lepidoptera; family Hepialidae; genus Druceiella; species Druceiella hillmani. The sequence continues at coordinate 2,629,820 of JAYKKI010000033.1, read as the reverse complement.
AGATACTGAGGTATCTAAAACAAACCAAGGGACTTGGATTGGGACTGTCTACTACAGATGCGGAGTTCATAGTAGCCAGTGTGGCCACCAAAGAGGCAATATGATTGAAGCAGTTATTGTGTGACGTTAATAAGTTAAATAAAAAAAACCGTGCGTTTAAACATAGATAACAAAAGTGCCATAAGTGTGATAAAAAACGGCGAGTTTCATAAAAAATGTAAACATATAGACATTAAGTACAAATTTGTAACTGAAAAACTACATGGAAACATTATAGAACTAAATTATATAAACACATTTGATCAATATGCAGAAATACCCAGAAAAGCTTTATCGAAAACAAAATTTATATCGATCAAAGAAGGAATTGGGATTTTAGAGTAGTTTTATTAGTACAGTTTTGGCTGGAGTAATGTTAACTGTTCGGCAATCTAAGATATACAGATATTTATTTGAACTTTGTCAGAAATCTTTACTAAGCATAACAGATGCAGTCAAAAATATATTCATGTAAGATTAGAATAAGGATCGTAAAGTAAAAGATGTAAAATGTAAAACTCTAAGTGTAGAATTAAAAACTTAGGTAAAGTAAAAGTTGTAAAACACAAAACGTAAAGTGTTAAACAAAACCCTTTGGTAAACTAAAAGTTCATTGTAGAACTTGAAATGTGAAATAAATAATGTAAAATGTAAAACCCTAACTGAACACTTAGGTAAAGTAAAAGTTCGTCGTAGAACATGAAATGTGAAATCGAGTAATGTAAAATGTAAAACCCTAAGGTAAAGTAAAAATTTTGAAGAGCAGAGCGTGAAATGTAAAATGTAAACGTAAAATCCCGAGTGTAGAATTAAAAGTTTAGGTAAAGTAAAAGTTGTATAACACAAGATGAAAAATGAGAAATGTAAACTTAAGAAAAGTTAGTTGCATACCCCATAGTACACGGTTGTAAGATCTTAAATGCTTGCGAAAAGCTTAAACTTGGTAAAGTTAACTGGATATCCTTGTGCATAGGTGCACGTGTGAAATGTCAGACATATATGTGAAGTCTGAATTTAAGAAAAGTTAGTTGGATATTCTTATGTTTAATTGTAAATGCAAAAGTATTAACTGCATATGAAAAGCTTAAACTCGTTAAAGTTAGCTGGATTTTTCTTCTCTTTCCTCGTCCCTTTCCCTTCCCATTTGTCTTTGCTTTCTTTTTCAATCTCGCCACCCTCCTCGCCTTCCCGTTCGTCTTCGCGTCCGCTCTCGCGTTCACCTTCGCGTTCGCGTTCGCCTTCCACTTCCCTTTCTCCTTCCACTACACCTTTTTATTCTCCTTCCCCGCTTCTCATCTTCACCTCGCCTTCCCCATCCCTTTTCACATAACCCTTCCCCGTCCTCCCCTCACCCACCCTTTTGCCTCCCCCTTTCTACCCTCACCACATCCTTCTCCATTCCTTCTTCCCCTTCCCCGTCCATTTACCATCACCTTCCCCTCGTCTCCATCTCACCCTCCCCTTCCCTTCCACTCCCCTTCTCTTCCCTTCCCCTCTCCCTTCCCCGTCCCTACCTGTCCCCCTTTCCTTCTGGTCCCTTCCGCTTCCCCTTCTATTCCGGTTCCCCTTCCCCTTCCCTTCCGCTTCCCCTTCCCTTCTGCTCGCCCTTCTCCTTCCCTTCCGCTCCCCTTCCTCTTACTTTTCCTTTCCCTTACCTTCCACTTCTTCTTCACATCCCGCTTCCCCACCCCTCTCACTATCCCCTTCCCCTCACCTCACGCTCCTCCTCTACTCCCCTTCCCCTTCCCCTCTCCCTCTATTCCCCTCCCCCCCTCTACTCCCCTTCCCAGACCCCTCCCCTTGCCGTACCCCGCCCTTTTCCTTTCTCTCCCCCTATCCTTCCCCCCCCCCTCCCTCTCTCCCTTCTCCACCCCTTCCACTTCCCCTCTCTCTGTCTCCCTGTCCCAAGCCGTTCTCTCCTATGTTTTTCCATTCAAAAGTTATTAAGTCTTAATAACAGTGTTCATAGTAATTTTGAAAATTTTAAATGGCTGCCATTTCTAAAATAATTAACCGACAAAGCTCATCTTCAAAATTATTTAATATAATCACCCGAGTAATAAATATACCAAATTTCAGCGAAATCGTTAGAGCCATTTCCGAGAAACCATTTACATAAATACATATATATATATATATATATATATATATATATATATATATATATATATATAAATACATACGAGAATTGCTCGTTTAATAGTATAAGATATATATTCACACACACACACACCATACACACACACACACCATACACACACACACACACATATATATATATATATATATATATATATATTCATGTATATTTGTATAATTTTTGGAAATTATGTACTCGAAAAAATGTTTAGTTCTACAGATGTAACGTGGGACATCATTTAAAACGCCTAGTTATAAGGTTTCTGAAATATCACATTTTATGTATTATATTATCAGTGATAAATTGGAAAATATGCAAAAAAATTGTTGCCTCTTTCCTCATTTCCGGCACTGCTGAACCTAAAATGATGAAAAAGCGCAGCTGTTAAAAACCTACACATAGGTTTTAGGAAAACTATAGCGACGGTTCTATTATAATTTTTGATACATGCACCATGTTGTTACGTCTATGAGAGACATTGTAGGCAATATATTTGCATGGTGAAAAATTAATATTTGTAAATAAATATTTATTTAAAAGAAATATGTGCGCTTGAACGTTTACAAGTCTTTAAATAAATCCTTCCTCGTAGTGCGAGTACTACTCATGCTTGACATGTTTTTATTATATTATTATAAATATATTTTTATAGTACAAAGACGCGTTTTGGCGATTTCTATTGCTTTTCTTTTACACGTATGTAAACTTGTACTAAAAAAGTGGTCGTAATTTTGTATGGACAATAGGAACTCACCAAGTGGCGCTTCGATCATTACCGTCGCCAAGATAGATGGCGCTGTTTAGGAAGAATTATCACCCATAGATGGCATTGTGACACAATATTGAATTCAAATGCATTAAATTTGAAAGTCTGTTAAAATATATTAAAAATATTTTCATTTTCATAAATTTTTATCAGAACTTAAAAAAAACTAAAATTTTACAAAACATATATCCGAGATTTTATAATTATAGTATTCTAAAAGGTAATTATTTCAAGAATATATTTGGATTCTCAAGTGACTTAAAAAGCATGCTTCTAGGTTTCTCTGACTTTAACGCTACTCAGGTAGATTACAATCTGGAAGCTTGCTGCGCTAGGTCCTTAATAGTTTATGTATGACCTCTACTGCAGAACTGAAAATAAATATGTGAATTTTATTGGATATTATGTGGTGTATATTTCTTGGCGCGTCTCAATCGAAGAAATTTATTTCCAAATTTTGGTCAAGCTTTCAATTCAAGTTTGTTTTCTTACAATTATTACAGTATATATTTCATAAGTTAAAGTTGTTCCCACCAGCGTTTATAAAAAATGTGCATTTGCATGAAAATGGGTTATTCTTCAAGTTCAAAATGTTTGGTTCAATCCCAATATTTTGTATATAAATTTATATAAATTTATATTTACACATAATAATTTCCAAACTGTAGCATTTTACATATTGAAACTTTAAGTAATTGCTATTATCATGCTCAATTTAAGCTGCATACTTTACATTCATAGATGGAGCGAATCATAAAAAAATAAAATCCTAACATTATAACGATTTTGTTGCCATTTTGTTGCCATCCCGTACAAAGCTGAACAAATATCACCCAGGTGTATAAGATAGATTTATTAGCAGAACCCAGCTGCATTTCTATATTTGAAAGTATATTTTGCGGTGTGTGGAAGTAGGTCTTGCCTCTGACTATTGATTTTGATAAATTTTAATTTTAATGTCAATAAATGTTAGTTACATTAACTGATAAAACAGAAGAGTTAGTATTTGATGTCGATTTGTTTCGACCATTTGCGTTTTACTACTTGATGTTTAGTGTTAAATATATTTATAAAAATATTAACAAATATTAATATCAATATATATATATATATATATATATATATATATATATATATATATATATATATATTTGCATATATATATATAACTAAATAAATAAATAAATAGTACTGACGTAAAGTTTTAGTATGTAATAAATCGTGACGTTTAAATATTTGATTTCAAACTTCATTGCAAAATGACAGCCGGACGGGGTATTTCGTAAAGTCATATCTTTGTATTAAACATCACCCGTCTAAATAGTTTTTTCATTAAAAATTGTGAATGAAGTTGGAGTCAATTGGATATTATAATAGTACATAATAAAAAAAATAAATTGATTTTTACAATGTCATCAATCTATAACAGTAAATATAGAAAACCGTAAATATATTTTTTCATTTTTAAATAAAAATATTTTTGCAAATTACACACATGTTTTAAAAATCAAACAAGATTAACTATACCTTCCTCTGCATTAAACGAAAGTTAGTTCCCTAGTACGATGCGTAACAAAATTATTACGCTTTTATCTACGAAGTTAATAATGGTAAAAATATACGCCTTAGGTGGACTGTGCAATCTAATTTTACCAAGTTCCACTTTGAAAGTTACGACACAGATGCTATTTTGCCCTTTTGTTTTTTTATCGAACAAGTCGGAATATAGTACGAAATATTAAGTATGTGAGCACAATTGAAATATTATATATTGTGCTCATATACTTAATATAGTTATTATAACTGCTGTTATTAATCTTGATTTTACCAAAATTATTTATATCATATGACTTGTCAATATATCCCTAATTTAGTTAAATTTGCTATAAATTATGGTCAATAGCCTTTTTGAAATATTTTACTGTTTAATGTATCGAATTGATACGAGAGAGTTTCTAACTCTTCAGATGTCTTATTATAGGAGTAATTGTTTTTCAAAGGACCTAGTTTCAAAAATGAAATGACTTGTACAATCGATCATGGCAAATGCAAAATAACTAAATTTACACATGCCCATAAAGCATTTTCTAAAATTACATTATACATCACAAAGTTTTTGTTAGAGATAGTAATTCTATGAACCGCAAATATTTTCTGTTTCTGTTGAAATTCGTCAGTTTTAGTAATGTTTAACGTTAGGTAGAAAAACTAACAGGTGAGTTTTAGTTCAGTTATATCAATGTCACATTACATTTGTGATGAGAAATGAAAAATATCTTTACGAATGTAGGTAATCTGTATTTTTTTTGCTCTTGTTGTGAACGGAAAACGGAATTTACTTGCGTTGCTTTCCAATTTTCTTTTTATTTTTTTTTAACAAGGGATGGTGTATTTTTTTAAATTTAAGTAAAATTAATGTCCATCGTGCTTAATTGGAATATACTTGTGGAAAAGTATAACCCCGTTACTTTCAGTAAAAAATATTCGTAACGTTATACTAGTTAATGAAACAAAAATAGGTAATGAAAAGTTATATCGAGACAGTAAAAATGACGGTCAGAAGTAGTATTTGGATACTTCATTGTCTGATTTTACATTAATGTGTTAAGGGAAAAATAAAATAAAAAGGCTATTTTTTATTTGTAGTTCATTCATCAGTTAGGTGGCCTGATGAATGAACTACAGAGTTTCTACCGTTTCAGACTTGTTTCCGTGGAATTTAGCAAGTAAATGATCAAGATCTCAATTATTATGTCATCACCGTGGTGTGTTGCGTTGATCACAAGGCATACGGCCTTTGACTGCAATGCGCACCACGGGTACCCGGGTTCGATTCCCGGCCGCTCGTCAAGCGGGGCTGTACTGGTGTTCTGGTTGGCTGTGAGAGATTGCTCTCGTAGTAATAAGTCCGCCATATGTATCAAGTAGATATATTAAAGAACAGAAATAAATTATGTGGGAAAATATAAAATTAAATTAATTCATACTATCCGTTTAAAATTTTCAGTTAAAATTATTTTGTTTAACTTATATCAATAATTGAAAGAGGTACTCGTATAAATAAATACAGAACAATATAATATGCGTGTTATTATAAACTGTGGTCTTGCGTGTATTTATGAATTGGGTGATTTTATTTGTTGTTATTGCGAAAGGTTAGAATGCAAAATAAAAAAAATTTTCAATTTTCCATTGTGTTGCCATAATATGTATATTAATAACTATGTAAATAATATAATGACATGTTTGACCAACTTTGTGCCAAAGGAAGATACTTTCTTATTTTCTATGGATTTAACTTTCATATAAAATACGGCACGATTAAAAGAAAACTGAAATATTTTGCATTCTTTTCGGTTTTTCATTACTCTAGGCCGGAACGATTCACGCTGCAATTTAGCAGTGTTAGGCATAGCCCTAATTATATCCTGGTTGTAAAATGTCGTTTTTGCGCGACGGTCATTTGTTGTCCCGACACTGTTAATTTGGTGTGCGTGGAAGTTTTCATTAAAAAGAAAGGTTGACTTTATCCCTTGAAATCACATTTTCTTTTTCTTTGGAATTACGTTTTTTTCACATTTACGGAAAAGTTTCCTTTGTCGTAATATTCTTTGTTTTGGTAATATGTTATTTGTGTAAATTTTTGAAGCGTTTGCTTATTATAAATGTTAGTTAATTTATTTTTTATTTAAATCACATTTCCAACTAATGTATATTTCGCTCTCAGGCTACATATTAGTCCGAGTGCGATGTCTATGTATTTTGCTTCGTCCCATAACATAGTGTGCCGGTGAGCGTAACCAAATGATGAGCCGTCCAAGTCATATTAAAACATGGCCCAATCGACGGGTCCTGCACTTGCTTCAGTCTGGCGAGCTGTCGTAGTTTTCAGGGCCGGTTAGTCCAGGTAGTTGGCAGTGATCGAGGTTCCTCGGCTTCTTGTCTTCTCTTTCTAGCCGTTTATTAGGTAAGGGGATCGCGGGTAGGGGACGTCAGTGTTTGAACCTACAATCTTGCATTATATTTATGTATATATTCTGAAAAAAATTGTTTCTTGCCTTGCCTTGCATTTTCAAACGATAATCCATAGGACTTACGTAAATAAAGTAACAAATTGCGTACTTATGTTTCTGCGTCCAAAATTCTTTACAAATATTTTAGAGTTTTAATATTCAGATGTATGCAGGTTTAATATATTCGTAGCTTTAAAGTTTCTACATCGGACCGTTTTTGAGAAAAATGGCTGTACTACACAGATACACGATTATGATATATAGACATACGGACGGATACGTGAGTGAATTTATAAGGGTTCCGATTCTCCCTTTCAAGTAAGAAACTTAAAAAACGAGCCTTCTTCCGTAAATCTACAGAAACCATACAAAGTTTCAGTTCATCCATCCGTCATATTCTCATAAAGCTTAACATCTTTGACATATTGTAGTGAAATACCCTGAAAAAAAGAAGCATCACCTTGCAAAATTAAATATACTACTGAAAAGTTTGCTGTAATATCTGCTTCAGCATTACATTCGCTGAAACTAAAACGACACGGAAAAGATTACATTAATTATATAGACGGCGCAGGAACGACTCCGTAAACGTAATTTATGAAGGTAATTGTTGTAAATCGGTACCGCAACTACTTGTTGAAGTGTAAACAATTGTAAAATATCTGACTGAAAGGCTGTCATCAAATTCTTTTCAGTTTTTTCTTTTGATTTTCTGTGAAAAACAGGGAAGGGTGTATTGGGCAAACAATTTGATTAATTAAACAAATTACGACATGAGTTATTACATTTTTAAATACCTTCCAAAGATAAAAAAAGATGGGGTACGCCAAATAAACTTAATTTCAATTTTAAACACATGGGTTGTACACAGGTAATAAAACTCTTTTTCGTAATTTCATTCACTGTCTTTAGGTTAACTCAAAACGCATATTCATTATTATCACAGGCTTATAATTTGTTGACATTTTGAAATTTTTCATATACCTGCAAAATGTCACCGTACAAGGTTAAGAAACTATAGGCCTATATGCGTCCACATATAACGAAATTAAAGTTTTCTAGTTGCAGCGGGACTACAAACTGCAGCCTGGGAGGAACACAGTAATGACTGTCTGTTAAACTGATACTCGTTTCGTCAATTAATTAATAAAAAAGTGTTATAGGGTAAAATATTTAAGTTACTCTATAAAATATTCGAATAAATCTCATGGTCACCTTAACGATAGACTTCAAATAAATTGTTAATGTCAAGAACTGATCCTCGTTTCGGAAGAACGATCTACATAATTATTGATAGGCTATTTGTTTTGTGCTTCGACATATGTCATATTCAACAACGTGAAATATGTCAATTGAATTCAATGTACCTTGAAATTTGTATATATATATATATATATATTTATATATATATATATATATATATATATATATATATATATATATATATATATATATATATATATATATGTGCATACATACTGGCTTTTCCTGGTATGTCGAATGTTTTTGCATTTTTTAACGTTGTGACGTTTTTGCCTTCATTAGCTATTTTTGAGGGAAAACTACAAACTAGAATTTTTACGTCAATAACTTTCATAGTATTTTTTCTCAAAATATTCTCATGGTATATTTCTCATTACATTCTATGGTTAATTCATTAAAATGATTAAATAATATAAAATAAAATAAAAAAATAAAAAGTCATTGGTATTTTTTTATTTTATTTTTTTATCTACTTAAGAACCTAACTGAAATATTATTTTTTCGGAGAGTTCGTTGTAATTGTATTATAATAAACTATTGTATCTATTTGGTATATTCTATGTTAATTAACACAAATTAATAACTGCTAAAATAGATAGCTTCAGACATGTAATGACACATCTGAAGCTGAATATCCCATAGCTAAATTATTATAAAGTAAGTCCAAAATAGATCGCGCCGCGATACGAATTTTGCGTTGATCACATCGAATTTAGCATTGATCGAACATGTATTGACGCTAACCAAATTTTGCATTGATCATGTATCGATGTAAATCGAATTTTGCATTGAACATCTATCGACGCAAATCGAATTTTTCACTGATCACGGATAGATAAATTTTAACTGAAGGAGTAGTCGAAATCTCCGGTTTTAACGCCTAATCAAATTGAATGTAAAATTAAACTGGTAAGTGGAAACAGTGAAGTTCCGGCGCCGGTGCTAGAAACGTCAGACGCTTTGTAAATCGCTCCTGCATTTTATTCTGAAATAGTGCGAAAAACCTGTCGTAATAAGAACTGTGCTAAAAACTAATATTGCAAAGTGTTTAAGAAACTTGAAAACAAAAATAAATAAATAAACAAATAAAAATAGTGTTATTAACATAAAAATAAATAGTAAGTTATTAAAGAACTATTAAAGAAAGGTTGTGGGTTGCTTAATAAGTGGAATATTTAGTTTTCTTGGTTACAAGTAAAGTGATAAGTGAAACATTAAACTCTGTATGGAGAGCCGCTACCCTATTCAACGCCAACTTGTCGGAGGTATATATATATATATATATATATATATATATATATATATATATATATATGTTGTGATTTTAGGTTTCGCAATGAGAAGTTGACACTATTTAGTAATATTTTTCTATTTTATTCCACTGAATTTGTTGATTTTCGTGCTTACAATTTCGCTGCCGGAACAATTCTCACTTAACTATATTCATTGTCAGCTAATGTCAATATGATATACTATAAATAGACAAAATTCTGAATGGATAGCACCTGTGTATCACCAGCTAGGCAATATAAAGTTCAGTGAGGCACCACACTGCCTAGTAGTCTACGCGGCTAATTACGGACCCAGTTAGGGCTCCGACAAGTTGGCGTTGAATAGGGTAGCGGCTTTCCATACAGAGTTTAATGTTTCACTTATCACTTTACTTGTAACCAAGAAAACTAAATATTCCACTTATTAAGCAACCCACAACCTTTCTTTAATAGTTCTTTAATAACTTACTATTTATTTTTATGTTAATAACACTATTTTTATTTGTTTATTTATTTATTTTTGTTTTCAAGTTTCTTAAACACTTTGCAATATTAGTTTTTAGCACAGTTCTTATTACGACAGGTTTTTCGCACTATTTCAGAATAAAATGCAGGAGCGATTTACAAAGCGTCTGACGTTTCTAGCACCGGCGCCGGAACTTCACTGTTTCCACTTACCAGTTTAATTTTACATTCAATTTGATTAGGCGTTAAAACCGGAGATTTCAACTACTCCTTCAGTTAAAATTTATCTATCCGTGATCAGTGAAAAATTCGATTTGCGTCGATAGATGTTCAATGCAAAATTCGATTTACATCGATACATGATCAATGCAAAATTTGGTTAGCGTCAATACATGTTCGATCAATGCTAAATTCGATGTGATCAACGCAAAATTCGTATCGCGGCGCGATCTATTTTGGACTTACTTTATAATAATTTAGCTATGGGATATTCAGCTTCAGATGTGTCATTACATGTCTGAAGCTATCTATTTTAGCAGTTATTAATTTGTGTTAATTAACATAGAATATACCAAATAGATACAATAGTTTATTATAATACAATTACAACGAACTCTCCGAAAAATAATATTTCAGTTAGGTTCTTAAGTAGATAAAAAAATAAAATAAAAAAATAACAATGACTTTTTACCAATTTTCAATTAAATTCGGCCAAAAATACTTTGTCTTAGTCTTTCAATGTTATTCGTAATGAGTTGTTTTATTTTAGGAACAAATTTAAATACATTACTTATTATGAGAAACTTTTTGATGTTAGGAAAAGTTCTGCAGAAGGCAGTTTAGAAAAACAATATGGTTTTATGGTAAAATAGCTCTGTAAGCGGGCAAATTGTGATGAAGGGTAATTTAATTAATTTAAAGTCGGTATTATCAAAATTTAACTTTCCATTTTCCGTTTTTTTAAACCCAGAACTGTTTGCAAAAATAGCTAAAATAGATTTAAACTTAATATAAATAAATTTATACTCTTTTGACTGTAGTTGTTAGTAGATATGAAATAGATGTTGAAAAATCGCATGATAGCCATGATAGCCAGGCCAGATATTTCGTTTCAAAATATCTTTGGTACTATATGCCTCCAATTTTACATAAATATCTGATTCAGGGGACATAATTTTATACACTTTTATCTATACGTTAATTAATTGAAGAATTATAAGCAGAAAGAAATTAATATTTTAAAAGGTAGAAGGAACGGAACTTAATGAAATCAGGTGAGAGAAATCCAATTTTAACTTTTTCTTATTAAGTTCGAATCCTGTAATCTCGAGTAAATAAAATGTAAAAGAGAAAACGTTCCAAAATTGTTCAAAAGAAACGTTATCTTTACTGATAGTTCCATTTTTTAAAGCAATAATAAGTGATAACAATTATTTCCAAAAAATTGAAATGACAGGAACAAAAGTAGTGGTGAATGTGATGAATATGATGATGGTGATACTGACAGTGATGATTTTGATGATGCTTTAACGTATCCTTAATAATGCCATTACACCTACAAATATCACAATACAAGATTGTTTAGATTGTTTATACTTTTAGTAGTGACGACACCTAGAAAATTAATAAGGATTATTCCGTAGAATATATTCAAATTTTTACTACTATGTATTACTATATATAATTTTTGTAAGTAAAATATTTTACCAACTTAATTGGAATTAATGCCAGCTTTGCAGATTTATTGTTCTGCCGCACGCTGTTTTAAAAAGAACATATCATTGTAAATATCGAAACATCTTTATGTTTCGATTATCCTGTCCATTAACTCGAGTCGATCATGTAAATTTCGAAAATTCAGAACCACACCATATGATATTATTCGAACGTGCCGAATTTAAGAATTTGAAAAATTGAATTAAATGGAAATATAAAATTATTAAATTAGCTGTTTGCGAGAGGGGAGTATTTTGCAACACGAGTACTTATTTATGAATCATCTAAAATAAGTTAAGTCTTTGATTGTGTGAAAAATGTAATTTTTGGAGAAATAATGGTGAGAAGAGATTGGTAGACCTGTAATGTATGTAATGTACGAGAGCATTTTTATTAACCACCTCTATCAAAAAAAAAATTAGCGTTGTGGTTGAAGATAAATAAAAGTTAAAAAAAGATCCAATTAATCACCAAACTGATGTAACCTGAAAATTTTAAAACTTTTCAAATACATGATTTAATATAACTCGCGTAATTTTCATCCAACATCAATTAACTTAATAACCACAATGGGCAAAACGGTGGCATTTATATCCCTCATTGTATTTAATCTCGCCGCAGTTGATATACACGTACGCAAGGTTGCTACAGTTATAACTTAATGAAACGTATTTAAAGAATTGCACTTAACACAGTGACCAATTGTAATTTATACAGTAATCAAATCAAAGAATTGCCGAATTGATGTTGTATGAAAATTTTAAAAGTTTATCAAACATACATTGCCATCTTGTGTTCCATCGTATTCAGTCACATCTTGCACTTAATCTAAGCGCTCTCCTGACCGGAAACACTCATTAAGCTCGATTCGGAGTATGAGGAGAAAATTTAGCGCGGTAACTGCTTGGTAAATTCTGAATTGAACTGGGATACGTTGTTGAACATGTAAATGTTCATTCCTGAATATATATTTATGGAAGTTAATTTATGGGAGGCGTTTACACAATCTCATTTCAAAAGCATATATTAGAAAATTATGACATTTTTTTTTTCTAAAGTTCCTGTCCAACTTATACGTGCCTAAAGATCGATGATTTACTGTGTCTCTGTCACTATCTCTTGCGGTTGAACAATTATTGTTTATTTTACTTATTTAAATTGATGAACTATATGCAGCTCTGACAAATTGAATCGTTTTCGAACTACCTTTTGTACATTTTTACACTATTTTAAGAAAAACAAATTTAGAAGTTGCCATTTGGTTAGTCAGTCAGTAAAAGAATGACAGTTTTTTAAAGTTGAAAAACAAAATTTTAAAACGTTTGATTGAAATTGAAGAAATTTTGGATTAATTTAAAAATATTTTTAAGAAAAGCTCATTATGATTACTTGGAGTAATATTATTTTTTCCATCAAAGAAAGTTAAAAGTATCTGATCTCGTTGCTGAACATAAAATAGGATGAAATATGATTGTTATTCTCGCATAATTGTTGTTAGCTTTGGGTTTCAATTTTGGTAGAATTAGTGAAAAGCAACTTAAGGTGCTAGCAAAAAAAAATTCGATAGGTCTTTAATTTACTTTTTAATTTTTTTCTACATATTGGCTATATTCTTTGGTTTTTGAATACTATGGTGTTGTAAAAGAAAGTTAAACAATGATAATTCCAATGCTTATGTTAATATGAGTTTACAAGTTTACTAAAACACCTAAAATTAATCTCGAAATTCGTAATAAAAATTCGCATTTCACTCATCTACAAGCGCAACTAAATTACACTCAAGTGAGTTCCGTCCAGCATCATTAAACAGCTCCGGTGATGTGGCTGTATTTACTCACCTCAACGCATTCTACAACGCTGCAGTTTACTAACGAGACACCCTTGCAAATGGAAGCAGATGTCATTCATTAAGCTTAGCTGTATGCTGGAGGGGAAGGATGAGGCCTAGAACCGAAACTACCCTATATCCTTAATGATACTTCATTGAACTGAACAATGTCGATTAGATGTGTAATTCATTATATTTCTGAAGTGTGACTAGTATGATAGATAGATTAATTAATGGCTCAAAGTGTGCATCTTATGTGCAATAGTGTAATTTTTTTAAATCATGTAGTAATCAGATGTTGCCAAATTCAGATGACGATGGGGTTAGCATTACCCCAAATTTGGCTCAAACTCGAAGTTATTCAACGAATCAAGATTCAATTTACGAGATTTCTAATCACTCTATCACAAAGGAACATAATCCTTCCAATTCCCTTTCTTTACTTTCTGAACATTCTAGTGCAGGAATACAAAAGGAGACGCCTAGTAGATATTTGCAAGAATATTCTCCTGTAACAAAAATTCCGGTACCTTTTTACAAGAGGAGAAAACAATCTGCAGCAGTACTGACCTCCAAAGAGAACATTGCTATTAAAGAGCGTAAAGGTAAATCTACTCCTGACATACCATGTAAAAGTAGCAAATAACCCAAAAAAATAACTAAAAAAAGACAGAAGAAAAGAAGAAAGAAGAAGAGCATCTTCAGAGGAGACTTGTGCTTCTGATGATTCACTCATAGAAAGTAATACCAGTGTTATTAAGGAAAACAAAATAGAACAAAAAGCTAAGAAACTGAGACTTAGTCGAAGAAATCAGAAAAGAAGTGTGAATACTCAAAATATATTTCAGAGTTCTCTTCACAATGTTAATAATGAGTCAAACTCTACTGAGGATGCAACAAATAAATGTGTGGAATGTTTTGATGATTTTAAAACGACAAAATCAAAAGTGGACTGGATCCAATGTGTTATGTGTAGAAATAGTCTGCATGAAACCTGCACTATGTACGGCGATTATTGTAATTAGTGTATGCGTTTAAAACTGCGTCAAGAAAAAAAGAACAATTAATCATAAGTTCTTTTTCACACAATGAAACAATTATGTGTGTATTATAATAAAAGTTATGTACAAGAAAATCAAAATATTATTTTATTAATTCCTTGGGGCAACTATCCACAAGTTGAAATGATGAGTCTAACCCACACAGTGGGAAACTATCCTCAATCATGAGCTTGCTTATTTTATCTGAAATTTACTACAAATTATTTTCACAGTATTAAATTATCCTCATTATTTTGTTCATTAATAAGTAAACAATCATTCATAAAAATTAAAAATAATTAAATGCACATCTTTTGTATCTTAATCGCTTATTTCAAAAGGTTAGGCAACTATCCCACATTTCCCCTACATTAAATTAAAATACCTAAATAAGAGGGCGGCAAAATTGTCTTCCGCCCCGGGCAGCCGACACTCGCGCTACGCCACTGAGTATTCTTATTGAAATTTGATAATATATTGCACCATATAAGTATTATTGTATAACTTTAAGAGGCGTAAGAAAAATAACGTTTTTCCTGCATCTCTTTCATTTATTGACACGAGTTTTCGTAAATGTTATTAATAAGGTCGATCGAGTGACTACATATACATGTTTTATTGAGTTTTAATAGAACTAACGACTTAATGGTTTTACAACTATTCAATAATGTCTTAACGACTCGATCTGATCCACGTGAAAAAAATCATTAAAATATATGTAACGCTGTGACATAGTGACCGACAGGAGGACGTGACGAAATAGTTGCATTACAGTGTACGATTCATGCATTACAGTGTAATATTTCCATCTTAAAGTAATACTACGACAGTAGTGACGCCGTTTGGAACAACGACAATCGTGGAAAAATTGAAAGCGTCGCTTAAAAGGGCAAACTTTGTGCATGAAGTTCTCTTGGGTGCATACATTATATTAATTAGAATAAACTGTCCAGTTGCTGACACCTGAGTAAATAAGGTTTTTTGAGGACATTTTATCAATAAATAATAAACTGTCCACGGTTAAGTCAACACACTGATTGAAGAACCGCATTCCCTTTCAAGATTATCTTGTGCTTTGCACCTTTCTTTGTAATTTATAAATATTGTTAATCCTTAAATGTATACGGTAAGATTTCAAAAAGTAAAATATATATGCGTATATGTGCCACCCGTGCGAGTTTTATATACTAGACTAGAAATGACATTTGAAATGGAAAATGTATTATTATTGCAGTAAGATTTAACTAGATAAATGGTTATTAGCGTCTGTCTAATAATTGACTTACTTTATTTTGAATCATAAATTTTGCACGAACTTTGTGCGCGCCAAATTACGAACGTTACATATTTTTTCAACTTCAAACTTTCTCCCTCTCAGGTGAAACTAGGTGGATACTTCCGAATATGACATAGGGTAACGATGCTGCAACTAATAATTTGTAAATGTGTAGAGGACAATTATAAAACTACACATTTGTTAAAATTGATTATAAAAGAAACAAATGTCGCTATCAATTAGCTATGTGGTCATATTTTAATTAATAAAGGAATGTTGAAAAATAATAACCTTGACGATTTCTAGCGCAGATCTTGATCATGTCTTCAAGATACAGAACTGCAAAGTTTTAGTAAAATCCATTCAGTGGGTTTTGCATGATTCGAGCACAGACAAGGCCTCATAACTATTTATATTATATGTGTAGATTGTTAATAATTCTACTTTCGGATTAATCGTCAAATTACCTCGATGATCGCTACATATAAAGTGTGGCATTTATTGTTCAATAATTCATTCATTGTAACAATGTGTTAAAAATATCCAGTCAAATACATGTCAAAACAGACATAAAGCAAGGTAACGTATTTATCTGTATCTCTTAAAATTGTTACTGTGAGTTAACTGAAATTACACAGACAGAATTTTTCAAATTCATAGTCTAAAATTAAAATGGTCATTTTACGTCGTTTTGAAGATTAATATTTCACAAATGTAACTCCAAAATTAAAAAAGGGTATACAAAACGTGATTTAGCAAACAGAACGTCATTTCGAAATACTTATTCATTGATGCTTCACTTCGCACGTATAAGGAGGAAGGGTATTTTTTAAAATATTTTACTACATATTAATTGAGATGTCCTTCTGAAGCGTGAAATTTTCGTGAAATTTTGCAAGTACATGCAATATTTCACAAAAATAATATCTAAAACAGGAGCATCAATTAGACTGTGACAGATGGATGGAACAACGGATTACTAAGAAATAAATATGTTTATTATGCATCGCTACGGAACATTAAATTCTTACTGAAACGGTACTCCTGAGCCGTAATTGTACGAATAGTATTTATAAAAAACAATGTTAGTCTTTATGGGGACCCTGACAAACGTGAAACATACATTTTTTTATATTAAAATGTTTTTAGGACGTTGTACGTTCGATAATGGAGTTTGTAAACATCGATATAAAGAAGTGAAGTTGTAAGCGTTAGTATAAAAAGAAACAATGCTGATACACTAAAACACACGTAAAGTAGCGTGTGGGTAGTGTCGTAAAGAGGAAAGCGTTAAATTGGAATGAGTCGACAAGTAGCGAAGCTGGCCAAATTGAGTCGGATAGAACCGACAAAACGCGAAACTGATAACTTCCACCCAAATGCGCCATTATATGTTTCAAATGAATAAATTAATTTAAAGCACGATTTCGAGACATTTTTACCTTGCACTTATGCAAACACAATTTCATTGGTTTCAGTAATGATTGTGTCAAGTTTCAGTAACATTTGAGTAAGTCTACGGTAAACTTTAAGTGTGTACTTTCATGTAGTAGCTATGTATTTATCCAAGTCACACAGGTGTGGAAATCATTAATATTTGGAAATTCTAAACCGATGGTTTAATTTTGCACATTTGCCATCGCATTCGTGTTGCTGCTTGACAAATTGATTTGCATCTTCACACTCTGTGAAGATGCAAATCAATTTGCTAAAATCAATGCCCTAAAATATCGCTCAAATATCGCGAGTGGCGGTGAAAAATGAGGTTGCGGTGGGAACGGGCCGGAGTGGTCATGATTGTGAAAAGTAAGAAAGAAACTTGTGAACAGTTTCTTTCGTGATCTTTTTGTGGGAGATTTCGGATGCTTTTTAATGACGGTTGGTGTGTTAATTATTCCTCGGCGATATTTTTCAGTTATATGATGTGAACACTGTACCTTGCGGTTGTGATGAGTAATTATTGCTTTTCATTATGTTATGTGAATATATCTGTAAATAGTTTGGTTTTTATAAGAGTAAAAAAATAAATTAATTTGGTGATTTCTTCTAAGCGATATGAAATGTCTCAATGAAATGTATTTGTTGCCAAACTGACTAATAATATGAGGTTTTTTTTCAAATGTTCGTTTCTTGTGAGAGATAGAGGATTTCGCTCAATTTTCACATATTTTTGAGTGTTACATGCTCAAATTAAAATCAACGAAGTTAATAAAATATTCGCTAGGTCTCCTGAAAATCTTCCTTCTCTTGGGCTATTGCATGGATAAATATGGTACAATTATCTTTAAATATGCTAAAGCCGCAAGAAGGGAAAAATGGACTTGACCTGGATTTAGGTCATCATTTTGTATTTCGCGCAGATTATATCTATGTATAACATTTACAAGTTAGAAACTATAATATAGTGTAACAGACGGAGAATTTACTGAAAACAATAGGGTTCCTTTTGGATTTTTGGGTTTGGAATCGAAGAAGATACTAAAAATTGGACGGAAGTTTTGTCTGCCATATAGCAGAGCAGATAAAGAATATTAAAACCAGACACAATAAACGACTGCTGAAATTCAGGGATCATTCCAACGTTCAGTTAGTAATTTATTTATTTTTTAAAAAACCTCATATCCAACTTGAAGCTTGACCCAAAACGTGGAAAATGTCCAGGCAGCAAAATATAATTAGTTTTGAAATGCAAAAAATAAAATTGAATATGACAAAAAAAACAGATATAAATTCAAATTAAACATAAAATTAGTACCAAATACTAATTACAAATTTTCAACTAAGTCCATAAACGTATTTCAAATATCACGATTGGGTTACATTGATTAGCACAGTATTACATAAGGATGTAATACTGTGCTAATCAATGTAACGGTGAAAAATTTTATCTGCGAAAAATAAGTGAGCGCCCATCGGCGAAGGTTTGTGCCCGCTCCAGGTAGACGAATGAAACTGTGATTTTGTCCTCTCATGTAATAATCGGGAGAGTAAAGCATCACTTGCACCAAAACCGCTGGTTTATCAAAGTAATCATTTAACATTTAAAAAAAATTGTGGTCGAAAGGAATTCCCGTCGAAATTTAAAGGAATTATATCCGACCACGCCCCTTGTAAAATCTGAAGTTACAATAACAGTAAAATGGATGTTGGCCACTTGCCATGATTATATTGCCTATGGCTATTTATAACTGAGAAAGGTAGGAACTTAACAAACGCCCATTATGAGACTTTACTTTTGCGAATGATTTACCTAGCATACTCCACTGAACGGAGTTTGATTAGATCAATTGAAGGTAAACATAAAGCAACGATAACTGTAAATTAACAGAAAATATATCAACAAAATAAATGGTACAATACCAAACACACTGAGTGCAGAAAACTGAACACTTTTTATTCCTAAATAATGCCGTTACTCAGTACAGCAAAACCGAAGAAAACTACGCCGGAGGTAAAAAAAACACGTTAAATATTTATTTTACTAAACACACTAGAAAATTTTAAGATAAATACGAAACATTATCAATAAGACAAATATATGAATCAAATGTTCCCAAGTAAATATAAAAGCTTTTTAAAGAAAACATTCACTAGTCGCCATTACCAACTAGATTAAGTTATGGTACAGTGGCTCATATTACATGGCTAATCTCTATTTAGATAAAGATTTGTTTTACTCAGACCAGAAATTCATTTACTGCAAGGCATCCAACGTCACGAAAGGAACGTCATAATAACGAGATACCATGTTCTGATTAAGATGCTCTTGTAATCGGAACCTAACACCATCCGTCATTAAGCACAAATTTTATGATAGCGCCAGAATTTTATTAAATGAGGCAAGGAGTGACATCATGGTCCATAATATGTGCGCGTAAATTCATTCTGACCAAAAATTACCTGCCAAAGTTCATTTAGCGTCACTGCAGCGCTATCATAACTATGTGTGCTTTTGTAATTGGAAGTTGATATCACTAATTATGAACAACTCTGGTGACATTTTGCTCAGACATGAAATTCATCTTCAATATAGTATTGAGCGTAATGGTGGTTAAATCATAACGAGATACTGCGCCTTTACTTCTGATTCTTTCATGTTTGAAAGTTAAGGTCTTTCATTAGGCCGGCGTAAGAGCGCCATTAAGTTCAGTGTAGGTAGAAAAACAATCCGTTCGTTAAAGAAGAGTACGTATTTTTAAGTAAAAAGTAATATTGTTTTGTACATTGAAAACATGGAAGTAAACAAAAATATTACTTAATAAATGTGCCACAAATTTTTCGAAGCGAAATTTCTTTGGGCGTTATTAGAGTAAAATGTTAAGGTCGAATATTGTGCAACGTTTAGACAAAGTTTCCATGACAACTTTAGTTGTGCCGTTTGAATGCAACGAATCTGTCGCAAGAAGAAAGGGAACTCGGTACGCTGCCAACAACCGAGAGAGATAGTTAAATAGGATAGAATAAGTCGTGAAGTGTACGCATGCGTTGAAATAAATAAAAATAGTGCTCACTACTGCTATCAGCTGGTTTGTACGTTTTGTGTGTCAAAAGTAACTGTCAAAATTTTATCGATTTATTTTATACTGTTTATCGTTGATTTATTATAATTTTTTTTACAAATACGTAACGAACCCGCACGTCGTAAATATAATTTATAACACGAGCAATACATGCCTACTTTCTTTAGCCGCATTTAGCCGTGGTCTGATATCGGCATCGTGGCTCTTTGCTTAATTGGCAGCTGTCTAGGTAAATATATGTGATGGTTTTATTAGACGTTTATGTTGATTTGTACTGACATTTTATAAATTTTTATGAATGTACAGTATTAAAATATTCTTATACGAGTTTAACACAATCTATTGACTTACCATTAGTATATATTTTCTCTCTCTCTCTGATGTTTCACCTTTTGCTATATACTTACAAATCGAGGTTTAGATCGCCAAAGAAGTTTCACTTCTGTCATGTGGACTGAGTTACTGAAACTTCTTTTGTTATTCATGCCGTCAACAAAACCTATAGGATACTTCCGGTCGATCTACAATCTTGAGAGTCATCATAATAGGAGGTCTTGTAGCACAAGTAAAGGAAAATATCCAAAAATCAATTATTTCTACTTCTATATTGATTTTGACGTTTTTTTAAATAATCGCCTATGGAAGACATTGTAGGCAATATATTTAGGTTCTAAAAAATTTGCCAATAGTTTAATACAAATATTATATACCATTAAATGTTTATAAATGCCTAAATGTATACGGAATACTTGTAGTGCGAGTTCAAAATAAATTGTCATTTTTCATCATCATTTATCAGTTTTTCAATATAAATTGCTAAAAACAAAATCGCCTGTACAATTCTGGGATATGGTGTTTTTAAGAAAAGTTTAATTTCTTTTTGTGGTGAAACTTTTTTGGGACGATAGTGTAACTCCGTATGTTAGAAATTGAGACCGTAACGAAGAGTGAAACACATCAGTAGACGGGAGAGAACAATAATATTTTTTTCCAGCGCAGCCAGTCACTTAGCGTGTCGTGTATTGCAGATCGTCAGTCGTATGTAAGGCTGGCTTGTTTCACTTTTCGTTATGACTTCAGTCGTGGTAATAAGTATAGTAATAGTTCCGAATTAATAATTTTAACAAAATTAATGTAATTTTTTTTATTAAAGTTGTTAGCTGAATTTAACGCTTTAATTTATTTTTAACAGGTTTGAAATAAAGAATTTCGAGGGTTCTATATCCAATTTTGTAAATAGATACATATTTCTTGTTTGCTTCTATCAAAGTTAAAAGTGGCTTGTTAGTAAAGTAGGTTCGCAATAGTAGGAGCCTGCATAATAGTGAAAGATGAAGTGAATTTAGCAAATCGCGAATGAAAACAAAATCTTGTGTTTAGAGCGTAAGACGTCTTTTTCGAATATGTTTGTATTCATAAATTTTTTCACGTACGTTTGTCGAGTATAAAAATATATAGAATTTATGTGTTATTGAAGATGTACCACATTTGTTTTCTAGCGGATTGAAAAAAAATTAAATTACAAATTGATATCGACTTTCAAAATGCTGAAGGGACAGAATGAAATGCGGAATTAAACTAATTATAATTTTCTTTAACACAATCTTCAAAAGCAGAAATATTAATTTCTTTTCATTTTTCTAAAAGTCACAGAGTATTAATTTTTTGTATTTATTCTTTAAAAGAATCCAATGTAAAACACTTTTTAAAGAAGTCAGAGATTAATTTGTTACATACGGCTTGAAATAATGTGTCATATACATAGGTATAATCATATAAACCATTTCATCCACAACAGCTACTATTTGGTGTGTTTTATGGACTGGTGGAATCATTGACCCATATTTCTTCAAAGATGGTGTCGACGAGAATATTACAGTTAATGGAGAGTGCCTTAAATCCATTATTACTGACTTTTTCGTTTCTCAATTCAATGGCATTAATAGTAAAGAACTTTGATTTTAACCAGACGGCGTAACATGCCGTACAGCATGCGAAACAATTAATTTAAACCAGTAATTTAAATAATGACTCTGTGGTCTCCACAATTGTGTGATATCACACTATGGATTATATTTGACGAGGATATTTGAAGTTGTCAGTCTACACCGATATACCACGGACGTTGGATTGCTCGGAAGACAACATTCGCTGCGTTATTGCTAATATACGACCCAACTGCTCAAAAAAGTGGTTGACAATTGGACTTCCAGATTGCGCTTCATTCGAGCTAGGTGCGGCGACCATATGCCTGAAATCGTATTTATGGACAAATGGCATAAAATAACCTTTTCAATAAAGCCAATACTTTGGCAATTATCATGATTTTTATCTGTTTTTTTTTCATTTTAAAGTTGATAACCTCTAAAAAACATCAGTTACATAAAATACTTACTCGCATAAACAATAATTTTCAGCATTTTTTTAAAAATATAGTCCTTTTCATTCAGCTTTGGGGATTAAAAAAACAAAATTATTAATGACGATTATTCCATGAAAATTGATGAAATATGATGAAAATTTCTTAATTATTTCGTAACGCTTTCGTCTGAAAGGAATATTATTTTTAAATTTTCTATTTCTACGTTCGCAAGTTTTGATTGCGCGGTAGTCATTTAATTGACTTTTATTCAGAACTTTTTTTTTTAAACATTTAAAATGTTTTAATACCAATATTAGACAATGAAAATATGTTCGCCTTCACTTCACGTTGAAATGCTATAAAACTATATGCAACAGTGAGAAAGATGTTCACCCACCTTACTCGTAACAGGCCAGTTCCTAGCAAGGAGTATAACGACGCAACAGGGAGTTGCATAAAGCTCAGTAAATATCTTAGTTGTTGCATTGAAAGTGTTCATCGGTGAAAAATTAAGTGGAAAATACGAACGGCTTCATTCAATTAGTTGCGCCTGTCGTTTACATAGAACTAAATAGGATGGTGCATTTGTATTTCAAATATTTACTGATAACATTACCGACAAACATGTTGACGATGCTGTAAGAAACTATCGATCCAATTACTTAGGTAGTTTACCTTGTTGTTGATTAAACTACGATTGCTTCTATTTTATTTCAACCTAAAAATAGGTTTTTATAATTATTAAATATTAATAATAATAACCAGTTAAGTTAATGAAGAGCTCGCGCTAGAAGGGTTCGAATGCATTAAGGTACAAAGTTTAAAATAGTTACTAATATCATTATTATTATGTTTCGCTATGTCAATACAATTCTTGCTAAATATTTCAAAAGGGGTGAAATTAAATTTGTGTCATTAGTTAGTTGTAAACTATGTTTTAAATATATTATTATATTTTAATTTTTCAATTATATTTGTAATATTGGCAACAGTAAAGTTAAAAATTCCAACTTCCTGCATGTTGCGTTTTAGAGATCCAAATCGTAAAAAAGAGGTCTAATATCGATTTTTGTGGAGGTCTTCCACATGGTCAACTATGTATAAAAAGAAATTAAAAATGCATTTCCACTCTACCAAGAGAGTTTGTTTTAAGACACCCGACAAGTGGAAAACAAATTTATTTCAGACCCCGTTTCCATTTTTGCATGTATTAGGAACCCCCTGAAACCGAAATATACCAAATTTTAAACATAATACTTGATTTTTCGCAAAAACTCTATATTACGCGTAATTTGAAATCAGCTGTCCATTCTGTTTGCGAGCTAGAGGCTTTGACACACAGATTGTCAGACGGGCCGACAGCGTCGACACAATGATACGTTTTGTATCCATTGATGCTGCCGTAAATAAAAATTGTGTGATTAGCGTTTGACTCACGACCAAAAGATTTATAAAATCAATTTAGTAATGAAATGAAGTTTAAATTAAAGCTCAGATTATAATTTCTTTGAAGTGTAGACACTTCAGACTCGTATTTGTAGTATTTCAGGCGTCTTGAAATCTTGCTGTTCATATGAATCATGAATTGTTAAACCATTCTAATCGTAAATCAGATAGATATACGTCATTTGTGGGCAATATATTGAATACACCAGATATTGATGTAGTACTTAATTTATATTATTGCGCAAATAAACGCCGAGTTTACTTTCCTGGATTAAAATAAGTCTTTTGTGCTAATTCAAATCATAAATTTAGTCTGTATTAAGTTTAAAAAACTCATCCAGCTGTTTAGGCGTGACGGAGTAAGGAACATCTAAACATACTTTCTGTGTCGTTAGTGTTAGGCCTTGGCCTAGCCACACTTAAGTGAGGCCCCGCCTATGCCGCTGGTTAGCTATATATGGGCGCAGGTAAATTCAAAAAGTTTGTTAATATGGCAACGTTATAAAACAGGTGTAATGTATGTAAAAGAATCGCTTGACCATGAAGTAATTTAATTAAAGCTGTTCGATGTTAAATTAAGAACGATACAATTACTAAAGCACTAATAGCTCATAACTAGTACTCATACTTCCATAATTATACTTTAATAATTACATACAGCTTTATACCTCCGAGGATATGTCGATTATGAAATCACAACGGTGGCTTATGTCGAGCGACAGTCTGATATAAGGAACCTAATTATTATTTTAAGGCCGACGATTTATGCAAATCCGCACATGCTGCTATCACATGCAGACTTATAATGTAACTGTCCTTAATGACATTGTCATTATTGATCTACTCAATAAAGTGATTCAATTTGGTTTATTTCACATTAAAAAAGACGTTAAAATCATTGCTTTTGGGAACCAAATATAAGTTTTTCAAAGTGATATCTAATATCATCTTGTGATGGGACATTCTGCAGAAAATTAAAAAAAAACTATTTTATTAATTTGGCTGGTGTGTCCCTTCCATTTTGCAATGTGCATTTTTAACAGGCCTACTTTTGGACAAGAACAAACATTATGACTAATTGCAAGAGAATGGCTCAGAATAATTAAAAATATCATTAAATACATAGCGTAAAAAACTATTTTCCATACGAAAGCGATGAGCGCTTTCACGTAATTAAATTTATGCTTAGCGAAAAAGGTAAAAATAATGAAAATTATGAAAGAAGATTGATTAAATCGTGTATTTAAAAATACTACATAATTGGCAATGAAAATTAAGTTTCCCATTAAATAAAATTAAAAAAAATTCACACATATGCATAATTGACATTAGACATAGGTATAAAATTGACATTTGACCTAGGTAGACCTATGGACCCGTATTCCCATGCAGAGCGATGGACATCTTGATACTGCTTATATGCAAGCAGGATGTAACCTCTACCAGTCCACCCCATTCACTGTGGTTCTGGACTTCGAAGACGTTGACCCGAATATTAAAAAAAATGAAATACAAATTTAAATCATTTTTAAGCGTTATGTTTTAATTACTAGATAATGATAACTTAATGTGTATTTATTAATATAAACCTCCGTCGTGTTATTGTTACTGATTTGTCTCTTGGCTCGGTACGTGTTACTATTTCGTTTTATCGCACTTTAAATTCGTTTTGGAATGTAGTATGTTTTTATATACTAAATACGTAATGTTTTGCTAAGTAAATTCCAACTTCTATCATATATAAATATTTTTTACCTGCAGAGCGAAGTAAAATGACTATGAACCACGAGCCAAAACTATAAAGTTGCATTGAAAAGATAGCCAGGATGTAGGTCAAAAGAGTCATATGTACATCTCGACCTGATCTCGGCCCTGTCGATCTCTAATTGATATTTTACTACATTCATATGAATCGATGTATGTAAACCTATGTATTATTCCACATTTAGTAATATGTAACTACTAAATATGGAATAATGTTATAATTAAAGGTGAAAAAGAAGACAATTGTCAAAAAATAATGCTTATTTCCGATTCAGCGCATTTTAGTATTTGAATAGGAATGGGACTCTAATGCAAATTTTTTTCTCTGCTAAAGGTACGAGCTGAGCTTAAATAATTTTTACATTTATAATTTTGTGGGAAAAGGATGTTTGAATGATTTGAAATATATTTTGGTTTTATTTCTTTCTAACTATTCGAAATAAAATGAAATCAAATTGATATTGTATTCAGAATGGGCGCACACATTGCATTTAGTCGTTCAGTGTATTTTTTTTGAGATTCATATATAAATCAATGACATCCATATTGTTGTGGTGTGTGTGTCTACGTGACTCTATATCGTGATCTATTTTTTACTTTAATCAAAATAATGAACGCACTGCGTTAGCTTCCAGCACGGGTAAATGAATGTAAGGAAAGAGTGGTGTTTGCGAATTATATAGATAGTACTTATAGTTTTTGGTGACTGAATTATTTTCCATAGACTAGAAAGTCTCAAGTAGGTAGCATGCGAGCCAAAGACAGGTGACTGTCACGTAAATTACGTTGCTACGGTTACGTTATTTGACAGCTCAGATTCTACGGGTTATTCGTTTGTTGTTATAACTCCGATAAATCTGCTGCTTTTGATGAGAAATCGTCTAGCTATACTTGTGTTATACGGTTGGTTGATATATTTAAAATTTTTGAATACTTGGTATATACGCTGTCACATTTTTATTACAGTGGTTCGCACATTGCCGCGTTTTAACGAAAATGTTTTTTGACTGAACTTTCTTTCGTTTCCAATGGAGGGTTCGGTCAAAGGAAAATTTATTTCTATCACACTTAGTATAATATTTATTGGCTTAAGTCTATTATAGTTATGAAACCATGATGAGTATTTCGTAAAAATAATTGAAAATTGCAGATAAAAAATAGTATTTTTCGTACATAAACATTCAATAAAATGATCAAGCAATTCCGTAGCCTAGTCGATAACCCTACTCGGTTATAAAGTTGAAGACGCGGGTTCGATTTCTACATGTAAAGTAACTTTTTGTATTTTTTTGTTTTTAGCGCTTCGTGTGTCAAAAGAAAAATAAAACGGAACTTCTGTAAGATCACGTAAGTCCCTCTGTACGTTATTTTCCCAGAAAGCATTTGATGTCGAAACATGATATTTGGCTGAGATTTATATTATATGAACCCTCATATATGTGTATCTCCATAGTTGACTCTTAAAAACATTTATATGCAAATATTATAAAAGTTATATAATACCGTGAATTTTTAAAATTTTATGTTAGTTTTAGTAATATTGCCCAATATACGAAATACGTGAATGAATCTATATACAAATTTGATAAAAAAAAGTAATGATCTGAAATCTCTTAATTTTTAAGAAATTCGCGATTTTAGGCCTGTGACAGATGTGATGGGCAATATATTTACACTGTGAAACATAGCATAAAAAATTGTAAATAGAACATAGAAATACTCTGCACCCTTAAATTTTATAGACATATTCTTATATGTGTATTGAATACTAGTAATATAGGTATTTAATGGGTTTTTGTTTTTATATTTACTTTTGGGACTGTCCGTCTCTTTTTTCATTCAACTGCACATTCGTTTGTCGAAGAATCACGCACAAAAATAAATTAAATAATTTTTGATAACATATTCAGGTGGCTCATAGAAAATATTTATAATATTTTCAGGTGGCTCAATTAGGGCTATTTGAATTTGTCTTACGTCTATTTGATTTTTACGTATTCACCAAATTTGTACCTCCACACTCCACATTTTGATTTCACTGCAGTAATAAGTTATTTTTTAATTTCTTTAAAAGAGTTCTGTTGAACTTTTGTTAAATCGCAGAAAAGAATTTACTAACATGAATTAACTACTATGTATTAAAAAAAAATGAGTGCTATTCTCAACCATTCCGCACAAAGTCGTGTTACAATCATTATTAAATAAGCAGTTTTGGGTCAGCGAGACTGACGAGAAATGAGTTCTGTTTTTGGTCTTGCCTATTCCAATAATCTGAAAAATCTATTCAATTTTAAAAAGCCGAACAGAGTTAATCATTTTCTATTCCATTACCAAAGAACACGCGTCACCAAATACCATAAAAGCCGAGTGTATATACGTATCTTCTTCTTCTTCTTCTTTAGACCGTTTATCCCATTTCTTGGGCCGTTTCTATCCACTTCACTCCAGCTATTTTCTTGATGTCGTTATACCGACATATCTGAGGTCTTTTTTGTGGTCGTTTCTCTCCCCATGGCCTCCATTCTACCTTTGCTTATGGGCAACATGATCAGATCACTCCTATTTTATTGCGCTAATCACTTTGTGACGCTGCTAACCTAGTTGTTCTTTCTTAGCCAATAATTTATTTTACGGTCAATGCTTAACCAATAATTTATTTTACGGTCAATGCAATAGTTTACTCTCGATTGCTCTTTGAGCCACTTGGAAATGTGATGAATTCGTGAGCAGACTCGAGCGTATTTTTGTGTACGTACGTGAAATGAGATTACAAATTTTCCTATATATCTATATACTTTTTTCCTCCACACTTGACCTTATCCTTAAGAACAAGCAAGCTTTTAAAAGTGCCGTAAATTATTTTTTAACAAATTTACCGTTATTACATTTTAGTTCACATTGTATGCTGCAATTATTTTGCTTTCAAGGTTCACGTAACTTCGTGGATATTTAATATAAATACGTTTATTCATTTCACTCTAGAAGTAAAAGTTTAATGGTGTGACATCCTGTGACACATGACCTATACGCTCTATCAATGTGTGCCCGTAGCGACTGTTAAGAAAATTGTGCTCTACTCCTGCTGTGTGTGGTGGTACGCCGTCATGTTGATAAATAAATTCCCTTAGAAATGCTAATTGTATATCGTCGATAAAACCAAATACGAATTGCCCGTGAAGTGATCTTCAATAAAATAAGTCCCAATGATTACATTATAAATTATTCCTGCCCACACATTTGCACTGAAGCTCCCTTGATGGTAATTGTCTCTAACCATTTGGGGGTAAATGTAAGCTCATAATATTCCTTACGCAAGTTATAAAATTCAACTCGCGTAAACAAAGTTTTATCTGTTCATAAGATGTTGCTGTTGCTATTTTGCAGTAACTAGTTACAAGCACGGGCTCGCGCCGAACCGCTAGAGTTATGAAGAGCGGGTGCGTGTTGAAAATGATATAGGTGTAATCCGGACGAATTCAATAGTTTCCATAAATAAAACAGACTCACACCGAAACGTTGAGCTTTAAGCACGAAGATTTTACTCAAAAAATTGAAGCAATGCTTCTTCCATTTCAATAATAATCGACGTATTGTTTTCTCGACCACTTGCGTGTGACGAAATGATAAACTGACCCTAATCTAATAGTCTCCGATTTGCGATTAAAAATGTAGAATAGTGAGGCACATATTTGATATTTACGAGTCCTTGTAAACGCGATGAATTCTAACTTTATCCGTAACATGTAAGATTTCTACAGAGATGGTGCGTTGCTACATCTTAAGATACCACTTAAGGTGTAGCAACGGTACGTTTTCTGATCTTTGCATACCATTATCCAGATCAATTGATAATATGTGGGTTACATATGCGTACACAACAAGGCCAAAGCCGATACTGGGCAATAAGCGTAAGTAAGAATTAGTGTAAGGATGGGAAGATGATGAAAGAGGCGCATGGTGGCGCCGCGGGAGTTATTCGTTCCTCTGTCACCGCCGCATTCTCCGTCTTTGCCACCGGCGGCGGAATTGTTTAGGATTACTAATTGTCATGCATAAACTCGTTATTTACTCATTTACGTAACTTTTATATATATGTATATATATAGATATACTTATATATATATATATATATATATATATATATATATATATATATACATATACAAGTAACGAAAGCGGCACTTGTGAAGCGTCGTTAGTAATTATGTTTTCTTGTAATTAAACGTAGAATAGTAAAATATCCAAATTATTTAATTTTTTAGAGAGCTCCGTAAATTAAAGACACATCTTTTATTCAAAGGAAATAATTTTTTAAACAACTTGAAAAACTAATTTTTCTCAACGTTATCAGGACTTCGAAACTAAAATAAACTTTTGGCAGTTAAACGCAATATGTAATTAATTTTCTTCAAATTTAATATAATAAGTAAACAATTACGACTTAGTGAACGTACACAATAATTAAACAACTGTTACACTCGTGTTGTAAACATTGACGTAACTATTTCTTAATTATGTCGTAATTGGGCCCTGTGTGCTAGATCGCTATGCAACATGATCGCAATTGTGATTTCATAATCGATCCGTCATCGTCCTGTGGGTATATTTGTGGGTATCATTGTATGTATTTATTAAAGTTTGATTGCGAATCTGTTAGTTATGACTTAGAAAATATGTACATGTTAATTTGATGTTAGGCCTCCTCTATTTTAAGTTGCAATCAATTAGATTCTGGTTTGTAAATCTGCGGCCAAAAATAACGGTTTTTAGTGTTTAGTATCAAACGATTGAGAAATGTGTGGAAAAATTATCACTAGATCTAGATACAATTAATTAAACTACAAATATTTGGTCACATTGAAAAAAAATCTTATAGGACACTGCGTAGATTTGAAATTAGAACTTCAAATCTTTTATTAAATTTAATTTTAGGCTTTTAATTTGTATTTATCAGCTTTTTGTCCTTCAGATTTTTTTTGTGGTTCAAATATTTGTAATAGCATCTGACTCCTCTTACGATTGCTTTTTGTGATAATAATATAACGAGTTCACATAAATACGTACAGTGTATTAAATATTTATGGTATGCAGCTATTGTTTTCGTTACGTTCCGAAAGTAAAGCAAAGAAATACAAATGTACTTTCCGTAAGAAATTTGTTCAGCATATCCCATAAAAAATCCAAAGTCAAATCCCTCAGCAGGAATGCGGCACGCGAGCGGCGACATGATTTATGTTGGTCGGATGAATCGGATCGTTGGAATGGCGATAATTTTTTCACACGTCCGCCTCGGATATGGAAGTTGCGTTTGGGTAGAGTCCAGAATTTTATATTTGCACCAGATTCATTTTAATTGCTTTTAATCATTACTTTTTGTATTGTTTACCATAGCTCACGAAATTATAACGAATGGATTTTCTCTAATGCCAATTTAAACGTTATCAATAATGGTATCTTAAAAATAAACTCAACTGAATATATTGTAAGCCGTGATCGTTTAATACAGTACGGTGATTTTTTCATATTACACGGCTGGTATAAACACGTTTTTCTGAACTTTGAAGGAAAGCGATTTATATTGATAAATATGTCATTAAATTAATAAAAATATTAACCCTATAAAACGTAGTGGTGCAACAGTATTTCCCTTCCAATAACTTTGGGAAGATTTTTTAACAAGAAATTAAATGATGAATACTTGCAGGTTATTCACCGGTTGAATAATGCGAAATCGGTAAATTGAAGGAAACTATTTTTTTCTTTAGTAATTTCAATCTACATTTCGAAGAGTTAAAGAATTTTTGTATGAGAAAGAAGTTGAAAAACAAATATACAATAGAGATTAACGGATACATACTGCGGATATTTGCGGATTAATTATATTTAATCAAGGTTTGGTCCGCTCCGAGGTGATATCCGCTCTTTTTCATACTACGAAAATACCAAAATATTATTAATAATGTATGCCATGTAAGTGGTCGTATCAATATTTATGGATTTTTTGTCTATCGAACATCACAGTTACTTTTTCTATCTGCCCCTTAGAACACAGACTTGAAATTTTATAATATTTCGAATTAAAAATTATAATTAATTACACATGTATTCTTCTTGATCTCGTCAGTTGTAACAATTTGGAGGTAAAAAGCACACGATTCTCAAAAAATATCCCATATCACCTGTGTGTCAAACATGCGTCAGTCATTAAATTTTTTTTACCGATTCGATCATCGATACTTTCGAAAAAAGATTGAATCTTTTATATTAATGATTTATTAATTTCCTATGAAGTGGATCTGAATGATCATCAAGTGATTTGTTAGCAGTTTTCCTCCCAGTGTGCATACTTAGTACTTCGGAGAATTAGGTATTTAGAATCGGGTTTGATAACTAGATTTTGTTTATCGGGAATGGAATATAGGTGAAGAAAGTGGTATTTTTCAGGGATTACTGGGGAGAGGGGATTTACACGATGAAGACCAGGGTATTAGCAATGCTATAAGATTCAATGCATATTGACTTTTCTATATAGTGTATATTGTCTACAGTTGGCTCGTTCATAAGTTGGATGGGATGGTTTTGTATATGCTTTTAATTGCCAAAAATAGGTTTTGCGATAATATAATACTACGGTGTATTATATTGTTCTGTTTTCCGTGCCTTTGTTTTATTTTGATATGTTGTTTTCATCGTTTTTCTTCGTCATACGCTGAGTGCATGACGAAGCGTATAAAACGACGCGTAAATTTGTGTGTCCAAATAGGATTTCGTGGGATCAGTAGCTCGTTGCTCAGTCAAAATCTATGGCATTTTCTAACACAGGTGCAATATTATATATATAATTTGTGAACTAATGTATATTTGGGCGTATACGCTTAAAGTATATAAATATTCTAATATTCACAGGTCAACATGAATTTTGAGTCTGAGTTCTGTGCCTCTGATTTTGATTACTTATGCCTAACTAAAGAAAAAAAAATATTTTTATCTAATAAAGTTTGCTTTTGTATTTACCAGAACGAAATTTAAAATTTTATGAAAAAGCTCTATTTTTTAATTTAAATGAATAATATTAATAAGCAATCAAATTTTGAATAACATATTTTTGTTAACTTTAATTATAAAAGACGGCATATGTAAAACCCAAAAATACAAAAAAGAATACAAAATTTTTTTTTCAAAATGAATAGTTTTGGTATTTTTATTGTATTCATGTCGCTTTCCTTGGTCACTTATTTTAACATCGTTCTTGAGCTAATATTTTTGCTTTAAGTTTAGGTAGGTTTAAATCTCTTACGAAGTCATTAAACTCTTCTGAATTAATGAGATGTGGTTCAACAGACGGTGATGCGATTACAAAATCCCTGTCTTCGCTATTACTAGATATTTCTGATAGCGGTAGTGGCTGCTCTTGTGCCTTCAGTTATGGACTAGAAGGCACTGGAAAATTTTCACTGTGGGGTACTGGAGCAGACGTTGATGGTAGATTTGGGTACTGAATCTTTTTAGCATTTTTGCCAGCGCGATGCTTACGTGGATTAACTATACAAAAATAGCAATCATTGATGTGATCAGCTGGCTCCCTCCATATTCTTGGTACTGCAAACTTCATACTTTTTTTCTCCTCGGTACAAGGCTGGAAAAAAATGAACATCGTTCATTAACGAATGACACATTTAATGCATGTGTTAAAAATATATATAGGTATGTTTTCCTTAAAAATATGATGTGTTTTCTTACCTTCTAAAGTGTTTTTGCAGTTATTACATGAGAAATGAGGTGCCCATATTTTATCTTGACTTCGTACGGGTAAGTTAAAATAAGCTTCATAGGCTTTACAAAGTTTTATATTTGAAGTCAAACAAATTTTTTTGGCTCTCACTTTAATGAATGCGCCGCAAATATAGCAAAAAGAGTCCACGTCATTTTTACGCTTTTTGGAAGACATTTTTAGGCCTCGCGACACATAAAATACGTTATTCCTTTGCAATGCTCATGCGCACACTACCGTGTCAGTCTGCCACTTCCCGCTTCACATCCACAGTCCCCCCCTCTCTTGCATCTTAAATGCAACGGCTCCTCAAAAAATCTGCCCAAACACCGTATATTTATATTTCATTATATAAAGGTACAAAAGTAAACTTTATTTATTATTTATGGAGTTTCTGCTTAATTTTCGATGTATACAATCAGAAAATATTTACTAAATAACAGAATCAAAAAAAAATTTTACATGTGTTTTTTTCTAATGTAATGGATATCGTACCTGATTTATTTGTATTATGCGGAGTTGTTCTTTGTCGAGTGCCCACATGGTTAATTTGTGTTTGTACATTATTTATTTTCTTCTCGAAACTTCAGCATCTTCCTGATCTAAATTTCCCGTTATGATTTTTATAATATTGCCTAATCCGTTTATCAAACCTCTTTTTCATCTTATATTTTTAGAGGATATATATTGAAATTTTGTTTTAATGGCCTCTATTACGTGCCGTATCTATTTTATGTGCTTGGTTTTCATTATAGTGTGAAGAGTTTTGTTCACGTGATGTTGCGGTAGAGTGTTTGTTTGTCTAGTACTGGTGTCTGCATCGGTAACACGGGGTCACCTTTGTATTCTGTACTGTACTCGTGGCATTCGGTTGTGTGCTTATTATTCGACTAAGTTGTTTGGGCGTAAAAATAAAATTCCCCAAAGAACCTTATATACGAACAGCGTTTTCGTATTGAGTGAGGTTTTGCCTGGGCATAGTCTGGGCATATTTTGAAAAGTTATCTGTTGGTGTCAGGGAAGTCACTTCACCGGGTGTATATAATTTCATATGTAAATGTTTCATAAATTTAGTTAGGGTGTGCCTTAAAGCTAACAGTACTTTGTCCTTAGGTACGATTCGCATTGATAGATGTATTTTGGTACTGAAAGCATTTGTCCAATAATAGTTTCTATATAAATGTTTGTATGTTTCTTGTATGTATGGTTTTGTCTTCATTATAATTTTTGACGATCTCATATTGCTCGAGTTTGCTTTCAACTAATGTAACCCGTAAAGCACATTTTACTAAGATATTTCCACAGTTACTGAAGATGGTTGTGAATACTTTTAAAAAATATGGGGCATAAGTCGCCATAAAATAACAAAAGAATAATCGATCGTCGTCGAGTTTGTCGATCGAACGCCAACGCTGTTTTCGGTCCCCGGGGTGTTCCTAGTATTCTTTCATCTATCTGTCTATTGCACTATTCGTTATGGCGGTGATTTTCGTTATCTGGTTGTGTATGGTTCATTTTCATTATGTCTGTTGGTTCGTGAGCTGATCGGGTCGCGATTAAATCTACGTCCATCGGTTTGGGATTGCTACTATTATTTGAATTTTTCTGTATCGTATTACGTATGCAATTGCCACATATATGGTCTGCATGTTCGTCCATTCATTTGTCGTTTTCTGCGTCGTCTATATTTACGGCTAACAAATCTTTGCTGGTATGGAACATGTTTACTTGCGATAACGCGTTGGTGTTCTTATTTTGAGGTCCGTTCTTGGTAAACAATTTTTAAGTAATTAAGTTAAGTCAGATTTTGGGTTAGACATAGGCACCACCGGCTGAGTTTCGAGTTACGATCTTTTAAGGTCATTAATCATGTCAGGGGTCTGTGGTCGGTGTACATGTTAAATTTATGGACAATGATATTTAACTGCCTGTATAATACTGATGTATTCCTTTTCTATATTGGAGTACCACTTTTCCGTTTCGCAAAGAGTGCGTGAGGCGTAGCTCACTGGTTTGTCATTGCCTACGGTACTTTGGGAAAACACTGCGCCTAAAGCGTAGTATCAAGTATTTGTGGTCAAAATAAATAGTTGGTTAAAATCCAGATATTGCAAAACGGGTGTAGTAGTTAAGATTTCTTTACAATTTTAGAAAGCTTTTACAAAGTTGTGTATATGGACAAACCTTGGCAATTTTCTTGAAGCACTGCGTCATGGGTTTTGTTACTTTTGTGAAGTCTTTTATGAATTGTTTGTAGTAGCTTACTATCTATAACTCTAATAGCCTACTATCTATACTACATATATATAAACCGAGAAAATATTTAATTTCCTTTTGTGTCTTTGGTATGTGGAACCGCTGTATTCCTTGAATTTTTCTTTGATTTGGCCGCATGCCTTCATTGGTCAATTCATGTCCAAGAAAGTCCTACTTGTTTGCGGATAAACTCTATCTCATTTAGTTAGATTTCAAAATTATTTAAGTCTATTGAACACACGTTTAAATTTTTTGATGTATTCGTGAAGAGTAGTTGAAAATACGATAATGTCATCGAGGTAGACTAGATATGTATCGTCGAGAAGTCTTCTGGGAATTACAACCATCATCTTTGGAATGTACTGGTTGCATTCTTTAGTAGGAAGGTCATTTTTAAGAACACAATGACCACGTTCGGTCGAAAAAGCCTGCTTTTAGATGTCATCGGGGTCCACTTCCACCTGATGATAGCCCGAGGTTATATCAAGATTTATGAATGTTGTGCAAGTCCGAGTTTATCTAATAGGCCATGCATACTTAGAAAAGTTATTAAGTAAATATTTGTCTTCGATGGTACGTTCATTATTTGTCTATAGTCGATTAAGAGGCACACTTTTTCTTTGCCAGATGCATGTGGCTTTTTTAAAACCATGTATACCAGACACATCCACGAGGAATGCTTTTCTAAAAGAAGGTCAATTTGATTTTGCTTTTTTTGTTTTGGTGCTTGGCAATAGCTTTGCATAAAAATAGGGATGTCGTCTAAAATGTCATTCGATACGTTGTGTGTTCCATATAATGTGTTAACCTAATCATCACTTTGTTACTTATTATTTTCTTTGATTGATGTCGTTTATCAAGGACGTTCTGAAGTTAGCGTTTTTTTACTGCTATAATCGCGAAATTTAGTTTAAGGCTTTGCTTTCTTGTGCAACAATCTATAGCGTTATTGCTATCTAAATAATTTGTTTTCAACCTTATTATTTTTTTGCATCGTGTTTTAACCTATATTGTATTTACTGGGTAATGGAAAATTGCAAAGGGTGTATCCGCGTTTTTCGTATGTAGTACTTAATTTCTTAAATCGATGTTTGATGATAGGGATCTAAGTAGATCTAATTCTATTAATCCTTTATATTTAGGGTCAAAATAAAATAGTAGCAATGTATGAAGTAATTTGGAGTTAAACACTGGAAGGTGTGTAAGATAAACTATATATTAATGACTTGGTAGTTGAGTACGCTATGGTGAACTTAATGGTTCGATACTGACACATTCTTGAAAAATAGTGTTTTTGATTACTATGGGAGAAATCACAGAACGAGAAACTTCCGTGTCTATTAAGGATTTTATCTGATATTTTGGGTAAAATAATATACGGTAGATGTTCCATGGAATGGTGGTTGGGTTTCGTTATGATTCATTGTCTGGATGTGGAGCTTGTACAAAATCTTAATTCTATGCAACATTGTTTGAAGTCGTTCTCAATTTTATTAAAAGTATCATCCTGATAATCTTAAAGGTAAATTCCCTGATCATAACTATTTATCTCACGATAATATTTGGGACTATTTTGCTGCGGTTGATAAAACAGTTCCTCAGGTTCATCTGGGTTTAGGTGGTTTATTTATTGATCGCATGGTAATGTCCGAATTAACGTTTCGCGTCGGTTGATGTACACTGAGGCGGTTTTGTTCCTATTGTGTGTTTGAATTTGGAGAGTTGATTTAGTTTTAATTTATTTTTTCAAAGCAGGTGGGACTGAATCCACTGAGCTCTCTGTTTGTGTTGTCAGTTATTTTGTTGTGGTACGAAACGTGGCGTATTTTTGTCTTAATCAGTATTATTAATATAAGGACGATTATTAATGAATTTAAAATTTGA
Organism: Druceiella hillmani; assembly: GCA_039881145.1. Lineage (NCBI taxonomy): Eukaryota > Metazoa > Arthropoda > Insecta > Lepidoptera > Hepialidae > Druceiella > Druceiella hillmani. The sequence goes on along the minus strand of JAYKKI010000033.1, from coordinate 2,592,000 downwards.
GTAAAAGCCTGGCTTGTGCGCGGGTGTGGTGTTACGTGTAATTTCAGCATTTCTGGAGGACATTGACGTATTTCTAAGTGCTCCTTACACGCAAATACATCTAGGGATCTGTACGATAATTTGGTTTTAAATAAAAATGCTGTTATCCTAGACTTTCCGTCCTCTAGCATAGCTATTATGCCATTTGTTTTTCATATAGAATAGTCGAGTAATTTAGGATTTTCGTCGTATTGGGGTAAAATATCCATTATAATTTTAAGATTAGTATTGTATGTGACATTTGTACTGGGTTGAGCCATTTCTCGTAATAAGATATATCACTGATTCTAAGTAAATACATCAAATAGAAAAATCTATAGCAATGTTAGCAAATAGACGGAGGCCAACACAAGAAAAGGATATAAGAAGGGTTCTTCCTGCGAGTGAGTCTGCTGTGTCGTCGATCTACTACACGCTACGTTGCCTTCCAAGTTAGATGGTCCGGTTACGGTTTTTTTGCAGTTTGACAAGGCGTTGTTATCTGACATTGCGATGGATAATTCGTGATCATCGCTATGTCAATCGTGATCATCACTATCCCAAATTCAAAATTTCTACTTTGGATGGACTTTGAAAAAAAAAACACAGACAAGGATACGGACGGATACGTAACTGAACTCATAAGGGCTGTCAGAGTTTTCATATTTAGGTTCGGAACCCGGAAAAGAACAGATTCTTTTGCATGAATCTATAAAAAAACCTATAGTCAAAATTTTCTGTACGTCCAGCTGTCATGTTCTCCTAAATTTTAATAGTAAAATATATTATAGTGAAATTTCCTCAAAAGATGTGCCTTATGAACTTACAAGTAGGTACTATAGAAAAGATTATCGTGGTACTTGCGACAGCAGTACGTTTCGTAACACTGAAACGGCCCAGAAAATATTATAATTATTTGATTATTTATAAATATATTACAGAGTTGTTAGGGCAAAATGCAAATTTAAAAAAAAAGTAAATTTAAATGAAATAATACTTAGAATAGCATACACGTCAATACATCGATCGAGTTGGTATCGCACTACCTTAAATAAATGCGTTATTTACGGGCATGATGTGATGAAAAATAGCTCGTGGAGACTCCGGTTCGACTCTAGCTTTCTAACATTTTAGGTGCACCATGATAAAGCTGGCCGGCTTCTTTATTTGTTCATGTAAATACATCGAAGATTTTATATCGTAAGAAGTGCAAAATTCTAAATGGAAAAGTGTATTCTGTGTTAAATAGGTTTTACAGTTTCGAAGTAGTTAGTCTGCACGTGTTACTATTGTGCCTATTGGTAACAATTATACATTATATGTACTAACTTTGCAATAAACATTTTCAAAAATATTGTTCATATGTGTCCACTTCTCATTATTGCACGAACCATAAGTATATTTTGAATAAATTAAAATAGATGTGGTTCATATATTTTAGACTTTTTCTAAAACTAAGCATACCGATGTTAAATCTAAAATATAAATAATTAACTCGACGTCGCATAGTGGTCCACTTCTATGCAAGTGATTGCTCACAATATAAAAAAGATAAGGTAAACGAATCGTTTAGATATATTTGGAATTAAATTATAATTAGAACTAATTATGGGCTATTAGCATATAATTATTTCTTCGTTATTTATTAGACGACCCAAATGAGGGTACTATTTCAATGTCACTCGTTATTAAAATGCAAATATAAGCATTTTGTGCTTATTGCGGTTAAAATATAGAAACTTCTTTCCGTACGTGAATGTATATTAGTGACTACCATGGAAACTTTTAATAAACGTACGTACTTTTAAAATTTATATCTTTTACTGTTTAAATCATAACAGTTTATACGTGTCACTTGGTTAGACTTTGAACGTTTTCTTTTTAATTCTTATTCTGACATTTAAATTTCAAAGGTCTAAGAAAATAAATTGGTAGTTGCACACTCACTCATTTTTTTTATAAAATACAATTATTATAAAATACATATTAAAAAAAATACATATTAAAAACAAATTTTTATAAAATACATATTAAAAACATATTAAATAATATATTAAATACAATAAAGTAAGGCTGACTGAAACATTTAAGTTGCCAACTATATTGCCAGCCATTGATAGAGACAGAAAAACAAAGACCTTTGACAAGCACGCTCTTTATACGAAACGAAAGAAAGTGAAGGTTTTGGCGGATAGTCATTGTACCTCTGAGTTGGTGCTGGTATATACCGTGCCCCTATGAGTTGAAGGGAATTCTAAAATTGAAGGGAAACTGCCAGCACCGATCGATAAGAGCCCAAGAAGGTTTTGAATAATGAAGAACCTTTATCATTATATTTAGATCTTTCACAGTGTAAATATAATTTGTTCCTGACTATCGCCAATAAGCCATACCAGGACACTTTCCCGAGTATTCACAATTTTAGAAAAGCCAAAACATTGTGTCATCCATCAGATGATTTCAGTGAGGTGACAGAGACCTATACTCAGATCCAACTCCAAGCCTCATTGAATCACACAGTTTCAAGAATTGTTGAATCTTAGCAAAATGTTTTACATCAAATATCTCCTCACAGAGACTGTACGATGACTTATAAGTACAGATTTGACGGTAGTTTGGGGCATAATTTGTACCAATAACAATTTACTTCCTCATCAGTTAAATCATATTTTAGATGGAACAATTACATAAAACAATCCATGTCCTAGATCTACCTAATATGGTAGGCCATTCCAAAATAATTCAAATGTAGTTAAAGAAGTATCTGGGAGGTTAAAACAATTAATTGCAAACTTAACTTCGTACAACGTGCGGTCTGTTGAGTTAGAGTTAAATATTACTCATGATTTGCACTTCACAATGGTCGAAGGCACTATACGTAATATTGTGTCTAATGCCTACAATATGTCCAAGTGCTTCATATGTGGCGTAAAGCCTTCAGAGCCTGTAAAGAAGAATACAAATGTAGAATTTTATAGATTTGACATTCCTCCTATACATGTTAGGATCCGTTCCTTTGTGTATCTATCCTATATTGCCTATCGTCTTGCTGTAAAATTATGGCCAGTGAAGGGTGCAGATAACAGAAATATGGCAGATGTGACAAAGAAACAAATTCAAGCTTCATTTAAAGAAAAATTTGGACTTATCGTTGATAAGTCTTAGCCAAGGTTTGATTCAACAAATGACGGTAGTACCGCCATACAATTTTTCAGAAACCCAGAATTTTCTGCTAAAATAACAGGAATTAATGTGAAACTGATTAATAAGATGGCAGTTATTCTCAATGTTATTTCTTGTGGTTATAATATCAATATTGAGAAATTCGGTCAATTGTTAAGTCAAACCACACCTTTGTATGTGGATCGGTACTTATGGTACTACGTGCCGGTGACAGTACAATATATTAGTTTATGGTATTGACATAATATCTAAATACATACTACCAATAGGGCAAATGTCAGAAGAAGCATTGAAAGCTCGCCGTAAAGGATCTGAAAAATACGAGAACATCACTAAATATCCAAAAATTTCATCTCTTGGAAAGTGTACCAAACCTAGAGAAAAGTTGGTAGGGGAGCTTTTGAGCTATTTAATATGTCCAAAACCTTCTTGATCATCTGCAGATCGCCAATTTAGACGATTTTGAATTATTTGTCGATAAGTTAATATTTATATATTATTATTTAAGTAATTTCTTCATATAATTTTTTAAAAAGTTTATAAGTAAACTTTATCTCTTTTTATGACTTAGATGCCCTAATTTATGATTTATTTTCAATTATGTTTTATGGTTTTGTTCTTCCTTACTGTATTTACTCTTATAATACAATTTTATAAACTTGAGCTGTACATTTTTCAGTTTCTAAATATTATCTTTTGAGTATTTTCTTTAATTAAATAATACCTCTTTGTATATTATATTCAATAGAAATCATTATCTGGGCGATGATTTACGACGATTTGAGTAGATTTTCCAACTTACATCATTTCGAGCAACCACTTGTGTTGGAATGGATTACTTTGTGTTGGAAAGGATTATTTTGTGTTGCCCCGAATGACAGGTTTTCCCTTTGTAGTTTTATATTGTCAAAATATTTATATATTGTTAGTATATTATTTTTATGGAGCTGCTTGTTAGTAGTTGACTTATTATATAAAAATATTATGGCCCTTATGTAACAAGGTTAAAAGGACCAATTTAAGGTTAGACTCACTTGTGTGTGTTGAATATATTGAAGTTATCTTTAATTTATATCTCATCGGTATCTGTCCGTCTGATTAGTGATCCCATTTTGGTAATTTCATCTCTTCGTTCTTTTAGTTCTAGAGAATAGTGGCCCAATTGCACACTTAAATAAATTAAATTGAAGTTTCTCTTTGGACGAGAGTTTTGAAGAATGAAAGAGAACGGGGCACATATAAATGAAAAAAAAGCCTAAAAAAACATAAACACGAATTTATTGGTAAACAATTCCAGGAACAATGTATAATATGATTTAAACCGATATTTCTTATGCAGTTTGATGAATCTCTAATTAGTGAAATTGTTTTTTCCGAATTTGCACCAGAAATACTTAGAATATTTGAGTCGAGAAGAGAGGCGTCAAGATTACCAATTAGTGAGGAACTATCGGTGATGAATATTGATTACCTCTAACTCGTTAATTGATTATTTATGATTATGAACATGCGTATTTTTGTCGTTGATTTTTTGCATTTTTACATTATGTTCCATGTTTTGTCATAATTACATTTATAAGCCTTATTACAACTAATTGACTATAAATTCGATTAATTTAAATTCATTTCAAAAATATTATTCATTCCATTAATACATTAATATTATTTGTGGTCGTCCATATCGTCCAGAGATTAAACTCGGTGTTTCGTCTTTGTCGACTTTAAGATGTTTATTGTTGCAAGTTGATTAATTGTTTAATGATATAATGAGAAAAGTAGTTTAATTCATATGCATGTAATAATTAACGACTAAAAGTCGTATTCTGAATGTTTTATTTCCAAAAATATCGTAATATGAGTGTTTACAAGTAAATTATTTGATCTAATGTAAAATTCGTGTGGTAATTAATAAAAAATCCAAAAACAAAATAGCGTCTTATATGAAAGATATACAATACAACCACTTTTATTTCGCAATTATTTATTCAACATTTCTGTAATTACAACCTGAAATCTATAATCAATAGACTAATGAAAATGGCTTAATATGTGGAATATTGTTTTTGTTGCTATGATTTTTGTAATGATAGAGAGCGAGTAAAGTAAAATAAATAATTTTTTTAAGAAAAATAAATATTACAAATTAATTTTATCAAAATATTAAAAATATCAATGTCAAATTAGGGTTGTATAATACTTTTTTAGCAAAATCATTTAATTACCCAATAACAATATGATATTTATTGAAATTTTCCAAAAACATTATTTAATGACTTCAATTCTTGTCCGCTACAAAACGTGTAATAAAATAATCCATTTAATTTATATTTTATTCCTTAAATAGCATATCATGCACAGAAGGTTTCAATATTAAATTATTTGTTTTTCAAAGAAGAAATTAATGTCTTTCGTTAAGGGTTAAATCACCTTGACGGAATTTCAAAGATTTCGAAACTTTCCGTTTGTTTATTTTTCTTGTTTTAGTGGCATGAATACATTGTTATTACATAATAATAAATAATTTTAAGTGGGAAAATACATATAAAAACATGGATATTGCGTAGAATTACTGAAAAACCTAATTTCTTATATATTTTACAATTTAAACTTATAAAAAAATTGTTTTACACTGAATATTAACTAAGGTTGTAGTATAAACCTGTGTTGGTTTTATAAGGTAATTTTTTTTACAAAAGGTATTATTGGTTTTTTAACAAAAAATGTATCTTTAATGTTTCAATATCGTATTTTGTGTTATTGGTTGACTAAAGTAACTTAAGTTATTGGTCTTTGAAATAGGGTGTAACTGAAGTGATTGATCATTGAAATCTGACCTAAAAATTAAAATTTGTCGTTGTATAAAATTATTCCATATTTTGAGCTACAATTTTATGTTATTTTTATATCACGCACCCTTTAAAAGGTTATTTCAAGAGTAAATTGTAAACAATTCAGATGATTATCTTAAAAATTAAAAAATAGCAGATCTTTCATTGATTTTTAAAAATTCAAGTATAAAAGCAACTCCATATACATACTGTTTTTATATATATTTTTTTATATATAAAAACATGACAACTCGTTAACTGCAAGATTTTTCTTTCTCTTAAGATTTGATTTATTTAATTTTATCAGTTACATCGATAGTTGCAATAGAATTAGTGGACCTTTCCGGGTGCTGAACTTGAATGAACTTAAAAAATCTGCAACACACAATTGTATTTAACAAAAAAATACTTTATTCACATTTTGTTGATTTAAAAAAATAATTTTTCGAGATATTCCACGAAAAATGCAATTTTGCGACTAATTTTCAAAATAAATAATCAAGCGTACACTCTATGGTTGGTAACATTTTATATGTTATTTCTAACCACCTCACGAGTGTAGTCAAAAGTTACTGCCACCCCTAATTTTTCTAAAGTAAAAATCTAATCTTACTGCACTATATGTACATTCATTCATAACCTTTGCGTTAAGCTGTACTGTTTTAGGACTGATGGTAGGTTTACTAACGCAAGTAACGCGCTTGTGGTTTATGTCTCAAAACATATAAAGCATTGCGAATTTATAATTTCTCTTTTTTCATTAAATCCAATATTATAAATAGCTGCTTTCATAGATAAAATTATATAAAATTTTCCTTGAAATGTGATTCCTGCTGTGTAATTGTTCGAAAGAGGTATTAGGAGGAGTATTAAAGAAACATGGAGCGTCTATTTTGTGTTCAATACATTCAATAGAGCAGAATTATGAAATATGGACAGAGGAAGAATTTCTTTAAATATTCCCTTTACATTGCCTTAAACCCAGAACATTGAAGAAATGAAGAATGTTTTATAGCCGAAAAATATTATTAAATACTAGCGTGACCCGTGCGAAGTCTTCGCATTATTTATTCCATTATGAAGCTCAGATGACAGATCAAACAAATATTTTACTAAAATTGACATATAGAGGCGCAAGTATCAAAAGCATTGAGCTAAAGCGCCACTTTATTTATACGTGAGTGGATTTGAAATTAAACAAAAATTTTACCGACCGTCAATCATATTGACGTTGAGCCGTTAGATGGCAGCATTGCTGTTTTGTGTATATAATTTTAATAATTAATTAATTTGCAAAAACAATAGCAATAATAAATTTTTTAGTTGTGGATGCCGGTAGAGCAAGCAATTATCTATAAAATGATATATAATTTATGTGGATTAGTTGTGAGGTTTTTTCTAAAAAGGGAGAGTAACATCTTAACCTTAGCGTATTAATATATATGATGATGATGATTTTTGATTCTACAATATTATGAAATACCTCTTCAATGATACCCATTCGTTAGGACCAGCGAGAAAATATATTTCTATTTCTATTAATACCGCTTGTAGAAAATGTCTACCATGTTGTAAATATAAATTTGAGGAGGGCTATACTATTATGACGATTCTGAACGGTGGTGCAAATTGTGATTCAAACACAGGCAGTCAATTAATTTACTGCGTAATGCTGTGTTTAATTTCCGTTTCCAAACCAAATGAATATCTTTTCTCAAATACATTTAAGTATTAGCGTCTCTTTAGATAAATTGATTATATTTAGATAATTGAGCCTAGCTGGTTACCGGCTAGGTTTAGCGGCTTCTGAACAAGGTATGACTGGGTCAATAATGGGGTTTTTGGGTCCATAAATCACATTCCTGATAGTAATTCAATAACACCAGCGGCAGCGACCTCACGGGTATTATGATCTTAGTGCTAAATAATTTCACAGCATTTAGTTGAAGTGGTTTTCAAATACCTTGTTTGTTTTAATAATAATGAATAAATATGAATTTGGTAATTGTAGACTGAAAAACTTAGCTTTGACAATGTTTCGTTTTATGAAATTTTTAAGTCCTGGCTTTCCCATGTGCAGTTATATTCATTTTTGTTGTTCGGCAAGGTTAAGCAACTGTATCGCGATCTATTCAAATTGCGTATAAAGTTTCCCAAATGTAATATTCATTATTTTTAACCTTTATGATGTCGATAGAATGTCTACGTTCGAATTGAATGTCTAAATGTACGATATAAGACTCGAGTTAATATTTTGTAATTACTACAAACTTATTTTCTAACTGGGATTAGACTTATGAGACTTTGGTGATTTTGTTTCTTATTCTATAATTTTTGTTAAAGAAGAATAGAATTGAATAGAAAATTTTGTAATAAAAACTTAATAAATTAAAATTGTCATGAAGCCATTAGAACCATCGTTGACCATTTCACCTGGAAAGATTTTGAGAAAAAGAAAAAAATACGTAAGTAAGAAACGTAATCCTGCTGGAAAATAATTCAGAAAAAAATAATGTAGTAATTTTTTATTCTGAATTTATAGCATATACCCGTGTGTGTTTTTTCAATCTATGTAATATTTGCTATTCTATCCACTCTGCGCGGGAAATATTGTGACACGTAATTTTTTTGCCGATTTAAAAACTTTTCATCCTGTCCCAGAAGATTCCGCGGCGTTTGAAAAATAATGATGATCCTATAGTTGCTAATATTGTAGCATAAACACATAAGAAGATTCATTAAAAATAAGAATAAATACCGTCGTCTATTAGAAAATTATAAAACTACATTTTATGGTGAGTACTGTGATATGATGGTTGCTTATAAAGGAAACAAACGACCATGCTAAATAATTAAGTAACAATCTGTGTTAACTAATAACGTGATTTTCATCTGTAAAATAATGAGGACAGTTTCATGAAATGAGATCAATTATTTTTCTGTTGAATACAATGAAATCGTTTTGGTAACTTTTGAGAATTTATTTCACTCAGTGATGTGGCGTGATAAATTATGACTTAGTTATTGTTTTAGGACAAAACTTACAATTGTATTTAACTTCAATAAATCAGTTCAGTAGTTCTTGTGCAATGAGTGAAAAAACAGACAAAATTTTAAGAATTATTGTACTGAATTCTGTCAGTCTCGGCTACTAAAAAAAACCCTATCTCTGGACTTATTTGTATTTTATAACTTTGCTGGTACTAAAACGGTAAGAGTTCGTTCGTAAGAAGACTATTTACTCTTCAAGTACTAGTTGCATATTGAATTCAATATGTTAGTGAAAGCTTTGGTCTGGTCACATTGACATATCCAGCTTATCTACGTCTTTTCTTCAATAATAATATATGAAGAGTATAATATACGCTATATATTTACAATTTTTATGAATATAAAGCAGATCCGATATATTTCTAATTTAAATTAAAATTTATCGAATTGGCCCCGATGCGTTATGATGACCATCCTGATTTCATTAAGTTTTTTAAATGTCATTACAATGTCTCTTAAATGTACGTTATCTAGACGCAAAGAAATGTAAATAATGTTATTTGTGTACGTATATTTTTTTCCTAGTTACAATATGTCATTTAAATATATTACGGAAACCGTAAAGCAGATAGCATCGAGTTCCGCGTGAGTTCAATTTGTGTCCTTTTGACATATCTCAATTAACGTGAAATAATATCGTTTAATAATCCTGAGTCGTGGCAATACACTTATCTAGTCAGCGTGGTAACCTGTAGGAAGCATCTTCAATAGGCAGCGGCACAGATTCGACCAAAACGTAAGACATATCGAGCGAAGCGGTTTGATTTTCTTCATATTCTATCGTCTCTCCCCGTGTGCGCATGACATATTATTATTGCATGATTTGGGAAAAAAACTCAATATAGTCTTATCGATTTTAGATATGCTAATAACTATTCATTTATGACTATTTTTATCACATTTTCCTTTATAGAAGTGATCGTTACAAGCTTACAATTCGAGTTGCGGGAGAGCCCTAGAGTCAGCAACTTTACGACTATTCATCCTTCTAAAACTTCAAATCGTTTATTGTCTTAATTTCAACATTTTTATTTGTAATCAAAGGTGGAATCAAGAACATTTATATTATTAAAGTGAAAATTTCCGAGGGGGAGTTTACCAAATATTTTGGTTATTTATTTCTTTATTTCGTATTTAATGCAACATAACTATACATGTGGTGGACATATTGTTACAAGAAAAAATATCTTCCAGTTAACTGCAGTTAAAGAGTAATCAACCCCGAGGGCAAGAAGAGACAAAGAAAAATATATCGAATTATGAAAGAAAAATATTTGAGCGGAAAAAGTTATGAGATATGAAATATTTTTTGATAACTTTTGAAAATATTTATGTACGGCAAATATCTGATGCTAGGATCTATTGACCTGGCAGCGTCAAAAGAGAAGAACAGTATTTAGGAATCAGGAGCTTACTTACGTTTTGTGAACGAATACTTAGGCCGTAGACAAACGGGTAAATTTTTTTATAGGTTATAATCCCGCCATGAATCTGGTACAAAGATGAAAAGGTCTGTGCGAAAAAGTTAAGACGAGGACTGAACGAGAGTCATTCGGCTGATTGGAGCTAGCCATTATGGATAATGGAGTAATATAGGTTTTTTCCCATTTTCCTTTTTATGTTATAATGCCGTTAGAATTTTTTCCCATAGTTTAAATGCGGGGCAACAGCAAAAATTTAACTGGGGGAAATATATACAAACTAATGTTAGTAATACATTTAGGGAAAGTATGCATAACTAATTTTCTGCAATAAGTCATTAATGGTTTAGTGCCTGTATTTTGTATAACAAAAGACTAATATTCATTTGGAAGTCTCATGTAAATGAAAGTATTCTTAAGATTTTCTGCATTATTTGTATGCCAATAAAATTCTTATAAATAATTTATTTACCCCAAAATGAAAATAAGCGATAAAATAATGGATCAAACAAGATATATAGGGAAAACATATGAAAAAATATAAAGACTCAAATGAAACAGACCAGCAGAATATTAATGAAATCGTAACTATTCAAGAAAGCCATCAATATACAATATTACATCAAACTTATAAAGTTGCATTTCTGTAATAAAGTTATTACCAAAGTGCAGCTGTAACCATAAATTTAAAAAATAACGTAATGTGGAATAATTCATGTTTTTATTAATTGTTGATATTTTCTTGATATTATTGTCAATAAATACACTAGCTTTTGCTGATTATATACTAAAGAGACTATGCGTTTTAGGCCTAGTTATTTGAAACCATGTGAGTTAGTTTATGGATATGCGCGGTTTACAGAGGTAAGCACAGCGTTACCGCTATATAGCAGCCAATACACGTATTACGTGTAACGTTGCGTGCATAAATCTGTAACTTATTCGATGACCACATATTTATCGATATCGATAATATGTGGTCATCGATACTGCAGAACCTGGGCTTATTATTTGATACTGCAGAACCTGGGCTAAATGACATAAAAGAATTTTTCGAAATCACTAAAATATTTCTGATCGACAATCTCTATGCAAAATATTTATTTGTCTATGGGTGGTTGTCAGCTATACGTGTGTGATACGATGAGAAAAAAAGAAATAATTAATTGAATTCATTTAAATACGGGTAGTTTCAGGCAAGCATTCTTACCTATCACGTTAGTTTTAAACACTAAAACACGTATAAATATACATTAAAAAACAAAAATATAGTTGAGCCACAAACCACTTATATATATATATATATATATATATATATATATATATATATATATATATATATATATCACTTTTAAACTGTCATTTCCCCCAGATAATTAGCATAAATTGTATTTTACATAATATCAAATGGTTAATTCATTATAATTTACTTTTCAACTCCATGCATTCAGTCATTTTGATTTTATTTCACTTTGGCAACGTATAGTTTCTAATATATTTCTTTCTTTATATTACGGAAAAATAAAAAAAGAGTATACTTATATTGCACACAAAAAGTTGGTACTACGTTGCAATGTAAATGTCTTCTGTTTTTTCGCTGATATCAAAACAGTATAACTAAAATATTTAGAGAAAATTGAGGTAGATTTAGCGGGAAACCACATATCAGGTTGGTCAGCTGCTTTTATACAATCCTCTTTCTTTGGACTAAGAGGCAATCCGTAAGAAAAACATTTAATTACGTTTTCTTTGTTCTATATTAATAGGTAGGTTGCCAATGGAGATAATAATGGCTACTAAATATTAATATATTTTGTTAAATTTATGTCGTTCTAAACAAACAAAATCGATATTTTAAATCGACTCGATACAAAATCGATATTTTAGACGAAATATTATGAATCGATTTTTCGATAATAATAGTAACGTGTAGGCGCAGGCCTTAGCAGGATTATTGCTAACGCCATATACAGTGACATGTGGTTTTCAATGGTAGATATTGTAGAGTTTAATGTAGTTATCATGATACAAATCTGTACTTACTTGTAAAACGATGTTCTATCGTTTATTAAGTTAGATGTCTTAGAGATACAAAAATAGTTGTTATAACAGAATTTAATAAAACTGTTATAAAGTATACTAAAGTGAGATTTCTTATGAAAAAAAGGCAAAGCATCGATATTTGAGTACCAAAATAGTTGATAGTACGGCTGACGTGCTCATTGAAGTATAAAAAAAAACATTTTTTTCAAAGTTTAGAGATTTATATAATAATAATAATACTAAATACATTTTCGTTGCTAATACAATGTAGTTCATTTAATAAGAATACGAGACGTATTAACCAAGACCTACTTTTTCGCCATGTGCCTGCGAAGGCATTAAATCATTACCAAGTTAATCATATCTTGACAAGATGCTGATAACTTTTAGTCGAGTTAATAACTGTAAAAATAATAATTGGCCTTTCAGTTAAGTAGTTATTGATTTACATATACTTCTTAAAGCATAAAATAGGAAAGGATTGTTATAAACAAACAAATGGTTATTCCCTGTTTTTCTCTCACTTACGAACAAACGATAGATTGACACCATTATTTAAAATGAGACAGGACATATCTTACGGATCGTACTGTGTACATCAGCGGGAGCTTTCACAGGATCACAATATCCGCGTGTATGTTTGTGCGAGGCAATATTAAAAACAATTTATTTTTCGCCCTGTTGGTCTCGTAGAAACTGTTTCCAATATAGTTCTTCTCTATATTCTTTCGCATACGTAATCGATCATAGAGTGAGGTGATAGCTCGCACGGTGCAATATATGATGATCCTACGAAATATTTTTCAATTTAATTCTATGCAAAGCTTTCTCCACATTTAGTGAGGGTAGGAGGAGAGAGGGGAGTTTAGTTTTGCAGTGTTGTTGAGAAAGGTTGGGTAATATTTTGATAGTTTCGGATCTTGTGAACAATTGAAATATCGGCACATTATTCGCAACGGTTTGGTGGTACTTTATTATACCACGTTAGGAAGTGTTTACTGTTATTTAATTACATAGTTTGTAATTTATTTTTCTTGTTTTATTAATGTTCTTTCACAAATAAACAAAGTTTTTTGAAAGATGTATTACTAACCTTGAATTAAATGCTTTCGCTTGGTAGTCCGACTGTCTGTTTCTCTTGCTTGTCTGTAAACTTCTGTATATAAATGCTGTACGAATAAATTGGAACTATACCTTTAAAAATTATATAAATATTTATGGAATGGGAGGTTACCTCAGTCTAAAAAGTGAAGTCGAAAAAATTGCTCAATACCTGAAATGTCATTGGAAAACATTTAGGGGATGGGAAAATGATTTTCAGGCGTTTCGGGGAGAGGGGAAAATTATTTTTATATGTGTTATGATTATTATTTTTATATATTAGTTATATGTGAGCTTGTGACATTCGCAATTATATAAAAATTGAATGCCATCCTCCATAAAATTAGTTCATTTTAGTCTTAACGACTACTACTAAGTATAATTTTGATGTTTCATATACATGTAGTTAAAGAAAAATGACCCATCTCATTTTGTACGTCTGTGGATATTTGGAAATGCAATAACTAATATTTGCAATTAATTGAAAAGAACGATTATTCACACCTGAATGTTTAACTTATTAAATGCATCTGAAGTAATCCATAAGAGTCGTAGTGCGGTATTTTACGTATAATTAAAGGTTTATACTTTTAGAAATTTCATAAGAATCCACTTAGTTCTCGCTAAGAAAACACTGCACTCTACACTGTTGAATGGAGTGATTAATTAAAGAAATACTTGAAAGCGTGCCTATAAACTTCAATGCTTTTCTAGATTCCAATATTGAATCGTTTTAAAGGTAGATTTTCTTACAAAAACTTTTCTGTAAAAATTCGTTAGGCAGATTCATATCGTTGATGACTAAAATAATGGCTGTTATAGACACTGTAGTTTCCAAAAAACCTACATACTTATCAGCGGCTTCGTTCGCGGTGATGTCGGATATCAGTTTTTGTTAAAACAAAAGCAGAGATGTAAATTTTTATTAAAAAAAATAAGCGGAAGCAGTTGTATTTTTGGTCTGTCCACATTGTCACATACTGAACTAGAAATACCTAATATTAATTTAGTCAATATAAACAATGTTTTTACTCACAGTGTAACTTTATATGCAATTTTATGATTACGTCATATTAAATGTAATTAATTTATCATATTTTCTTGATTTTATTCGATTAAGCGTTACAACAGGACACTGCCACACCTGCTTCAGTTAAAATCAATGGATCCATGATCAATACAAAATTTAATTTGCGTCGATCAATGATCAATGCAAAATCCTTATAGACAGAGCGAATAATTGTTTCGCACACGCCATCGAGTGTGGTGTTATTGGATAGGTCTTTAAGATGCCGCGTCAGAGATATATTAGGCTCCGCACTTATTGGTGGGGTGCAAAGATTTATGTCAACTTGCATCAATAAATTAACGGGACGTAGGCTAAATATAATGTATATATATTGGAAAATATTGATTAACATTTGTATGTAGTTTAATGAAAGTTAAATATATTTATAAATATTAATATTGATCAAAGTATGTGTGGAGCCGTCATAAGGTGAGTTTTATTCTTAATTAACGAGTTTAACCTCTGTTATATTAGTTTCTAATTTTAACGAATAATATCTTTATAATGTATTATTGTAGCTAAAGTTCACTTCATACGCTTAAAAAATTATAACATCGTAATATTCTGCCTCTTTCTTTTCGATACATAGTCTGTAAATTTTACCGGAAGCCCTTTGAATCTTTACACGTCTCTACAACTAACGTGTCAAATATAGCAAATGACGGTGAAAAATGAGGTTGAGGCGTAATTGGGCAAGGGAGTGTCCGATTCAGCTCCGAGCTCGAAAGCTTTTCTTGCAAGTTTCCCACGAGAGCTTACGGGTGATTGATTTTGAAACTCACATTTCGGACCATCGCCACCATTGTTTTTCAAACACGGCCTATTTTTAAGTGACTAAGCTGTAAATGATATGTTTTCATGACTATTTATTCTGTCTTTGCTTTTCTTAACTGATTATTTAAGTTTAAATTATGAATTTGTTTTAATAATCAGAAAGCGTTTGATTACTGCGAAAGCAGATGTTTCTAACGGTAATGGAAACAGTTTAATGAATGATGATAACAGAGTGTTGCAATAAACACCGTTGAAAAGTTTTTTTTTAAAACACCGCTCATAAATAATTTTTTTTATTGTAGCGCTCAAAGCAATTGAGTAGTCGTTAAATTACAGTAGTCATAACTATAGTCTTGATTGGATACCGACTTGGTAAATATCTATCGTATTAACCTAAAACTTGATGGTTGATTTCAAATATCATAAAATGTTTCACTTAATGGTGAAGAATTAGTATTTTATTTTTAAGAATTATATGAGAATGAAAAATATATAAAATATTTCTTAACATGTTTATAAATTTACATAAAACATTTTTAATCTAAGTTGGATTTGAACCTGGACAAAGATATGTAAGCCAGAGACAACGATCATGAAATGAAATAACACGGAAGTCATAGAGAACGTCAAGGAAGGGCATTTTTATTCTTGGGTTCAAAAAGGTAAGTTAGATTTGCAAGTTATAATTACAAAAAAAGACTCGAAATTCGAAACCGCATCAAATTACTTGAGACGGGCATGTAAAATTTGAAACGCATCAAATTACTTCAGTCGAACTTGTAGAATTTTAAAATTCGAAATCACATCAATTTACTTGAGTCGAGCATGTAACATATCTAAATTCGAAACCACATCAAATTACTTGAGTTGAGCATGTAACATTTCAAAATTCGAAACCACATCAATTTACTTGAGTCGAGCATTTAACATTTCAAAATTCGAAACCACACCAAATTACTTGAGTTGAGCATGTACCATTCCAGATTCGAAACCGTACTAAATTATGTATATTTCTCATGAAATTACTTTAAACACGCAAAATTTTAAAATTTGCACAATCGAATTAAAAGGAAAATATACAAAACTTTAAAAAATCTTTGTTATAGGTGGAGTATTTTTATTGCGCGATAGCTTATTTATGATCACCTAATACAACTTAAAGTTTTTGATTGTGTTGTAGATTACATTTTTGTGGGTTTAGTTACAATAATAGGGGATTAAATATATCAGTAGTAGCTGGAGTTGTAATGTATGTAATCTATAAGGGTATTTATATTAGCGACTTGTATCACAAGATGAATTAATGTTATGGCCAAAGATACGTTAAGATTTGACGGCAAAACTATTCAAATAGTCGCCAGGCTGGTGAAACTTAGAATTTGAAAACCTTTTCACACAAATGATTTAATAAAACCCGCATATATTTCATCCAATCTCAATAAGCCTATTAAACACACTTAGGAAAATTACTGAATTTACATGCTCCATTATATGAAATCTCGCTACAGTTGATATGCAAGCTTGCTGTATTTATAAATTAATGAAACCTGTTCAGTAATGAGACTGCATTTTCGTGCTCCAAAGTAATAAATTACCGGACTGGTATAATATGGTAATTTCTAAGGCCTTTCAAACATACGTTTCCACAAACCTTGCGTAACTTTCATTCAACGTCAATAACTTAATAAAACGTTCTCGACAAGGTGACTGCCTTTGTGCAAGGTGTTCCATCATATTCATAAGATTCGGATCCTGAAGCGGAAATTTAGTGCTGTTTAATTCATTAATGAGTCTGAATTGAACTAGAAAATGTTGTTGGAAATGTAAATGTTTACCGTGAAATACACATATATGGAAGACAATTTATGGAAATGCCTTTAGAAGCTGTCATCATAGAAGTGCATATGAGATAATTATAACAATTTTTTTAAGCTTTCTGTAAAACTTGTACGTGCTTACAGATTGATAAGTTATTAAACTGGGCCTATCGCTTATGGCATAACGGTCAGTGTTTATTTTGTATTATATAAACGAATAAACTAAATACAGCTTGCCAATATAGCTCAGAAAATTTACACACACTCATATAATTTACACAGACTATCCTTGTTTATTTTCACACACTCTTTTGGAAAACAAATTAAAAATGTATTTTTCACAGGTTAGTAAATCAATAAAAGAACATCAGTTTTTAATAGTTATAAAAAATATTTCAAACCAATACTTCAAAATTATTCTCTTCTATGAAAAATTGAAAAAAATTTTCATAAATAAAAAAATACTTTGAATAAGTCTTATTTTGATTATACGGAGCAGGATATTTTTTTTAATTAAAGAGAGTCAAAATTGTTTGAAATCATTTCTGAAGATGTAACATAAGTTGAAATATGATTATTATTCTTATATTATATTATTCTTAGTTTCAGTTTTGGTAGAATTGAAAAAAAAAACGGTTTCAGTCGCTACCTAAACAAATTGTTAAATATGTTTTAATTTAGGTTTTTAAATTTTTTGCCTATCTGTTACCCACAAATTTACTTATATTTTATAATAATATGGTACAGTAAAACAAAAATAATTATTAAACCTAATGCTTACGTTAATATGAGTTGGGGTTAAAATTCACAAAAACATTTAAAATAATTTCAAAATTGATCCTAAAAATTTCCATTTCACTCCTCTACATGTGCAACTGAAAAATCCCCAATTCCGATTCCGCTTAGTGTCATTAAACGGCTCCGGTAATGTAACTATTTACTTACCTCAACAAAATCAATGTTGTTATTCAGGTACAGCTGCTGAGGCACCTTGCGAAGGGAAGCAGAAGCCATTAATCAGGCTTGACTGTAATGCTTGAGGGGAAGGTCGATTCGTAGGGTGGAAACTACCTTATTATATCCTTAATAAGTCTCTATTGAACTGGATAATGTAGGTTAGATGTGTAATTTATTATGTTTGTAAATTATGACTAGATACGCAGATCAATTAATGGACTGAGGTGTGCATCTTGCATGCGATAATGTACTTTTTTAATAGATGTTAATTTTTCAGCGGAGGTGTGTATGGTAGCACTTAAATTAATTTTATGTTATACAGACGATTAAAAGAAAAATTAAACTAATTTTTGCGGATTTGATTAAGCTTATGTATCAAATGGTGTAAGGAACTGTAATGAGACTTATTACAGTTAAATATGAGTAGCACTCTCATTATAAGGATTCAGTGTGATTATCGGCACAAAAACAGTTTAAAAGCGTCATCGTACATAATAATCCTATTAAACTGTGAATAAATTTGATATTATGTGTACCACATCAGTATACTGCCTATAAGTATACCCTAAACAGGCGTAAGAAAAAGAACAATCGGGTTGCGGTTTTTCTTTTATTCCTTAACGTGAGTTTCCTTAGACCTAGATGAAAATTCCGAAAAGGTGACACCGGATTTTGGTTACCTATATCTCACAAAGGAGACGCCGTATCAAAAGATAACACTAAATTTGTTAATAGAATTTTACTAGACTCAACGACTTGATTGTGTCCTAACGACTCGATAATGTTTCAACAATTCGAAGTGGTCCGTGGAAAAAAAATCATCCCAGAGTCCGATGTGCGAGGAGCTACACTTCTTTTAATGACGAGTGTGCACTCGTCATTTAAATATTATTCGTACTCGTACTTTATATTCGTTATTTCATCAATGTCATACTCGTAATTTATCCTTCAAAATTTCATCATTCAAATAGTCATAATGCTGTGATATATGGACAGATGGGCAGATGTGATGGCAAAGAAATATCTTTTTTGTTATTTAATAATGAAATTACAAAATCCCATCAAGTGCTAGTCGGACTTACTTACGGGGGTTTCTGTAGCCCAAAAAATAATAAACACAAAGTTTATATTTCTCAGACACTGCGAAAGACGAAGTTATTGATATGGACGGGATCGAAAATATTTCAAACCTTAAAGACTATACAACATATCTTATTCCAGTCAATTTTCCTAGAAAGCTTATTTTAAGTTGTACTATTTAATTTTTTTTATAATTTTACAAACGTTAGTTGAAAAGTTAGGGGGTGACACATTCAACTATTTACTTAAATATAAAGTTATTTCGGAATCTCTAAATTATTTTTAAGGCCTATCTGACGCTACCTCACACGTCCATGTACACTGGATTTTTTTATCACCCTCAGATATATGTATGGAGTGCCACCCCTAATATATTCATAATTCCACTATTTCATTGTGTAGCAGTTCATAGAAGACGCCTAATGTCCATGTATATAGTGCCAATTGTCTCCAAGTAAAATGGCTCTGACATATGGACAGACAGACAGATATACAGATGGACAGGACAAAATTATAAGGTTTCCGTTTTTGTGATTTTACTACGGAACCCTAAAAACGAACAACTGAAATCTTCATGCGCTTCACAATGTACGAATTTTCGTCACTGTGTTCGGTTTCAATCTTAAAGTAATGCTACAACGGCTGTCACGCTATTTGGAACAACGACAACGGTGTAAAACTTGCAAGTGTCTTCGAAAATGTCAGCCTTAGGCATGAAGTTCTCTCGGAGCCATACATTATACCAACTGAGTACTAGAACACACTGTCCAGTCGCTGATACCTGAGTAAGCTTTTAAAGACATTTTATCAATAAATTATATTTGGCAATTTTAATTTATTTTTTGTATTTTTATATCCTATAGTCGTTATAAATCAATTATAAGGTAAATATAAAAATAATAGACTGTCTATGGTTAATTGATAATTAATTATTGGTTGAAAAACCGCTTTCAAGTATTTCTTAAATTCGTATAGTGGGGAAACATTCAATAAGAAAGGGGTATATGTATTATTATCGCAGTAAGACATAACTAGATACATTATTAGCATTTTCATAATAAATTTAGTTATTTTCTTTTGAGTTTTCAATTTTGCCCGCTCTCCGCACGCGCCAAGATATGCTATATTATATATTTCTAACTCTTTTAACTTTCACTGAAGTGCATCTAGAAGGATAGCCTGAATATGATAAATGGTAATGACGCTGTAACTACGAATAAGTATTTACCTATTCGTCTAAAAGGTTTATTAATTTAAAAAATAATTATTAAAAAAAAGTAGATCTAGAGGAGAATTAGAAATTTTCATATTTATTATAATTGATTATAAAAGAATAGTTATGTTAGAATCCATCCAGTAGGTTTTGCATGATTCGTGCACAGACAAGGCCTCATTACTATTGTATTACATGTGTGGCTAATTAACAATTGTAATTTTTGATTAAACTTCAAATTAGCTCGATGATCGGTAAATACAAAGTGAGGCAGTTATTCTTCAATAAACACTGCATTAAAAAAAGCAGCCAAATACATATCGGAATACACATAAAGTGGTGTTCCGTAGTTATATACGTCTCTTAAAAATGTTACTGTAAGGTAACTGAAATAATTTTATAAGATAATTCTGATGATATCCAGAACTTTTTTATATTTTTCAAACCCGTGGTCAAAAAATTAGAAAAAGTAACCTGTACGTCGGTGTGAAAACTGTAATGTTTCATAAAAGCGGCTTTCTAATTAGAAAGGAAACATAAAACATCATTTAATAAATGAAATGTAATTTTAAAAGACTTTTCCTTTGATGTCGCACTTTACATGTATGGAGAGGAAGGCTAATATCTCAAAGGAAAATTGGTGGTCAACAAATTAGAAAGAGTACTGTTGTTACTACGTTGCTGTAATAATTAATGTTTCAGAAATGCGGGTTTCAAATCAAAAAGAGAACACAAAACGTAATTTAATAAACGAAATTTCATTTTAAAAGATTTTTTCTTTGATGTCTCACTTTACATTTATAGGGAGGAAGGGTAAGTTCTAAAAGAAAAACTCGTGGTCAAGAAATTAGAAAGAGGTACATTGTATGTCGCTGTGAAAATTAATATTTCACAAAAGCGACTTTCAATGTAAAAAGGAAACATAAAACGTTATTTAATAAAAGGAATGCCATTTTAAAAAATCTTTCAGTTGATGCTTCACTCTACATGTGCAAGGAGGAACGTTAAGTTCTTAAAGGCAAACTTGTGGTCAACAAATTAGAAATAGGTACATTATACGTCACTGTGAAAATTAATGTTTCACAAATGCGACTTTCAAATTAAAAAGGAAACATAAAATTAATTTAATAAATGAGATGTCATTTTAAAAGACCTTTCCTTTGACGCCTCACTCTACATGTACAAGGAGGAAGGGTAAGTTCTTAAAGGCAAACTCGTGGTCAACAAATTAGAAAGAGGTACATTGTATGTCGTTGTGAAAATTAATATTACACAAAAGCAACTTTCAATGTAAAAAGGAAACATAAAACGTCATTTAATAAACGGAATGCCATTTTAAAAGTTCTTTCCTTTGATGCTTCACTCTACATGTATAAGGAGGAACGTTATGTTCTTAAAAACAAACTTGTGGTCAACAAATTAGAAAGAGGTACACAGTACGTCATTGTGAAAATTAATGTTTCATAAATGCGACTTTCAAATTATAAAAGAAATATAAAACGTATTTAATAAATGAGATATTATTTTAAAAGACCTTTCCTTTGATACCTCACTCTACATGTATGAGGAGGAAGGGTAATTTTTTTAATATTTTACCACATATCAATTGAGATCTTCTTCTGAAGTATCTACTTGCAAAATTTCACGAACATAGGTCTAAAACTGTAGAACCTGTCTAGTTTTCACATAGGGGCGGATCGATCTTACGAAATAATAAGTCTTCCTTGTATCACTACGGAACACTAAATTCTTATTGAAACGGAAGGTACTTGTTAACCGTAATTGCACAAACGTTATTTCTGGTAAAAAATATCCTTTTATAAAAATATAATCTAAAGCATGACTACAAGACTTAGTTAACATGCACTTTTGTAAATACAGTTTCATCGGTCTCAGTAATACTTCCGTCATACTTTAGTAACACTTGAGGGAAGCTATGGTAAACTTTGAATACGGTAGCTATGTACTTTTCATATAGTAGCTGTGAAGTCGTATTATTCAAACAGGTTTTGAAGCCTGATATGGTTACTGCTTGAAACTTCTACTTAGGAGATTTGAGACCGCAAATTTGCCACTGCATTTATGTTGCTTCTTGATATATTGATTTGCATTTTTACACGCTGTGGTCAAAAATCGTGAGTGGCGATAAAAACGAGGTTGCGATGCGAGCGGGCTAGAGCGGTCGTGATTTATTTTGGAAGCTTGAGTAAAGTTTATTTTGCGAGCTTTTCGTGAGAGCTTTTAGACGCTTTTTTATGACGGTTGGTGTGGTATTTAATAAAAAGTGATATTTTTGAGTTATGTGAATGTTACGAGCTACTTAATGTAATTTAATTGATAACATAGATATTAAAAAAAAACTTGGTAAGTAATAGTCAAATTCGCACTATGACAGGTCTGTATACATTTAAGTATACAAGAAATCGTATATAAAACATAAGATTATTAAGAGCGGATAGTGTTTCTATTAAACTGTTATACAATTATTAATTATTATTTTCCCACTATATTACATAATTACAATTGTGATAGTTAAATTGGGCATAGTTTGGTGTTTATAGAAGTGAGAAAAAAAACAATAAAATTGATGATTTCTTATAAGCGATACATGTTGAAGTGAAACTTATTTGTTGCTGCTAAAACCAAAATAGATTAAATATACGAGATCCCTTTTGAATTTTTTTTAAGATGAGTGTCACCTGCCTAAATTGCAATTCACGTAGCTAAAAAATATTTGCTAGCTCCCTTTAAAACCATTTTTCTCGTGGCGTAGTGTAGGCATAAACACATTAGAATTATTTTCTTCGATATATTTGCATGTACTGGAGCCCCAAAAATTGAACGTGACTTTAGATTTGGGCTATCATTTGCATAATTTGTGCAAATTTTATGTACATAGCACTTAACGTTTAGAAGTAGTAGTAATGTGGTTACACACAAGGAGACGGACAACCTAGTTGGAGCAATAGGGTTCCATTCGAATTTTTGAGCGTGAAAGGTTATTAAAAGTTTATGAAAGCGTTCCCTACCGTTTGTGAGACCAGAAAAGAATATTAAAATTAGCTCCAATAATTGGTTGCAAAAATTTAGGTATTGCTTTTGCTGTAAATTATATTTACGACAATTATATGTGCAGGTTCATTGCGGATTTATAAATAAACGAAGCGCATATGTTGTAATGGATGAGGATCATACAAAATTAGTAATCATGTTATTAATTTTGTGTGTATTATTTATCGTAAATAAATAGATAAATTAATAAAATTATGACAGTTAACTTTTGACAGACGTAACGTACAAAATGTCTGATTGTAGTAGTGAGCACCATTTTTGTTGGTTTTGGTGCATGCGTTACCCTTCTTGTCTTACTCAATCATCTTCATCTATCCCCCTCGGTTGCTAGCTAAGTACCTATTTTTCGTCGTTCTTGTGATAAATTCGTTATTTACAGGTGTTAAAACTAAACGTTGCATGAAAACGTTACGTTGAAAACGTTGCATTAAATTTAACTTTATCGCATCCAAAGAAGTTTCACTTCATTAAACCGACATCATTCCAAAATATATATCAAATTTATTTTAATCGTAAAATATGAAGTTACTTCATAACCGTATTTTAAATATCATGACGGCAGCCTCACGTAATACCGTGTTAATCAATGTAACGGCTAAAAACTGAATTTGCGAATAATATGTGAGTGTTGTTCCAGGCGGACGATTGAAATTATTATTTTGTCCTCGCAGATTATAGTGATTTTGTCGTCGCAGATTATGGAGCAAAAATCATGGCCACATCTGAAACTAGTGATTTATCTAAGTATTGATTTAATAGTTTAACAAAAATTCGAAATCAAATGCAATTTCCGCTGAGGTTGGAGGGGATGACTGTCTGGTCATACCCGTTGTAAAATTTTAAATTACAACAAGGCAAAACGGACGTTAGCCACATCTTATCACTTATTTATTAATGTGAAAGGTAGAGCTTTAAAAGACGAACATTCCGAGACTTGAATTTTTGAATGGTTTTCCCAGTACACACCACTGAACAGAGTTTGACTGGATCAATTGAAAGTCAACAGTAAGCAGTGACGTCTGAAAATTAATAAAAAATGTCAAGAAAATATATGATACAATACAAAATCAAACCGAACATAGGAAACTGAACAGTTTTGATATAAAGATAGTGCAGTTATCTAGTATAGGATAACTGAGAAAAACTATACACCAGAGATAAAAAACCTTTGAAACATTTAGTTTATTTAATACACTGGAAAATTATAAAATTACTTTGAAAAATTACTATCATAGCAAAACCTATAAAATATTTGAATGAAATATTTCCAAGTATATATGAAAACTTTTTATAAAATACAGCCACTAGTCTCTATTATCAATTAGATTAAGTAGTGACACTGTGGCTAATATTACATGGATAATCTCTATTCAGATAAAGATTGAATGTACTCAGACCAGAAATTCATCTATTTCATGGTGTGCAACGCCACAGAGACAACATCATAATAATGAGATGCGATACCTTAATTAATTATGCTTTTATGTACTATTATATACTACTTCCTATTCATATGCCATTAAATACTACTTTTACTATAGCGCTTGAATACATCACCAGGTTATGTAAGGAAAGCCATCACGGCCCATATTATGTGCGCCCAAATTCATTCAGAGCAAAAAATTCACCTGCTACAGTTTATTCAGCGTCACTGCAGTTTGATCACAACGATGTGTGCTTTTGAAATTGGAAGTTGACTCGTTATGAACAGCTTTGATCCCAGGACTTTTGTTTGCAACAAAGTAGTGTAAGTAGGGCATCTAATACGCAGGTACAAATTTTATCTGACCTGAAATTCGTCTGCAGCATCGCATTGAGCGCAACTGCTGTTAAAACATAACGAAGTACTTCAAGTTGACGAATGAGATGCACTTGGTTCAGCGTAGAGAGAAAAAAATAATTCGTTCGTTATAAAAGAGTACGTATGGACGCTAATTTGAAATCAATTCGGTTTTAATATTATTTTGAGATATATTAATAACATTTTTATAAGGCTGATGATTTAGATTTGCAATTGGTAACATTGCTTTGAAAATTGAATACGTGGAAGCATACAAAAAGGTAACTTAATAAATGTGCCACACATTTTTTAGTTATTTTTTTTTTGATATCCTTTCTTATAATTTTTTCTTTACTATATTTTTCATGTTTAGGGTTGTTTCCGAAAAAATAAAAAATATGGCACTCTTATTGGATCACTTTGTTGACCGCCCGTCCGTCCCTCTATAAAAGCTCTTTCTTAGAAACGGCTTGAGATATCAATTAATCCTCATGTAAATGTAATGTAAGACCGTAGGGCTAAGCGTAGAGTCCTACTGTCTTACATTTCGGTAATATATTTTTGTCGTGTGAACAAAAAACTTTAGTTGTTAAAAATTTTTCACAACTAAAGTTTTTTGTTCACACGACAAAAATATATTACTGTTTAAGGCGTATTGCTTTGTTTTTGATATAATCATAAAAATTTATAGGGGTACTTACGGTCTACTTACAATATTGGAAGTCTAATCATTTTTTTTGTTTCCATTACAAGATTACCTAAATATTTTCCCTATTTTCTTGTAAAACAATAATGGTTAGTATTTTAAATACCGCTAATATTTTGCTACTAACGAGCGTGGTGACCGCGTATCCTTTTCTTCTTTTATTTGATCAAAATCATAACTTATTTTTATTAAACTTATTTTTAGAACTCCGTGGAATTTAGAGGTACGTTATTTGTGGAATTTCTCACGTCAGATAGTGTGTAGTAACGATATTTACGAAAATATAAGTTTGAAAGCTAAAGAACTATGGAAAATTGATCATACGAAAACAATATTTTGGAATATATGTTATCTTCATATAACTTAACAACCAATCAGTGATTATCAGTACATTTATAAATGTTTGCAATAACTGTATTAAAAATTATTTTCAAATTGTAGATACTCTTATAAAACACTTCATTCATTAAGCAATAAGTAATCAGTTGGTTACGAATTTATGTTGATTTATGAGATTACTACTTGTTAAAGAATAGTCAATCACAATCGCCGTAATCGAACGACGATTATCTCTAACTCACAAGCTGATTATTTACGATTATGATCATGATTATGTTTGTCGTCTGTCGTTTGCATGTTTATATTATTTTCTATATTAGTCGTAATTATATTTGCATCCTCGTTCTAACTAATAGAGTAGACTATCATTTTCATTAATTTAAATTAATTTCAAAAAATTACTTATTTTATTAATTCTATCTTATTATTCATGATCGTCAGTTATATAAAACACGTTTTTTGTCTTTGTCCGATGTTTATTATTGCAGATTGATTTATTTTTTTGCGGTATGATAAGAAAGAAGTTATATTTAAGTTATGATATATTTTAAAATATTGTATTTGTGTACGTAATTGGTTACGACTGAAAGTTATTATGGTGTGCTACCCTTATTTATCGTTAACATGATTTCAAAAGATACTCTGAATACTTTTTTACCTAAAATATCGTAATTTGATTGATTGTAGGTAAATTATTTTATCTAATATGGAATTCGTGTTGTAATAAATAAAAAAAAATACGAAATAAAAGTAACGACATATGTGGAACATATATAATGCAACCACTTTTATTTCGCAATTTTTTATACATTATTTCTTTAATTTTGATGTGAAATCTAGAATCAATGTACTAATTATAATGGATCCAAATGTATGGAATGACATTATTGTTCTCACGGTGTTGTATAGTGATATATAGCGAGTAAAATAAAATTAATTAAAAAAATATTAAACAATGATTTTATCACTTATCTGCCCGTACTTTGGATTCTTGGAAACATTTTTGCCAGGTTGAAAAGGCTTTTTTTTCTTTATTTAATTTCATTTTTTCAACACACGTAGCGTTGGAATGGTAGTCTAAATGTAGGCAGATCGATTACTTTATTGCATAAAATTATGCTAAATTTCTAAATCAAACGTGCATTCTCTACTAAATTAACTTAAGTATTAATAGTTTTGGTAAGTATATTGATGCCGCTAAGTCTAACTGGTCACTGGATGTGACTGGGTAAATAACGCGGTTTTTGAACCTATAAATTGAGGGTGATTCAGTGAGGTGACTTATAAAATGAGGTGATTCTTGAGGGTGATTTAGTAGCACTAGTAGCAGTAACGTTGCGGGTATTACGATGTTCTAAATTATTTGTTTGTATTTGAATAAAGTAGTTTAAAATATCTTGTTTATTTTAATAATAATGAAGTAATCTAGATTTGTTAATAGTAGGCTAGAAAACTTAGACTGGAAAACAGCCTTGTTTCATAAAAGTTTCAAGTTTTGCCTTACCTGTGTGCAGTTATATTCGTTTTTGTTGTTCGGTAAGCTTAAGAAGTTGTATCAAAGTCTAGTCAAATTCAGTATAACTTTTGCGCAATGCCACTTTTTTTATTTTTTATTACATACCCATAATTTTGATAGAGCACACAAGTTCGAATTAAAAAAGAATACCGCTGGAAAAAAAATTATGTAAAATAAGTGCAGAATAATCAGAATGTACGATATCAGTATGGACTTAATTTTTTTTAGTTGTTGCAAAGGTATTTTTCTTAAATGGGGTTAGACTTACGCGATTTCAGTGATTTTGTACTTTGTTTGATAATTATTTATTAAAGAGAAAAACGAGGAAAATTTTATTTAGAATTTAATTTAAAAACAGATAATAGACTTTATGGGTTAAACATTTTTCACAAAATTATAAAAATCGTGGTCATCATCTTTTGTTTTAACAAAAGATGATGACCACGATTGATGACCGTGAAAATTAAAATAGTTTTACCATTCTAATGTAGTGGTTAGAGGTATATAAAATGAAAATAGGATCTATTGGGGTATATACGGTATAAATTACAGAGTTTATTTCTACCACAGGACTTATTTTTGTTTTATATACTAAATCACTGCAATATTGTAACGAAAATGTTTGTTTTTACAACCAATTATGTAGAAAATTCTAAAACTGCTTTTTATTGTCTTGAGATTATGATACAATAAATCCTGAGACTTAATGACGTAAAAAGAAAAAATTATTCACAAAAGGAAGAACATTTTAAGTTTTGTGAATGGGGCAGATATGTCGGTGAATTTGGCGCAAAGGCGGCGTGAATCTTTTAAAATGTTATTAAATAGTTTAAGAATAAGAAGATTGCTACGGTCGTGAATCACCGTCCATTTCAGATCCAATCTTAGCACAGAAATGTGGTCATATTTCTTTGTGGCCAAATAAGTAAAAAATAACTAAAATTTAAGGGCTTTTCAATTTCTAAAGTAAATATTTTGGTAAACTCTAGATTTTATTTTCCATAAGATAACAAAGTTGATGAAAAAGTTTCAAGAAGGTCTATTTTGGTTTTAAGGAACCAGATCATTAAAAAACTTTTGAAAAGCGCATTCCGCAAAAGAATCGGCGGCTGACCATTCATTCAGGATTTTGATCGGTCAACAGGTCTAGATCATTTAGAGTAGTAAAGAATGGAAATTAATTTTTTATGACTGTTGCGATGAACCATTTAAGTTGGTTTTGAAGAGAAGTTCTTTGCTCGAAATTTAACTAGGTTTACTGATGTTTTAAGCTCAGTGACTGATTGTATCAAAATTCTGTTTTGGGGTGTTATACATTTTTAAATCATATATATTTAAGCCTTAATTGATGATAAAATAGTTTGACTATGGTAATGTTGCCCCTTCCTGTATTAATCTTGTAATACAAACAAAAGACGTGTCTCAGTTTGGTGATTGAGTCTGTGACTCAGTCCGGTGAACTTCCTCTTGTACTACTTTTGCTCGGGGATATCAAGAGTTGTATTGGGCATTTGTCTGGATTCATCATCAAAAAAATATTTCATCAGATATCCACGTGATTCTAACAACCCAACATCAGTTTATCAGGCTATGGACCCAATGGCTATAGCTTCACAATAGTTCAACAATTAAAAACTAAGAAAGCTGTTAAAATATTATAATCTATGAACGTGCAATTATCGAACTACTTACAAAAATGAAAGAAGGTAAATATATCAAATAATTCACTAATGTTAAATGAAAAGTTAATAAAACGCGATAATAATTCCACATGGGGATTCGCTAACAAAACGTATCTTTAACATGAAGAATTGGGGATCTGTCTTAAAAGTGGCAAGAAAATCGATTGGAAAACGAGAATGAATCCTGTTTTGTTAATCGACACTATGTCAATATTCAGGATGCTCAGACCCCAAAAAAATATTGAACAATTTAGTACCTGCTTTTGACGATAGAGTGCTTACACTACGAGTAGAATTGCTTATCTGTTTAAGGAAGATAACGACAGATTAGCAATGACAAGTTTAACAACAGAGTTATTGTCCGTTAATGATATCATTATTTTTGGTCCGATTGAAACTATATCGCTTGGTGGATTGAGATATTTTATGACATTTATAGATAATCCAATACAATCACAGGAAAAAATACTATGTGATCTAAGTGGGCTTTAATCAAAAGATGTGCGTTTGAATATTGATAACCAAAGTATGATCAAAATTGTGAGTTTCACAAAAAATGTAAAGATATAGACATAAAATACAATTGTCTAAGCTTGAGCAACGACATTCAATGTAATGATTGTAAATTAATGTTTACAATCGTCGGTATTCAGACTTATTCAATAATTATATATTTCTTTAAGTCCATTATTAACTAGATACAATTTTCAAACTTATTAACATTAACATGTGTTAACTATGGTATAGGTTGCCTGTGATCTATAACACTCATTTTCACTATATACTGATAAAAAAACTGTTTTCTGATCCGTCAATATTATATAGGCATATGTCAACTGTAACTTTGGTGCTAAGACTTCCCTACCGCTGTTAAATATTATTAAAGTTGTCTAATTTCCTTAATATGGAAATACGTATTTCGAAATGTAAACTTGAATAAAATTGCATTCATATATTTTTGAATATGGACTACTGTGGAACTTTAGTTTAATGTAAAGCAATGCAAGACATATAAATAATGCAAATTCTTGTGTATGTGTAAATATAGAACAAGAGATTTTGTGTAATTTTAAATTCAGGTTAATTAATATACAACAAATAGAATACAAACTTTTGTATAATTAGACAGGTACGCAAGTTTGGAGTAAGAATTACTATATAATATCAGTTCTAGACTGGCACATATTATGTAAGTTTATCTCAGATTGGGAACCATGAATTGATGTTCTAATTACCAGAATGTTGAAGTAGTTTATACGTATCAACCTGTTAATAGTTGTTTTTGATAAGTAAAATGTAAATTAAAAGTAAAGTAATGTCAATTCAGGTAAAATAAAATGCAGATCTATGTGAGCTTAGAGTAGACGTAGGAAATTTATGCCAATTATATAGTTATATAGGAACTTTGTATTTCAAATAAATAAATAACAGACTTATATTTCAATTTTATGAACATTTCTTTCCTAGTTCGTAAACCGTAAGTTAATGGTAAAAACATTAGGAAATTTTAAAAATAGAATATTTTTACTCGCCTGAGTCAAAATTAAATGCTGATTGCTCTATATTCAGTAGGTGCTGCAGGCAATTATTGAAATTCCAACTGTCGATGCTTATCGCACCTTGAGTATCGTTTTGTATACGCACCTTGTTTTGGTATTCAATTTAAATGTGCTAATAATAGGTTACATAACTTACTCAAAATTACCTACAGAACCAACTGCAACATTTACAAATATATCACCAGTCTGTCAACCAAAAACCTAGGAAATTTTGTGCAGAAATATATATATATATATATATATATATATATATATATATATATATATATATATATATATATATACCGCACCACCAAACATTGATTCTTAAAACTATGTCGAATCTATTTAAGATACTCAGAAATATAAAAGATATAAAAAGTTCATATAATACAAAATTGGTAAAATTTTAAAAATGTTTTCATTAAACTAGGAAAGGACTATTTCTTCTTGGGAAATAAAAAATAACAAACTAAGGACATATTGTTATTATACAAATAACACAATATTGAAAACGTATTTTATACGTAACCCCATTTCATCCCTTGCGCATTTAACGAAACATATTCCTACAAGTCCAACACTTCCATAGGTTTCTCTCCATTGTTAAATAATAAATGCTGACTGTCCTGGGTGTATGTTCACGTTGATTCTCATGCGTCCTGTATGTTCCCGTTTAAAATACCGCTTGTGAACTCTACTTGAATATAAATGTTACTTCCTATGAGAACACCCAGTGTTCCACAGTGTCTTACATGGCTTTGACCTCTTTACCTTTCCTCTCATTAAGAAATATCTTGTATTACCTATAAATAGGCATAACTTCCAGAAATACATCATTCGTAAGATATAATCATTAAATTGATATTTAAGAAGGAGTATCAAAATATTTTAAGTATGGCAAGGTGAATAAAAGTCGTGATTCAGTCACCGGACTTCATTTTTTATTACTTCTGCTCGGAGACAACAACAGACTTATGGTTATTTTTCCGGATTTGCATCGAGAATATTTCAGCAATCATCCATGCGATTCCATCAACTCAACGTTAATTTAACTAGTGCAATAAATATTTTGGTTACGATGTAAAATGGAAATTGAAGAAAGATAAGCAGTAAGTACATGTCTTTTTGATATGTAATTACAAAATTGGTCTTTTTCAGAACAAATATCCGATGCTTTAGCAGCGTATCTGTGATTACGCAAATATGAAATAAAACTTATGAAATATTCACAGTTGCAACCAAGTTTATAAAATATAGAAATAAAGGAGAAAGAAAATAGTGAGTGCTTTTCATTGTTCTAACCATGTATACA
Organism: Druceiella hillmani; assembly: GCA_039881145.1. Classification (NCBI taxonomy): domain Eukaryota; kingdom Metazoa; phylum Arthropoda; class Insecta; order Lepidoptera; family Hepialidae; genus Druceiella; species Druceiella hillmani. The sequence continues at coordinate 2,559,497 of JAYKKI010000033.1, read as the reverse complement.
CCAGCAGCATTTACTATAACAGTTAATGAATTATGACCCGACCTAAAACCAAACTGATCAAAAAGGTAAGACAGAGACTGAACGAAATTCAGTCGATTGAGTGGATATAGTTACTAAGGGCAATGAGGTAATATGAGCCATTTCCCCTTTTCCTCTCTATGCTCTAAAGCCATCAGCATTTTTTCTGTAGTTCGAATGCTGGGCGATATAAATTCTGACCGATACAATTCGCCAGAAACTAAAGTGCACGATACTTTGTTTACGGAGTTGATATTTATGTTAATGGTTGATATTCTTTTCATTTTTTTTTCTAATAAACATACTAATATAGTGCCACTTCACGTCATAGCCATGTGGAAATTCATTACGTCTAACACAAACTCAAGTGTGTAAATAATGTTTTTGCAGCATGCCTAATTGGCTTTTGTATTTGTACGCAGGGAATAAAATAACAGTAGACATCATTTTCCAATATATCTCTTTAAAAATATCTGCCACGTTGTTTTTAAGCATCTGGTTAAGAATGCATTTCCTTTCACGTACAGCATAATTTATTTAATAATGAGTGAATAAACAAAAATGCTTAATTTGAGTATCAACAAAAAAAAAGAACAGACGGTACGTTCGTTATCGGCGTGTGCTATATTTGTTTGACTTTGAATGAATATTTTTTCAGTTAATTGATCAAGACCGTCAAGTTATCGGAAGCATAAAGTTGGCCATAAATCAAAGTAAAAAGGAATAATTTTAAAGGATATATGAATGAGAACATACAAAAGCTTCAAACAACTATTATATTGTATGGCAATTGATGTTTATTAAAAGTTTTTACGATAGGCCGATATATGAACATGTTGGTCAACAAAATGCTCCGGAGACTATAGACAGAAAGACTCAAACTTTACTAGTCATAAAGACGTCAGAGAATTTGATACCATATACATCATCTACCTTATTAGTTGTACGGAAATGTCGCGTAAACTTTATAATATTTATGGACCAAAAGAGAATTCAAATATTAAACAACCCACTAAATATTAGTGCAATAAATATTTTTTAAAATTTAAGTATGGAGGAGGTGGAGGACTGTTGAAGATGTGCGTTTTTATCAAAGACACAAAAAATTTAAAAAAAACAATTATCATGGCGAATTTGAAAAAAAAACTATGAGAAACTAAAAGATTTATTATATTGTGTTAAGAAATGTATTGTTGACAAATGTAAGGCAATATTTATTACGAGTTAAAAATGTTAGTTATGGGTTAAAAATTTCAATACTAAAATATTTGAATATTTTTAAAGCTTTAGTATTGAAATGCTGACAAAATTTCTAAAGTTTCAACTAAAGAATTTATTTCAAAATTTAGAGATAAATTTAGTATGGCAATTTAAGATCTTGTCATATTGTTAGGGCTCACTTCCCTCGCCCTAACACTATCCCATAACCCTGTACGGGTTATGGTACATCTTATGAAAAAACTATCACACACCTAGATTAACACAATAATTTAAAGTAATATCTAGTTTTGTTATCTATCGTTATTTTTGTATTTAAACATTTTAATAAATTACATAAAAAATATAAAACAATGATATGTAATAGTAGCATATCGTTACTAGCATCCGTTTGAAAATAACGGAATTAATAGAGCATGCACGCAGATTTTTAGAATGCTTAACAACAAAATCGAAACTTGATGTGTTTTTATTGACTAGACTGTTACTAGCGCCATCTGTTAACAATTACAGAATTGATGGGCATGCAGATGTGTAATATTCATAGAAATAATGTTTACTAACAAAATCGAAACGTGATACGTGGATGTTTTTATATTGTAAATGAATGGAAAATAGGCTGTGGAGGTTAAATAAACTACATGCATCGAATACATCAAGATGTAGAAGGTACTAAATTACAAAATTGTGGGTGTAGGTGAATAGGTAAGTACCTATTTAAGATGGATGCTATGGCCTATGTATTAAAACCCTCAAGCATATTTTAGATGTAGTAACCCCTATTATTACTGACATATTTAACACATCTCTGACAATTGCACTTACCAAAAACATTGTCGCCTGTATATCCTAAAGACTTTCGACCCATTTCTATACTACCACTTCTATCGAAAGTCTTCAAGCGCATAGTCCATGCTCAACTTGTTCGATATCTTAACGTTTTCAAACATCTACTTTAATCTGGCAATCCACTTTAACCAATAAATCTCCTTACTTTGTCAAAACTGGCCATAGTACCTCAACAGCGTTATTGAAAATTACGGATAACATCAATAACACTCAACTCGCAATACTTGTTGTTCTTGACTTAAGCAGTGCATTTAGCTCCATTGATTTGATATTTTGCTAGCTTGTCTGAAATCTTTGAATATATCTCAATACTCATTAGAATGGTTTAGCTCATTTCTACATAGACGACGGCAATCTGTGAAGTTTTCAGATGCGTTCTCTGAATGTACGAACTTATCAGAGCTGGTGTGCCTCAAGGAGGGGTTCTTTTTGGACTTCTTTTTTCAATATTCATTGATGGGGTTATTGGGAATATATATAGTAATTATCATCTTTACGCTGATGATTTACAAATATATGCCCATTCTGATGTAAACTCCATAGTGACCGTTATCACTAACCTCAATGCAAACCTCGCTTCAATCGGTCAGTTGGCTCATAAAATGGGTCTGAAGTAAATCCAATTAGGTCTCAAGCTATCACAATTGGTAGAGAAAACTGCTTTCTAAAATTAGGCTATCAGATCTGTCATATATAACATTAAACGATACATTAACTCCATTTACGTCAACTATTAAAGACTTGAGTTTGCTGATCGATCAAAATCTTAGCTTGCAACCTCAAGTAATTCATGTTAGTCGTCGTATCTTCAGCAGTATGCTTTCTCAAGCTTCTTCAAAATTTTCTAAGCGTTAACATTAAAGTTCACCTCTGCCAAATACTCTTACTGCCATTGCTAGACTACGGAGATGTATGCTATCCAGCCCTTGCTTTGCCTTATAAAATTCGAACACCTACAAAATTGTGCATTCGATTTGTTTTTGGTTGCAAAAAGTATGATCATGTATCTCAATTCAGAGTGCAACTTGAATGGACGAAAGTGCGTAATCAACGCAATCTTCATATTCTTACATTTCTTTGTAATATTTTGAATAATGCTACTTATCTGACATATCTGAGAATCAGATGTAGTTACTTGTCTGAACATGGTATAGGGCTATGTTTTGAAAACCAGCTGAATCTCGTTAGTCCCGAACATAGAATCACTTTTTTGAAACGTCTTTTGCTGCCCAAGCTATAAGACTTTGAAATAGACTAGATCTGGATGCCAAGCACTTGCTCTCCTTAAATGTATTCAAAGATCGTCTGAAAAGGTCCTTTCTCTCATAATCTCTCAGCCCTACCGTTCCTAATTCCATTTTGTTCCCCATTTCCTGGTGCTCAACAATATGGAGATTTATAATTAACCATTTTTTTTAGTTTGGTTTATTCATATGTAGTTTATTTTCACTTTGTCCCACATTTTTATTTAATTGTTATGTCCTAAGATTCGTTTCATTTTTTTTATTAATGTCTTTTACAGTCGTCCGCATCACAAAATGCTTATATTAGTCAATGTGGTTGACTGGAACAAATGATCATACAGCAATAAATCCGCCAAATGTATTTATTTTATGTATGTTAAAGTATGAATAAATAAATAAACAAATAGTATATCTTAAAATCGGAAGTTAGGTTAATATTTGTTAAATAATTTTTAATGGGTAGAAGTTTAAAGTTAACAAATGCTTTGAGCTTAATTAGCTTTAACCTTTCAATTCATCTCTATTTCATATCAATTCCTACAATATGTATTGGCACTGTTTTCTTTACCAACTTCTGCTGTTCAGATTTTTTCATTCTATGCCTACAATAATATTATCGTTACATGAAACTTAATCGATCTACGTTTAGTAAATCAAAGTTACGTTTAGTAAATCATACACTACACATTACATGGGTAAATTTAATCAACTTCTGCTGTTGACATTTATTTAATCGTCTAAAATCAAATAACTTGAACAATTTTTTATTTGTTATTGTCACAGAAAAATGCCGCGAGGACGTACTGTAACAGATCGTAAAGAACGAGGCAGTAACTGCTCTTTGATGTCTGATGCAAGAGAACGTTAGAAAATAACTCAAGATGCTGAATTGTATTCTTATCGAAAAAATGCTCATTTTTTAATATGCCCCTAATTTTGAAACTGCCCAAAAAAAATGTAATTGATATATTGCAATTTATGTCATCATCGTTGGTTTAATTTACATATTGAACAAGACTGACTTTGTAGTCTTTGCCACAAATTTCAAATAAAAATTATAATCAATACCGTAGACAATAATATGGATCCTAGACTACAACCTGACGTTTTAAAAAATTAACATCTCTTGAAGAACAATTAATCGCATCATCAATCGAACAAGAAATCAATATAAATAAAATCTTAATATAATTGAAAGGCATTCAATCTCAGTGTCAATGTAACTGAAATCAATATAAATAAAATCTCAATGTAATTGAAAGGCATTCAATCTCAGTGTCAATGTAACTGAAATAAATATAAATAAAATCTTAATGTAATTGAAAGGCATTCAATCTCAGTGTCAATGTAACTGAAATCAATATAAATAAAATCTCAATCTAATTGAAAGGCATTCAATTTCAGTGTCAATGTAACTGAAACCAATATAAATAAAATCTCAATGTAATTGAAAGGCATTCAAACTCAGTGTCAATGTAACTGAAATTAATATAAATAAAATCTCAATGTAATTGAAAGACATTCAATATCAATGTCAATGTAACTGAAATCAATATGAATAAAATCTCAATGTAATTGAAAGGCATTCAATCTCAGTGTCAATATAACTGAAATCAATATAAATATAATCTCAACGTAATTGAAAGGCATTCAATCTCAGTGTCAATGTAACTGAAATCAATATAAATAAAATCTCAATGTAATTGAAAGGCACTAAATCTCAGTGTCAATGTAACTGAAACCAATATAAATAAAATCTCAATGTAATTGAAAGGCATTCAATCTCAGTGTCAATGTAACTGAAATCAATATAAATAAAATCTTAATGTAATTGAAAGGCATTCAATCTCAGTGTCAATGTAACTGAAATCAATATAAATAAAATCTCAATGTAATTGAAAGGCATTCAATCTCAGTGTCAATGTAACTGAAATCAATATAAATAAAATCTCAATGTAATTGAAAGGCATTAAATCTCAGTGTCAATGTAACTGAAATCAATATAAATAAAATCTTAATGTAAGTGAAAGGCATTCAATCTCAGTGTCAATGTAACTGAAATCAATATAAATAAAATCTTAATGTAATTGAAAGGCATTAAATCTCAGTGTCAATGTAACTGAAACCAATATAAATAAAATCTCAATGTAATTGAAAGGCATTCAATCTCAGTGTCAATGTAACTGAAATTAATATAAATAAAATCTCAATGTAATTGAAAGGCATTCAATCTCAATGTCAATGTAACTGAAATCAATATGAATAAAATCTCAATGTAATTGAAAGGCATTAAATCTCAGTGTCAATGTAACTGAAATCAATATAAATAAAATCTCAATGTAATTGAAAGGCACTAAATCTCAGTGTCAATGTAACTGAAACCAATATAAATAAAATCTCAATGTAATTGAAAGGCATTCAATCTCAGTGTCAATGTAACTGAAACCAATATAAATAAAATCTCAATGTAATTGAAAGGCATTCAATCTCAGTGTCAATGTAACTGAAATTAATATAAATAAAATCTCAATGTAATTGAAAGGCATTCAATCTCAATGTCAATGTAACTGAAATCAATATGAATAAATCTCAATGTAATTGAAAGGCATTAAATCTCAGTGTCAATGTAACTGAAACCAATATAAATAAAATCTCAATGTAATTGAAAGGCATTCAATCTCAGTGTCAATGTAACTGAAATTAATATAAATAAAATCTCAATGTAATTGAAAGGCATTCAATCTCAATGTCAATGTAACTGAAATCAATATGAATAAAATCTCAATGTAATTGAAAGGCATTCAATCTCAGTGTCAATATAACTGAAATCAATATAAATAAAATCTCAATGTAATTGAAAGGAATTCAATCTCAGTGTCAATGTAACTGAAATCAATATAAATAAAATCTCAATGTAAATGAAAGGCATTCAATATCAGTGTCAATGTCAGTGAAATCAATATAAATAAAATCTCAATGTAATTGAAAGGCATTCAATCTCAGTGTCAATGTCAGTGAAATCAATATAAATAAAATCTCAATGTAATTGAAAGGCATTCAATCACAGTGTTAATATAACTGAAATCAATATAAATAAAATCTCAATGTAATTGAAAGGCATTCAATCTCAGTGTCAATGTAACTGAAATCAAAATAAATAAAATCTCAATGTAATTGAAAGGCATTCAATCTCAGTGTCAATGCAACTGAAATCAATATAAATAAAATCTCAATGTAATTGAAAGACAATACACTATGTATTGAACATTCAGGGAGAAAATGATGGTTCTCACGTTTTACATTGGCCTAGATTGGATTCTGTACCATTTAATAATTTTACATGTGATGTATATATTTTTGTAGGGCATTTCCTATTTTATTTCCTTCTGATAAAGGTGACCTTCGAGGCACACGAATTTGTAAAATATAATAAGGAGTATTTTAATAATGAGTAATTAATACTAATTTAATTTAAAATTTAAATACGATAGAGGTAATATAGAAAATGAAATTTTTTTAAGCGACTTTCATATTTTATAAGCGGGTTTCATTACACGTTATCTGGCGACAGTTGAATGATCTAAATCCTGACCGTAATACTTGTAAGGTTGTACATAATCATTATTTCAATTATTAAAATGAATGATGATATACTGAATTATGAATTGAATCGTACGTTTCAAAATTTGGAAGACGAAGCAGATTATGAAGAAATAAATTAACCATATGATTGGCGATTTAGGTAGAAGATAAGTCGATATATAGTATAAATGACATAATATTTTAAATAAACAAGAATTGAATTCATTAAAAAAAAATATTGAAAATCAAAGAAACCCCATTGCGTTTATTTTTGTAATTTTACAAATGATGAAACTGCATTAAAATATACTATAAGTTAGCCGCGTGTGTATATATATATATATATATATATATATATATATATACATATATATATATATTTAAATAAATGGAGCGATCCTTTTTAACCCATTTTAATCAAAGATTGATCTTCCGTCTACCGATGTAATTCGAAGCGTTAACTGGATTTCGTTTACTTGATATTCCCACGTTATAACAAGTTGCTTGGCCTTTGTTTAATCACGTCAATATTTCTAAAACTCTTAATGAGCACGACTGTATCATTATTTTGCCGTAATACATGGTGATTGACAAATTAATGGTGATCGAAATATTACATCGTAGAGCACTGAGTGACAAGTGTCACCCATTTTGCACTCTATTGTTCATCGACACGATCCAAATGACTTTTTTGCTTCGAGACAATAGCAAGGTTGTTTACGTGTGACGCACTTTTCACAGAATTTCTCGGTATATATATATATATATATATATATATATATATATATGTGTGTGTGTATATATATATATATATATATATATATATATGTGTGTGTGTATATATATATATATATATATATATATATATATATATATATATATATATATATATATGTACATATTTATGGTACGAATCTCACCAAAACTGCAGTACAACCAGCTTTCGGAGTTACCGATTACAATTAGCAACTCATAAGCTGCAACGTTTCGCATTAGACAAAGCAGTTGTAGATATTGGAGAAAAAAAAACTTCTGTTGGTTTAATATACGCCACGTTGCCAAGAATAAAAACATTAAAAGGATTAGCATTAAATAAAAGATTTTTTATGAAATATTAGGTAATATTACAAATTTTTATATGTTAGAATGTATGAGACGAAAACAAATTTGTCTGAGGAATTCAAGATTTTAATCAAATAAAAATATTTAAAGTAAAAAAAAATTAACTGTGTTTTCTTTAACAATAACTAATGTATTATAATTTTGCGTAACGTTCTTCTTAAAAAAAAATATTTAAACTTTCCCAAATATTAATTTTGTTTTGTTCTAATTGTCAAATGGCGGCTCATCCAAATGTCGATATTTACAATTAGTATTTTAATGTAGTTAATAATTTTTGAGGAGAATTCTTTCTTAAAAAATTATTATTATATTATTTTTACGTGAAATAATAGTAATTTTTAAGTATAATAAATGTATCTATGTAATATATATATATATATATATATATATATATATATATATATATATGCGTGACTGAGTAATCAACCAGTGATCATGTTTTGGATGGTGTTGGAGCTGTCGGGCATCCTGGGTCGTGTAATAAAGAAGTCGACCACATTTTATTAAATTTTAAATCCGCAGCAAATGATTTAAATCGTGTATGTAAAATTTCAAACTTCGAAACTCCATCTATTTAACTTGAATCGAGTAGGTAAAATTTTAAATTTTGAATCCGCATCAAATGACTTGAATCGAGTGTGTGAAATTTAATATATTGAACCTTACAAAGTGACTTCAGTTAAACATGCAATAATAATTTACTGAATCGAATTAAAATGAGAATATACGCGCAGTATTTGCACAGTTTGACGGATTACTTTTGTTCCTAAAAGTTTTTGGGTATGTTGAAAATTTAATAATTGGTAAAATGTTGACGAGAATATAGAATAAAATCTATCAGTAGTTGTTGGAGCTGTAACCCATGGAATGCATAAGAGTATTTATATTAGTCACTTCTATAAAAATAAAAGTTATTGTTATGGTCGAAGCTAATTGCAAGTATGGCGAAAAAGTATTCGGCCAATTGCCGGGCTGGTGTACCATGTAAATTTCTAAAAACTTTCGAATCCACGATTCCACGAAGCGCATAGCTTTCATTCTTCAGCAAGTTGCCAGCAAGTTCGTGCACCACAATAATAAAAAAGTGCCGAATTGTTCTAGAACTAAAATTTAGAACGCTTTTCAAACATATATTTCCACAAAGCTTGTATTGCTTTCATTCAACGTCAAAGACTAATCAAACATCGTCAACAAGATCTTTACGTTTTCCATCGTATTTAATCTTGCTACAATTTGTGGAAGCCAGTTTAGGTAGGGGTTTAGATATTGTAAAACTATCATATTCCTTTTTTTAAAGCTTTTATAACACTTGTATGTGAAAAGATTTCTGGTTTATTGTATTGGGACAATCTCCTACAATATAAAATTAGTGTTTTTTTGTCATATAAACGAATAATCGACGTATAAAGTATTAAAAAATATTAGTATAAACGCAACGGGGGTAATTTTACTTGCTTACAGACTAATATTTTTTTCATTTTTACATGCATTTTTTTCGAAAAAATTCAAAAAATTATTTGACAAAGTTAAAGCAGCAAAAGAAAGATAGGTTTTTATAGTTAATTTAAAAATGATGCTTGAATTTATTTTCGTCTTTAAAAATTGGACAATGTTAGATAATTTTTAAAATATTTTTGAAGACGTGCCATTATTATTTTTGGCATGATATTTTTCCTAATAAAGAGAGATAAAACTGTCTTAAATAATTTTTAAAGATATACATCTTAAGTTAAGTTGACATATTATTGTTATTCTTGGATAGTTGTTTTTTTGTAGCGTACCAGAATTGTAAAGATAAAGGGCGCACACGTTGATTTTGGGGAATAGTTGAAAAGAAATTATTCAATATGTTTTTAAAAGAATTTTTATTTGTGTTTTATTTTATCATATTTTTGAACACTATAACACAGTAAAAATAATTAAAAATGTTGAACGTAATTCTCATGTTTATACGAGTTTAAAAGTTTACGGAAACAGCTAAAATTTATCTCAAAATTCATCTTTAAAATTTCCAGTCGACACATCTACAAGTGCATCTAAACTAACATCAAGTCATTAAGCAGCTCTGGTAATGTAGATGTATTTACTTACCTCAACGTAATCTACGGCGCTGCAGTTCAATCGTAACACCGCCGCTAGCTAATGAGACCCTCTTGCGAACGGAAGCAGATGCCATTAATTAAGCTCGGCTGTAGAGAGAAATCTTGATGTGAAGGGTGGGAGCTGTTTTATATACTTAATGAGTTTTTATTGAATTGGACAATGCAGATTGTATGTTTCATTCGTTACATTTATTAAATTATGACTAGGTAGGCAAACCAAATACCGGATCAATGTGTGCATCATCTGTGCGCTAATGTACTTTCTTTTATACGGCCGGATATAAATCTACTTTACGTCATATAAATCCGTGAATGATGGGTTCCTGCAGCAAAAATAAATTTATTTATTTAAATTTGGTTAAGTTTGGGTTCCAGTAGTGTAAAGAAGAGTAATACGTCTATTAAATATGCGCAGAACTCACACTACGAGGATTCACTGTTAGCTTGGGTACGTATAAGAGTTGAAAAGTTTCAGTATGCACAGTATTCTTATAAAACCATTAATAAATGTTTATACTATGTTGCAAGATGCAAGTATGTTACCGGGTATATCTTTAATAGGTGTAAGGTATCTAATGATGGTTTGCCCGTTTTCTTAGACTTGGTGAAAAAGTAACTCAAGCATAAAATATATAGGCACATGATAAAATATATAGTATTGAGATAACATTTTGGTATTTTGAATATCTTTAATTTTTATCTCCCACAAATTAATTATAGTTAAAAATTAAAGAATAAGTCAGCTTCATTGAAAAACCGCGTTCCCTTTTAGGTTTTTCTTACGCTTTTCTCCACTTTTGTTGGTTCATAAGCTATATTCGGTATGAAATTGCAAGGTAAAAGGAAAAATGCAATAAGTGCATTAATTTTCTAGTTATTATTATTAGAAATGTTATTTGAAGCTGAACATTTTTATTTGTATAGTAAGATTTAATTAAACAAATAATACGTTTGAATTGATTATTACAGGATAAAAATAAATAGAGCATTTTACTAATCAATCTAATTATTTTGTTTTGATTTATCTGCTTATCCGCTTCTGGTACATTGAAAATTGTACTTTATAATTAGGGCCCCTCATATTTTTTCCTAGTTGGGCGAGTGAGTGAGTTTAATAGATGGTAATGATGGTGTGATTTTTAATATATAAATTGTTTACTAACTTTAAAATATTTATTAGAAATAAAACAAATACCGTCATCTAGTGGAGAATTATAAAACTATATATTTTTCATAATTGTAAAAGAAACAGATGTCACTGGTAATTAATAAGGTGTAGTGTGGTAGAAAGTTGAATGATTTTGATGATTTTAAATGCAGACGTTGAGGAAGCTTCTCAGATATAAAAATGCAAACTTTCATCAAAATTTGTGTGAGAAATTTTGCGTCATTAGTTTATGTAATATGTAGGTTATTATCAATCATAATTTCAATCAATTTTCGAATTAGCTCGATGATTTGAAAATGATAAACGTTTATTTTTCAATAATTCATTTATTATAATAATAAATTATAAAAATCAGCGAAGTGCGTATCGAAACACGAATGATATTTCATTCCGTAATAATCAATATATTACAAAATAGTTGATGAAAGTTGACCGAAAACATTTTAATTGATATTTCCGATCAAATATTGGAGACGCAACCCAGAATTATTACATATTTTTCTAACACATGACCGAAATATTAGCATTGCAGATCACTTTTTAAAGATTAATATTTTACAAATGGGGCTCATAAATGAAAAATGGAAGTGTAATTTTTCATTATTACCTTTAGTAAATTAAATTTAGTTAACGAAACTTTAATAGACCTATCCACCGTTACCTCTTTTCATTCTCTCTTTTCATTTATCTCCTATTAATTGAGATATCCTTCTAGTACAGAATCTAATTGAAAAATGTCATGAACATAACAAATTTAAAACTACAGAAACTGTCAGGTTGTTATAAAGGGACGGGCAAACGATATAAGGAAATTATAACAATCCTTTGTTTCCCTGCGGAACCCTAAATTTTTATTGAAACAGTACTTGTTTTCCATAATTTTACAAATACTGCAGTAATCACGAATCGATTTAAAACGAAATTGAGATTCATTAATAAATAAATATATCTCAATTTCGTTTCAATTCGAGTCATGATTACTTTGTACTTGTGTAAATAAAATTTCAGCGGCTTCAATAATATTTTAATAAATATATATTATCATGTATAACTAGTTATTCACACGCACAATAACTAGTTATTCACACGCACATATCACTTAGATAAGAAATCACAAACGTGTTTTATCCTGAAATGGTTAATAGTATGAACTTCCACACCGTTGGTTTAAGTCTACAAATTTTCCACCGTTTGCAAAATATTCTTGACCTATTACTTTGCATCTTTTCACGCTACTTGTGCTAATCCTTAAATACTATGAGTGACGGTGAAAAATGAGGTTGCGGTGGGAATGGGTCTGGTCAAGGTTATTTTCTGGAATGGGTCTGGTCAAGGAATGGGTCTGGTCAACGAGCTTTTGGATGCTTTTTCATGCCCGCTGGTGTGACGCGTATTTTTGAGTTATGTGAATGTGATGAATTGATTAATATAATTTAATTATACTATCAAAGCACAATAACTCAGTATTGTAAAGAATGACAAACGAATGACAAATCGTTCGGAATACGTGGGTATACATTCTAAACCTTAACTCCACCTGTCGAGTTGCATTGAGCGTTATTGCAGTTAACATATGACGAGGTGCTGCACTTTGACTAATGAGATGTTCTTGTAATTGGAAGTTGACCTCTATTGTTAAGGTGACGTCAGGGCGATAGCTACGTATGTAGAATGAAGAAATCGATTTGTGGCTCTTTTAATAAAACGGCATTGAAATGAAAGTGTTAATAGATATCTTAAACCGTATTAAATAGAAAGCAGTAACTTGCTTAGAAAAAGCATGCATACTTTATGAGAGAGTACGGTAGGAAGTTAAATCGAAATTATTTTTGAGTATATTTTTATTTTTTTACCTTGTGAGAGAGTACGGTTGAAAGTTAAATTGACATCGTTTTAAAGTATATTTTGTTAATAACGTTTTTATAAGGCCGATGATTTAGATTTTTTTAATTTTAAATTATTTTTATTTACATTTACGTACTTTTCCATTTTTTGAAAATAAATTGCTAAAAACACACTCAACCACATGATTACAGGATATGTTGCTTTTAAGAATTTTTTTTTCTTTATTGAAAGGAAACTTTTTTCGGCACGACAGTTTAACTTCGTATATTGAAAAATGAGACCTTAAGAGCGAAACGGTAGAGTCATCGGTAGAGTGGACGAGCGCAGATCATTAGATATATGTAAGCCTAACTTGTTTTAGTTTTCTTTTTGCGCTTTCATTACATGAGTAACATAATGTTTTCAGTTTTCTTCTTTCAGATAATAATATCTAAAGAACTATTGATTCTAACATGCTTAGTAATCGTGCATGCTTTTAATTTTTTTTTATCAAAATTATGTATAATTCATACCGAATTTATTTTTAACGGATTTGAATGTAAGCCTTCTTAGGATCTTAAATTCAGTTTTGTAAATGGGAAACAGCTTTGACATGTGATTTTTATGTTTATTTCTGCCTGGTTTAAATGTGGCTCGTTAGTCATAATTTTTAGTATTCGACAGAAGAAACTTGCGTAATAATGCCGCCAGTATTCTCACGGTTTATTTCGTGAAAGGTGAATGAAAACGAAACCTTAGATTTAGAGTGCAAGGATAAAGACGGGTCTTTCATAAAAATGTTTTTCTTCAATAAGTTTTTCTTATGTATATATATATATATATATATATATATATATATATGTATATATATATATATATATATATATATATATATATATATATACATATATATAAATATATACACGTTAAAATAAAGCAGCTATAATACACATAAATAAACACATGTCAAATTTGTTAACTCAGTAGAATTTTCGCAAACATATTATACTACTTTTCATTCAGCTTTGGAGATTGAAAAAAATTATTTCTTAATGTGTGCTTACGTCCTGTAAGTAATATTATGTTCAAATTTTCTATTTCTATGTTTGCAGGTTTGATGGAGCGGTAGTCATTCAGTTGGATTTTATTCAGAACATTTATTTATAAACATTTAAAATATTTTAATATTAGTATTAGACAACGTAATAATATTTTTGCTTTTACTCCATATGGAAGTGCTATGAAACTATATGTGATAGTGAGAAAGATTTGTAACCATCTTAGTTGCAATAGTTGCAGTAACTAGCAACAATAGTGAGTTGCAAGAGGCTGCATAATAAGCTTAACGGCATTATAAGTGCTGCTTGGTGAAAATATAAGTGGGAAATACGAACGGTTTTATTAAATTAGTCGCGACTGAATTCGATGCTTGTTGTTTACGCTTATTATTTGTATTTTAATTATTAAGACGGTTTATTTGTATTTTAATAATTATCATGCATGATACTTTCGATACGATTGTTGACGATACTGTAAGGAACTATCCATCCCATTAATGACATAGTTTGTGCTGTTGAATTCAGTATCGATTGCTTCTATTACATTTCAACTTACAAATGTCATCTTTTCATAATTATTAATTTTCAATAATAATAATCAGTTAAGTTTTTGTGGAATTTGTGCTATAATTGTTCGAATACATTAAGGTACGCCCAAAGTAACTTAGTGTATTCAAACCCTCTCAGTGTGAATAACAATAATATGTACAAATATTATTATTAACTATGTCAATATACTATCGGTAAATGTTTTAAAACGGTAAAAATATTATTTTCCTATTGTTTATTAGTCGTGAACTGTATTTCATACAAACATTTTATTTGTAACATTGGAAACATAAAAGTTCCAAATCAAAATTCCAGCTTCCTGCGTATTGACTTTTGAGATGGATGGCGGTTTTCAACATTGTCAATTATGAATAAAAAGAAACTGAAAATCTATTTTGCACTCTACTGAAAGAGCTTCTCTTAATTTCAACCCACAGGTAGAAAAAAAAATCATTTCAGGCCTCTTCCTGGGTTTGCGTGCGAAACCTGAATTTAAAATAAACGTAATTTTAAAAATGGTGTTTGGTTTAGGATTAAAATACTATATGTGTAATTTGAAATGTGCAGCTCGTTCCATTTGTTAGCTAGAGGTTTTCGTTACACAGATGGTATGATGGATCGACAGGGTCTTTACAACAATAATGGACTTATTTATTCGGTATGGAACTAATTCATTCGGTATGGAAACTTAAATATGGTTTTTTGCCTATAATTTTGATTATATTCCGCAGATGTAAATTGTGTGATGAGTATTTGATTCCTAATGAAGAAATTGGTGATGTAAATTTCGTGTTGAAATTTAAATTAAAGTATCAGATTACAATTTCGTAAGAGTGTATATACCGGAGATTTGTGTCGGTAGAATTTTAGACACCGCAGATTTGAAGTACTGCTTTTCGTGTAACGATATTCATTCCCTATCCAGCTATTGTAAGTCGGAAAAGTTAGGATTCGAGTGTCGGTGCGTAAAGATATGTCAATCGTAAATCAGGCACTGAGGCAATCGGGTCTAATAGACGAGCAATGTATTTAATACACACGCAACGCAATCTGTTTTTATAGAACTATATATTTATTACTGAGTTTCAATTAACAAGTGACCTACATAGTAATGAGAATGATTAACTGTGTCTATACCGAGTTAAAACAAGTTATTAACGTCCCTGGACTAGGATGTGACTAACGTTGACGAATGTATTTTTGTATCTTGTGTCTCACCGTTCGTTTTGTGCTATCGTTTGTGTTTTGTATATTCCTCCCAATTCTTTTTATTTGCAATATATTATATCTTTTCTTAATTTAATGGAAAATGTTTGCTCTTCATCTAATTGTAATTTTTGGAGATTTTAATCTATTTAGTAAATCTTATCATATATTTATGTATTAAATTTATACATATGGCGCATTTATTACTACAAGATTAATCTCTTATAGTCAATCAGAACACCAGTCAAGTCCCAAATGACGAGTGGCCGGGAATCGTACCCGAGTCCTCGCGGTATAACGCGCAGTCAAAGGCCTTACGCCTGGTGATCAACCCAAGACACCATGGAGGTGGTAGTCGTGAACTATTTCAGTTACTTCATGTCCTGTTGTCATTTGCAATAGTGCAGCGAGGTGGGTAATTGTGAAGGAAGAAAATTAATTTTTTTTTAAATTTTGAAATTTATCCATCTGTTCGGAAGACTTTCCCGGATAATTCCTGTTTTCAAGTCTGGTTCCAGGTTGAACGTAAAAAATTATCCTAGACTGACTATAGCACTCTTGTCTCAATTTGCTGATGTATTTGGAACTGTTTTGCATTGCCGTGATTATTTGCAAATTCAATCCCAGCTGACGCACAGCCCGTATAGTTTCCGTCGAAAGCGTTCCACCGTAATGAACTTTATGGATTATGTAGCTAGGAAATTGGAACGAGGTCAAGTAGATATAGTCTATATTGGCTTTAAAAAGGAATTTGATCAAGTCGACAATGATATTCTACTTGTAAAATTGTTACAGACAGATATGGCTGTCAGTCTATTAAAATTAATCGCCATTTACTTTCGGGTTCGATATATTACTAAATCAGGAGTTATATCAACGTAGTATTACACTTTAGGGAATTTCCTAAAGTGCTCCTGTTTTAGGACGTATTTCTTTGAGTTTTGGGATTCAGTAAAAGGTCATACTAAAGAAGAACACGAACGTATTTCATCAGTATTGTTAGAAAATATTGATATAATGTAGAGAATACAGGCATTAGTTCTTTAGATAAAGTTGTACTTAATTTGAATAAAAGTGTTGAAAAATGCTATAAACTTGTTAATTGTGATAGATCAAAAATATTTAAAAGTATGGTGACTAGTTTAGTGCTATAGTGTATTGAATTAACAACAAATGAGCAATATAAATCTGAACTTGATTTAGCTCAGTCTAGTACGTCTTCCTCTGATCACGGTCGAACAAGGAAGAATTTTAGTGATCTTAGCAAAAGATCAAAACGTAGACGATTAACGAAATTATCTCAGATTGACGATTCAGCAGTTAGTGCATCACTCAACAGTTAGGATGCATCAACATCGACCAACTTAGACTGGAACTTAAGCTTATGAAACATCAATGTTTGTTGATAATCATCTCTGTTAACAGTAATAATCCTAGTAAATATTTACCATCGTATGAGTGTTTTGAAAGCTAGAAAAAGTGATATCCTAGCAATATGGTTGGGATGTAAACAAAAGCCGAGATTGAGTTGCAAAGTTCATTAAATCACACAGCTTCGCGGACCTTAGGGTCAAAGAAATTCGTATTAGATATTATTCCAGTGGAGTTAGTTAGTTTAATTCTAATAGGGAAATATGGTTTTGACGGTAGTACGGATCATACATAGATAATAGTGGGTACAAATAGTCTTTCGTGGATTCTACTCTAGATGGTGACAGAAGTTTATTTGTAACATCTTACGTTCCTTTGCAGTTAGTAACAAATTCAGATAGTGAAATAAACATTTTGTTAAAAAATCCGCGCCCCTCTTCTACGAGATACCGTAAACCAATTCGTTTCCAATTGGTGAAGGAAAGTTGTACTTTTTGCAACAATTGAAGGAATTTAGACGAGACCAAGCTTGAAAAAAGACTAGGGAGCTTACTAATACCGATTTAATGAATAAAATCATGTTACAGTCAGACCCCTGCGTTACCAGCCTACGGAACTACTGTTACTAGGTTGGAAGCTTCCCCGGAAAAAAAGGGTTTTTCGGATAGACAGGTATTAATTTTGTTAGTACTTTAGAAAATTTTGTAATAGTTTCCGTAAGAATATCTGAGTGTATTTATATTATTTTACCTAAAAAATCAGAGTTTTTCTCAATTTTGATGTCGTTTCGTTATTATTTATTAATATTTTTATTGTAATTTTTATTTAAGGATAGTTGATATTACTGTCAGTTTATTCACAAATCTTACAATTAGTTGTGCTTAATATTAATTAACATGGATAATGGGAAGTACCATTTTTCATATTTACTTAAATTTTTTTTCTTGTCATTTTTAATGAAATTATTGATAAACATTGTGTATAATATAATAAATTAAGTGAATATCATTTATTTTATCATTTACAATCATTTTAATATAAATATGATGAAATTTTGACAAATTACTTATTTCTGACCGCCCGGCTTAGGTACCACCGTGAGGCGTGTCGATTACGAAATCACAAGGGTGGCTTATGTCGAGCGACAGGCGTAAAGAGAATAATAATTATTTTAATGCTAAATAGTCCTCCCATGCAGTTTTACAATATCAGTGTAATTAATAATGGTTTTTCATTAAATTTGGTTTATCTTACTTTAAAAAGTGGTTTTAAAAATAATTCGTTTCGGGAATCAAATATTTTTTTCAAACTATAATCTACACGGTATTTCATAATGAGAGACTAATGCAAATATAAAATTATTTCAGGAACTTATTCATAAATTATACATGAGGAAGTAAAGCTTTACCTAAAAACGTCTCTGGCATCTCTAACTTTAAAATTGTTTCTCAAGTTGTATTTATCGGAAACAACCAAGTGTAATAAAAATTTTTCTCTTTATGATTAGGGCTTTGAAAATATAATAAACTTTCAGTAGTTATGCGCGATATATAATTATTTTCCTTAAATTTAATTTAAAAAACGATTAATTACGAAATAACAAGTATATAAAATTACAAAACGACCATACACTTGGATTGTAAACTTTCGTAAGTATTTCGTAATTACGTAGTAATTAGGTCCTTTGTATCAGATTGTCTCGCGATATAAACCACCATTTTAATTTCATAATCGACCCGTCATCGCTTCGGGAAATAAAATTGTATGTAGTTATTACATATTAATTACGAAGGTGTTAGTTGTGAGTTGGGGAATGTGCCGATCTTAATTTGGTATTAGGCGTTTATTTAAGCTGTAATAGATCTCAAAATATTAATATCTGATAATATTTTAACAATTTTTTGGATATAAACTCCTAAGAAGGGGTTTAAAATGTATAATGGAATAACATTTTTAATCGGTTCTATTTATTGTGAGTGAACATTCTTTATATTCTGTAGGCTGGTAGGATGATTTTTAAGAAGTTTACAGGGGTGAAATAGGGATTTCAAAATTTCTACAGTTGAAAATATTACATGAATGTATCAATTCAATGCTTTGTAAATGTAATCTGAGAATAAATGTTTATACATATATATTACAGTTTTTGGCAATCTTAAGGGGATGAAGTGGAGTGAGATCTAATTTAAACGAAATCTTGTTAAATTACTCTCAAGAACAAATAATTGAACGCATATTTTATAGCTTGTATACATGAGAAACGCAAATAATAGGCGGTGTTGCTATATTCAATGCTGGAAAAGGTTCTATTTTGAAAATAGCCGTTGAAGATGCGAGAGAATATTTGGAATATCCATATGCGTAATTTATGAAGGGAAGAATGAAATTTAAATTAATTTTTTAAAATTTTATATTAAAGGGTGGTTTTTTGATTGATAATTAAAAATAAAAAGGAAAGAAATATTCGATTGGGTCGCTGGACCGTACCTGTGTGTAGACAAGCCTGCAGATATTTCTCAGATATTTTAAGAAGCCAAGATCATTTTGTAATGGCACTAGGTAGCAAAGTCAAAGTTTCACATCATAATATTGCTCTGCATTACAACTATTTTACCTAGATTTCTTTAGGGAGAAACAGTGTTTATACTGCGTATTTCATTGATGCCCTCATTTCATTTTCAACTGTTCTACCGATATTATATCCCCAGTCAACTTAATAAGTTATTATTTGCACTTCGAAACCAAAATGGAACAAAAATATTATTCAAGGACAATATATTTGAGGCACCAGGACAAGAAGCTAGCCTTATCGGGTTACCGGTAATACAACACCAGAAACTTAAATATTTTACATATGTAGCACTGGTATTTTTTTCGAAATTGACTCTGTCCGTATGTAAATAATTCTAAAATATCAAGAATCAATAGAATAAGGTATTTGACTATATTTTTTTTAATACTAAAATGAAATAAGTTAATAGAGTAAATATTAAAAACAGTTAAAATTAATATATCGTACCTAGAACTTTTAATTACAAAGTTATAACGACTTAAACACTGAGGAACTACGATTCGCTCGAAAACGCTCTATACAAAACACAACTGGCTTATGACGTCACTGGCCAGTTATTTATCGTTCATTATAAGATAGTTCATTAAATATTTTTAGTATCTCGTTAAATATTGCGTTTAAGTTATATATTGCATACTACAATCTTCTCATTTTTTTGTGTGGAAACGAAATTCATAATAACTTTTTTACTTTAATGAAGAAAAATTTGACACTTTTTCCTATTTAAAATTTTTGATTAATTGTTTGTAATATGCTTTATTTTTTTCATAGCAAGGTTTTTTTAACCTCTGCATAGTTTTAAAACATTTTTACAAAAATATCGACATCAGTCAAATATCCTATTGTGATACCCAATATTGGCCACTATAATATTCAGAAGTGTTAATTAGTTCAGGTATAGTTTTTTTATTCTAAATTACGATATTCACGAATAATGATATACCCACAAATGAGTAAATTCCGATATGTCCGCAAATGCTTCAAATATGACAGGTAACGTTGTTGTCAAATTAGGTAACTTGACGAAATTGTTACGTCGATTTCTTATCTACTTGATTTCTTATCTCTTACTATTGAAGTATATACATACATACACACACACGTATATATATATATATATATATATATATTTATATATATATATATATATATATATATATATATATATATATATATATAATATGAGACATTAAATAGAATGAATTCAGAACTTAATCTGTTAAAATCTTAGTTTACGGCGGTAAGCGGTAAGGCTATTCTTGTGTAATCCTGATAATCTGTGGTCCAGGCTGTAAAAACCGTAAGATAATCATCGTACTTCCTTTTTCTTATTTTCTACTTGGGCTTATGCAAAGTTGCGATTGATATTTGTTCGGAATTCTTATTAAGGAACTTCTCAAAAATGACTTATGTTCTTTAGTGACTCAATATTATTTTAGCAGATTATGGACGCAGTAGCCATAGCTTGAAAGTAATTTTGCGAATGAAACTACGAATCTGTCAATAATTTACCTGAAGTAAAACTAAACAGTAATATTATTTCAAATAATTCGCCGTCAAAACATATTTTCAATTTAAAGAATTATGTAATTGTATTGAAGGTATTGGTATTGTAGATTTAACGGAAGATTAGATAACAAGAATGAAAACCATTTTATTGATGAATTCAATGATTCACGTTTATGTTCAAGAAGCTCCAATTGCAAAGGACACCTGAAATAACTTTCTGCATGCTGTCGACGAGTCAGGTCTAATACACAAAGTGGGGCTGATCCTCCGGTGCTTTCATGTACAGAAACAACCATAATTACCTCTTGAAACGAACAGCCGTAGCAATGTGACAATTAAAGGGGTTTTTTTCCTTTTGGTCAAGTAAGTCTCGATGCCTACAACACCATAAGTCAGGGTAATAAAATCTTATTCAGAGATATATTATTTGTACCTGATCTGGCAAACGATATATTGCCAGTGAACTAAATTATTAAAAACCATGACTAAGTGTTAATTAAAAAGTTGTTTGGTAAAAAGCAAATAATTAAATCATGGCTACTACAAGTCTGCTTTACGGCATGTATCAGCTAAATACATTAAAAAATCATGAATGCAGAATACAGGCTTAAACAGAACATAGAAGTAGAAAAGGCAATGTGCGAGAGGCAGTCTTCTTAGAATCCGCTGTGAAGAAAAATTATATCGCGGTAAACTTAGTAGTCTATGGGTGGGCCGGGTACACCTTGCTCTTCCGAGAGCTCCCGAAAAAGGTAGGAGTTAACAAATATAACCGTAGACTGTGAGTTAAATATGGAACACACGTGGAATGAATCCACATCGAGTCAAAGAGCATTTTCATCAAATGAGTAGAAATTCCGATACCTTCTAACATAAACCTGAGACCAAAGAACAAACCAATACGTTTAAAAGCATTCGAAGAAAATGGATACTTATGTTACAATGAAGGTTCATTCCACTTCACACCATTAAACTATTAAGAAGTAATAAAGTCGGTCTACTCCAAGAAGGTGGAGAATATCAATAGAAAGAAACCTAGAATCCCATCTACTAAATAAAACATAGAAAAACCCCAAAAGGTGAAACTGATCTGGTGAAAATGGGTATTCATCGTCATTTGTAGCAGCCTACGCCGCCAACAGAGAGGAAGTATAGTTAATAGAATTACTAAGTGACAAAATGAATTTAATAAAAATCCGCGTTTTTACAATTTGGTAATCAAATTGCTATAAGTATAATTGGAAACTGTGAGTTTTATAAAAGGTAAACATATAAATGTAAGGTTTAAATTTATAATAGAAAAATTAAATGAAAATATTACAGATTTGAATTATGTATGTACTAATGTGCTGATATATTTACAAAGACCTTGCCCAGAACTAAATTTGAAACCCATGAAAGAAAAATTGGATTGTTGGAGTTACATATAATGGTTTATAGTCAAGCAAACTTTGTTTAATTTTTACCTTAACTACATGTCAATACTGTACCAATTACTCAATTTTATTCAACATTGAAGGATATCGTATAATGTGTTGTTAACCGTTAATTGTTGACTTGTTAATGCTATTTTAGTATTTTTTAATTTTAGTTAACGCCGTTCATTCTGCACTATCAAAATATGTGATGTTTATTGCGTGCTACAGTGTAGAATATACTATCAATCACCAATTCTGTATTAATACGTGTAAACTTCAGTTTATAGTTTTAAATCTGCACTGTAGTCAGTGTATCCATTAATATTATGGTAAACCTTTGTATTGTTCTCATCTCTTGTGAGTAGAACATTATTAAGCAAAAGAAAATTTTGATAATATTAGATATCTAATAAATGTAAATTTATATGAATTGGCTGCAACATTATATAATTCCCCTAAAAAATGATGTAATTACCTATCAGGATAGTTCTAATTAGGTGGAAGTCTTAAAATATAAGGTCCCGCTAATGTCGTGTCCTTCCTCTTTGATACACTATGGTTGAGGTTATAAAAACAACGGCACAGTCATCGAAGCTCATGTTCCTCTTTTCTGCTTGGAATCATAAAGGCTCCTAGGGCTTTTTGTCTAAGATCCTCATCATGAAACATCTCCGGAATTACCTGCATATTTTTACTAACTCAGTATTAATCTAACATTAACTTCAAAAATTCGTGAAATTGCCAGCATATGGTGAATTTACCCTTAGGTTGTCTGTATACGTGGTCGGAGCCGCACTGTGACCGGATCGAAATTTCGTGTAAATCACGTCACATTTGCATTTTACCTATTCTGCATCCTCACTGCAGCCGGACCGCTAATGCTTATCGTGACTCATAGATTCCACAGCTAATGAGGCAGCTGTCACAGTTATCTCATATCACCTGGGTAGCTGTTTGATAGGCATCATCTTATTAAAAAAAATCGCTATTAAATAAAAAAAGTGTACCAACTTATTTGTTATACCAACAGTGGTGGGAACAAAATAGGAACAAACGGAACAAAATTATTTTTTTGTGCTGTTTAGAGTAACTTCTGAAAAGTGAATGTGTTCTTTTTAAGGTCAATTTAAATTTTATGGAAAAGATTATATTGACACACAAAGAAATGTATATATATATATATATATATATATATATATATATATATATATACACACACAAATATACACAAATATATTGTGTTGACAGTTAGTCTTAAGCCGTCAAGTGATGACATAAAAAATAGATCTAATCTACGATTAGTGTGGGTTCTTCAACTTTACGAGTTAATATTTGTTTATAATTATAGACATTCAAAATACTAACAAATAAATAAACGGGGCTGAATTTACTTTTTCCCTCATGGCACTAGACCGCATACCGTAAAATACACTCGTCGAAAATTACCAATTGCAAGAAGAAATCGGGATTAAAATATATAACTATATACCGGAAACAAATACATAAAGATATGCACATAGATAAATAAGAAGAAAAATCCATTTTCGTAAACGCTTGTATATTTTTCCGTTTTTCTGTTTTCTGTTGAGATTTTTTACAATATCTTAAAAACAGTCATCAATTTAGCATAACTTAATTCAACGTTAAAGTCAGCTTAATATCGAGTTCTTGCGACACACACTAATAAATTGGTGAATTAAAAGGTCTTGATACTTTGCCATAATAATTTTTTATTAATGGGTGTTACGTGCGAGATTCAACTTTGCATCACAAGTAATATTTTTTCCTATCAGTGATGTGATGGATATCCGTATCCGCATCTGTCTGGCAATCTACCAAATCAAATATCCAGATCTATATCTGATTATGAATAATGGTTTAAAGCTCAAAAGAAAATAATTTATAGCTTCATCACCGTTTTGGTCGCCATCAATTGAGTTATTCTTGTACTGCATATTGTTACACACGCAGAAAACACTAACGTAAACAAAACGCCATATAAAATTAAATCCACTTTTTATTAAATCGCGATAAAATAATATTTCAAATTTTAATAACGCTTAACGGTATAAATAATTTTCTATATATGATAAATTTTAATATTTTATAACAATATTTTGTATAACGAGTAATTTACATTAGAATATAATAAAGTGGTGGTGTGCCAAATTATAGCTGATAGGTTAACTATAAATCAATCATATTTAAATTGATGTACCAAATGTTTTCCTTCTAATTTCGATAAATAATAAGCGGTGCATTTTGATACATTAAAACAAATCAGAAAATATGTAGTAATCTATTAAATGAAAAATTATGTAATGCGTCTATATATTTATATTCTTATATCTTAATATGTTTTCTATTTTTTCATAATAGTGCCTATATCTGATGAAAAAACTAGAAAATAAAATTAAAAACAATTAACCAAAACAAAGGTAGCGAAATACAAAACAGTCTGTATGTTTTGAATTTGTCTTCAATCACTTTTTAGAAAGGTTATTAACGATCTAATGTAAAATAACATACCACAAGGTTCCTTATTCCTAGAAGAACCTTGGGATCTGCTGATTCTGGATGCAAACAATCTTTGTGAAGCTCTACAAACTTTGACTCCGTATTTTCCTTCCAAGGTTGATCATGGCGATGAATAATTTCCAATGACAATGGAAATTTCTCGCCAGTCCAGGCAGCAAATATGCAATGTAGATAATTTGAAATGTGCAGATGATCTTGAATATAATAACACCAGTCATAAATTTTGTTTAAATTCAACCTTCTCATCTCTACTCGTCCGCCATATAATCACCTTTTTTGCTACAGAGGCCTATTCAGCTGCTATATTGGCGGCTGGAAAATACCATTTCACTTCTACAATACCATTTACATATCTGTCATTTGGGTCCCCTAACAGCTTGTATAGTTAACGGGTTTGTATCACTTTTTTGCTTCTCAATAAACTGCTTCATCTTATATACAGCAGTTTATTCCCACCAATCTTACTTTTTTCACCAATCTGCGTAACTAATATAATCAAAGGTAAACGTGAAGTCCACCAAATATAGATTATATCGGCGCATAGCACCATGGATATTAACCTAAGCTATCCACGAATTGGATAAAAAAACACAGTTAATTGTTTTCAAATCTTACTTTAATTTGTGGTTTGTGAGGAACAAGGTTTTTTAAACTGTGAATGATTGGTGGAAAAAATCGATGTCAAGTTTCTAGTTTTAGGTTACTCGGTTCTGTTTTTACACATTCGCAAACGTTACTTGTGAAGATGCATACATAATGCGTAATATATTGCATATATAATGTATAACATATTCAGGTTATTTCTACCAATGGCACGTTATTTCCACCCGCTGAATCATTTCCAATGAAATCTTTCATCAATCCAGACAGCAATACAATTTTACATATGGGGCCGACCTTGAATGTAGTAACACCAATCACAGATTTTGTTTTACTCATTTTTACTCATATATCATACGTTCAGCTGCAATGGCTTCTTCAGCTGACAGCAAAGGCGTCAGAATTCGAGCACTTCTACAATACCATTTATATATCAGCTTAAGAAACCAAGATGGTTTCTTAAGCACTTATATTCTTGTCTCTTGCTCAACAACCTGCTGTATAATATATTCAGCAGGTTATTTCCAACAATCGCACACTGCACTATCTAAAAAAACAATAAACTCTCCAAGAAATATACGGAATATTTCAATTCGCAAACGATACTTTGCAATGTATATATATATATATATATATATATATATATATATATATATATATATATATATATATATATATATAGGATGTCCCAAAATTCGCGCAAGAAGTAATTTTGATTGCAAGTAACGTTTTTTTTGCCTCAAAAATTAATGGGGTATTAATTTTTAAGGCTTTAAAAGAAAAGTGCATCTGATAGATTTGGTCATAATATTTGGAAACGTGTGAGTATATATGTTTACCTGTACCTATTACGTACATTTACTCTTAGAAAACTGTACTCCGCAATGAGTTGCCAATTGGGTGTCACTGTGCTTCATATTTGTGCATTTAAAATTTGTAAAAAAATATGTAAATTATATTAGGCAGTTTTTGTTGTAATATTGTGATATGTTATTATAATTTAAACCGTTATTAACTTCTCTGAAAAGGTCCGATTGAAGTCAGTTTCAAAACGTGTTTCAAAATTTCTTTATTTTAAACGTTTGTTTTGGCTATATGTTTATAACTTTATTTTCTAATTGTTCACTTTATCTTAATTTTTTCTAATTTTTAACTTTATTTTCTAATTTTATAATTTATTTTTAATGTATCAATGTGCTATAACTACTTATTATTAGTTGAAAATAAAAAGAAAATATTAGGTACGTCAATTTAAATACTTGGTTATAATTAACCCATTTTACAGTTTTATAATTTGAGCTATAATTTAGTACACAACAACTATATTACATTCTTATATAACTTACTCGTAATACAAATTACTGTTGTAATGCATCATGATTTATCAGATATATAATATTATTTATTTTCACCATTATGCGTTATGAAAGTTTGAAAGATTATTTTGTCGCGGCTGATACATAGAGGACTGAATTTTGTATCAAGATTTGTACACGTATAGTAACGCGCAGCACGAGAATAATTAAAATGTATGGCGACTAAAACGGCAATGAAGTTTTAAAATACGCAATATCCACAGTACAAAACCGAATACTGATCTAGATACTTAATTTTGGAAGATCATCCACGGATACGGATATTGATATCCAGCATATCGATAATAAGACGATATCGTGTATCGTCTACTAATACTCGTGATGCAAAGTTTAATCTCGTACGTAACAATAATTATCAAAAAAATAATTGTGAATTTATTAAGAATCTTGATTCCACGAAACCTAGGTGAAAATTAATGTTGAATTAAGTAATGCTAAATTGGTGGCGGACCGCAAGATTTTGTTAGAAATTTTAGCATCTTATCTAGTTCGGTTGGAAATAAGGTCGAAATGAAACAGAAAAATATGCAAGCATGTACGGATGTGAACCTTTCTTTTCATGTATCTGTGTCCAAGTGTTTACGTGTGAGTAGGTCTTATATTTTTAATCCTGATTTCCTCTTACAATTGGTAAATTTCGGCGAGTATATTTTACTGTATGCGGTCTAATATTATCAAGAAGAAAATAAACTCAGTCCCATTTATATGTTTGTTGGTATTGTGAATGTCTCTCATTGTACACAAACGTTAACTTATATAGTCGAGTTGACGTAGACTAAAACCTATTTTCTTTAATGCAATCGATTGAAGGCTTGACGCTAATTGTCTTTAACTAAGCGTACTTCGGCCTATTTATACATACTTTGGAACTGCTTCACAATCTTTACCGAAAAGTTTCCAGTTAGCAGCTAAATATTTATAAGTCAACACATTATATTTGCGTATATTTATATGTAACGGGTAGTTACATTTGCGGCATTGGAATCTGCGCGTGTGTATATGAAAAGATAATATAAACATTTTAATATTGCTTGAGAACCTACTATTATTGCTTATTTAAGTTTAACATGTTAATGTTCTAATAGCTAGTCTCTGTTTCTTTTGCGATACTTGCTATATTCACGAGTTTGATATTCTTTAAGTGTTCGAGGCCTTTTATAACTTTTTATGTTTCATAAAATGTTAATCACTTTACGCATGTTACTCCAACTTCATTTTTAATTGAAAGTAATAGATTTTTAATTCCCAATTTGAGAAATATAAAATAGAAATTTGGATTACATTCGACTTTAATTTGTCTTAAATTAAACCACTCTATATTTACAATTAAATGAAACTACGTGATGTAGTATTATTTCTACTTTCTTTAATTTCTTTACCACGACCTAGGTTTCGTTGTATTACAACATCTTCAGGTGGGATATTAGGAAAGATCACATAGTTTCATTTAACTTGAATAATGAATTTCTACAAAATTAAGGCCAAATATATTCAACACTCTATATTTCTTTATTTCAGTTGTTTTTATTTACATTTGGTTATTGTTTGATTACATTTTTTTAATTGTAACGAAAATCTAGATTGCATAATTAGCTCAAGAGTTAGTTATATATTTCAAGGAGTTAAACCCATCTCAATGTGTTGCATAGAATGTTATAAAATGGAATAATAATGTTTATTTATCTGAATGTTTCTGATATACAGATGTACAAATATTTAGAAAAAGCTTTCCGCAAAGCTTAATATTTCAGTAAACATTTAATCCTTTTAAATCGGCGTGAAAGACGTTCGAAAAAGGGCAATTGCAACAAATACTTGACGAAAGGTTTTTTCCATTCAAGACATTCGTTTCAATAATATTCTCCTATTCGACCTACGATAACGATTATCCTCACTTTTCTGTTTACGACCTTCAACGTATGTTTTTAAGCTATGCTATTTTTGTAACTAGGGATTTAAGCATATTTAGAGAATGTAACTTTTAAAAACAATCAATTAGGTTAAGTATGTCTGGTCGAATGAAATATTATATAAGTATTATGGAGGTATTTTCCACCGCATGACGCTATTTACGCCGACTAAACATCTATTTGTGCTCTCAAAGGTTAATTTGTCTGAGGAAATTGGACGGTGACCATTTAGAAAAAAAAGTTCACCTTTTCTTTCTGTTGCTAATGGAATATTGTGTTATACATCAAATATTGTATTGAAATATATACAAGAAGTGGAACGAGATAAATAAACAAATTAAGAAAATCTCGATGGAAAAAATATAATAAAAGAACTTAACTCTAAGTTCACGAATAATGTATAGATCACTACTGTAATAGTTATTTCATATATTTCAAAAAATAAATATTGAGTCTGATCTTATAGAGATAATGGCAATATCTCTAAAAATTGTTTATTTACATTTTAGTATTTTTGTAGCACTAACCGACAATATTGAGACTGAAGTTCTTCAAGTTATAATACAAAGAAATATTTTTTTATTTCTATCACCTATATAATATGTATATATTTGTTGGTTATATATTTTTAACGGATCACGGTAAAGGAATGGTTATGTATGTATGTATGTGAATAAGTTTGTTCCCTCGTAAAGACTAAACTACTAATTTTGACAAATGAGGTATCGAGAGTGTCTTAGATTATATAAGAATTTCACAGGCTATGTATATACTCTGTATTTATTAATTATTTTTCCATAGTCGGATTTAAGTCTTTTTTCATGTTGGTTTCAATTTCTTTTCTGCTACAGAAATGTTCGTTCTGAAATTTAAGACTTTTTTTAGCTATTGAGCCTGGGAAGGCAAGTTACTTTCTAATACTTTCGTGTTGTACAAACGACTAATGCTGGGATCAGACTTAGTTTTTTTCGCAAAGAATAGAACATATAGATTTTATAATAGAATACATTTTATAATTTTGACTTTAGTTATGTTGAAATATGAGGGAAAATATATTTATGTGGATTTTTTTCTAAGTTGTAAATACATCTATGTTTATACAATTATGTAGCTGACAATTGTTTTTAGTGAACATTGGACATACATATTATTACACAATGAATTTTTTCTAAGCAATCCTAAAATAATAAGTAAATAACAATGTAAAAAAATATCGTTCTTTCTTTGATGATAACGAACAAACGAGTAGAACATGCACCACGAGGCTTCCATACTCAATTAAGCATATGTAAACATTTAAGGTTACGTAGTTATCTTTTAAACTCCTTGCAATATTGACATTGTTTTCAACTGACTTCAACAAGGAAAATTCTCACCGTGAAAGAACTCACCGTGCCAGCAAAAGTTTATATTTTACATGATTATCAATCTTGTACGACCTTTGAGAGTAATGTATAACTTGATCGTATTTTTATGGACGTTCACAAAATCTTGTTCAATAATATCCTAGCGCAGGACGTTAATGTTATTATCTTTGATCCTGACGCTATTCATCCTTGACCCATTGTGCAGGCTTTGCAGAAAATAATTTTGAGGATAGATAAAAAATATATGTACAGGGCAAAATATAAGAAAGCTCTAGTATGTATATATTTGCTGTCCACGTAAATACCTTGCAGTTAAGCAATAATTAATGTGTACTATTCTACAACCTAAATAAGTGTCAGTCTTATCTTAACTGAATTTATAATAAGTCTATCCGTAGTGTTTTAAAATATTTCGTGATATGTGCATAGAACTAAAATAATTTGCCAAAACATTTTATAAAAATAAAAAACTAAACATTTAAGGGTACGTGATGTTTCTATTAAACTATCTGCAAATATTAATATTATTTTTCACTACCTAAATGTATCGCCATTTTCATAAGCTTAATAATATTGGAAACTTCACAAGAAATTTTGCTATTTATCATAACTCTTTACAACGTCATATTTAGATGTGTTGATCAAATATAATAAGTACATGAGAAACGTTAGAGCCGAATTTTAGTTTTCTCCATAATGGCGTTTTTGAGATTGGTCCGGTAAAAAACATGTATCGATGTATTTTTCTTTAACGGCGTTATAAAACCT
Source organism: Druceiella hillmani (assembly GCA_039881145.1). NCBI lineage: Eukaryota > Metazoa > Arthropoda > Insecta > Lepidoptera > Hepialidae > Druceiella > Druceiella hillmani. Next base: position 2,528,128 of record JAYKKI010000033.1, on the reverse strand, counting down.
TTGGCCCATGTGAAGACTCTAGGTTGACTGAATATATCCTATAGGTTTTGGTGAGTGAGTTAGTTTTAAACTACGTCATATCTAAAAAGCGACATATTTCCACTATATGGAATTAGATGTTTCAAAGACGTAAAATGTAAATAAAAATATTTCGTGTTTACTAAAACCAAAGTTGGTTAAAACCTATGAAATAATTTTATGGATAACATGTTGGTAAGAATATGTCGTTCTTTTTTTAAGTCTTTTCGGCACAGTATAATTAGTAAGCTTAAAAGTCGTTCAATACGTTGTAATAAATATGAATACTTACATTTATTCCTTAAGAAGCAAAAAATGAAATCCATTTAAGCTCTTAATAGTTCAAAACAAATATGAAATGGAAACGAATATTAATCATCTATAGATCGTGGTACTCTGTTGGTACACATATTAAGTGTGTTCGTACTAATAACTGGCCCACTATCAGGATGGGACAGGTTTTAATCTTGCTCTGGAAAGTAAAGTTAATATAAAGTAAGGGCAATAAAAGAATAAAATACCTGATTGAAGGTTTTTGTACTTGCCAATCTCTGATAAGGGATTACACAAATTTTAATAACTGTACCTGAGCCCGTTAAAAATCAATCGGGTTCACATGATTTCGAGATTGGCTGCAGAAAACAATCATTCATAAAACTATTCGTGTAATTATTAGGTTTTTAGGTCAATACCTGACTTTAAAAAGAGAAAACACGTTTATAAAAGATGCGTTTACTAGCAATCTTATTTTTAGATTTAAGCTTTCACTAATTGATTCAATATGATTATTATTTTTAACGATTCTTATTTCAGTATAATAAAATTGAAACCCTTACAAGGTCATTCACGAATTTACTTTCTTTCTATCTGTCATAACCTTTTTTCTCAGAAACGTAGCAACTCAAATAATGGCAAAGTGATAAATCATGTTAACTCGCAAATATATTTATAAAAAAATATTATTTGGAAATTTTTGAGTAGGCAAATGGAGAACATGAAATTTTTTTTAAATATTTTGTACCGCGTGTGATAAGATTGGAAACAGTGATGGTCAACATTTTTTTTAAAACGTAAAATCGTTTTGCCGACATTGCTGAAAATGTCCACAGAAATCCATATATTTGAAATTGTTAAAGTAAAGATAAAGAAGAAACATATTGTTTAAAATTTATATAAAATTCAGCGTTCAACTGTTAGCCATTATGCTCTTTATATTCTCCTCGACTTCTCGATATTCAGTTCGGGTTTGGGTAATGAAACCCTTGTTTGTCCTGTACTAAGTCATTGCCGTTTTTAAGTTAATTTAAGAAGCAAAAGCCAAGTTACTAATTGCTTCAGCCAATTAAATAAGCTTATAAAAGAGTCCAGATCATTACGGTTAAATAGAAAATTGATTATGACATCTTCAGGGAATTTCCCAAAATAATTTCAAGAGTAATCAAAAGATAAAAAATGTTATAACCAACTAACCTATCTGAAGGTCCTGTCGTTTATTTCTGATGGGTAAAATTAAAATACTATCATTGAATTAAGTGAAAAATAAATTAAATTGAAATTGAAAAATAAGTTTATAGATTTAATATTATTTCACCTCAGAAACTCGCGGTTTCACGAGTTTCATTGGACGATAATATAAAAAGCCATATAAGTCATTATCATACAAGTCATTAAATAACAGGAAAACATTTAAAACAGACCTTGATTCTGATCATAATGGTCTAAATTAAAATTAGCAAAATGATATTTAATAACTGAGATAAAAAATGCAAAAATAAGATATATATGGCATAATTTTAAACGTTAATAATTGTTAGCAAATATTAGTCCCGTAAATGCAGGTGTCCATAATTGAAGTTGGTCTAAATCCATTTTCTTTCATGTAATCCACTTGGATATAATTTATATTTGTATAGACAGTCTCGAAATCGCTATCAACAATTTAATAGTCACCCCAATACTTAATTACATAAAACATGTCAAATGCATGTTGGACCCATCGATGTTGCGAACATTAGAGCGTGGAGAAATTAATTTATTTTACGTTTTCATGCAAATCATAATCTCAGGTGCATATTCAACTCTTCAATAAATATTACATATTATTTATATAATTTATATAATTTATATATATTATATATATATATATATATATATATATATATATATATATATAATATTTTTCATATAGCAAGGGTTACACACCTCAAAATGAAAATGAAACTTCACGTAATGAATCTAGTGTCGGTCAGTCTGTTTGTCGATTATAGCGATTTTTCTCAAAGTTCAGTTGAAGTAGAAACTCGAATGCACAGAATACGCAATATGCATGTAATTTTTATTTTTTCAATTCACTGTTTACATCGTTGTAACATAGTAAAATATAAATACTGTTGGAAATGTTTCTATTAAATTTAAAAAAAATATTGTATCACTATCAATTGATTTAGGATTTTTATACGCCGCCATTTTTGCTCGCCTTGTATGGCGTCAAAAGTTATGCGCAGTGTTTGTATACTGTAGGAGTTCTAGTTACTTTAAACATGTTTTCAGTATAATAGCCGTTTAAGCTTTGGAAGAAGCTCGAAAACCAGATTATAAGTATAGTATTGTATCTTGGTGCAAAAATGATATTAGCAGTGTACTTGACAAAGTGTTTTCTTCTTATCCCGAGAGAGGCAAAAATACAAAAAACAATGTTTCGAGGTTATGAGAAGAGATGAACTATCTTCAATAAATTGTTGCATTGTTGTGAAGTAAATGTGAATGTGAATGTGAATGTAAGTATGTATTATTCGTGTATCTAGCATGATTTCACTTAATCATAAGCGAGTTTTGTATTGAATATCAATAGTAGGTAACTGTGTATATAAACTAGTTTACAAAAGTTTAACACTACTTTCCGCTTTTTTGTTTTTTAAGCTAAGATTAAAAGCTATATAATGTTGTCAAACTATATAAAAGGTGACTTGATTGAACGTAAATAACATCATGCATGAAATATTAAAATATAGACAGCATGAAGACATGTTTTGAAAGACTATAGGTTATATTTACTTGTCTCTAATTACGAGTGAACTTGTGCATAAAAAACATGCATAATGCATGATTATAAACCACGTATTAAAACAATTAACTTCCAAATTTCACTATTTTGACCTAACCATGCTTTTACGAAACTATTTTCAGTCATCATTATTACAATAAAAATATATTAGATTAAGAAAATATTGCAGAGCACCACATTTCCTTAACAAATATAACCACACAAATATCAAATATAAGCAAATAATTCCACACAAATGTCAACAATGCGAGCTTGTTCACCTAGTTTCTGACATGACGTTTCGTTCTAACCAATAGTGATGCGTTTCGACAATTTAAATTTCTCTCGCATAATTTGCATTTTTATTTATTAATTTATGCAATTAAAAATAAATTAATTAAGAAAACAATGTTTTAAAAATAGTGTCCAGTTGACAAATAACTGGAAAAAAATATTTCAACCAAATCTAAATTATGTGCAAATTACCTATTTGCCATCGCAATATGGGATATTAACGTATGTATCTTAATAGTTTACTCTCAAAAATACTTATATGCAAATTTATTGGGTGTGTTATACGTTTTAGTTTTTTTATATCACTTGTGAAAATAATAGTTATGATGATCTCAAAAATATTTTTTATAACTTTGTGTAATATACATTCTGAGATATGAGAAGAAATTCCCAAAAAAATATCCCTCTACCATTTATTTTTGAAAGCACTGAATGTAAAGGTACAAAAATAATAGGTTGTCTTAAAACTTATTTAAACTTTACTGGAAAACAAAAGTGAAGATTCTGGATCTCATAATTTTTAAGAAATTCACTATCCTTTAACGTCTGTCAAAGTTATACTAAGCAATATATTTGTAGGGGAAAAATAATAAAAATATTTGTGAATAGTTTAACAAAAGTACTATTCAAAGACTAATAAATCTTTGAATATTTGTTAGTCTTTGGCAGTGCGAGTGCCTTCATACGGAACCTTCGCAGTGCGAGTTCTTCTCTTTGATTGGCTTACGTTGCGTTTAATGGCTTTTATTTTTGATTGTTTTATGTTTCTCAACATTTCAACTTATAATTATATTAGAAGCAGGGAAGCAAATGCTTTTCTAAAATTAAGTCAAGTACTGACATAATTTGATATCTTCTTGAGTGCTGAAAAAAGTAAAGGGGTAAATATGAGTTGAATTATATGCAGTGGGTATATGGTATACCAAATTGTAACTATATAATTTTATTATCATTTTTTTTTATATGTTTTCTTTCTAATATCACTACGTGGACCCCATTTTCAACGTAGCCTGACTATACGTCATGTGTTATACAAGAAAATATATGTAATATAAATTGTGCCTCTTGTGTCATCCCAAAGCAAAATAAGGAGAATTATAATTTAATTATAATGTTTGTCTGTTCGTCCGTCCGTCTAAAATTTTACAAATATTATATTTTACTTCATGTGGAGATCTAACTTAATATGTAGCAAAGTTTTAATAAGAAATTAATGTACGTCCCGATGCGAGAATTTGTCTTTGGACGAGAATTGAGGTTTAATTTAAGATTTCTTATTTTTCGATCACGTTTGCGGAATATTTTCTTCACATTGCCTTTCAACGTGTCACTACCGCCTCCTCCCATTATTTAAATTTTCTATTACTTGTTTTAAACATTTGAACAAAATTACTGAGGATGGATACTAGGACGTGCTGTTCTGAACTATTTTGAAAAGAAGTTTTTGTAATTACTTTAGTTAATTTGCGTAAATATCTTTGACAGGTAAAACATTTTGAACATAATTCTACTTGGATTGTGCTATTTCCCAATTTAAAAATAACATATATGCTAAATTTAATCATTTACATTTTTGTAGCTGTTTAAATGCGATTGAGTAAGAAATATCCAAATTGTTGAGAAAGTGAAGATTTTCATTTATTTTCCTTTTTTTCAATAGCTGCACGAATACGAGGTGTTACATTTACCCGACTGAACTCTTACAAAACGTACAAATTGAGGTATTTCAAAAAGTACAAATTGAGGTATTTCAAAAAGTACAAATTGAGGTATTTTAAAACGGTGAATGTAGTTTTTATTTAGAGTATTTTCAGATGACACAAAAGGTTTAAAAATAAATAAATATGCTCTTCTTAACTGGCAACCATATATTTAAACTTTCCCGACTGGTGAAAATGGAATTTGACCAGTGGATTATATTAACAGTTCTCTCAAATATTCACAACAATTAAAATTAATTTTGAAAAAGTGGCTTCACGTTTCACCAGAAATGCACATATTCATCATAGTGATTATACAACTCACCATGCGGTAAAATTTTTTTCACTGTTAGTTTACGTAAAAACACATTCGAATACACATCGATTCATCAGTTTCTATAGTGGCGCAATGTGATGAAACTTTTTTTTTAATTATATTTAATGTAAAAATATTAATTTTTGTACGTTGTGCTACATTTTTCTCTTTACATTATAATTCAATGATAAATATTACAAAAAACATTAAAAGTGATATACTATATTTATTCTTCTTATTAAATTGAAATGAAATATATATTCATTTATGTAAAAAAATTGTGTGAGCCAATAAAATTTTCCAAATATTTTTCGAAAATTCTACTCAAAACAAATTACATCGAATGTTCCCGACGTCACTGGTAGTTTCGCCAAAATCCATAGATATAGTAAGATTGTAAGAAAATGTGGACATGGAAAATATTTAAAAAATAGAGATTGATTTAGCGTATAAAATGACAAATATGGAATGATAATAGAAGTCAGATAATACAAGTGTTTTTTTGAAATTTTGTCTGTTAATTTGTTAGTTAATCACGCACAAATGCATTTCGATGTAATTTGGTATGGTAATAGGTCCTCGAGGAAAAAATGGGTTACTTTTTATCTAAAAATGATAGATTAAGTGATGATGATTATGATGATAATAATAATATTAATAACAACAGTAATGATAGATCAGTTGAATCACCGTTCGTCTAACGGTTAGCACGTTGGCAAGGTGTGCCGAAACCTGTTTTCAATTACCAACGGCCGATCGACCTTTTCTTTGCGTGGTTTACAATAATTGTTACGTGGTTTGCGTGGTTTACTACAATGGTGTTGTCTTTAAATATTAAACTTTTTTAACCCGTTATTTGACTTATAATATTATCAAAATGAATGTTTAGTTAAACATTTATTTTGATAATGTCATAAGTCACTTATTAGAAGTATTTTTAAGATTTACGCTTCTAGAAAATAAAGTTGATGTGTTGATTTTTTAAACAAATCTATATTGTGTCGATACTTATCAATCCATCTTTTATCTAATGTCCATATTTTACGTGTGAGGGTTACTCTTTGTCTTTATTATTCTCCATACATTAAGTAATAATAGTTCATGGTAGATGGTACCGTGAGTAAATTAAATTTTGTTAATATTGGCTTAATCATTTTTCATATTCTAAACTACGTACGAACAAATTTGCAGGTACAGCTATTAGTGAATAAAACTCGCGCATGTTATAAATGGCTGGCTGTGGCATCATTATGATTATTATAGTGAGATTGCGTTTTGAAAATATTTTAGACTTTGCGTTTCGTAAATGTCACTAAGATAATTTTATTACATTTGTTTGAGACTAGATAATTTCATGTTACTTTTATTTAATAAAGCTCCATTTAATTTAACGTTTAAAAATGGGTTGGTTATTTGAAAGAATCCAATACAATGAAGGATGTGTCTACAAATATTTTCAACTGTTCTGTTGTTACCCATGTCTTTATTTAATACAAAAATTACATGAATTTCACTAGCTGATTTTTAGTAGAAAACCACTTAAATACAAGAAATATAAACTATATTGTAATAGAAAATATATTATCAAATTGCTTTGCATTAACAAAATGTTGCGTAAGCGGGCATGACTGATATGTGTCGATAATGTCTCTCATTGGGCAAACACAAATCCTGTGAATGACTCTCCTTAGGGAATTCGATGTGAACGAAACCGAAAAAAATTAAATTAATATTTAGTTAAAAAATAATTTAATGTATAAAAATAAGTTCTCCCTAACAAGAAGGAAAGATTATATTGCTCGATCTTAGACTACGTATTTCTAAGCGAGTATCCGCAACATTTACAGTATGTTTAAGATTCCTACCTGTGTCTAGTTTATTGTTAAATTTTCAATCATACTAGTCCTTTAACTAGAGATTAGAGATAAGAGTTGCTTTTAATGTGTGAAGTAATTTTTTTTTACTTTTCTTTGCATTTATTTTCGTCAAGTTTAAAAAAAATTGCGGAAATAATCTACAAATAAAGGAATAGTTTTGAGGTCAGAAATTACGTTTACTTCGGGAAATATTCCAAGAGTGATGTCTTTTAAATGAGATTTTTGTGATTTTTTTTATGAAAAAGTAAGGATTTTTTATTTTGTCTAAAATTTTCTTTGAATACTAAACTTTTTCCAATAATTCATTCACTAACGAGAAATTTTTACAACGTATTAAAATCAGCTATGAACTTGGCGATGGAATATTAAACGATTTAAGAAGAGCATTAAAAATATTTAGGTAGAAACATTAGTGATGTTACAGAATAGATTAAACTAATCTGATGGAAAATGAAACAACTGGCATGGAAACATTAATGAAAAACACCGTTATTATGTTAATATCATTATTATTTTAATACCATTATAGTAAATGGCTTCTTAAGGATTTATATACAAAATCCCGCTACTTGAGAATGGATATTTACTAGTCCTAAAACCACTAAATACGCTTAGCGGCGTGGCTTGTTGGTGAAATTTTTAGCCTATATGCATTATCTTGATCGCTTACATTGTAAATAAAATTAAACCATGTGTTTTATATTTAGTAACAAGCTTTATTTGTTTTTATTAGCATTACGTCGACACAATAATAAGAAGTATTAGTATTATTTCGATTTTAATTCGGATTTCATCCATTGACCCGGCCGGCTAACCAGAATCTGTATGTATAATAATTTTGTCGTCTATATACGATTATATCAAGATAATAGCAGCTATTAATTGATAGCGTTGCTTGTTTTTGATCAACAACAACATAAAATACAAAATAATAGGATAATCGCCGGGGAAATATTTTTAGACTCATTCAAATCCTTCATACGATGAGTAATAAGAAACCACAAATTATTGAAACCTACCTTCCCGTGATCTCCTTAAAAATTCATTTTACTATTACGTGAGGCAAATAAAAAACAAAAGACATCATATGAATGCGTGAACAAAAGCATGAGATTGCTTAGTATTAAAAATTACGAAGGATACTAATTACTAGTGATACCACGTTTCCCCGTTTTCTCTTTTTCTTTCACACTATTAGGTGTGCAATATCATGTTAAAATTCCATCATTTCCATGAAAATCAATAACTCGTAATGACTTGCCTGATGAAGCACAACCATTTCCAATTAAAATTAAATATATCAGTGTGAACATTACCTTCGAAAAGCTTGGTTTTATATTTGAGTTTTTTTCTACGTGAACATTTTTGAGTGTAACCTACTGAAATGTCTATGTTACTACCGTGCCAAATTTCAAGATTCCATGCCAAGCCGTTTTTGAAAAAAAAACGGCTGCAACGGATAAATAGCAAACAAGCGATTGATCTTTTAAAGTTTTTCCTTTTTAGGTACGGAACCCTAAGAACCAAGTAAAGAATAAGCAAGTTATAATCTTGTGTATGTGTGAGTGTTTGTGTGTGTGTGCGTGTGCGTGTGCGTGTGTGTGAACATGTGTTTGTGTGCATAGGTGCGTGTGTGTATGTATGTGTGTGCGCGTGTGCGCGTGTAAGCGAGTGCGCGCATGGGTGTGTTCTCGAATGCGCGCCTGCGTGGGTGTGCGATTAAATAAATTCATCAGATATAATCTTTACCTACTACAAAACAAACTATAATGAACTTTTACTAATAGCGTTTGTTATGTGTCAATTTAAATGATATATTAGAAGCTTTCCTAAATACTAATATGAAGAGAAAATATTTTTTTCAGACCAAATCAATTACTGAACATAAATTAACGTGATTGAATTTTTCAATAAGTTTCTGAATAAAAATGCTGACATACAAAGGAACAATAAATTTATATTAAATACTCTTTATCAGTTTTTGAGATTAGAATTTTACTTTAATTGGGATCCACAACCGCCTGACAGCCAGTGATATATTGGTCAAAAACTATTTGGAATGCGCAGACTTTGTTCTTCGGCAACGTCCCGCCCCCCCAAGGCTCTCGGTAGTCGTAATCGCGGCTGACGAGCTATAACAATTTTAAATAATAGCGGAAAAGAATATTAAAATATTGATCTGAATCCTTGTGTTGTTCCGTGTCTCAAAAGGTAAAAATATTATTTGTATCTTGGTAGTGCTATTTCATTTATTAAAAAAAAAACTAAATTATTTTGAAACATTTTCAAATGTCGAAGTTTGTAATTGCAGAATAACTTCCACAATAAAAATATTCACCAATTTTTCTTAAGTTTTAGGTTTTACATTTAAAAATAAAATATTTCGGTCTAATATATTTAGGACGTTTTCATTCAATTGTTAATTACATTTTGATCTCGTTTGCCTTTTAAAGTGTTGATGGTAATGTAAATTTTAAATTTTTTAAATACACGACACATCTGTATCTGTTTTTGCAGACAGTATTGAGTGGATATTTTCAATCGAATAAATCATTGGAAATAAATTTAGCAGAAAAATAGGTAAATTGGTTATTTTTATTCATAATTATATATTATCATAATTACTAAAATTTCAGCATTTTCTTTTGTTACAAAAGTTAGACACATGACACATTTCTTACAAATTTATGACACATGATAATAAATGTTTTTTATTGTTAGATTTCGAACGAAGCATTTTCGTGAAACTAATTGAAATATTTTCTGACTTTTAGGGCATAATTGCGATAATCGAATGACGTTGCATACAACCAAAATCTTTACCTAACTGAACAAGCAAATTAAATAAAGTTAGCACTCATGCGAAGGAACAGCCATTTTTTAATTGGCAGTTTGGTATTGCACATATCTTGCTTTGTTCTATTTTTTTCTTACAGAGAATAATTTTGCTTGTAGGTTTTGCACTTTGTACATTCTTGATTTAGTAATGTAAAATACTTCCACGTTACACTTTCCACGTTAAAACTGTTTCATTGACACTACATTTAATTTACGAAATTAACAAAAGAAAGTGAAAAACAATTAGCCATGTTTAAACCGCGACAACGAAGATTAAAGGTTTCATTTGGTAATTAAGATTTCTTTGTATGATAAGATTTTATATCTTTTGAAATTATTGTAAATAACCTGATGCGGATGCAAGTCTTGGGCTGGTAGAATAGCTTTTGATGCAATATTAATTAAAACGTAATAGGAAAAAAACACAAAAACAATTTTACAAAACTAAAATATTTTTTCTGTAAATTATTCAACTTTACATATACCTTAACCTTCTGTTTAAGAGTTAATAGAGCTTCTTTATTTATTGTCTAATCATTTCGATATAACACACATTTGGGTGTTTTCTCTTTAAATTTAACTTCCTTTAAATAAAAAATTATTTTATGGCATTCCTTTAAAGTATTAATATGATTGCTATTTTTTATTTACCATATTTTTATAGTTAGGTGACTTTTTTGTTTGACAACGAGGCTGTAATTTTAGTATGTTATTTGAAAAGTGTCAAAAATAAATTATAGGCCATATTTTAAATATAAATATGGCCTATACAATAATGAAACTTGTTACATGACAAAAATTACCACACCCTCAATACTATTTTATTTGGTGCAATAATTAAGTTATTTTGACACTCTACATCAGACAAAAATACAGTTACGACTTAAAAGTAACCTCAAAGAAAATATAACGGCTATTAACACGCCTAATTGTGTGCAGTTAATATATTACAGACGGTATAATGGCTAAGGTGAACAGTTCTTTAAACGACTTTTCTTTGTTAATCATATTTCTTCGATGAAGAACTTTAAATGTATTTAAATGTATTTGTTGTTCTTATTAAAATTCTTAAGAAATATTTCTTGATTCAAATAATGATTATCTGAACCAAAAAGTTATTTCGTAAATAAATATAAAGAAATTTTTAAACTAATATTTCCAGAGTTGGATTAATTGTATTATCTAGAATTCTCATAAAAATAGTCATAAGTGTTACTGAAAATAATTAACGTTAAAATTCACGAATTACACAAATTAACGTGTGCTGGGAAAATAAATGTTTCTTTTCAATGGAGTGAAGGGATCCGAGTGTTGGTGTTGAGTTTATAAATAACTGCAAGTACGACTCGCTCCCGGGATTCAGTTATTTTTAACAGTATTTTGGTGCTTGCGGTGATTAATAATACAGCTTTGGAGCGAAATCTCCTGAAGATGCTTTCATTAATCACTTTGAGTACCGACAGCTCGTTTAATATGTCGGCACGCTTTTAAGAAATTGTGACAATGTACGTCATTATTGTACTTTTGCATTTGAATTAAGCTATGATTTAGAAGCATAATATTTAACAAATTTATTTTATTTGGTGTTTTACTACATACATGTAATTTTTTTGGGTGTTTTTGTTATTACATATCGCGATAGGAAGAAATGGAACATCTCTTGTTACCTTGGATGTAGATAGCAATGCAGAAAATCCCAAGCCAAATTAATCTATTCATATTACGTCTATTTTAAGCATATTTTTAATCAGTAAAGTGTAATATTGTTTAAATTATTTAAAAATGCAGCTTTTTAGGAAAAAAACCGAGAATTTCTAGAGAATAACAATTGAACACGTGAGTGGATGAAGGTAACAAAATTGCGATTATAATATTATATAATTAATTTTGTTCCATTGAAAATTCTACTACCCAAAATATACCACACTGGTTATTGATAATATTTTTATTTTATAAACATTGTTTTACATTGATAGTATTTACGTTTTATAAAAAAACAACGTTTAATTTGCTTAATATATTATTTAAGAAAAGAACGTTTTATTTATGCCAACAAATTAAATATGGGGAAAAAGCGACTTACCCTCTTAATCCACTTATGTCTTCAATTATTTTTCTCACGCGTTACTGTGTTACCGGTAACTGTTACCAGTTAGACAGGGAGATGAACAGTAAAATAGGAGTGGAGGGGGTAGTCTGTCTTTGTGAAATGATTTTATGTGTTATGCTCGTTATTGTAAATATTGTTTGTAATTGATTTACATCTTTTTATTTAACTAAGTATTTTTATTTTGTAAAAGACTTCGCATTAGACGTTTTATTCATTTATGAAAAGTGTAGTCAATGCAAAAATTCATATCTAAAGTACAATGTTCTACGAATGTATTGTTATCAAATATTATTTACATTGAATATATTGTTATTTGAATTATACATTATTATGATTTCCTGAAGGGAGAAGACTGTGGCGTTATTCAACTTTTCGTCCTATAACTACTACAATTTTATATTTAAAGATCTATTCATGTTTGTACAAAAAAACATAAATGTCCTCTTTAAAAAATGATTCCAAATTTAAATAAATACAGCTCTACTTTTTCCTAATCTTACTTAAGTTTGTTTCATTTCAATCGTACGTTGAAAGCAGGAAATTCGTGTAGTTTTTCATTATTTCTCAATAAAAAAGTGCACGTCCCTATAATAACAAGTTTCCTATGTATTCTGAAATAATATTGAGTTACTTTATTTGGTTAAGCTGACGATATCGCTTGATATTGCATAAACCGAAATTCAATTTACCTATTTTCATTCTTCGGGATTTTTAGGGATTCTCGTAAAATCGACTAAACTCGTGGAAATACAACTTTCACACTATGATAATTTATTGTTACAGAGTACCATTGGTTATATGGTATGTATGTTGCATAGTTTTGGAGACAGTTAATAATTTATTGTTACAGAGTGCCATTGGTTATATGGTATGTATATTGCATAGTTTTGGAGACAGTTAATAATTTATTGTTACAGAGTGCCATTGGTTATATGGTACGTATATTGCATAGTTTTGGAGACAGTTAATAATTTATTGTTACAGAGTGCCATTGGTTATATGGTATGTATGTTGCATGGTTTTGAAGACAGTTAATAATTTATTGTTACAGAGTGCCATTGGTTATATGGTATGTATGTTGCATAGTTTTGGAGACAGTTAATAATTTATTGTTACAGAGTGCCATTGGTTATATGGTATGTATGTTGCATAGTTTTGGAGACAGTTAATAATTTATTAACCTTCATTGAAATAAATTGCAGAGTAATTTTCCACATTTTACAATTTGGATGAGTAGTTTCAGAGAAATGAACAGGTTATTGAAAGTAATTTAAAGTAGAAATGCGTATTTTAATGACGTTCTGTACGATGTATTTGCATTTGGAGAGGGGGAATGGTGAGAGCAATTAGATACAAGGTCATGGTTGTTGCATTTTCGTTAATTAAAATGAAGCGTAGCAATACGTTCATGAAAGATAAAATACATATTAAACAAATTTATTTAAATAAATGTATCCGTACAAAGTCTTCACACTGGACATTTTGACACATGGAGGAAGACACTTAACGTGGTTTTAAAGAACTACTTTAGACATTAACTTTGTCTTCCCGGACCGAGCCGGGACGAGTCGCTAGTCCACATATTATTCCTCTATTATCAATGTTGGTCTCCTATTTTACTTTATAAGTGGCGGTTGTGGAATAAAACTGTAAAAACATAATTATTTTCACACTATTATTTTAAGATAATTAAATTTTTTACCATTTAATTTTTTTTTGCACACAAATTTTGAAGCCCTATTTTACTCGTTTTGAGGTTGATTTTCAAAATTCCTTTAAATATATTGTTAATTGTTTTTTTTTTAATACTTTTACTAATTATTAAGTTATCAGAAAAATCTAATTCTTTTCTGTACCAATGTTTAACCCTACTAAATCCATCTGGCAGCAGCAAAATTCGTTTCTAAGTGAATACCTACGTTATTTGATATACCTACATTATTTGAGAGCCATCCATACACAACTTCAAGTTTCTAGACCTAGCAGCTTGGACGTTGATAGATTACTCGGTGGGTCGCTCAGTCAGTGTTTCCTTTTATATTATATTTTTACAAGCAGATTATTCCGAAGGGAAAAGAGAAAATATTAAGATGATTTTGTAACAAAAACTAGAAAACTTTATTGGCAGAAATGCAGGTATGTCATTATTCTGGTGTATGCATATAACGCACTGACATTTACTAAAATTTTTGACATTAGTTGTCCCAATCTTATTAACTGAGAGCATTTTGAAAACTAAAACGAACTGTTCTTACCTTAGTGATAATCTGCTATTCACCACTACGCTGAGTAACCGGTGTTAGGAAATTTTGGACATTTGCGAATGACACTATATAAGATTTCATTACATTTTATGGTCGAAGGATTATGAGAATGGTTCCATTTTTTCATGCTCGTTTTGCATGGAATTTCATTTATTTTCAGAACCTATAAGTTTTTCAACAATATTACTGGTGAATATTTCCGCATATTCTACTCTCTTTCCCTGTGAGCCTCGCTACGTAGCTTAGGAGGATGTATTATTATAGTGATTCTAAATCGATTATACTAAGTTTTACTCAGAATACTGGGATTTAGAACTGTTAACGTTATTATTTACTAGATTTACTTCATTCATGTTTGTCTCTTTTGATGGTGCCATATAGGATTGACCGCATGAAATATCTATAAGAATCCACGGAGCTAAAAACGTGTTACCGCTGGGCTTGCTCAATTTAGCGGGGCACCGGCGTGCACTCGGATGTACGCAGCGTCAGGATATGTACACCTATCTATAAATCCGTTTTATAATCATAATTTTCCGTAAATCATAGTATGTGTACTATTTATATCTTTAATCCAGTTTTAAACTTTCAAACTATACTGGAGACATTTTCTTAAATTATTCTGTATTTATTTACGCTATTAAAATTAGCCAACATAAGGAGATTAGGCAATAGTTGTATGTGACCAAACTTTAATAATTCACTTCCTTCCGACCTGTTATCAAACTTAATGCTCACTATTGAATTTTGTAAACTTGTTGGATTTTACACAAGTACATACCAAAATAAAACTGAAATATTCCATTAGCGACTTATTGCGATAATTTCTCAACCATATTACTTGCGGTAACATGTGGAAAATATTTACGTCTGAAAATATAAATAACTCATCGAGTATGTTATGTGTTTTCCATTTAAAATTTGGGTTTTGAAGTGAAATTTGTTTTGTAAGTGCTCCTTGCTAATTTCTAGTTGAGTAAGACGTTGTGATCCTATGCATTTTACGGTATCTGTTGTGATTTTGGAAAATAAAAGGCGTTAGAAATTAAGGATACTTTTCCGGTACTACTTCGGTATGACAATAACTTGAACTAGTGTATATATATATATATATACATATGTATATATATATATATATATATATATATATGTACCTTAATATAAATAAACAATTTACCAGAGATTACAGTTCATTTGTTTCTTAGTTTGTTGCCGTACTACCCAGTTTAATTTACTCTGGCTTTATTGTGAGTGTATTTGCCAACATTTTGATTAAATTAGTTGGGAAAAAAATTGAAGGGAACATTATTTCTTAAACTTAGCCATTAACTAAGTGTGAATTTTGAAAAAATTAACCCCTGAAAACTTGTAACAGGGTTTTAAAATTTGCATAGAAGAATATATTAGACGATCATAGTCACTCAAAATTTGATAGTGGCACTCTGAATAATAAATCTTTAAACAGGGGATTTAAACAAGGTTAAACAATTTCTAACGGAATAAAATTGTTGAAGAGTTTTGTTCATTCGAAGAAACATTCCATATTTAAAAATTCAATTCTAAAGGAGTGAAATACGGTTTTTTTCCTAAAATAGTCGATTTTTTGCAATAAAAAGTATGAAATGATCCTACAACTCGAAACTTCACATAATTGCTCTAAAAATTAATTTTTTTAAAAATTTTGTTTTGGCGTTCGATATTGTATTTTTTACTTGTATTTGGATTTTCAATTTTTTTCTTTAAAATGATTTCATTATTGGTTTATTTTTTTAAAATAACATCACCATTCACAGTGGGAGCTGGAATTTGAAATAATGATATGTAATTTAAGTTGTCCATGTGCTTAATAATCTCAGTGCGAGACATACAATTACACGTACTGTAGTCTAAAAGTAAACTTTAGTAAAAGTACGATACGTCATTACTTTTGTTTAAATAAAAGGATATTGACAGAAACAACATATTTAACATTCATTAAAGTCCATTCGTCATTGGTTCTGGAAAAAAAAATGATTGAGAAAATGTTGTGTTACTAAGAAATGAGTCTGAAATATGAAATTTCAGACTTTTTATACATTTTTTTTCTTACGTTTTATTTTATTTTCATTTTTGTCATTTAACAATTTGTGTTCTTATATCTATATGAAAATTTTAGTGACGAAAATGGGAAATTAAGTTAAAGAAAACATCACAAAAATATAAATTGTATGAAAATTATGTCATTAAATCTATTTCCACAAAATAAACTATTAATAACATGGTTTATATAGACATGGTTAATTAAAGAAAATAGATTACACTTGTATCTCTCGTAGTTTTTGTTCCGCTTTGTGAGTGTTAAATACAACTATGCAAATAATTTATAATACAACAAATTTTATGCAATTGTTTTTAATTCTTAGGGAATAAAAATTTTGGAATTTAATATTTAAATTTAATATTGTACATAAAGGCGTTTTTTATTTATGCCTTAAATAAATAAACATGTTACATCGATCGATTTTCATAATATAGATATTTTGAAAAACGATCGATATAAAAGACACGTGCAACTAATTCACCATTTCCAATTTCAATACCTGTTAAACATATAAGCGTCTTTTATAATTTAATCTCTCAAAGCATAAACATTAAAAACATTTAATTTTTTAAAATTTACAAAATGTTTCCTGCTGTATTTAATAATTTAATCGCGATGTAATTCAAAGTAATTTTCCCGTCCGCTTCCCCCCAGGCTAATTATACACATTTCACAAATATTTCGTCAACAAAATACAAGTTCTTTTTTCGTACGTTCAACGAATGAAAAATTAATGTCTGCTAAAGGAAATGAAAAAAAGAATGTCGAACGGAATATTAGTTCAGTCTGGACTCAATATTTAGGGAAAAAATTTTAAATAATTAAAATACACCCTCTGAGTTCATTTGTTTTCGGTCGTCTTTTGGTTTTTGTAGTAATTAATAATAAAGCCTTTGACGGAAGGGTGTTCCTCAAAGTCGTTTGCAAAATGTTAAACACGAACAATGCAGTTTTACTTTTTAAAAAACTCAGAATTTTTCTGTTACAATGAAAAACTGGTGTGTGTGTAAATAGAATGCAGGTAAACAAAAATAAACTGAACACCTGGAAATAAAGTTGAATCGTTATGGGGTAATTTATTTTTTTAATTTTCTTACTTGCTTCAAGTCAGCTTTATTCCCAGTTCCTCTATGAACTTCAGCTTATTGGCTGCATTTCGAAAGTTTTTGAACAAAGTAATACATACAGTTTAGACATTGCTTTTGACGTAAACTATTCTC
The DNA here is from genome assembly GCA_039881145.1 of Druceiella hillmani. Lineage (NCBI taxonomy): Eukaryota > Metazoa > Arthropoda > Insecta > Lepidoptera > Hepialidae > Druceiella > Druceiella hillmani. The sequence continues at coordinate 2,510,368 of JAYKKI010000033.1, read as the reverse complement.
TGTTAGATATAAGTACGTACAGGAACTTGTGTAACGGTACAGCGACAGTGACTCTATGAATCTAAAAGTTGAGATGCCTGCGAGTTGTCGTCACCAGTTGAACATTACCCTCGAGACGAAGGTTTAGTCGCATTTTATATTCAACCCGTTTATAGATAAAGAAACCTTCCATTGTTGTGGTATTCTCAAGTAAATAGAGAGCACATTTACCAGTAAAGTTTATTATTGATAATATTTATTAAAGTAGTTCGATATCGTAGTGAAAGCACAATGTGTATACTAATCATATATTTATGGTAATAATGAAATAAGATATTAACAGAAATAATCAGATATCGTGCATTATACGAGACTATTCAGGGAGATTGACACCTTACGGGTAGGGGGAGAATATTATAGTTTGCCATAATTTAGTACCTATATATCTAAATTGTGGGAAGAAATGTAATTGCAAAACGAGACTTAGGTTATTTCTTGCATAGACAGTTTATTTGTATAGGTAAATATGGAGAGTGACAGAAAGCGTAAGCAATAGCAACAAGGGCGGTAAATAGTTGTCGACAAACTTTTTGTAAGAAATAATATAGAAACCGTTAAAAAACTATATGAAACATCTGTTATTATACAATTTACCTTTAGCACTGTTACAAGTGCCCAGCCCAGCAGTATGCCGTAATATTATTTTGCATTTGTAGCTTCAGACTTCTTGAAAAAACATGACGAGTTTTTAGAAAAACCACTTTTAAGAAGAAAGTACTAACTTTAAAGTGTTTTTTTGAAGTTACTGAAAACGTTTTTCTGTTTCAACTAATAGAATTCTGTAAAATTCATAAAAAATTAAGTTATCACATCGATTCCGGATGACGTGTGATAAAATAATTAAGGTCATGATTTTGAAAGTAGAAAGGATGAGTTTCAGGAATAGATATTATTCAACCGAATTCAAGTTTTTTTTAACGGAGATTAAAAACAATTTCCAAAAAGGTGGATAATTTTAAAATTCTTTTGTTGATACTTTAATTTTGAATGTTAACGCATTTAAATAATTAGTTTCATATATATGTATCAAAATATATAATTTATAAATTATACAACGAAGAACCCGTTTCGCAAAAGTACCAAACACGAATAGTGAGCCTATGAAATGAATTCGTAATTTTTTAATATAGGTATTAATTGCTAAATGATTTGGTACTCACAATGGTTTTTGAGAGTTGGAGAAATCATCGCATACTATGTTAGCTGAAGAATAACTCGAATTCCAATTGGAGTTATTAAAAGTTAATGTCTACACTTTACTTTATATTCCTTACTGTCCATAATATTCACGTTTATAAATTATTCATTACTTTAGCGTTTGATTTTATCCAGGAACACAAATATATTAAGTTTATAGCGCAAATATTGATAAACAAAGTCTAATCTGTAAGCTAGTTTCCATGAATGCTTTAACATTTACCAAGAGGGTAGTGTAGATTAATAATAACGCACGAAATGGTAAGAGCATTTGTGACATTTTTTCTTGTTCAATTCGAAAGTTGCACCAAATATGGATTGGCAGAAAAAATGGCACGCTTAGCCCAGCTGTTTTTGGGTGACGTCATTATGATTGTACGACTTTCGTTATCACAATCTATCGATGTGTATATAGTGGTAGACCCATACTCGCTATTAAAACTTGTTAAACCCTATATGACACGCGCCCACCTCATGTGATAATCTTGTATAGCATCCGAAGTTTGATTGCTTCTATTCTTATAAAGAGACTGTATTATTTGCGTGTTCTCGATTAGCTAAAACATTCTTGCTAAAACATGGAAGAGTCGCAATATAATAGGTGGTACGTAGGTATAATAGCTAACAATATTACTCGGTAGATATAATTTTTATTAATCTTACAACTATGCGAGTTAGACCTCTGACGATTTATAAAAAGATATATGAAACGCAGCTATACCATCTTAATGAGAATAAAGTCGTTTTGTTAGAAGATAACTCGTAGATACCTTCCACGGCCAGAGCTCAGTTTCGGAACCGCTAAATAGTTCTACTTCTACATAAGCCTTTATTGCATAACGACAAATAGTTTACATCAAAAGTCTTTTTCAGATTTGTTATTTTGTTTGGAAGTTTTGAAGTAGGATCAATATTTTGGTTTTGAAATAAAGTTTTGTGCTTTGTGATAGATTGGTCGATATTATGCAAAGGACATAAATACGGACGTTTCGTGCGATGAGTTTTGTAAACATCAATTTTTGAAATCCCGTGCTTAATTTGTATATTCACTGAAACATAAATAATTAAAAGTAATTCAACTTGATATCGTACTAAACAGTGGTCAATCGTGAACTACGAAGTTTCGCGATAACATTAAGACTTGGCGGATCTCGCAATGTTGCGCTGATTTAAACGAGATCATGAAAAACTGTTTCATGTAAAATGTTTCAGGACATGAGTCCGCTCTCTAAACACGTGAAGTTAGTTATGACATCGCCCTTTCTTGTAACATGGAAGATTGTAAAGCGCTATTAAATTCAAAACCAAATATTTAAAATGTAATGATTAAATCATTAAAAATAATGCATGATCGAAAGTAAAGTTTAAGCGAGTTTTGCTCGTGCTTGACAGGTTTTTTACGTGTAACATTTGATAATTTGCATTCTTAATTTTAGTGTTAACAGTGTTAACATTTTAGTGATAAAAGTGAATCGAATAGAAAAAAGACAACTAATATAATTTTTATGGAAACTCCAATATTATTGCATCGATTTAAATGAAATATAGCGTCAGAAGTCTTTATAACTATGTACTATATTTAATATAAGTAAAAATTAAATGAAAGAAAATAATGCAAAATTCATTTTTACTAAAGTATTCTGTCCCCCCCCTGCTTTTCGTTTTGCATTGTGAGTGTTAAATACAATCATCGAGTGACTTGACAGCGTTACCAGACACTGATTTAATTATTTTTATCTATGACATGTTTACGTTGAGATATTTATTCCTTAACAAATTTGAAAATAAAACAGATTCTTTGGCAAATATTTTATTTTTCTGTAAACCTTAAACAAAAGGATTGTTTTTTAATGAACTTTACGCCATGAGTTTTACTTTTATGGAATAAATTAATTTAATTTTTTTATAAAGAAATTGGAAAATCGACTTGACCTGTTAATATTATATAATGTGCATCATGTAATCTGCGTTATTTATAATAGAGATTTTATAACATACCTATTGCAAATTTTATGGTAAAAAACATTTACAACTAGTGCACCATTTTCAGTTTATATACTTTACAAAGAAACAAGCAACTTTTATAACTGAATCCTCAAAAGATCAAAATATCAAAAATATTTAATTTTTACGTCATTCATAAAATTAACAAGACATATTCTGCTGTATTTACTAGTTGAATAGTGATGACATTCAAAGTAATTTTTTCCGATACTTTTCCTCAACATTTATTAATCACATTTTACGGAATTTCCGTAAAAAGCAAATTATTAAATACTAGAAAATACAACAATTTTGTTTTTAATGAAGAAATATCAGTTCATTCCCTGCTGAAATGTGTATAAATAAATAGGATGCAGTCTGAGTATTCAGTGCTTTTTACCGGTTTTTAATTTTTGTGGTAATTAACAAAAAAATCTTTTAAGAAAAGGCCATTGCTGAATGTCGTTTGTTGAACATTAAGCAAAAAAAATTCGGCTATACTTTCGTTACTTTTAAAATAATTATAAATTTTATGTTATAATGAAAAATTAAAAGAAAGAAGAATGTAGCAATGCAGGTAAGCTGAATTTTATTGAATACTTGGTACTAAACCTGAATCGAAGCAAACAGCACTATTATTGTAAATATTGATGTCAAATTTGTCATTCACTTCGATTCACATTTATTCCCAGGTGTTTTGTGAATTTTAGCCCAGTTCTTATCGATCTCTACTTCAAAAGTTCTCAAACAAAATAATACAGTTTGAATGTAGCGTTTAATATAAACTATTCGCTGCTTGGCGATAGAAGCTTGCATAACGGTACCACGATAGGAGTTCTGAGACCCAAAGCCTGTCAAACTTGTTATGTATGCGAGTTACTTTACCGATCAGACGCTACTCTCGTGACGAGGGTGTAATTGCGTTTCATATTCTAACAGTTTACAGCTAATTGGACGTTCTATAATCATGGATGTAAAATGAATAGAGAGTATATTTTCTAGGTAATATTCTCACTGATTATTTTTATTAAGGTAATTTAATATTGTAGTAAAAGAACAATTTATAAACTGGACATATATTTATGAATATACAAATAGGTCACAGAAAGCACTCCTTTATTTTGATTGCAACAGATTTAATCAAGTAAGTGCGGAATGCAAATTAACAGAGAAATTTAAAAAAGACTCAAATCAAGAAAGCCTTAATATTTCTCGGTGTTTTGTAACTAAACATTTACCATCAAACTCAAGCATAACTAACTTTTATTCATAGTTTTACTAGAAATCATGCAAAATGATTTCAACAAAGTGTTTTATGTAATGACACAAAGGATTATGCAAAGGACGTACCGTTCAGGGGACTGAAATGCAGACCAGACAAAGCATGTAAATTAAATAGATCATTATTTTGATTAAAAAAAATTTGATCACGCGGTCTCGAAACAAGTGTGATTATTAAGAAAGTGTGCTATTTTAGAAACACAACTACAGAAGACAATAAACGGATAGGTAATTTTTGTTTATATTAAATTGATAAAACGAACAACATTCTTGTGAAAGTGAAGAGAAATAGCAAAATTGCCACATATAATATAAATTTATACCAATTATTCTGTAGGAAAATTTGCTTTGTATAAAAAACTTATGAATAAAATGAAAACTCTCACGTGTAATATATAATTACAAAGAAACAAGCAATGTTGCTGAACATACAGATTGGCAGACTGGCAAAACATGTATAGAAAAGGAAGGTAATTTAGGAAAGGAAATGAATAAAATATGGACAAAATTATCCATAAGAGTGTACCAGTATAGAAATGTAAAATCATAAGAAAAGCGAGGGTGATACTTACACTGACTTTATTGGCTACATTGACGCGGGCTGTGCAAACAATATCGAGGCCAGACGTTCATTAACTGGATTCACATTTCTCACAGATGTTGTCACTTTGTCCAGTCTGCGCCAACAATGTGTGACCTTGTCTATCACCGAAACAGAATTCATGACAGCCTGGGCACTTCCACCAGAGGAGCAGTTTAGTGGAAATAGTTATTAAGTGAATTGAGTTAACTTAATGAAAAGTTGTGTGTTTAAAATATTGATAATCCAAGTGGTATAAATTTAATTAAAAATGGTGAGTTTCAAAAAATATATGAGCAAATAGACATTAGGTAGACATTTGTAAAATAATAAATATGCAATAGACATGTATAAATAATCAATATGCAATAGTCATAAGGGCCTTGCGTAGAACATCATAAAAATTCATGAAAGAAAATTGGGATATCGGAGTTAAATATATTGCTTAGTTTCCGGCCACGCTGTTTAATTAATTGTTAGTTTACCAATCTGTCAATACTGTACTTCTTTAAATTTGTACTGTGTGAGTACAGTTTTGTTATATTATATATAGTAGTATCCAAAATTTTGGAAAATATTTGTTTAACTGTAGCTAATGCGGTTCAACTTGTACTACCATATATGTATTGTTTAACGTTAAGTTAAAACTGTATAATATATTGTCAACTAGAATAGATCATTATTTGTTTTTACGTATGTCCGATTCGAAATAAATAATGTCCAAAACATTGGTACTCATAATTGTTATTGAAGGCTGGAGAAATGATCGAGTGCCGTGTTAGCTGAAGAATAGCTTGATATCAGATTCGAATTAAAAAAATATATTTTACATATTTCTTTTGCATTCCTTTCTAATATAATAGTTATGTTCTTTAACAATTTATTAATTTCTTTAGAGTTTGCTTTTATTCGGGTATAAATAAATTAATAAGGCATATACATTGAGCAACCTCTTTTTGTCATATTTTTTGCCTATGTAATGACAAAATAAGTCTAATAACATTTATGTCACCTACTACAAAATTTCATTTCTTAATTTTTTTGGTCATTATAAAGTAGTGATATAGATATTTCATACCTAATACGGTATGAAAAAAAATGAATGACGTTATGGGAGAATTTGTTACATTTTTTTACTTTCCGACCGATCTCTGACTGCTTTTATTCATACAAAGGGATTGTTTTATTCGGATCAGTTGTTCACCATGTAAGTCTTATTTCATTGGTGTAATTAATGTATTTATACATGATAGAAGATAATGTCTTTTTTACCACAATGTCGAACGGTCACGATAAAATATGTAGTACGTAGGTATAACAGCTAAGAATATTATCTAGCTTGTATAATTTTTCACATATATGATAATAGCGACCGTTAAGTAAAATATAACATGCAGATATCAAAGGGTTTTCGTTCAGTGTCTCAGAGCCCCTACCTGTTGTTCGTAAGCTTTAAGATCCTATTGCGACGAGGCTAATCGTTGACGTCAAAAGCTTAGTCCGGACTTTATAACTTTGGAGAATTTTGAAGTGGGGTCAAAACTTTAGTTTAGATTTAAATATATGTGATTTGTGGTGGTTTTATCGATGTTAGGAAAGGGATAGGGAAATATGCTTGTTATATATGGTTGGTTTCGTAACGACTATTTTTTTGTTACGTATTAGATTTTATAATTACTAATCTCAATTTCTAGATTAACCCAAAACGTTAGATATTCACAAATGTAATAAAAAAAGATTGTTTGAAACTCAGCGCAAAGAGAAAAGTTAAAAGCGTAATTCGACTTGACATCGGACTAACTAGTGATCAACGGTTAACTATGAAACTTTTTCATTACATAAAGACTAGGCAATAGTGTGTTTATTAAACTGTAAGCAAATGACTGCTTAATGCTAGGAAACAGTCGTAAGTCTTCTAGGCACGTGAAATAGACATGACTACCCTTTCGTGTAACAACCAGGAGTGTAAAGATAACCACTTTGTTAGAGTGTAAACTCTAACAAAGTGGTTATCAAAGTAATGATTTAATAAGTAAACAATAATTAATTATCCAGAGTTGATTGATTGAAAATTTGAGAGCAATCACATGCGACCATGAAGAGTTTACATTTCGCACAGAATTAATAAAATTATTACCTTTATATTTTGTGACGTAAAAATCTACTAATTTTGTTTAACACTTTCTTCATTATGGGGATATAAGCTTCATTAGGACGCAAGACAACTACATTCATTTGAAGTAGAAGATAAAATAAAATAATAGCGCCATACACTGGGTATCATGAAAATCGACGGAAAGTCGGCTGACGAATTCCAGAAACCTGTGGACTCTCTGAAACGTTTTGATAACATCACTGTGAAATAAGAGGAGATCATTCATAAATATCACTTATGGAAACTTTGAAAGAGGAATTCCATTTAGTTCCTAATTGCGCTGAAAAATTACACGTCATTATTACATGTAACTTTTGGCTTATTTTTCCCACGTCAATGTAGTATTAAGTCGATATCGCATTGGAATAGCTTACCATAACATAATTCTTATCAATATCTAAGAAGAGTCTCTAGTGATAAAAAGAGAAGTGAATGAGCAAAGTTGACTATTAAAGAAAAATATTTTTCATAATCATCAACAAAAGTCCCAAATTACTGTTTTAAGTGAAACCAGATTGAATAACATGATTGTAATTTTCACATTTGGCACATTGTTAACTACTTCGAATTTAGTTGGCGAAAGATTTTATTAAAACAGAAGACGTACTTACCTCCAATAATTCTATCGGAAGAATACCATTATCGACATAGTCAAATAACTTAACTTACACATCTACCTGCCACTATCGATCAACTCCCTAACAGGTAATCTAATCCAAGTAATGTGATTAGTGAGATGGAAATGCTTTGCATAACAACCGCGCTGGTTGCCAGCCGGTATTCAACTTGAAAGAGATAAAAGGATCCAGAACGATTTTAAATATTTTATCTAATGTAGATAATATTGCTAAAAGTCTAAAGTTGTTTACAACGGATCTAGAAACAGACTTGAGAACATAATTCACTCAGAAAATCTTCTGAACGAAAAATAAATTCCAAAGCATAGAGATAAATTTATTATAATTATAGATGGCTTGATGAATATATTAGGCCTTGTTTACATACAAGGTAGTTCATGAAAGACAGGAGCTTGTTTTGCCTGAAGCTGCTTCAGTGGAAGTCCTACCTCAGCACGGTGCCCTCTTTTTAGTTAAGGATATTATAGTTCTTGCTAGAAATGTTTGACAAAACGAAATTGATATTATTAGAGTCAGCCTCAAATTTCTAACGGCAAAATGGTTTGGCAAAACTATCATGACTACATGCACGGCAAACTAATTCGGAATATCATAAGTAGATATTACGAGGTATGTATAAAGTAATGCGAAGTGTGACTCCTGCTATGCCCCATTGTTTTCTAATGCCTCTTACTGCGTTTTAATGCAGTTACCTACTCTATTTCAATAAGCAACCATATATAAAATTAATTGACCAAATCTACTTAGTAAAATATGTATTTTTTACTGGTTTCTTTCATACCATCGAGTCATATTTAGGTAATAAAATTTTATATTTAATGTTTTTATTTTTCCCACTTACTGTTTCAAAGAGGTGCAAAATTTTGAAATTTTTTACTTCACATATTTCGTTAATTACCTTGGGCTCTTAGTAAAAACATATTAAAAATAGTTAATGCTTTCATGTTCATTTTACAGTATTTGAAATTATATAAACATAAAATTATTCTATGGTTAGGCCTTAGGTACACGGTCAAACAATATCTTCTTAAAGATAAATAATCTTAGTACCCACATCACTTACATTTTGTACGTAAACAAACAACGATCGTGGGCCTTGCGATGCATTTTTTCTGATCACATCAATGTGTCATGACTCTGCAATATTCAGTTTAGGCGAGATATTTTAAAACTTTTCTTTTAACATGGGCTTTGAACATAATAAGTATTATGAATATACATGTATATAAAAACATGAAAATGAATTTTTCAGACAAGTGACGTTCAACAGAAATCATAATCTTCGAAGTTAAATCTCATAATAAAAGATCAAGGTGATACTTAAAGCTTCGCATTAGATATTGTGATACAAATTGATACAAAGCTTTCGTCAATTCAAAAGTTTTGAAAGTGATTCAACTCCTGAGCAATCGAACTGGAAAAAACCGTGTATTTAACGCTACGAGAAACACTTCCTCAAGTTGACTTCAACTGTTTGGTACTTATATAAAAATATAAGGCACGTTGTTTAATTTATCGATACTGCATTTGAAAATTCGATATATACGTAAGTAGTAGAAAGAAATGTAAGTATAATGTAAATGTAATGTAAGTACGTAAAAAGTTCGTTGAGGTAAAGTACGTTGTTAAACGACATTAATTTTTTTTAAAATAATTTTTTCAATATATTTAGTATGATAAATTCAAGATTCCGATTAGCTAATGTTCTACAATAGTCTGAGACCAGTGCCTATTAATTGCTCCGAACACGTCTGGAATCAAGTAGCAACATTTTCCGTTTAATACCCCGAATAACAAAAAAAGTGAAATTATTTAATTAAATTAAATTGTTGATATAAAAAAAAATATGTCTTTATAATATAAAAAATTGTTATCAGGAAAAGAAAATTATAATTTATAATTTTAAATTGCACATATAAAAATATATTATAAAGTATATGTGAAAATAGGCCATTCAGTCTCTTCTTTTCCGAAACTGCCGAACCTAAAATCATGATAAAAACAAAGTTGCTGAAATGTATACGGGACTCTCGTAATATGAAATCTACTCCTACTTTACAGGTCTTTATTGAGTATTTTCTTAAATCACGGCGAGCAAGAATAAAACTATTTTTAAAATGTTGAGGTCCTGATGTACTAATTTATTATCCAGGCATATTTGACTTTACTTAAACGGAATGTTCCAATCCGCCATTACAGTCAAAATTATGTTTTTTTATTTCTTATTAAATCTTAACTCAGATTAATGAATGCTATGCCAAATTTAAAGATCTGCTTAATAAATATTAAGAGGTACCAGAGTCTCTAAGGCAGCTCGAATTATTTGCACAAAAGTAGAATATGCAATAAAAAGTGACTAGAAACAGTGCTCTTTGCTATTACAGTCAAAGTACATATCACAGCTCATTGTTTCACTCTCGTCATATATTTCGTTAACACCGTTTGAGACAAGTTCATTTCGTTAATACAGTTGGAACCAAGTTCCATTTATAAAGATGAATTTTGCGAATAATGAAAATATTAATAAAACAATATGTTTTATGTTTGAATATTAGTAAGCGATGATATCATATCCATATAAAATAAATAAAAATTGGCCTGGAATCTGGAAAGACGTATCTAAAAAAAATAGTAATATTGAAACGAAGACGATTTTCATGTATTTTCATTGAAATTTTCAGAACGGCGGCGTGTCAACAAGACGCCTTTTTAATTTATCGTCATTGTTAGTAAAATTTATCCAAAGGGAAGTTTTTTTTATTATTTCATCCAATGTCTAAATTACAAAAAAAATGTGTAGCTCTGAGAGGTTTTCAACATCACACACAGATTTTCTTACCAACGAAACACTACGAATAAATAAGTATGAAAGAAGTTATATTACTGACTAAATAAAATTTAGATCTGATATAACTTAAAGATGCAACCAAAATAAAATTAAATTGTTAATTTTGTTGTCTGTGTATATACGGATTAAAAAATAGTATTTAGCATACAATGTACAGTGAACAATTCCGTTTTAGTAATGTATTCATATATTGTATGGAAACTGTAAACAAGTAGTAAATATGAAGGAAAAAAATTATACCGCTATAAGCGATAAAGCAACTTTGATTTGAAACCTTGAACGTGTAGAGTGAAAAAATATGGGTTTGTTAAAGATCACGCAAAGGTCGTAGGAAAACTATAACGATGGATCTAGATGTCAATAATTATACAGTGAATATAATATATACGTGTTTCTATATTCACAGCCGATTTTCTCAGAGACCATGCGACGTAGAAACTTAGTAATGCATCTCATTAACCCGCATACTTTTTAATAAGCTAACTTTCCAAAAATATTCATACAAGAATTAGGTGGCAAATACAAGTCTTAAACAGATTGTGATTTTATTGATCATGTGGGTTATCATTAGAAACAACTTTTTTTTGAAAAATAGACATATATTTTTTTAAATTTTGCATTTCATATTTAATACGTTACTTAAAAAATGTTAAAATATGGCATTTACACCCCTCCATTTTGAAAGTTGGAAAAATCTGACTAGAAAATTACAGGAAAACTACATCGATCCACCTAGAGTTTTAAATTTTCGAAATATACACTATGATTTTACGCCTGTGAAAGATATAGTAGGTCTGTGAAAGATATAAATAGTTTAATAGGAATAATAAATAAACTTAGTGGGTTGACTTGGCAATTACACAAGAGGAGAACATAATTTTTGGCACATATAACATTAAAACCAAATCCCCTCCTGAAATTTAAAATAACTAAGTACAAACACATCACAGAGTGAATCTAAGAGTAGTCCCAGGGTCAGAATAAAAACATCAGTCACATTCTAATTGATGAGATCGCTATAAGCGATCTTATTAACACTAATAAAACATTGAAAATTTATATTAATTTAGCCACGCTCATGCCGCGTAATTGCCAAATCAACCTATTTCTCTTTTATTACAATTTATAGACTTTCAGAGATCTGTGCATGAAAGTAGCAAACTGATAAGATCACTATAAACTTGACTCCACATGAGCTCTCACTACTTTTTATTGTCAAGTAGTCACGAGAATTTGCTTTATTTACACACGTATGTTTTTGATGGAATCTCATTTACGGATTTTAATCTCCTGCTGGATTTTATGACTCGTGAGATGAAAGGGAATTGCCATATTAAGATATCATCTCCTGTCGTTTATGTTTGTAACATTCACACATGAGGAAAATTATATTTTCCATTAGTTTATCCTTTTTCAATTAGTTCTACTTACTTAAATTAGACTAAAATTGTTATACCGAAGTTGTTATATCATTATAGAAAAGTTTCAATAAAACACCATTTTAAATGTCAAAACATGAAATAGGTATGAATTTCTTGATATTTGCGATACCATGAGTTACAAATTTATAGAAAATAAAACCACCTAAAAAACAAATATAGCGGACAAAACCAAATAAAGTTTTATAAGGTATGAGGGAATTGGCATAAGTTATTAATGTTATGACAAGTGAAATACCTACACGAAACAAAAAAAGGTTTAAAATCCGTTTAAAACAAACACTTTTACCTCCAGTCGGTCTTTTAGTTTACCTTCCTTTTAAATTTTGAATCCGCCATCTAAATTAAAATTCGCTAAAAAATTAATAAAACTAATTTTATAAAAACCGTTTCTTTAAAATTCTCGTTTCTCATATCCTTTGTATCTAAAATGTGAAATTGAGAAAGAATGTTTTCCTACTATCTCAAATTGCGTCATAAAAATAAAGCAAACGTACTACTAAGTTTAAAAGTAATCCAGGTATGTTCTTATGAACGAGACTGGTAGGTACTGCTTTCCCACTTGTAAATCAGAAAACGAATAGTAAGTTGTACTAAACGTTTTGGAAAAACCTATTATGTCAGAGTTAATTTTATGTTGTTAAATGGACGCTTTGAAAAAATGGTGATAAATCGTCAATAACACTATTTATGTTCAGTCGTCAATATTTCGATATAGCCAAGATTTACATCAAAATTTGTTTATCTACCATATTTATTTAATGCAACAAAACAAAGCACAATTTATGGAAGTACAACTATTTTCTAAATAATATATCTCGGCCACTGTGCAAAAAAATCTAGATGTTACCATTGAGTAAATTTTTTTTATTATATAAATTAACTCGTATCAAAAATTTCAGAAAATAAACAACAATGTAAATTTTTTATCCGTTAATCGATAATTAATGGAATCGCATTGGTATCAATAATGACGGTTAAAAGAGTTGAAGACTCGAAATAAATAACATTTTCAAATAATGTAGCCACTGAAAATATGATTGTTATAAATCTCATTTAATAATTGTAACCAATTACTGACGAATCTAAGTCTCAGACAATCTATAAGATACAAAAATTTTACAAAATGTTAACTACAGTATTTCGTGTAGAATATGTTGATGAGTAGAAACTAGTAAACTGGTTATTGTGTCATGAATAAGACCATTATTATCACTACTTTTAAGCATATAGGCACACAAAATACTGATAAAGCCAACAGTCGCACGTTTAAGTTTGACTAAGGATCCGAGTTAACTGGTGATCCTCTTGCCTGATTAGGGATCCATATATGTCTCGCTGTCTTCAGTACTTTCATCATTGATTTCATATTGTCTTTTCTACCGTTATAATCTAATCGATCGAAGAATGGCATTTTTACAGCGTAACTTTATTAAAAAACTTATATTTCCAATTTACCGAACATTACTACATATATTTAAGTGATGTTTCTAGAGGCTAAAGGATTTTCTAATGTTTTGATGATCTCAAATCAGGATATTCAAGTGCAAGTGCAATATTTTACATTTCGTACTAAATTTAAATATTGAGTTTTGACATTTAAAGCGAGTTCACTAAAAACTTATTAAATAAGATTAATATTAATTATTAAATAAAATTAATAATTTTTGAGACGCTGTAAATTGTGTATTAACATACAGAGTGTTCGCAATAAACACTTTGCTTTTGTTTCATTGACTTCTATAAAATAATTATAAAATGTTTTACCTCTAGATATTCATTTACACTTCATTTCAAATATTTGTTTTTCTTTTTTCTTTATTTTAAATCAACGGTATAGCATTGTTAACTTTCTATGAGATTTAAACCTGAAACAATTAGATAAGTGTGGTGTGTAAATTCCTATGCAGCCATAGTTTTCATTTTAAAAATATACTATTATTACGTAGGATATAATTTTGTTATAGAAAAATTAATTCTGTAGCATCAAGTAATTTTTAATTTTAACGGTGCTATAATATTCAGCCCGAGTTTCACCACGATAAATTGACGCTTAAATTGTTCGAACTTGTAGGATGATTTTATACATACTCGCGTAAAAATGTACAACCCTCGTAGGCATTAAAATATTCTAAAAGTCGCAATCCGTGACTAATTCACATAATTGTTTCATTATCTTTAATTTTTTTGGAAAACAATATTGTTATCATAATGTCTGCTTCATTGCTTAATTGTACTGATAATATATTTCGTAATCGGAAATAATAAATTTTCGTAATCGGTACAGATACAAAGACCTTATATACTAACAATGAAATTAGCAAAACACTCGTGGAAACATATGAAGCAATTATCTGTAGTTGTCCGTTAAGCCACATGCTTGAAATTTTTGACAAATGAAAACCGACATAACTTCATTTGAAAATTTTAATCAAATGCCACAGGCTATTTAAAATTAGGGGAGTATGGATTGCGTGTAATTTTGAAAGCTAATATTTTGCAAACAGGGCTTATAAGTAGAAGACGTTAATCGTGAATAAAAATTGTCCTATCAGGGTTCCGTACCAACTTAGATATACATTAACATTTAAGAGTATTCCTGGTATTTCCCAGGAAATATTTAAAAATACTAATATAATTTTTCACGATGTTTAGAATATATTTCACAAAACAACGAGATTTAGAACCGTTGTTTTAGCATTGCGGTTATGTTTAGGTAAGCTTGCAGTATTATTTATGGGCTACGTTTTTAAAATTCATTTTTGATAATATGTATATAGAAATATGGTCAATAAAATGGTGAAAAATTAATATATAAATCTGGAATCTTTGTGACTCGCTCTTAATCACATTATGTAAAAAAAAGTCCAATTACTTTATTTTTCCTCTAACCTTTTTATGCAAACGCTTCCTCGTTCAAGATACGCAAAACATTTCCTTCTTCGATTTACATATATAGGAACTTACTGTAAAAATACGTTTTTTGATACTGTGCTATGTATTAATTGAGATCGCCGTATGAAGCATGAATTACAAAATTTCATTCACATGTCTCCAAACTTGTAGGTTGTGACAGACGGATGGATGGACGGATATAATAAGATTATAATGGTCCTTTGTTTCGCTACGAAAATTTAGGAAGTTATTTAGATTATTATAGCTTTTAGTACAAAAAATATTTTTTTAATTATACGTGCTTCAAGCTAAAGTAAAAAGTACTGCAACTAAAACGTAGCACACGTCAGTTGCAAACTACAGCTCCCTCAACTTCAATCTATAATCGGTTTGCAACATCGTCTTCAGTTCTAAATAAAAACTAAACATAAAAAAATAGCGATTTATAAAAAAGTGATGACAATCTATATGAAAAAGAAAAAGCAAAACTCCGTATAAATATTATAATTTTATTAACGTCACTCTTAAGAAACTTTGAATAAAGTGTCGACTTTAGAATCTGTCTTTGATACAGAAAATACATTTAATGAAAATTGGCGTATATAAAGGTTGAAGTTTAATTTAAAGATATAACGTACGGGAGCATTTACATAAATAAATGTACGTGTACGTAGTAACAGAACAATAACGATGCGAATTTAATGACACGTATTTATGACAGAAATTGGAAGCTTTGACCGTAAATATTTTTTTCGAAACGAATTTTCTTTTCATAATTTGTGACAATAGAATGTGTATATATCAGGTTTTGAATGAATCCGAAAGGAAAGGTGAAATACATCAGTACTGAGGAAAATGAGAAAAGGATAGATTTTCTCCACTCGTTGCCAGTCGCTCAGTCCGCTAATGAATAGCAGATAATATTTTTTTATTTAGTTTCTTTATTTAGCTATTAGGAATTAGTTCACGAAATTAGTTGCATTTTTAATTAAAATTATTTACTAAATACCTCAATAAATCAAAACGATCGATGCGACACGGCAATTTTCAAATAAATCCCTTATTGAAATTTAAAAATTAAGCAGTTTGATTACACAGAAAAGATCTGGTTTGCATTGCTTAATCGAGATTTCTCTTGCTCATGTTTTATTTTTCTCGGAGTAATTGTTAATGATAGTAAAGCATTTAATGATAGCAAATAATATAATTTTGAAATCAACATGTTGAAAATAAAAAAAAGAGCTGAGTAAATTCTCGCTCTCGTAATATATTTCATTCGCATATCTCAAGCTGCATTTGGTACCATTTATTGAAATGTCAGCTTCTCGTTATTCATGGGGAGAGGGGGAGGGGAGGGGTGGGGGGGAGGGAGCGTAGAAGGGGAAGGGTTTGAAATTTCAAAATACAGTTTTAGTAGTAAAACTTCTTTACGCACGCTTCACCTGGGGAGTAAGATGGTGAACGCGTGACGAGA
The DNA here is from genome assembly GCA_039881145.1 of Druceiella hillmani. Lineage (NCBI taxonomy): Eukaryota > Metazoa > Arthropoda > Insecta > Lepidoptera > Hepialidae > Druceiella > Druceiella hillmani. The sequence goes on along the minus strand of JAYKKI010000033.1, from coordinate 2,493,839 downwards.
GCTTTACGAAAAGGCGAACGGAAGTTGAGAGGAAGATATAAGTTAGTGAAGACAGAAAGAGAGAGAGTTACGTTTCGTATATTACTGTAGGGACAAGAGAGAGAGGTGCGAGCACACATTTTTTTTCTCTCTTTCTTTCATAGCCAGTTAAGTTTCGTATATCTAAGACACAGTGTAAACCTATTATTTGTATCACACTACAGGAGCAAGAGAGACCAGTGCGCGTGCGCATTTTCTTTCTCTCTTCCTCTCATAGCCAGCGCATGAAATATACATATATGCGAGTTTGCTAGCGTTACGCGAACGGTGATTTTTGAAGTGAAAATTTCTTTAGCATCGTTGTGATTTTAAAGTCGATAAAACGAAAAAGTGACAGTAAGAAGAGACAGACACATAAATTCATAAGATTTAATGTGTGAGAAATTATAGAAATTATAGAAATTATGCATCACACACCCGTGGTGTTTTGTATACGTGTACGTATTATCCGTTTGTAGAGTTTTTTCGTCATTTTTATAATAAAGTTCTTCATCATTTTTATAATAAAAATTAAATAAGAGATTAATTTAATTTAATTATAAAATTAAATGAAATTTATCAATTTTATTTACATATTATTAATTATAAAAACTTTTCTAATTATTTTAGTTTTTATCAAAATTAAAAATTGATATTAAACTTAAAAATTAAAATTTTTGAAGGTTTCACTTCTAACACGTGTGACTTGCACACATGATTTTTTTTTAATGTGAGTCATATAGTGTGAGTACAAGATGTACACAATATTGTAAATTTATATCATAGACCATGATTATTATTAACAGGGTTACATTCAAAACTTTTATCCAATATTTTAATGTTTCTTAATTTGTCTTGACAATCAATGGCTACACGTGATAAATAGTCTATTTGGTTATTTTTGGATTTTATGTACTGAGCTTCATAATTAAACTCACTTAGAAAAATTGACCAAAATTATAATCACCTTGCTGCCATTTTTGATAAACAAAATTTGGTCCTAATGTTTTATCAGTTTGCAAAATAAATTTATGACCAAATAAAAACTTGTAAAATTTACTCACTCCAAAAACGATAGCTTATGCCTCTTTTTCTAAATCAGGATATATTATTTGGGTATTATTTAATTTTTTGCTTGTAAATTCTACTGGTTTTGTAATATTTTTGCTGTATTTTACAGCTACCTCAGTATCTGCTGAATCAGAAGTTAATATAATTATAGAGTTTTTATTAATATTAGATAAAAGGTTTGTATTAGTAAGGGAATTTTTATTTATTGGAATAATTTATCGTATACCTTTGTCCAGTTACATTTTCCTTTTTTTAAACGTATAATGGCGTTAATATTATTACCAGGTATTTTAAAAATAGGTTTTAATAATTAACTTTTCCTGGAAATTATTTCAGTATTTTTACATTATCTGGCCATGGCAACAACAAGAAAGGTTCAATTTTAATTTTATTATTTTGACACTCATTTTGTTTACCCAAAATCCAAAAATATCTAGTTTTTAAAAAAAAAATTATATTTTTTCAATTTTAATTTTAATCCCGTCTCTGAGTCTTTGCAATACATTTTTTAATTTCGCAATTATCAATTCGCAATTGGCAAAAATAATGTTTTTCCATTTACATATATCATATATATGTAGATGGAAAAACATTCGCCTTGGTGCGTTGAGCTGATCACAAGGCATACGGCTTTTGACTACGAGGCGCACCGCGGGGATCCGGATTCAATTCCCGGCCCAATTGCAACAAAGAGAACCCATCTTGGTCATTATTTTTGACAGTCCGTCCTTTACAACAAACAATCTTTGATTATTTACCTTAATAGACTTGTAGCTAATATAACATTATGTTGTTTAATTTTTAAACTTGAAATGATTGTAGTTTGTCGGCTCCTCGCTAAACGCCTCCTGACTACTCACGTCAGCTCCAGCGTCAATCTCAAACTACAACTTATCCATTTACACTAATCTGCAACGTTGCAGGTGAAATATGTTTTTATCACTGAAGTAAAACATATCAAAATGTTATATTTCCGCGTTAATGTTTTTCTCTACAACAATAGCCTTGTCATCTAAATTTATAGCTTCTACAAAATTAAAATTGTTCACTTTAAATGCCTCGTTTTTAATATAAACTGAAAATATGTCCTTTGACTCGCTACAGAATTTTTCTCGGAGTCAACATTGTGCTTTCAAATGTCCGTTTTTTCCACAAAAAAAAGATGACATATTTTGTTTATCCATTGGTATCCTTGAACGAAAACCACTGCTTATTGTAATTTCTATTGACGTGTTTCCTCTCTAATTGAAACATCTGTGTTTGCTCCTGTTCTTTTTCATGGTTAAACTGTAGCTTATAAGCTAACTCCCTTGTTTTTCCAACGTTAGTTACTATTTCCAATGACTGGTCAGCTTGTTTCCATAACTAAAATTTTGCCGAATCACAATAAGTACCACTCAGCAATCTTTCCCTTATTTCTTCATCGAAGTTCTTGAAATTGCAGTTATCAGATATTTTTTTAGTTACGTATTGTTCTATTGATTCATTAGGTTTCTGATATCGTTTTTGGATTCTGCTTGTTGTAGTGCATTTTTTTACAGGATGGTAGTAGTTTCTCATATATTTTTTCATACGTTTTCTTTATTGGCGAATTCGGTACACACAATATAGTCAAAAAATCATAAACATTCGGAGTTTTGTGAAAGTAACCGTACTTTTTTTTCTTCAATTACGTCGTTCAATAATATGTAACCACAGAACATAAAAGAAATAGAAGTGTATTCGCCGAACTGTGAAAACATGTGTCGCCAGTTCGAAATATTTGAATGTTAAACTCGTCAATTACAACACGACGCACTCCCCCACCCGTGTTCATAAACATAATGGATGTATGAAATTCGTTCTCGTTTCCGCACGCTTTGTCGCATATTTTTATCCTGCTCTTTTTATTCTTGGATCTTTTCCTAAATTATGCTTAATAATAAATATAAAATTTTACATTATTTGTAAACAATGCGTATCCATCATAGACGTACATATAAACATTCATTTATTATTTTTCAATAAACGACTTCTTTGTATATTCAAAAGTTTTCTATTTTATTTAGTTGTGAGTACCTAATGGATTGAATTTATTTAAACGGAATATAATAAGTATATAAAGGAAACCAAAAAAATATTATTTTACGATTCGGTGTAGTGTAAATAATGCAAAAACGTATATTTTTTCAGTATAATATAAAACAGAAGTGACTGGTACCCGGAACTGGTACAGTTCCGGGTACCAGTCAGTTCTGTTTTATATTATACTGACAAAATATAAGAACACACACACGCACGCACGCACACGCGCGCTCGCGCACGCTCTTATATGAGTTAAAGGTTTTTTATTTGTTGAATTGAATTGTCTCGAGGTGGGGTTACTATTTGAGCCACCATGTGAACGTATGTTACCAAATAACATTTCGAGGTGATCTTGACTGCATTTGTAAAACGACAAATACATAAGTAACTTACTTGCAATAAATTGTGAACATTTTTAATGTTTCAGTACATGAACACGACCTCTAAAACCCAAAAAAAAACATTTTTCTAGGACTTTCAATTACAAGTTTTCCATCATCATACTTCGGTGAGTTTAAATATCCAGTATTTTCTTCCAAGAAAGGCAGTATGATATTATAATTTCCATGACATATCGGTTTCTTAAAACCAAATCTACACATATTTTTTGAATTAAATATGTCAAAAAGATTATTAATTATCCACATAAAATTGGCAGTGGCCTGGGGAAAGAGTGTAACACTTCACATAAATACTCACCTAATCATCGAAATTTTTGTGGGAGATAAATAGTTTTTACACGAATTCCTAAAAATATCCTCAAACAAAATGTGTGTCATTTCATAAATGTGCTTACTCTTTTTAACTTAACATCCACTTTCCGAACTCGCTCGTCTTAATACATGCCAAATATTTATTGTTTGTATTGCTTCAGGATATAGAAACTTCTTCTGCGTTTTTTTAAAATTATGTCGTCATCTTTAAAATGTTCTAAAAAAATTAAGCTTAAGGGATAAATGTTTGCGGAATAAATGTTTGCGACCTGTAGCTTCAATGCATTTTTCTTTAACATCACTTTCTTTCGGAAATCTAAAAAGAAATATTTTATGAAATAAAAATAAACACAATTAAATTATTACTAACATAAGATAAAAAAAGTGACTAGGTCTCATCTAAAGAATTTAGAGCACAGCGCATATATTACGAAATTGGTAAACATTTCTTACATTTTATCATTACATAGTGATAACCTCTAAGAAATATATAAATTTTTTACATATTAATGATACACATTAATCTAGTGACAAAAATATCGATAGTCGCATCTAAGATGATGTGGTACAGCCCTACAATGTATCGTCGTTGAACATAGGCCGCATCAAAATAAATGTCAGGTTAATTTTCGCACATCGAAGTAAATTTGAAGAATCGTCAGATCTGTGGTAAAAAATACCTCCTTTAGTAAGATTTTGTGTACGGCTTTAATTTTACACGATGCAGTTGCACAGTAAGGCATATTTTTATTTCTTTGCGCAGAAATAACGGAGCACTTTTTGACGTCTCGGCGAACAACAAACTAATGTAGGGCGAGATGCACTCACTTCGAAATAAGCGGAGAGCTGCTCACGTGTGGCGCGCTCGTCACGCCCACATGCCATTTCTATTTACTCTCTGTTCTGTGCATGTAACAAACAACAAAAATAACAATTCAACAATTGTTGTTGACATGCATTTATTAATATCGTTGTTGACATGCATTCCAATTTTCACCCGTAAATATTTGCAAGCTAGTGATCGCAGTCATGATACCGTATGATACCGCCGTATGAGTAGTCTTTTGTTTTTAATTTGTTTATGATTGCCAGATTATAAGTATGTTCTAATTTCTTCAACGCATTCTGCGTTTCCAAGAAAACAATTTTCTGCGCTATTTTATTGAAAATACCTATTAATTTTGTTTTAGTTTTCTCTTGTATCTAAGCTTTTTCCCCTACTTATATTTGTTCTTCTATTAAATCCGTTAATCAAAACTAATATTTTTTCACTCTGAGTTTAAAGAGCAAGTCATGCTTTTTAATATCACTGTTATGATATTAGGTATCTATTGGAACACTTGTATTTACGAATTATGGTTTGTTTTACGCTCGTCGCCAATGATTTATCGTATTTCTTTATAGGTAATTAATTAATACACTTTAACTGACAAACACGTTTATATTGTGCCAAAAATATATATACAACCCACATCTAATATGTCATGTTTACTTTTTCTCGTATTTATATGAAGTACTGTTACATGATGCGTAAAAAAAATAAAGCCGTTTTCTATACAAATGGTAATATTACATTGCAAACTAAATTCCGTATGTAGCTGCTTTTATACAATGAAAGATATCTGAACATCGTTCGTAACTTTGTGTTAATTTTCAATTGACACTTGGCCGAAAGTTCTATATACTTTATATCCACTAAATTCAAGTTTGAAGGTATGCGGGAAGTTGCCGTGAATTTTAATAACATGTTTATCCGTTTGGCAGCTGTGAGATTGTTGATATTCAAATATACATGCTTTGGGAATTTAACCAATGTATAGTTGAAGTGTTTCTAGTCAAGCTCTACTCTTTCTATAAAACGATCTTTATTTCCTATAATTTTTGGAGTTAAACCTAGAGGCCGAGGTACCTAAATAACTGTGTCGCGCTTCATTTGAATATTTATTTTATTAGCAAAAATTTAAATCTGACAATGACTTGCTTTCGGATGCCTTTGATGACTTCCTTTAATTAAATAGTTTTTTTTAAAATGCTTTTTAACTTTAAAATTAATAATAATTATAACAATATTTTTTAAATATCTCTAACATTAACATTTGACAATGTTTTCATTCTATTCTGATTGATTGTTGTTTTCTGATTTTGATTAGGATGCGCATTTTCCAATCTTCACATAGAACGTAATTTAATGTAGCATACAAAAAATTGCTTTTGTCTCGAATTCAAAAAGTTCAATAAACATATTTTTATTTTTGATGGATTTAATCTGTCATTGGTTTTAAGTTGACACATATATGATATTCACACAAAAAATTAATTATTTTCCCTACTATGGGGTAGCAAATCATTTATTAAACAAATTGAAAATGTCGTGGTTAGTCGTAGGAAATTTATGGCCCAGAGAGAGACCGATAGACTTTGAAGCAAACGTTCCTAAGTTTGGATTTATATCAATTGAAGAACTCTCAATGGATTGTTATGTCGGGCCGCGCCACTGAGATTCCAGATCTGTATTACTCGCTTTAATACAACAGACATATTTTCTAAAATTTCGAGAATTTAATTTGGGTACAAAATTTACTCGTTCCTACTATATTTTAAAATTATACAATACATAGTTGATGATGATATCCGAAAATAAATACAATAAAAACCAACCAACTGTAGTTTAGCCATCTTGAAATTATTGAGGTAGTTTAATTGAAACAATTCTAGAAGAAATTTCATATCCTACCTATATATTCTAAAGGTAGAGATTTCAGTTTATTCAAACGAGTATGCTTAAAAAATTCGAAAGGTTGCCTTTTGAATTCCTCTTTCGAATCAAAGTTTACTCTAAAGCTTAATGTTTCGCAAGCAATGCTTACAAATGAAAAGTGATGAAAGGAAAAATGTTATTTTGAAAGACCTATCCAATGGGACACGCGAACAAATTTAGACCTATTTTATATTCATGTAGCTAACACTAACAAAAAATTATATTTTTCTGCTTATTAATTAAGAGCTCCACGTGAAAAATGTTATACTATGAAAATATACACTTACAGATTTGAAACTGCAGAAAGTGTGAGGCTGGGCAGACGGGCGAATGGGTTTCTTGTTTTACTACGAAACTTTAAAAATACTTAGTTACAGAAAACACGAGTATATTCAGTGTCAGTAAAACTTACTGATAATGAAATATATATTTGTGGTTTAACAATGTACAATTATGTTGTTTCTTTTCTAATTAATGAAAAAAAAATTGAAAACTATTTATGACACACGTGTACGTAACCGAATTTAAAAAAAAGTATTCACAAAGAAATCTCTCTATGAATTGTTTAGGTTTTCATCTGAAGCTCTAATCTAATTAAAACTCTATATCCCAAACATTTTAATTTCAGTATTTACGGATATTTCTTGGGCGAATGTACTTTCACGCAGAATGTATATTTTATAAAACATATTTTCACAGGGCTGATTCCTTTCATCACTCTAAATGTAAATTTATTTTTGATTAATGCGAAGGTTCAAACGTTTCCGATAATTCCGCTTCGGAATGAAAATTTTAAAAAAATTAAATTTTTTTATTATAAATTCATGTTAATACGTTTATTTTATGAGATCCTAATACTCTTAAAATAATTTAATTTTTAAATATGATAAGAAAACTAAAACCAAAGGTGTCAGTGTTGACGTGACATTTTTTTCATAATTTGCATTGCAGGTATATTTATGTATTTACGTTATTCTGAACCAGAAAAATCTGTCAAGCACGAGTAAAACCCTCACTACGAGACTTCCGTACACATTTCGGTACTTATAAATATTTGCGCACGGTATTTCTATTAAATTATTTATAAATATTAATTTTTACAAGGTTTTTATTTTATGTTTTTATTTTACGTTTACAATATCTTTCACATATATAAAAACATGGTGTGTATTTGCAAAAACTATAAGATCTAGAACATTCACTATAGTTTTGCTGTAATTTTCTAGTCAGATTTTACTAACCCTGTTTTTTCATGATTTTTGGCTCAGTAATTTCGAAAATGAGCGGACAGAATTCCATATTTTTGCAAATTTTTAGAATATCTTTTAAAATAAACAATTTTAAATTGTAAAAAAAGTATTTTTCTATTTTTTACAACAAGCCTTTTAAAGTCATACTGCACATTATGTATAAAATGAGAAATAAATATTTTTAATAACTTTATTTACCTCCTCTTTAATCATTATGCGAATATCTTAACACAATTGATGGTTAACAAGATGGATAACTATGCCAATTTTGAAGTTCCTACATTGCATGATTTGTGAGAAAAATGTGAATGCATTGCCGACTATAACTTTCGTAGGTGCAAAAACAGATAACATTTAGAAAATTATTTAGTCGTCACCGTAGTGAGTCGGGTTGATCACAAGACATACGGTCTTTGACAATGCGGCGCACCGCGGGGACCCGGGTTCGATTCCCGGCCGTTCGTCGAACGGAGCTGTACTGGTATTACGGTTGGCTGTAATAGATTATGTTCGGGCATAATTTAAGGGGGTAAATTGTGAAGTGAAAAAAACTTTAAGAGTATCAAATAGAAAATGAAAACTTGTTGAAGCAAGAATTCAACAATACATACGACGTATTTTATTAAGAATTGGCTTAAACATTTTTCAGGAAAAACACTTAAAAATTGCTGGCCATCATTATTAACGGCAAAACGACCACTAAAACAATCTGAAAATATTATGAACATTGAGGTTTAAGTCCTATACTTAAACTTCAACGTTCATGATGTTTTCAGATTTTGAATTAAATTTTTTTGAATTAAAGTTATCAAGATTGATAAATTTTAGTACGATTGACTACCAAATTATTGGTTACAAAGAAAAAAATTTTAGACAGAAAAGGTTTTTCACGATGTATTGAATGACACCTCCGTTGATATAAACATATCGAAAGACGCCCAGGTGATCACGTGTTGAAGCTTGCCCTAAATTTACTGACGATGAAGCGAGGATGCTAAAAGCCGCCCTACATTTTGTTCAAGACGTTCGAAAAGATCTGACAAAAACTCAGTTTGACGCCAACACAGCACAAAACTGTGCTTAGGAGAATAGAAAGACAAGGAAGGCCGACCTCAGTAAATGAGACAAACGGTCCAGGATACTAGTAGTATTAAGGAATAATATTTGGCCCAAAATGTTTTTCAACATTTATATTTGGCTCAGTGAAACTCCCTCTTAGCCTCGCACATACGAGATGTTATATGGCATAGGTGTCCTTCATATCATGCTGCATTTAGTCGGTGTGCATTACTATTAATGATTTAAGTGGAGGCTTATTGACCTTAGGAAATCTTAACCGTTCATCATATTCATAGAACATCATGGTTGACAAAGATGAAATGAAGAATTAACGTCCATTTTATTATAAGTAATTTTGATGGAGAACAGCAGCTTACGCGTTATAAAACGATGTTCTGTTCCGAATTATGTCACACTTTACGCTACTAATATTTGAAAGCAATAATCTTAAAGTAATCAAACGCATGATATCAGTTTGTTTTTATATATAATTTGTATTAAAATATAAACGTTAATTTTTGGATTCTTGAACATAAGTTGAATAAATTTAACGCATTTTTGTGTGCTGACGAATTTCATGCGGTCTATCTGACATTATTTGCTCTGTATTCTATTACAAAAAGGAAAGATTCGTAAGAACTTAAAGCCTTCTATTTCTAATTTGATAAACTTTATTACAAGGGATGCAGTGAAATCTTAGCTCCAGACTGAATGTTGCGCAACAATGAAAATATAATAAAATAGGTGTATACCATTTGCAATAACATGTCTTGAACAGTTTTGCCATAACGTGTAATTATGAATTAGTTACCAATTTGCGACAGTTTTTTGCAAAACTGTTGCAAAATCGGTGATTGCTTTGAAACAGTTATTTTCGGCCGACGATAGGGAAATTGCGTTAAATTCACATCTGTATTTAATATAGGCACATACGTAATAAAGTGGTATTTCTGAGTAAGAAAGAACATGATAAATGTTAAAATGATTTGAAAAAAAAACTACTCTTCTTAGGGAGATGTGTCATCCACATATTACCGTTAAATACATTATTCAATTTTTATATGTTTCAAGAGGCTCGTCTTCGTATACGATAAAATTCGAATCGCAATCATTCTTGGTACTGCACGCTTTCTATTATTATGTGTTATTGTTAATAAATTGTATTAAGATCTATTTAAGATGCCTTCTATAATAATATATAAAAAGTTTTTATTTTGCTATGTAAGATAAGAGACATACAATAAAGGATACATGTTTACTGAGACTAGATTCTGTATTTGTGATGAGATTATGGTCTTTATATTCGTTTCTCAAATAATGTGTTGCGTTTCTGCTGGGGAGACGTTGCCGAAAATAAATATCACTCTCGGCCAAAGTTTGCAGATCATCGTGCATAACATATTTACTGGTATAATTATTTTTAGAAATGAGTAAATTTATTCTTTTTATCTTAAGTTCCACGCAGATGATGCAAAAGTATGTATTAAAAATTGTTATTAAATGCAGATTAATCATAAATAAAAAGAAAACATTATCAGAAGCAAAAACTTATTGAAATTTACTTAATTCACTGAATAATCTTCAGAATTTTCACAAAAAATATACTTGTCTTAAGGAAATGTTCCCGTATGTTCTGGGAATGGGAAGACGATCTACTAATTTATTTAGGGACACGTCTATCATATATGCAATCCAATAAATGTCGCCGCAATTAATTTTTTTTTCTCACTAGACAACTCTACCATTTCTACTGTTTTCTATCTAAGAATCGCCTATATTTTTCTTGATTGAACAAGTTAATTACCACGAATTGTTATTTTCTGTTCATAAACCCACTACGCGTCTAACTTACCATTCTGATTTTGTTATTATTGAATAATACTTACAATAATTTTATTTTGATAACAAAACAATTCTCGGAAGAATAGATTTATTTTCGTATTAAAAATAAACGATAGTGTAGAGATCCATTACATCTCTCAGTAAAACACAATAACCGACACGTTAGGAGGCGAAAAACCGCCTGCTAAATTATTTAAATTCTCATGCTTATACTTAAAGTAATTTAACTTAATTTGAGGCATTCTTTTACTGTTTTACTTAATAATTATTTCCAACATTGACAATCAATTTACTTCAACTCACAATGTAACTCTAACTTATTTAATTTTATAATTATTTACATAAAGTATAAAACGTACTTACAATCAAAAGAAACCACCGCAACTCAAAGAAACGTTTTGAATGATATTCATATACAAAGACCTAAAAAGTACAACAAGAAGCACGCACTAAAATTGAAAACTTCCACGATAAATAATAGCGGGCTCAGAGGCAAATACCGAACATCTTACACTGGACTAGTTCAAGGAAACATACCATCCCACTGAATTGAACAATGAAAAAGAGAAAAATTTAAATATGTAAAGAAAATGTTAAAGAATAGATTTTTCGACGCGCTGGAGTCTTGGTGTTGTAGAGTACGCTCTCCGTCTTAATATAATTTTAAGGAAATTGTGTTGTAGAGTAATTAATATAAACAGGTACTCTCCTGAAGTAATGATCATTGTGGTTCCGGAAAGGAAAGCTGAAGACGAAAGGAGGTTTTAATCAGTAGGTCACTGGATATCTTCCAAGGGACTTGCCACTGCGTACTGGCACGATGAGTATTTCTTTCTACCCACGAAAAAAATTAAGTTAAATTAGACCGGACTCTGCTTGGCTTGGCTGCACTCGGCTTCATTCGGCTGCTCTGACCTTAGCTCGGTTAGACTTGTCTGGGCTAGTTGTGCAAGACTAGGTTCGATTTATAATATTTTTACCTTATAGCAGATGGACTGAAATCTGCAATTTTTAGATATTTTTATAAAATCAAAATGTATAAATAGTTTTGTGAACCAAAAATAAGAGCTGCCTGAAACCATATGTTATACGATTCCGTCGCATCTCCAGTTACCAGTTCTAAATTGTTACATAACTCGGCGGACAAATTGTATGACAATTTAATCGTGGTCTAAAAATGCCTAAATCAAGTAATCAGAAGCTTCAATTCATAATGTGCATGACCACCCAGCTTTCATTGGCGATACCACAGTACTACTTAATAATATCCACATGCTAGAGATTATTGGAGAGACATTTGACTCCGGGTTTTATAATTTTCTATCTATTTACCTTGGCTGATAACGTAGCTTTACGGAATTTCTTTTAAGTTCAACAGTTTTACTTTATATTTAAATTTGACAAAAAAAATTAAGAGATATGAGACATTAATAAACATATATAGTTCATTCTACCTGTTTACATCACACTAACCACAAATTTCATTATTTCTTAAATTTACAGTTATTCTTCATCAAGAGTGTTTGCACTGTGCAAATCAACAAGCTCAATACATAAGTTTTAAAAATAATAAACTCAACGACGTTGTCTTATGTATTATTTATGACATATTTATATATATATATATATATATATATATATATATATATATCAAAATAAAAAAATCAAGCAAATGAATTTAATACTTTGCTAATTTTATGATTATTTTTTAATAACTTTGATGCTACATTTTGAAAACCAAAACCGATGTAAAATAACAACTTCGAATATTAATATTACTTTTTGCTAATAATTGATAAAAAACAAACGTTTATTCGTACATGTGAAAATCGTTATAAAGTAATTGCATATAGTTTGATAAATTATAAAAGGTTACGTGCCCGTCGACTACTGATAAATAAAACCTATCAAGCACGAGTAAAAGTCGCACTACGAGGAGTTCGTACACATTTCGCCACTTATAAATATTTTGACGGATATAGTATTTCTATCAAACTATTTATAAATATTAATTTTTTATAACACATATACATTGAAATGTATCATATATTACGAAAATTATCGAACGAAAAGTTACGAAAGTATCATACATTTCAAAAAGTATAAGATCGCCTTTATTTAGGCACTACCGTTTGTTATACTGTTTTTTCATGATTTTTTGCTCAGTAGTTTCGGAGATACGAGGGCGGATTTCTGTATTTTGGCATATTTTTTAGAATATATTGTTAAATATTCAAAAGAAATATAATTTTCAAGTTTCTATGTTGCATAGTTTAGGAATAAATCGGCTTTGAAAATAGAGAAATGTAAATGTATATGTCTTTCGTAGGCGTATAACATAGGGCTATAATTTTCTACAACTTTTGCAGGGCTTTTAAAAACGAATACTTTTTCGTAATTTTAAGTTGAGTAGTTTCGGAAATAAAAAGGAGAGACATATTTTTTTGCATATTTTCCAATATATCTCTAAAGGTATAATACCTAAAATTATGAAAAAAACTATAACTAGCTGATTCAAACTATAATAAAAAATGTCTTATTTTGTGTACGAATCCGCATTATTATTTATACGTATCAACTCGTGTTTGTTTATTGGACAGTTATAAAAATTTATTACGATAAATTATCTGGAATATTTTATTTATAAGCTTTACTACAATAATTAATTAGCTGTAATACAAATTTAATATATTGTTTTTATTAGAAAATTACGTAATTTAGTTCCCCGTTAAATTGAATTTTTCACTATTTTATTATTCACTGATGCGAGTGACTTTTGAACAAAACAGAGGATCATTACAATTTTAGATTAATTTGATGCTCCCTATAATCGAAATTTTTTGAAAACATTTTTGACAATTGACCTCCTCACAAAAAAAATAAAAAGAATTGTGAGTATTTTAAAGGATGCTATCGCCAATTTGCACCTCGATATACAAATATTTTATTAGAATTTTTTACAAATTAATATATTTATTTTTCTAATCAAGTCAGAAGATGAATCTAGAACCTAAAGCATACCTAGTCCTAACAGAATACAATTAAAATTAAAACAAATGCAATTCAAATCAAACCCAACTAAATTGGAACTGACTCCAAACACAAAGTAAACGAAACTAATTGTAATTCAATCTGAAGCGAACTTAAAACAAATAAAATCACGAAATCAAAACGAACCTACCACAAACCTATTCAAACAATAGAAACTTTAATGTGCTTAGCCTTTGATTTTCAACGTACAAAATCTCAAATAGACTGCAAACAGCAAAGCAATAGAACGAATAGTAGGATGAAATCTAAACAAGTATACTACTTGTCTCGGGATCCAAATGGGAAAGGTTGTTTAATGAAATTTTTAATATTATAACAATTCAGACTTATTTAATCAATCTCAAGAGGGCGCTATGATTTGCTAACGAATTCAAAGTATAATTTCATCGATATTTACATCAACCTTTATTTATATAGTTTATTTTTTAGTGTTTTAGCTATAATTTTCTTATTAAGGCGATCCTCGCGCCACCTCTTGTCTGTGCTAATAAGTAACTCGTACGTAAGAAGAGCGTATCTTCAACAACAAATATCTTTCACTCGTACACGAAAAAGCAAACCATAAATAACGCATATCTAAAATATATGGATGAATAATATTACCATGTACCATTTTTAGGGATCCACAATTCAAAAGAAAAAACGGATCCCTTTTGAGATCACACTTGTGTCTTCCAATTCACCCGTCACAGCCGTTTTTTCTTAGAAACCGTTTTTGACGTAGAAAATTAAAATTTGACAAAGTAATAAAACATATCTTAATACTAAAAAAAACTGCAAATTTTTAGTAGTGCAAATTAAGCAATGGAATTTGTTTTTAATTCTATATGTAGTGCGTTGTGACGTTTGAAAGGGCTAGCTATCAGGATCTCAATAAATTTTTTTTTATAATTTTAGATATTACACCTTTTTATAATTTTAAATATTACAATTATACGGGAAAATATGCAAAAAAAATATGCGTCGCTCCTTATTTCAGAAACTATTAAATTTAAAATTATTAAAAAATATGGGTTTTCACAAACCTATGTAAAGGTGGAAAAGTTATGGCGATGGTTATAGACATCATAATTTCTTAAATACGTTTCATATTTTACGGCTATGAAAGTTATAGTAGACGATATGTTTATATTTTCATATTTTCAAATATAATTTTCTCAGAAATTACGTTATAAATTAAAATTTAGTATTGAAAAACATCTTGTTAATTCACATATTTTACACCACCATTTTTCAAATGATATTCATTTAATAATTAAGAGGTAAATAAAGGTCCAAAAAATTTTAAAGTCCAACTTGATAGTATTATTCACGTTGCATAATGAATTTTTGAAAATATTTTTAAGAAAAAAAAGGCTTTCTAAATCTTCTATACCGTATAAGCCACCGTATACATCGCCCGTAGAACTCGCACCATTGGGGTTTTTTGTATTTGTAAATTTGAAATATTAGAGTACCCTGTATTATCATCGAACTGATAATTATCAATATTGATAGTACGTTTCATTATGCAAATATTTTTTCTAGTACATTTATTAGTCATTAGATAAATAACTTAATTGCCTACATCTTTTGAAAATTTTAATGTAAGTTTAATTTTACTATTTATTGTCATTTTTTCATATTTTTGACGTACATGGTTAGTAAGTTAGAAGGGAATATACACATAATGTTGTGAAGATTCAAAACTTTTAATTATTACGCTGTACCAAAAATATTACTACACAGTTTTGATTGCATTTTAAAATGCCCCTTTAATGCACGTGGGGAACAAGTTAGTAAATCAATTACCACATCTTTCCCACAGGGTTATATTTTAACATGCATTTTTTCTTTATATTCACGTAATTCAGCTAATCTTTATATAAAATGAATAAATTATAATCTAACATATGGACAAAGAAATGAACACCCAGATGTGACAGAATTGTGAAAACTGTAAAAAAAAGTAAAAAGATAGATTGATCATTATATCTCACAGTTCGTCTATCCCAGCTTGTACTTACCTATTTGATTTTGCCAATTGATATTCTCTCTACTTCTAAATATAGCTAACAAACTGATATTTTGTCCTTTTCAGAATTTATCGGTATTATTTTCCAAAATAATAAAAAAGTTTGAAAATATTGAAGTATTGTGTCATCAAAATTAAGAAAACAAAATTGTTACTGAAATTTCTTTATTTTTAAATGATTTTAAATATAAAATTGCTAAACAGTTTGTACAAAATTGAGAGAGTTCGTTCTTAAAACGTTTCTTTAATAAAACGTTTCGTAATCTTAAGTGTATCGTTTGTAGGGTTTCCATATCTCAATAGGAAAAATATTATTCAGGTCTGTCCGTCACAGCCGATTTTCTCAAAAACCGTTTAACGTAGAAAGATGAAATTTAACAGAGTTGCAAATGTTAACCCTCATAAATTTCATCTACCACTTTAATATATTTGCCTATACATTTTGGAGGGAGCAAATAAGGTGAAAATTTTTTTTTTAGTTTTGTTAAAGGTGTGTGGTTTTGTTTGAAACCGTTATTCTAAGGAACTCAACAGTTTCATTAAAAATTTCAAGTGACATACCCTCAGTAATGTACATTGAAATGTGTAAAAAGGTGCGTGGTTACCGAGAGTACTGAATAAAAAATCATGAAAAAACGGAGTCGATAGCGGCTGAATAGGTTATTACTGGAAAAAACTATAGCAACCATCAAGTTTTTTAAAATAAATATTATATTCTCACGCATATGAAAAATGTACTAAGCGACATATTTTCTCGTGAAAAATCAATACTTGTTAATAGGTTAACAGGAATATTATATACTTTTAAATATTTACATTTAAAGGTACATGATATTGGGTTGGCAAATAAGTAATGAACGTTATTAAAAAAATATCTAGAAAATATGAGAACATTCTAGAAGCTTCCAAGATCGAAGACATAGAAAGGGCGAGGTACAAATTTAGTAGTAACTAAGACGCTGCACTGTAAACACTCTGGAGATATTGTCTACTCTACGAGTGTCAATCTTGTCACTCTGCTGCCGAAGCCACGCGTAACATATGCCGATGCAAAGTTTCTGAATCAATATCTGAAGCTACTGTAAAACGATTGTTCCAGCGGTTCGCAGTGGTTATTATTCCCTGAGTATCTACCACGCTTTGGTCGATCGTTGAAATTGGTTAGTGACAGGTTAAAATTATTAATTGATGAAAATAGCTGATTAATGACACGCTGACTATCAACTCAACTCGAGTGCTTCCACGGAAATACAGAGAAGCCTTTACACTGCTTAGGAAAAAGATTGATATACGGCGCTCGAGTACCAGTTGAATTTAGCTCAGAACAGCTTTACCACCATGGTGAAACCGGAAACGCTAATGGTGAGGATTGTATGAAACCAGTAAACTGACGCCGAAAAAGGCTTGAACTAAAAAAAAGATCCATGATTGCTTGTCCTCATATAGAAAAACTTTAAGGTGGTTCCTCAAAATTTTAAACATTGGTTGGTCACAATAAACCATATTCTTTAGACCTGTAAGGTCTCACTGATTATTGTTTGTCTAGATCGCTCAGCAACGATTCATGCGAAAAAAACTTTGATGATGAAGACCACCTACAATAGGTCATATGCCACTTTTTTCATTCCAAGTTACCTGAACTTTACGCAGACGCTATCCACTTCTTACCAGAACGTTGTTGATACGTAGTATATAATGGTGGTGATTATTACATCAACGATTAATTAATTTTAAATTGGAAATATAATAAAAAATTATAAAATTAATGACTGCTTATTACTTGTCAGCAAACTCAATATTTCCAAATGTTTACATTTAGAGGTACATGATATTTCCTAAGTATATGTGGAACCTTATACTGGAGATTCTACTCGGTTTCAATATTTTTTGTAAAATGGCGCACAGTTTCTACTGCAATTTTTAATTTGCACAAACTAAATATCTCTGTAATATCTATGTAACTCCGCCCCAGAAGTAAGATACAGTCCATTTTTAATTAGATCTTTTCTATGTATAATGAGGGAGATTATCAATAGAATAAACTTTAAGGGCGTGTGAAAATTACTCAAGAATGATTTCAGGGCAATGTGAAGTTTCCAATTTTAATATTTCTAGGAGGCGACGAGAGAAGTTTTTATTTTTAAAAGATACTGTCGTTGAAGAAGCGATCGTCATCGCTGATCTAAGAAGAAATCTTCTCCAAATATATGACGTTTTAATAAAATATTCTTCATGGGAATTCCTCTCTGAGGATACGAAAACTTTTTGCCATATTTTGCTTCAAGCAAAATGTTACGAAAAACGATGTTTGATCTTTTAACTATCATGCAAATATGAGGTAAATAAATTTTAAAATCGTGATATCAGTTCGGAAGTCCATGAACACAAATACGTTCAAATTATAATATCTACTTTTTTCATAAACTCACCGATCAATATAATGACGGTAAAAATGAACGAAATTGTATGAAAGTTCCATATATAAAAAAAAACTAATAAAAATGTATTACTAGTTGCGCAAATAGTGTTTGGTATGACTGGTTCTTTTTAAAAATTAGTCAAACTCCTGTGATTTTTTGTTTAATATTTACAACTTGACCTTTATGAAAGAGCATATAACGATGTCCTCGTTTAATTAGTACCTTTTAACTGTATTATATTTGTCCGTTAATACACAAGTACTCTTATGGTTCCTAAGCCCTCATATTTTTCAAAATAAACAAACAATACCAATACGTTACACTTCTAATCCACTATATGATCTAATGCTGTGATGAACATTTTTGTGAAAAATTTCATATAAATTTCTAACTTTTTTATATGTCACAAAGCAGTGAATTTTTCAGTAATCGTTCTAACTGCATATTTGTACAAAAAGAAAAGTACGTTCCAGGCACTCGCATTTGTATAGACATAAATATTATTGTCGCCGCGTGTCCACGTTTCCGTGTTGAGATCGGAATATGGACAAGTGTGTAGGGATAACGGTCCGCTATTTTTCATTGTGTTTTCGTTTTGGAAGGGATGCTGACAGAACTAGCGAAAGCCCAGTTTCTCTACGGAAATAGTATATAAAATGTATATTTCTAAGGTCATATTTGAAAATTGTTTCGAAAATGGAAATATTATCATGAATCATTAAAATTTACGATTAACGACCATCAAAAACATAATGTGGAATAAGTAAGTTGACTTTTATAACTTTATTTATTCAAGTAATATTTAGAATTATATATAATACATTTAGAGCAATTTATATTCATCATCAGCCTACTTTCTTCCATTAGAAATAATAGATAGCAAAAATGAAACATACCCTGGTTTTAAAACTAATTTAAATTAAATTGGAATTCGACACCAGATAAAAATAATAAAGACATTAAAACGATATCGATCTGAGCGATTGTGGATCATTACACCGAGATCGCAGCAGTGAATTTTTAACTGTATTTCCTACTCTTTATTTAATTCAAAATAAAGGACAAATTTCTCAATTCAAACCGGGCTTTCCATTCTTTTTAGGTTTTTGTACTCGAAGGATCCAAACAGACCATCATTATCGTTCCGTCATCCGTCCGTCGGTCCGTCTGTCAAAGATCTTTAGTTCGCAAAAGAAATCTGCTGCAAAGTTCAAATTCGTGATTAACAAACTTCAAATTTGTATACTGTTTTAGCCTAAAAGCAAATATGTTACGTAACATTTTGGGTTTAATAATTTAATATTAGGTGTACGAATATATGCAAAAGTGAGGGGTCAATAATATTTGTTTCCCTGCCTAAAAGTGTCGTATATCTTTCAACACGATAACACCTTAATTAAGGAGAACGCAAGTGTATTTTTAATATTTTTTAAATCAAAAGAGTATGGATAAAAATCGAATTTAGACATATTTTACCGAGCATAACTAGGCACTATCCAGGAAGACGTAATTTATCACCAAGGATGTACAGATTCTGCATTCAGACAGCAAATAAAAATAATTGCGGTGTACGATACAGCTTGAAAATATTGAAAAATGAAAGAAAAACATTTTTACGCCTAAAAATTTATGTTAGGCTGTACAAAGTGAAAAATAACAAATCTTTATAAATAGGGAGTTTTTCTTGTAACTATAAATATAAATATGTGTAAATTGTTTAATAGAAATTATATATACACTTGAGGGTAACATCACTCCAGCTGCTAGAAATAATAGCACGTTTCCTTTAAAAAAGAAAGGCATTGTTAAAACATCTAAAGACAGGTCTTTATTTTACGTGTTTTGACGTAAATTTACATTTTTTTGTGATCATATAAAACAAATTTGCAGCGATTCGATCTCATACACAGAAGTGTCTGCGCCGCGCGATACTCTAAAGATTACAGCATAAACGACATGCATAATGACCCACACACGCACACATTTAATATAAAGTTTATTTTCTATTCCAACCATTACCGAACAAAATTATTTAAGTGAAAAACGTTTCTCATACATCCAAAATCCTTGCGTATTTCTGAGGGCGCAGATAAATTTTGAGTGAATTGGATGAAAATATTTTAAATTAGAAAAAATATTGTTTCGAAACAACAAATTCGAATTGAAACCTTATCATTTACGCAAAACTACGTTAGCTATAAGGTAGGCAAGATATTATTCAAAATTTTAGGAGCGGTAACGTTAAATTTGTGTACGTTTTATATTATTTAACTGGAAACTTATCGCACCGACTTCATTTGTTTTTTTTATTCGTGGAAATCATATTAAAAACCTTAAAGAAACTTAATTTTTTTGTAAACGTATAAAAATCATTAGTAAAATAGAGAAAAAGAACGTGAACCGGGGACGCACAGTAGAAGTAAGATTTCTGTACATATCGGTATCAGGTGGCAAACACGGTTGAGTAGAAAATCGTTTTTAAATATATTTAATCATTACCAAACCACAATCGCTTAAATAGCAGGTATAATTTGTTATTATTCGTTATATATTTAATTAAGAATATAAAATATTTTCAAAAATATTATTGTTAGATATTTGATATAAATTATGAAAGCAAACCAGCCTTGCAATACAATAACCCGAACCGCGCCACCTCTGCGCGTCAATATTCTGTTATAAGTCACAAATAATTGTTCTCGCTCGCACTTTTTAATTCATAGATACTCGTCGGTAACTTTTCCATATTCAATAAAGCCATTGGTTATTTTAAACACAGCATTCAATTTCAAAAAGTTTTAATTCTAAATTCTTCTCTTTCTATTCACTTTCTTGCTTTAATAAACATGTAAAGTTCGTTGAATACCGTATAAACTTCAGCGTATTTCAATTCAGACTAGCCGGCACGGCTCCTATTCGTTTCATTAGTTTTAAAATCAGACTTGCTCTCTCTTTCCTTCCAAATTATTAGTTTTGCTTGCTGCTATGTTATTATATTATATGATTCAGAAGCTATTTAATTTTCTTTTCTTATTTTGTAACGTTGCAGTTTTTCTCCCGACCTTGAATGCTTACTCTCATTGCCGCTAAAGAAGTTTTGCTTCCTAATAGGTTTTCGAAGATAAACTCTGCATTGAAATAAAGGGGTTTCGCTTCCATCATCGATTCCTAAATGAAATATTTTGCAAGAAAACTTAAAAAATTAAATATATATACTGACATCTTGTGAATTTTTTTTTTCTGAAAATGCAACGTAATAAAAAGCTTTATTGTTGAACGAATATAAAAGAATTTATCACCAGTTTACATCAATAAATTTTCATCACCTATTAGGATCACGCTAGTACATACATGTAAGCTTTCATATGTATTTAAATAAGGTTCAATCTTTCTGCATTTTAATTAAATTAATAACATCCCACATCTGTGTATTCTAAAAATAAGAGGAGTTTGTAGGTACGGAAGTATATTGAAAGCTATTCAAGAAGGAACCAGATGACAAAAATTTTAGTGAGTATATTTTGTGAATTAATAGAATTTATGTACAGTATACGTACGATATAAGCTCAGGATGCTTCTCATTTAAGTCGCTCACAGCGTGTGGGTACCAAACAAGAAAATGTAAGTAACGGTGGTCGACTATTACGAATAGTATAATTTGCATTGGATTTTACAATAGTATTACAAAAATGAGTCGATTATTAATTACGGTAATGTGCACACTTCATAATTCAAGCATTTTGAAGAAAATATGGACATAAATTATGTAGAAATTTAGCGATTTATCGAAGACGTTGGGCGTCAATAATTTTTTTAAAAGGTGCCTTTCCGTATGGTCATCACCGACCATTCGACATGACGCTCCTCTAGAAAATGACAGTTATCGTCTCTCGTTCTTTCGATGTAAGAAAGATGGCGTCGTTACGGTCACGCTGACTAGCGTTTGTCCTCAGACGCTTCTTGTAGTTATATAATAAGCCACCACAAGGGTCGCCCTTTTAATCAATCCGGATATCCGTTCTTCAAATCTGATGATGTATATTTAGCAGCAAACTTTTGGGCCCTTTCGACCATCGCAAATGGACCGGAAAGTATTACAGTAGAATTGGACCGGACAGATGTATTCTCACAATCAACCCTTCATGAGTATGGACAAGATGACACTGTCCCTTCGGTCAGTATTATATCGGTAGCTTAGACTAGACGGGTTACATCAAATCCATGAATAGATCTAATCTGGACAACACTATTCTTTTGACCTTTTACACTACATCCAAATTACACTTAATTAGCCAAGAGATTCAAAATTACTAAGAAAAAAAAGAAAAGTACGTACCTACCAATCAGTTATGAGCTGTCTCGTGCGACATGAATTTTAGCTTCTGTATGTATGAGTTATACTCAGAGGTGGAGGCCATGCTAATTGTGGCCGACTACATTGTCATAGCATCAAAATCTGCCGTCATGATATTAGAGTCCGCAGTTATTGTATTATAACTACTTAATCTATCAATGTTTAGCAGTGCATCTTCCGGCACTGTCCCAGCCTCCTCCACAATAATTGTCTTAAGCAGACTTTATATCCCCAAGGTTTTTCAGGTTAGTACTCGTGCAGAACATATTTAGTAAAAGCTTCGATAATAACCCAACAATATTCTTTATGTACGTTTTTCTCTGTTATTTTTCTGGTAATGTTTATATAAAATGTGTGCCAAGGCACCGATACTTTTGGAAACGGACGAAGTTGGACAGGTTGAGCATGTTATGCGCTCTCGCGTTTTTATTGAAACAAAAATAACTAAAGAAACATATACATCTTTTATTCTCAACGTTTTCTACCATTTCCGACGTATTAAACTTACTAAAATGGTATTTCTAGTGACCCTCGAAAATGTCAACAGGTTTTGAGGAAATGTTTTCATTATTCATATATATATATATATATATATATATATATATATATATATATACATATATATATACACACACATATATATCTATACACACACATATATATATATATATATATATATATATATATATATATAGATTCCTTTGTAAAGTGACGAGCACCTGAAACTTTTCTTTCCAGCTACGGAAATCTTAAAAAAAAGGTTTGATCTGCATTCAAATAATCGGAAACATTTGTTTGCGCATGAAAGATTACGGGCAGGTAAAACGTTTTAGATTAGGAATTAAAATATTTGTTAGTGTTATGTGGTCATATATTTTGTTGTTTATTTAAAAATAACTTATTAAATATTTTAATTTTATAGATATTGCTGTTGAATTGTTTAAGTCCGTTTTTCGAACTAAATTTTATAACGTGTCATTGCAGATTGTAACAGTAATCGGTATAATGAGGTATAACTTTTGAAGATCGTACGGAATTAGTTTTTGTTGAAAATGGCTCTCTAAATGCACAACGATACATCAGGGAAATCTTATTTCTTCATGCACAATAAGCACTAGCTGTTACAGGAGCTACTGCTGTTTTTATGAACGATAATGCTCGAGCACAATAAGTGGATAAAGTGACTGAGATCGGGATTCGCCGTTTAGATTAGCCAGCACAAAGTCCAGACATCAGTCCTATTGAGCATCTGTGGGACATTCTAACACGGCATATTGGAGTTTTATATCCAGACTCACGGAATATCGGAGAGTGAAAAACTGTTATTACATCCAAATGGGAGCGTATTCCCCAAGAAATTATTAAAAACCTTTTTCAGGGCTGGCAACGAAAAATTGCAATAGTAATTTTGGTAGAAGGAGGCCACACTCGATACTGATTTTCTTTATCTTCTTTTGTAACTTTTGTCAAACAGAAAATATTGCTAGTTTACGGCCACTCTTTTGTTTTGTTGAAACGAGCAATTTGAAAACAAGAAAACAAAAAAACAAATTACAAAATCCTAGTTTAACAGACACAAGTATTTTGCTCTTTGTAAATAGTAATTTGTCTCATTATGTTGCATAAAATGGAACTTTCTTACAATTTTACTTGAATTAATTGAAAAAACCTTAAGTGTCAGTTTTTTGAATAGGTGAATACATTACTTAGTAATTTGATTAGGAAATGTAAAACCAAGTTAACCTTCTTTTCAAGGTGATTTTATAGACAAGGATGCGCAAGAATGAAAATCGTCCCAAACTATACACGATATCAGACGATTTGAATTTTGTGTAAATTTACACAGTTTTCGTCATTTCAGTCTGACGTCTATTTTTGGTTAATTCCCGATTACTTTTTGCTTATCACCAAAATAATTATTATGTATCACACCAAGAGCCACTATATGTATATATTTCAATGGAAATAAACCTATCTCATCTCAGTATCTAGAATGATGATTAAATATAAAAGGTAATGCGTGAAGATGTAAAGACGCTTAGTATAAACATGTTTTGAAAAAGCTTTCCCGAATCAAAATATCACAGTGAAATGTTATCTTCATAAATCGACATAAATGGCATGGCAAAAAGAGCAATAGCAATAAATACTCCTCTACTCCTATACTACCATACAGATATCCGCTTCAATAATATCCCCCGATTTTGAGCGACGTAAAAAATGAACCTCTCTTTTTCCGTTTATGGTCTTCAACGTACATTATCAAATTGTACTATCTTTGAATATATGTATATTAACATATTTACAGAAAAGTAAATTAAAAAAAAAAGATAATTTTAAGATAGCAAAATTTAGACTACGTAGTAGTTAAATATATCTATTAGGATAAACATATCTGATAGAATAAAATATTATAACTGTAGGTTATACAGGTATTGTCAATCGCATTTCGATGACTATTAAAAACACATATAAATGTTTATGTATCTAAACCTTTCGCGTTTTTAATAGCCATCGTCAAATTAATCGAAAGAAATTGGACGGATACAATTTACGAAAGAAAGTTATTTTTTATTTCTGTTGCTAATGGGATATCATTTTAAAAATCGGATATTGTATAGAAGTAAATAAAGAAGTAGAAAGAGATGAATAAGTAATTCCAAAAAAACTCGCTCTAAAAGTATAAAAAAAGACTAGAGTTAACGAATAATTCATACAACATTACTCAAACACTTCCTATATTTTTGAAGGTAAATATATTTATTTTAATAAAGTAGCCAACAACGTCTAGGTTCAGTATTTTTCGTCGAGTATATTTAATTACCGAGCGTCGAGTATATTTAATTACCGAGCGTCAAGTATGTTTAATTACCGAGCGTCAACCTAAATAGACCTTTTTTGTTCTTATTGCGTGTATAATATTTGCATATTTGTTGATTAGATCTTCTAACCAGTGTTTCGTTATTAGAATAATTTGAAATTCTTGGTTTCAATTTCTTTTCCACCACAAAAATGTTTATTCTGAAATTTCTTGGCTGGAAAAGTAAGTTACTCCTAGGTTTTTTATTAGTGCATATGAGCCACGTATATAGATCAACGATAGTTTCTTTGCATTTATAATAAATATTTTTTTATAATTCCATTATTTTTTTATGACATCCCTTTCCTAAAATAGTTAAATATGTGGGTCAACGCATAATAAAAAAAATTATAAAATTATAATCACTAAATTAAAAAATAATTTGTTTCATAAAATTATTTTCTGTTCTACTTTATGTTTACTCATATATAGATTAAAGAACTGGTATTTTTGTTTTATTTCAGCTCAATCCTCACTCTCGAAATTTGCAGAAGGGATTCTCGAAATTCCACCACCCCCGAACCTCGTTGATCTTTATTGTTACTTGCAGAGCCAATTCGACTATTTTATTAATAGATAATTTTTCAAACTTCAATGAAGATATATTAAAATCTGTACGGCTTCATATACATATCTTTAACCACTTCTTTCTGAAACATTGTGAAACAATTGTAATTTTTTCATGCCGATAAAGGAAAAAAACTGGCTTTGTAGTAATTTTTACTTACAGAATAAATATGGATATAATATTTGCCTCAAAAAATTTTTGAACACATGGTATTTATTACCAATACATATATTATTTTAATATATGCACGTGAATCATATCATGTATTATTTATTGACAAAAAACATTTGAAATGTTTGAATCGAAGCAACCGTTTTTGTGACGATCTTTCATGACATTTATAAATAATTCTATACTTCTACGTCTATAAACACAACTAGGTCGCTAATAATTTTTTTTAAGTGACGTTGGACTTATGTACCATTACATAGGAAATGTCCTTCAGGAAATCGTTAATAAGTGCAAATAAATAAGGAATAAATTTACTAAAACACAGATTTTTCAGTGATGATAATATAAACGTGTAAAACTTGCATTATCGTGTTGCGCACGCACTCACGCACCTATAAGCATTCAAGTGTATGTATTAAATATGTGAAACTCTGCAAATATTTACTTCGACAGTTATAACTTCTACTTCAGCAAATATCTAATTACGTACCGATTAAATGAGTATTTTCTATTTAAATCTTAAGAGTAATCCCATTTATATTTGATCAAGATTTGATAAAGCGTTTCGGAGAAAGGGCATTATTTATGATTAAAGATATTTGTTCCATTATGCATGTTTTTTGTTTGAAAAGCAATCATGGCGCCAGCTGGAAAAGTATCTTGATAATCCTCAACGGATAAGAGCAGGTCACTCGTAATTAAGGAGTCTTTTATTAACGGTGAGATAAATATTCGTGTAGCGAACATGCGTTAGTTACTTCTTTTGTGCGTTAATTACTTAGGATCCTATTCACATAAGCTCTTATTGGTAGAAACCTATGTGGACGCCATTCAGTATTCTTATTTATGGTTTTTTTTTCATTCTTTTTTTTCATTTCCAGCGATCCTCCTTTTCTCTTTTTCATTATATTAACTGTGAGTTTAATTCTCTAACACTTTTATTTTTGTATCTCTAATTTAATTAAAATTTGTAACACAATTAAATGAGACTACGTGATGTAGTATTATTTCTACTTTCTTTAATTTCTTTAACCACGACCTAGGTTTCGTTGCATTACAACATCTTCAGGTGGGATATTGGCAAAGATCCCACCTGAAGATGTTGTAATACAACGAAATATAGGTCGTGGTTAAAGAAATTAAAGAAAGTAAAAATAATACTATATCACGTAGTCTCATTTAATTATGAATAATGAATTTCTACAAAATTAACGCCAAATATGTTCAATATTTAAAATTTGTAAAATAAATTAATGCTTAAAACTTTAAAACAAGACGTAAAAACGTTCTTCCTGGTAAACTTTTTAAAAGTTAGAAATAATAATTATTTACAATTGAAACCGATTTTTTTTTAAATGTATAAACAATTATTATTTTGTTTGAAATGAAAAAAGAGCAAGCAAGGAGTCTTATATTTCATTTTATGAGCACGCGTTTTTCATTTTTCTTTGGATTTGGTACCGACTTCAAAAAAAAATTAAGATTTCCATGTATTTAAAATAGTTTTTATTAGTTGTCATTAAGTCTTAGGGTGCATAATGATAATTTTTAAATTTTTGATGCTTTATAAAGGAACTAGTTATTAAATACAATTTAAAATACTTTTTATAATTACCTTAATCTGTCGTATAAATATAGTTTCTTCTATATATATATATATATATATATATATATATATATATATATATATATATATTATATAATATAGTTTCTTCTTTTATCGACAAAAAAATATTGTTAATATCTTAAAACTATACAATTCTTAACAAGGTTTCGCAGTGAAGGAGAGCGGCGAAGTGGGTGTGGCGTTAGGGAAATGGAATTAATTTACTTATTTGCCTGATTGATGATCTTTTCATTTTCTTTACTAAAAGTCTCATTTTTTTGCCCAAATGTTATAAACTTTTGCAAGTCTTTTTTATATAAACGTCATAGCAGCGTTTTTTTTTCATTATTTTGACTTGATCGGTTTCAGAGATAGATGGAACATGTTTCTGTATAGATTTCAGCAAAATCTTAGAATATGCTCTTTCAATTTATATACCACAAGAGAAATCACATTAATAAAAAATCGAATATTTATTTGTTATCTCTAAAATTTCCGCTTGAATATATTAAGTATTCGAACGATGAATATATTGAGTATTATAACGATTAGTTTTTTCCTTTTGAGGTAAGAAACCTTAAACTGCGAATTTAAGTAAATAATATTTTCATGTGCTGCAAATGTGTGAAAAAAGAATAAAATTATTTTAAAAGATCAGCTAATTATTTTAAAATGAAAAAATAGGTCTTTTTAAAACGATACTCTGTGATTAATTTATGAATAAATCATATTTTTATCTACGTTTATATTTTTTACGCAGAACGGTTTAAAATGCCTTTTTTTATCGAACGTATAATAATACTATAACAAAAGTTTCGAGCAATTCAAGTTTCAAAATTTTTTAGACATAAGTGAATACTGGTTGCGAATGGGAATTTGGAGAAAATGACTATGAAAGGGATTTTAAATAATATATAAAACTAATCACGTTAAACATAAATTTAGTATAAGTGTTTGCAATTTGAAATAACGATCATTATAATTTTAAATTTTCATAAATAAAGGTCTTGACATTTTGCATACCTCTGACTACTTCATTACAGCCATATCATTTAAATTTTTGAAATTAGAGGTATTAAAATTTAAATTATTCTACCATAAACATTTTATTCCTTCTTGGTTGTTATTACGCAACATACAAATTTGAACTTGCAAATAAATCAATAACAATTCATATGACATGTTCAGAACATCCTTACATCTGAAGGTTGCTTTGTAATAAAAAGTACTATATTGTGTTATTAAATATTTTTTTAACTTCAGGTAATATTTGGGGTTCGAGTCTATAATGATAATTTATTCCAATATTCAATTATTATCCAAAAATCAATAACTGTAGTTTTACTTTAATCTTATTCTTAAAAACTTACTATTAAAAATGTTAGACCCATGAGAAAATACGGTATCAGAAAAACTAATGAAGGACAGCTTTATACACCTTTGCCTTAATGCATTCAAGACCTACATTTATTTATTAAATTATTCGCACTTACTTATTAAAAGAAATTAAAATGTTTTATCTATGCAAATTTACTGAGAAAGTTTATATGCTAAGTTACTATAAACCTCGCACCACGAAAGTTTATATGCTAAGTTACTATAAACCTCGCACCACGTGAGAGAATAATAAATACGAATACGTCGTTCGTATTTTTATCCACGTTCACAAAACTCTGTCCAATAATGTCGAGCGCAGGACGTCAATGGCGCGACCCTTGGACCTGCCGTTTATCGTCCTTGACCGATTGAGCCTGTTTTGCAAAAATATTTTTTGAGGAGGAGCAAAGGTTTCTTTCACAGTCCGTTTTAAGAAATGGATGTAATCAATAAAAAATATTTGATGTCTATGTAAAAACTCGTCATTTTAAGCAATAAGTAACGTACAATATTCTTTAATATGAAAATGTACCAGTTACATATAAACAAAATTGTTCAAAAAATGTTTAGCTTTGTTTTAAAATATTTCGTAATATTTATTTAGAGTATTTTAATTAGCAGAATACGTACAAAATAAATTAATGTATAAAATGTATTGAAGAAAATATCGCTTTCTGCTGCTCTCTAAGTGTTTTTCGCATGATATTCTCGGTAGGTCCATTGTCGTCAAATACGACTACATGAGAGATTCGTATCATTAAAAAAATATTAGAAGGGATAATATTTCCCAAATTCATGAATCAACAATTCTTGGTATCAAACAGTTTTTATATAGACAAAATAAAGAAAATTTGGTAATTGCATGGCGTGATAATAGCTCCAACGGTCAACAAAAACAATTTTATTTTAAACTCGAACACTTGTTACATACATATATTACATACAAAAAAGAAAAAAAAATGGAGCGAAATTATTATTGTTTAGAATGCTTAATCATTTAAAGAAAAAATCCAGAAACAACATGTTTATACTTTCCAAATTGAGTTGCAGTATGTAGCAAAATATTAAATTATTTTTATCTAGAACTTAAATTTATTTTAACCGGTTTTACTAAAATTGTGAACCGATTTTAACAGATTTAACTTTATGATTTATGTATGAAAGTTTCTATCATATGCTGAGGCATAATGCTATTCGTCGCTATTTCGTATGGTCAATAGGGGTTGCAGTATAGATGTGGGGAATACACAAATATTCGTTGAATCGGTGATTCGGGCAGATATCGGAAATTAGAAATATGCTGAAGTTAAATATTGTAATACTGCATTATTTATTAATGCGGGATTGACACTGTCGTTACACAGCTACATCAATACTATGATGAAACGGGGTTTAAATTAGTTGGGCACCGTGTACTGTATTTGCATTGACGTATGGTATTAGCACTTATTAAACACGTGAAGTACGGAGCAATATGAGTGCCGAACTCAGTCGAAACAAATCAGAGTAATTGTGAACTAAATGGAATGAAAGTTCAAAGTTTCTTTAAACTCGAACGACAAAAGTATACGTTAAACTAATATTTTATTAAGTTGTCTTTTTACCCTTTTTTCTTTTTTTGAATTAACTTATTTATTTTCTGTTCATAAGATTGAGACATTAAGGGATGTCATCGTATCAATGCCTTTACTCGACAGCCACCTCGAACTCAATTGATAATTTAAACAGGAGAGTATAGCAAAATATATGGTAAATGTAATATTATTTGAGATATTTACACGTGATATGAGCACAGAAGCAACTATATTAGTTTTTAAATTGGTATCATACAACTCAGTGTTGATACGTCATGTAAATTATATAAAAATGCAATAATGATATACGCTCTGTCTTACACCTTGAGTTAAATAATGCCTGATATGCTTAGTTTACAATTGGCTGATAGATTTAATGGTATCGCTGATAGATTTCTTGATACTATCAGATCTAGTGACATCAATTTGATTTAATTTATTACGAATTAAGGTAGAAAGTCAGTAAAGTAGTTTTAGAAACGCAGTCTAGAGGGGCCAACCATTACGGAATCTTAGATTCTACGTCTTTAACTTCAGGCAATATTAATCCTTCGTGTGACACTCATGACCTTCTCCATGAAGAAAATAAAACGGCTAGTAATCAGAATCTACTAGTGCTGGGAAAATTATCTCAGCGGGGAACTTATTTAGCGTGATCGCGATTCTCCCAATTGGTGATATTTAAGTAGAGATAAATATCCACATACCTAAAAATGTTTGAAAAAAGCTCTGTACATAGCCACTTCCGTTCCTTGTGAACGGATCTTTACGAAGGCAGGTGAAATATTCACTGAGAAGTGATCTAAATTAATATATTTTAAACTTTTATAGAGTCATTTTCTTGGGGCCAATAATTAAAAATATTGATGATTTATGTTGACTTACAATTTATGTAGATATTCTTAGTACCCTTTAGTTTATTAATGTTTTACAAGTGATTTCGTTGTTGAAATATTTGAGTATGTATTGAATTTTTTAGAAAATCAAGTTTGTTTCTGTTCTGTTGTTTACATGTGATGCCTATATTTAGATTATGGAAGGAGAGCATGAGAGATGTGTTTAACTAAAAGAATTAATTATCGACTTTTAAATAGATATGTGCAAGTACTACATGTAATATCAGTAGCCGCGTAATGTTTATTAAGCATTACCCGAGAGTCACAAGCATCACTTCAAATATTTTGTTATAACTCGACCCACATTTAACCAATGGTAACAAACTGAGATATACACAATATTTCTGTAGACTTTAAAAGAAACAGGCACCAATTGGTTGTCAAACTAGGTTTACTGGCAAAGAAATTGAAATGAACGAAAACTGTTTGTCATCAAACCTTAAAGTATATTCCAACGAATAAAAATTCCTTAATTATAAATAATTGTTACAAAAGATGGTTTTTCGATTTGGCAATTACCTAAAAATTATTGTATAAGTGAATACATTCAATAAAATTATCCGTGTTTGTGTCAGATATAACTCGTAATATAATTTTAAGAAAAAAAAAGAAAAAGAATACAATAAATTGTTTCTATAACTTATGCGACAATCAGTTAGATTACAGTTCAAGCATCGATGAGTTTAAGAAATCGAAAGTGTTTTTATAATTGTATCGATAGATAGTTTTTTTTTAAAGAAGTTACTTTGCGGAAAGAAGAGTTTTGCAACAAGTTACTTTTTTGGAAATTTACAAGAGAAAAGTTTGACCGTGAATTGAATTTATTAATAGACAAGAGGTTATGTTGGAGAGAAAGATACTTATTGATTTAAATACGTCTTCAAGGTTAAATGATGACGATATATGTAAACTACAAGCTTTATTAAACATTTTACTTTCCACATAGTTGTCTGCTTAGGTACTGACAAGAAAAAATCCACAATTCTGACATCATAAGCCATAAAATACGGATTGATTGAGAAATTACAAATCGTTATAATCATTAAACCAAATATGGGCCTATTGTATAACCTTATATGTGAATATAAACAATATGATTACAGAAACTTCGTAATGCGAGTCACAATTAAAATTGAATACCCCACAGTTTAAAAATGTACTTAACATATGAAGAGAAATGCGGTTTTAACTTGTATTCTAATATAAAATCAAAGTAAACATACAATTATTAAGATCGTTCTTTAAACGATTTTTCTGTGTTAATCAAATTTCTTGGAGAAAAAACGTTAAGTACATTCCATTTTTACGTCATTATTAAAATTATTGTAATATGTTTCTTGGTTATTTAGAAATATAAATTAATTAAAGAAGATATTCGAATTATTTTCCTTGAGATGGATTAAATACATTTTGCTGAATTATTATAAGCACAGTCCTGGATGTTATTGAAGATTCTTCTTCTCCGTCGTTTCGTTCTTGACAAAGCGGTCAGCATGTCTATAGGTGGCTGCTGTTACTCGCCTCACCATGCCTCTCCATCTTTCTTTATTTGTCGTCGCCCTGTTGCACACATACAGGAGACCGCCTACAGCAGACTTGATCCGGTCCGTCCATCGCACCGATGACCTCCCACGTGGTCTAGTGCCTTCTATTCTTACCTGGACATCACCGATCTATACAGCTACTACTTCCATGTATGACGTGATCAAAAAATTTTAGAATCCGAGTCTGAGTAAGTGCTGACAGACGTTGCTTGATGCCGAGTTCTTGAAATATGAAGACATTCGTACGGAACTCAGTCCACGATACCTCAAGCATTTTTTTCTAGCAAGTATTGTTCTTCTCAAGTATTCGTAGCGTCCACATTTCTGCGACATAGAGAAATATGGGGAACACAAGAGTGGCCTTGCTGATGTTTTGGTCCCTCCATATTTTTTTCAATATGTACATAGCTGGTTTTGTCATCGCCTGACTCCTCACCTGATTCACGCATCGGCCGTTATTATTCAAGATAATTAATATTAAATTTCACGTGCGAAAAATTAACCTCTGCTGGGAAAATAAACGTTTGGTTTGAGAAGAGTGGAGGTTTGGGGCGTCGGTGTAGATTTTATAAATATTTACGACTCGCTCATGGAGTTCAGTTATTTTAACCATTTTTTTAAATTTGTGGTTATTAATAACAAAGCTTTCAAGAGAAATATATTGCTGAAGGTGATTTCAATAATAATTTTGAGCACAGATAGCATATTTAATACGTTGCCTTACTTTAAAGCAATTGTAAAAAATATCATTTTCAATTAGAATTATGCTGAGATACAGATAAGTAGTACAGCGCTCAACGAAAGAAAAAATGCAACTATCTTTATTAGTAAGATTTTTTTGCCTTATAGTGAAAAGGAGGATTTATCCAAGCACGACATCAGCGATTTCATGTGATTACGTGACGTTGGTGGGAAATATAAAAAAATAAATAAAACTAAATTCAATCACATAATAAAAGGAAACAGCTTGAATAATCGATTGTAATATTATTACTCAGATATTGGGATATTACCAAAAAATTTACAATTTCTTCTGAAATGTTTTCATTTCGATCTAAGTTTTTATGTAAAAAATTATATTGAAATTTAAATATTATAAATTAAACATCATAAAGGGAGTAGTTCTTTGTCAGTAATCCAAATATCATGTAAATATATACATATATATATATATATATATATATATATATATATATATACATACTATGTATAGGAAGGAGACTTTGTCACGTCAACCGCTTGTCCCATTAATCACGTGTAATCCGACAAAATGTTATTTTTTTTAATTAGTCGCCTGGTTTGAAAAATAATTAAAGTTTAAATTTTATATAAAATCATAATTATGTTTAAATTGACACCCTATAAAATTTACACTAAATGTCAGTTTGGCAATGTTGTAAATTTTGCAAACCGTCAAGTGTCAAAATGAAATGTCACTTCTCGGTTTCAATAAATTATTGTGATTCCTTGCGGAATTTTGTGATTCCTTGCGGAACACAAGTTGTTTCACCTAGCCAAAAAAAAATCTAGCGGTGTTATCTACGGGATCGAATCTGCCTATTAGCAATGGATAGGCAGATTCAATCCAGTAACCAAACAATTCTTGGAGACGGCTCCTGTCTTCAGACGCAGTGTCGGATGGAGCACTAGCATGTTCAAATCATACGTATCGCAGTCTAGCTAGCGGAATATTATCCAAATTTTGGCTTAGTGGAACATTGAGCAGCGCCCTTTTTTAAAAATGTCATGTACCGACGTATGGCTTGTGTTCAATAATCTACCACAGCGCCTAGTACTTGAATGTGGCTTCCTTCTGAAGTAACTTAACACATTTTTTTCCATACTTATAGATATTCGTGAAGTACCACCTGATTTCAATAGGACAATGGGCATATTTTCACGTAATCTCGTAATTGCGTTTGTAATATCTTGACCTCCGTTGGGTTGTCGCTGGTTCGGATAACGTTGAGCGTACATTCTGGTGGCTTCTCCGGGATTGTAATGACATTCGGTATATAATATATTATTAATTCTGCTCACTCAATACCACTAATAATAAAAAATATTTAATAAAATGCCAGCGACGCACGTTGACTGATATTTCAAAACTAATCCTTCATAATCGTTTAACGTCCTTATTGGTCGAAAACATGTGTGAGGATTGCCATATTAAATAATAAATAATCCATAACAATTTCGTCTGAAAACACAATATAAATTATTATATTATTATTAATACGAAAATAATAATTATTTATCTAAATGACAAATAAAAAATATCTATTAATATTTATTCAGGAAAGTTTATTTTAAAAATCGACGAGAGTATTTTTTGTTATCTTAAATGTTTGAGCCAATTATGAATTGATGTTAAAGATTTTCAAATGGCAATAATATTGATTTACGATATGTCAACAAAGTTGATCTTGAAATTTAATTTTGTTATCCTTTTACTTCTTCTAGCGTTTTTTGTTGTAAAATTATGCAAATTAAAAGGATAGAAAATGCAAATTCACCATCGATCGCTAAGAAAGGTAATTATGCAATATTGCCACATTTCTTACGTTTATCGAAATATAAGATATAAGTTGATGCATTTATATTGTGTTTTTGTGATATTGCATGCTAATGACTATACACACACACACACACACACACACACACATACACACACACACACACACACACACACACATATATATATATATATATATATATATATATATATATATATGTATATAATTTTGTTGTATTTATCTAATTTTAGTGCGGTTTTTAAGGTTACAAGTCAGAAAAACCAGCAATATAACCATATCAAGCAGAATCATGAAAATCGTTTTTATACTTATCCAACAACCTAATAACTGGCTCAATAGTCATATTTTTGAGTTCAATAAGGGAAATATCTAAAAGAATATATATATATATATAATAAGTAAAATATCTAATCCCATGAACAATTTACATGTAACGATAGGGGCAAAGCTCGTAACCTTTTGATCACTAAAAGTAATGAGGTCTGACAAGAGTAAAGTCTATAGAAATCCTATTAACTGTAACATTTTTCTTTATGAACCTTTACATATTTAGGGACAGATAAACGGATTAGTTCTGCGGTTACGTAGGATGAAACGTGACAAATGTTTCCACACTTATTCTCGAAGTATTCCTTAATTCAATATATAATTGTTACATGCTTGTACTCTGCCTATCATAGCATAGGTTGTGGACGGTTGTGAACACACCGTTTTAATATTGTAAGTAGCGAACGTTATATTCTCATGCTAATTAATTGACACATGAATCCCTTTTTATTAAGAAGTCGTGCAGATATCTGTGAATAAAAGTACCGGAATAACAAAATTGCTACAGATTAGGTTCATTGGAAAATATCTACGTATAGAAATGTAAAGAATTTATTGTAAGTTATATGTTTTAATTTCGCCAATCTCTAATCAAGTAAGACGACGTGGCCCAATTCTGTGTATCTTATGGTAAATGTTGCCGAATCATTATTAACAACTTGAGGTTTTAGAATACTATAACTACTATGAGATACTTTTGCAATAGCTATTTTAATGCACCTTTTACATAATTTTAGTGCAAAACAATTTCAAATTTTTAAGGAGAGAAAATATTAGATGATTTTACTAACTCAAAATTTCGTAAAAATACCTTAAAAAATAAATAATTGTGGATATATTTTGCACTTATAATCATTTGGTAATCAACCCTTAATTTGGTCTAAAACGGGGATCAAATTTTATAGCGAAGTAAAATTACATTTATTGAATGGTTCTATAAATACTTATTAAATGATATAAGCAGCAAATAATGTGGAATTTATTTAAAAATTCAACCAATAATTCAAAATTTGTAAGTAAGAAAATTTTTGTCGATCCAAATTACTAAAAAATTCGTAGAAGTAGTTAAAATTTAATAATGAAACACAGGTTTTTTAGACACCGACCCCCAAGATATTTTAACAAGAGTAATTCGTAGAAGTAGTTAAAATTTAATAATGAAACACATGTTTTTTTAGACACTTAGAACTTTGCAACATTATTCTAGAAAAAAACCTAGTTATTGATCTGCACATGCCTAAAAAAATGATAGTGAGAGACTGCGTCATTTCATGGCAATATTAAATTTTATCATTATTGCATACATTGTTGCTACAATGTGCTACGCTGTAGATTTAAATTGCACTTTACAATATCGTTTGCATTCATTTTGTTGTATATTGAATTCATTTAAACTTTGGTTTCGTTTTTTTGGATATTTTTTCGATATTGTATTTCGAATTTTTTTTGTCCAGAATGATTTTACTGCCTGTTTATTTACTTTGCGCTTTCAAAATTCAATTAGTTAATATACAGCGTGTCCAGTGGCAAATTTCAATGTTTGAAAAATTGTAAAAAAAAACTACACCTCTAACACAAAGTAGGTTTATTTTAACTTTATAACAACAAATGCGGATTTCATTTTTTAAAAACGACGTTTTCCAAATGGCGGCCATCGAGTCTGACACATTCTTCGAGTCCAGCACGCATGTTTTCAAAAACGTGTTTGCAGAGCGACTGGGGTATTCTACTGACTTCGGCTGGAATATTTTCTTTAAGTTGTGTCACAGTGCTCGGATTTGTTTTGTAAACAACGGATTTTAAGTATCCCCATAAGAAAAAGTCACATGGGCTTAAATCGGGTGACCTAGGTGGCCACGGTACAGTACCGTTTCGGGATATGTTTTTTTCTGGAAATAACTGCCGCACTGCATTCATGAACACATTAGCAGTGTGAGCTGTAGCCCCGCCCCGTGGCTTTGGTGTTTGTATTAAGAAATGGTCGTTGAAATGATAAATAATAACAAGTCACGCAACAAATCCTCGTGTCTATATTGAGGACGGAATTTGCCTATTTCGATCTTTATAATATTTTTCTATACGAGAGAGAGAGAGTTCAAAGGATGTGCTTCAACAAATTGCCAATTTTGTGCTAAATAACTGAAAAGAATTTGAAGATATGCCACACAACGGAAACGTGAACCATTAAAAAGCACCAAACGAGTATTACGTCGATATGATTTATCATTCAATATGTGTTGTGCGTGAGTATACTCATACAACTGGTTAGTCCGATTGAATCGTTTTAATGCTATCCTCATCTCCGATGGACTGAGATCATTACAGTAGAGAATCCAAGACACCGTGACATATGTTAGTCATTATGGATAGGTGGCAGTGTTGTAGTACTATTTAGATCACACCAATATTTCAAAATATAGGTAACTTGGCTGAATTCATGTTGTAGGATTTTCATATCGGTTACTTGGATTGATACAAAGTATAAATCAATATTTTATTATATCAATCCATTCTAACTTATGCTAATTGATATACGCAGAAGAGACTTATTTAATCAATCTTTTTATAAGTTGGTACACATATAGTCTGTATCGTAAATACGAAATACTCGAAGGTAAATATAAAATAATTACTTTTGAATATCTTATATAAACGAAATAAAAAACTCCGTACATTGACTCTTCAAACGCTTGCTGTACTTTTTAAGAATTCATGCAATACACACATTCAGGGAAATTAAAATAATTACTGAATCAAATAAATTGAGGCAAATAATAAATTATTTACCATAAAACACACAACTAGAAATAAAGCAAACAAATTCGACTACAGTATCCCAACACAATATTTAGGGAACAGGGGGAGTAAAACGCAAGTCGCAGTTTCACCTGCGGCTGAAAAAAATGCTTTAGTATTTCTTAAAGTATTATTAATATCCATAACTTGGTATGGATATTATAAGTATTATTAATATCCATACCAAGTTATGGATATGAATAATACTTTAAGAAATACTAAAGCATTTCTTAAAGTATTATTTAAAACCATTTAATAATTTTTTTTTGGTGTTTACTAAAACATCTCTTAAAGTATTGTTATTTATTAAAGCAGCTCTTAAATAAACTGTGATTGTAAATAATTAAAGCGGGCGTTGACCGAACGAATAAGGGTCCATGTCACCGTTAATTATATCGAGGTTATCACATGAACGATATTTGCATTCGAAGGAACGTAAGAGTTTAATTCAACATAAGAGTTTAATACTCTAAATATGCGTACATCGGAATAGAAGGGCACCTCAGCAAAAGTGAATTTTGTACTCTATTCATTTTACTTTTGTGATATAGAACATATCGAAAAATTATAAAATAGACTCCTCATCACTGATTTTGTACAAAAAAAGATTTAAAAAGTGTTTTAACTAAAAAGGAACGACTGTCATGTATGCAGTTTCAACATCTTTTAGGTAATTTTTTACTTCTTTGCGTTTTATGCGTTTTTCACATATAGTAGTTAATGTTTTGTGTTGTTATTTATAGATAAAATTTTCATTAACAAACAATTTGAATTGTGTCAAAAAATCATGACGAATATATAATTTAAAAGCAAATATCGATCATTATATCGATTTTTTGTACAAAATAAAACGTGAAAAACCTTAATAGCTATTATAAAAAGTTTAGTGTGTGATTAAATAGAAGATGATAGTGCAAAATTGAATATTGCTCTAGTTCTTGTCCCACATTGTTAATGGTAAATAAAATTATCGAGTGGCTTAACGGTATTACCAGAAACTGATTCAACTTAGGATTCAATCAGGTTTCATCTTCGTCAATATTAAATAAATATGAATATATTTTTCATTCCTGGTTTATATCGTTGACTATATTATAATGGTTATTTTTTTAAGATATCTATCGTAAATATTATAGTGGAAGACGTTTACAACTATCTCATATTTTAAACAAATAATTAACTTTCATAATTTAAGTCTCAAAAGCATAAAATATCAAAGATATTCAATTTTATTGTTACCCACAAACTTCCCAAAATACATCCATCTTTAATATATAAAATAATTTCCCTGGAAATTTTCCTTGGTTGTATTAATTACATTTTACAAAATAATTCTTTGCAAAATATAGTACGGGAAGTTGCAAAACGATTTGAAACCCTGATACTATTATGCAATTTGCCTTTGGAACTATTATAAAGTGTTAACCCAGGTATTATGAACTAATATTATACAATTATAGATTGAAAAAAGTATGACAGGAGCATTTAAAATAAAAATATGTTTAAAGGGAAAATACCAACTTTATAAAGCTTTCTTTCTTTTCTCTAATTTTAAGCCCACATACGCTTACTGATGTATATTTTTTAAATATCTTCATTTTTATATATAAACGACTGGAATAAATTGTTCTACACGTTATGAAAATAAAAAATAAACCATTTATAAATTTTGGAACGAAGAAACTTTTTGCCTAAGTGAAGAACGAGAAAGTCTATAGTAATTTGTTAATTTTTACATAAGTCTGATTCGGAGTAAATAATTGCCAATTCACTTAATCCATTATGGGATGTTGAGGGATAAATAAATGATTGAGTAAAAACATAATTATACATATCTCTTTTACTAATTGATCAGTTACCTTCTATTAATAAATAATTCAGTATCTTCAAATTTTATTTTATTTTAGGTGTAAATGGATTAATACGAAACACGAGTTGTCCATCAAGTTTATATTACGTTTCTTGCATAGATAATAAAAAGAAACCCTAATATTCTTAGGGTTTTGTACTACCTTCCCTACTCTAATAATATTTATGCTAGCGTTATGAACATGGTAGACGTAACTAAGAGGGTGGGTTATACATTAAATAATGTTGTACATTATTTCAGTTCATGCCTTTTTTGCAGTATTTTTTATATTTTTTGTCATTCCGTCAAATCAGTATTGACGGAAAAGTGGTACGCTCAGCATAGGTTTCTTTACTAATGCCGATATACTCCATTATTTGTGGTATCACAATATATTGTTTATGAGTGTTCGATCTTACTATTAAGTCGAGTCAAGCCTCACGTGACTCACACCCTACCTGTAATGACAATCCCGTATCTCTGGCTAGTACTGATTTCACAAAGGAATTGTATTACTCTCAGTCAATTGTTCACCATGTAATTTTTGTTTCATTAGTGCGATTAATTTATACGTATATGTCCTCGAATGGTTTAAACATATTTTTCTTTTG
The DNA here is from genome assembly GCA_039881145.1 of Druceiella hillmani. Classification (NCBI taxonomy): domain Eukaryota; kingdom Metazoa; phylum Arthropoda; class Insecta; order Lepidoptera; family Hepialidae; genus Druceiella; species Druceiella hillmani. The sequence goes on along the minus strand of JAYKKI010000033.1, from coordinate 2,452,509 downwards.
TTAAAATATCACAGACGTATTAAAATTAGTATAATAGCTAAGAACATTACCTAAGAAATATAATCTCTATTCACCTAATGGTTACGTGACTAGAAGCTGCCATGATTTATATACGTATAAATAAAACACAACTACGCCCTCGTCACGGGAAGAGCGTTCGTTCGGTAAAACATAATTCGCAGACATCCCACGGCTGGCCCTCAGTATCTCGGAGTAGCTACACAGTGCTCGCTCTCTCCTCCCTTATAAGCTCCTATTGCGGTAAATATCTTAGGTCAAAAGCTTAGTACGACTTGTAGAAAGTGGACATATTTTTTAATTATCGAAACATTTTGGTAAAGGGAAAGCTAGTAAAATAATTGGAGGACGGTAAACCATTTGTCTCGAATAATTCAACCAGGAGAATATCAACGTTAACAGTCTAAACGACTAAGAAATTAAATTAATTCACATATGTCTGACGGTGTCGATTAAATTCTTTAGCCACGTAGTCTGTATCATTTACTGACATTAGTGACGGTGGTATATTTTGCATGAAAGCTATATTAGTATCAGTTGGGATTCGATTTTCAAATATATACGGCAATAATTTTCGAATACTTCATGACATGTATATAAAATTATTATAAATCTGATTAATCACAACAAGAGCTAGAATCAGACTTGAGAACAAAATTCACCCAGGAAATGTTCCTAACAAAAAAATAAAGCCCATAGTTTGGAGATAAATTTATTATAACTATAAGTGGTTTGATGAAGATATTAGAATACGCCTTGATTATGGACAGAAGTATGGTATTAGGGCTGAAAGCTTGTTTTGGTACACCTACTTCAATGAGTGTCCGATCTCTATACTACACGTACCCGTACTACTATTTAAATTTTGTTTCTACATGCAAGAAAAAGCATAGAAGACTCAATAGCAATTATGTCGGTGTGCAATAGTGTGCAATGTTGGAGGTACGACGCTATTGTTATAACAAAGTTTGTCAAATTAGGAACAAGTGGCTTTACGAATCTTTTCCAAGGATATTTCTCTCGTTCAAAACAGAAGAGAATAGAAATTTTTTTCATATAAACAAACGACTCTTAGTTTATATTTTCTACAGGAGAAGATGCCATAAGAAACCATAAGAAATTTACTAAGTTTAGCTCTTCCATTATATCAAACAATTAGAAAATGGATATTTAAACCTTATTTTACTATAAATTCATCAATACATTAATTCATCAATAAATTACATGTTATAAATTATATTTAAGTAAAGAAATAATGATACATAAATTATATTTAATATTATATGAAATATATAAATAAAAGAAAACGTTAAATTATGAGAAAGGAGAAGAAGTTTTACTTAAAAAATTAGATTGCGTATAATATTACAATTTACACTTTTAAAAAGTAAATATTAGCATTTTATAATACATTTTAATTAGTTTCATCGCTTATCTAGAGTTGGATAGTAGATGAAATACAATTTCGTGACATCATCGACTAGCGATTGTAGTAAGGATTGTTTATGTGAGGACGGTGTGGACGACGATGTTTTTAAAACGTATTTACATATGAGTAACAATTAATTAATCAGTTTAACGCTAGAGAACTAACTTATCTTTTAATTTGTATTTCTTAAATAAACTATGTTTTCCAAAATTTTAAGATTATATTCCCAACAGACCGGTTAGCTAAATCGAAAATCGGCAAAGTCGTGAAATATTCTGATCGATTGAGAAGTGAAGGAATGAAATATTTCATTCGCAATTGCAGTCGATATTTTTCCTGAGTAATACCAAGTTATGGATATTAATAATAATGAATAGTAATACCTGGTATTAGTTTTCCATTTTTTATTCATTCGAGGTGTTGATTTCTAATAAGTATACTCTGCTATTACAAAATAGCTAAAAAATTCAAATTCTAAATATCAAGGTATACAATTGGTGTGGATTCCTGCTGAATTTCTACAGACGTTTTTTTAGTGAATTTTTATTTAACGTTTTCATAAATATTTTATCGATTTCAGCCGGCTATTTTATAGAGGTGCGGATTTTTAAGCACTTTTCAAATGAAACTTCTTAGGCGGCTATTCGATAATTGGTAAGTGGACGAGAATTGAGAGTAAAATTTTAAGGTTGCGTCACGTTTTGGCACACTTTGTTATATGAAAGAGAAGAAAGATATGATGTAGAGAGAAAGAGAGCTACTTATTTTAGTAAAATGTATTATATAAAAGTGAATGAGTTTACAAACAAATGCAATAATTCATCACGTAATCTAAATCCTCAGTAGGATACTGATAAGTATCCTCTCTCTCACGCGGGGCCGGGGTTCGATTCCCTGCCGGGGAGAATTTTATTTATAACTAATAGAATAACTAGGAGAACGTTTATAAGCAATTTTTTTTAAAAATTTTTTAATAATATGTTAAAGTAAACACATTTTGTAATTACATAACATTTAAACTAATGATATTTCAAAACAATTTAAAATAAAAATAAATTGTTTATATTGAACTTGAGTTTTGAATAATGCCGTTGAATAATAAAGTTGATAGTAAAGAGACATAATGTTTTAGTTTCATTATATACAAATATCAAGTTCCTAATATATTATTATTTCGGGAAGTAAAGGGAAAGTTTTATTTTAATTATTAGGATATGTTTATGAATAATAAATATGACAAATATGAACATACATTTCTAAACTAGTACCATCTACGCGTTATAAGTTATCTAGTGACGCATATAAAACGAACAAAGTTTGCTAAGATGGTAAGAGAGAGCGCTTGTTCGCTTAAGACAATAAGAAAATTGGAAATCATAATTTTTCATATCGTTAATCAAGTAATATTATTGATTCTAATACGTGTAAAGTAAATTAGAATTTTGTAATTTTAGTCTAGGATATATACACTTCGATATATACAAACTTAACTGTTTATGTCCCAAGGAATACGTAATTATTCATGAAATACAAAAATTTATGAAATTAGTTTGTAATTTTGAATTAGTACGGAGTGTTATTAAAATTAGAAATTATTTTGATTCATTTGCAAGTCTTATATGAATAAAAAATATAGAATTTGTCAATGTTGGTAAAAATTTAATTATTTTGTGTATCACTGGATCGAAAACATATGCTTAAAAGTGACGTGGCAACCTAATGTCCACTTTGAATTTCGTACGTAAACGAAAAAAAAATGGTTAAGTGGGCCTCCTTTTACACTGTTCTTAATGTTTGAACATGACATGATACTAAGTTATGATAAATTATCTTTGTATCCCTTTTTTATATAATTAATTTATATTATTTCATTTCGGTGGCCCTGCTTTAAAAATACATCAAAAATATCAAACTCCATAGAACAAAAGTACAGTTTACAATATAATTCAAATATTGAATATATTTGGCGTTAATTTTGTAGAAATTCATTATTCACAATTAAATGAAACTACGTGATGTAGTATTATTTCTACTATCTTTAATTTCTTTACCACGACCTAGGTTTCGTTGTATTACAACATCTTCAGGTGGGATATTAGCAATCTTTGCTGGTGGGATATTGGCAATCTTAGCAAAGATTGCTAATATCCCACCTGAAGATGTTGTAATACAACGAAACCTAGGTCGTGGTAAAGAAATTAAAGATAGTAGAAATAATACTACATCACGTAGTTTCATTTAATTGTGACTATAATTCAATATAGAATTTAATTCTGTTGAAATATTTTGAAAAATTATATACATTTCAAAGTTAATTAAAAACGTATGGACTGGTAGAAATTACAAGAAAATCGTTTCACTTATTTTCAAGCATGCTTACTTATTGGGATAAAATCGAAGGTAGAGAAACTCATACATGAAGTGATGACTACCTTTGTACTGTTACAACTACTAAATATCATTTTACATCAGTCGGTAGCAAATGCTGATGCAAAACTTGTCTAGAGTGTGATTAATAATATGTAACAGATAAATTTTTATTTTCAGACAAGGAATATTAAACTATTGTTTATTCAAATAATAAGTGTTATGAATTTTCTTATATACACGTACGTGAGAATATTTTTTTCGTGCAAGCGAACGTTGAAGAGAAAAAATAATCTTTGAAGTTAAATCTAATAATAAAAACTTGCGGTGATATTTAAAACTTTCACATTAGGATTTGTAATTCAATTCCATTCAAAGCTTTCGCCAATTCAAAAGTTTGAAAAATATAAATCTTTTCGTAAAATACATAGTACGTTTCTTTGCCCGCTGATTATTGAAGTGTAATCGCAAGAAATCTTTAAGTGAATCGACGCGAATAAAACTTACTTACCGCCCCCGCATTTCTGAAATAATACTTCGTTAAATTTTCTTTTCACGGTCATTCAATAATGTGCGTACTGAAGTAAGCCTAAAGTTCTTTTGAAGTTTTATTCCGTTCAATGAAATAATGAAATAATTTGGATTTTCAAAGAAATTTAGACGTAATCAATTGGATACCCTTTTAATTTGGATGAAGAAATGAAACTATGAAGAGATATGATATAAGAATTCATATATGTATGTATGTATGTATATATATATATATATATGTGTGTGTGTGTGTGTGTGTGCGTGCGTGCCTGCGTGCGTGTGTGTGTGTGTGTGTGTGTGTGTACGCATATGCCTTATATTATTACTATTAATATGTTCATAATACAAATGTAGTAAATATATCGTTTCACGACGTTAATTTAAAGAAAAAAATAAGTTTATCTAATTTGTTTAAAGAAAAGTTGTAAGGGAAATAATTCTAAAGACATTAGTAAAAAGTCAATAATTACATCAAGCCTTCATAAAAAAATCACGTGAAATTATTTTATTTAGCTGAGATAAATGTAACCCCGCCTAATTTCTCGTTTTGATTCTGTATCTGGGATATGTTTACTCATCATGTATACAATTAATTACAATGTACAGACTAAATGAAATTTAGATATAATAAAGTATTATTATATGAGTGGAAGTATGTCTATTATTGCTATACGCATGTGAGTAATTTTCCACTTGCGGTCGAACATATTTTAATTCGGTAATATTGATAAAAAGTTTTCCATAATACAAATATCTTATGCTTGTACCTTACCTTCTTGGGAAAGAAATATTCTCCTTTACATTCATAGGTTTTACGCATCTTTGGGATAGGAAACCGTACATACAAATAGGTAACTTTTCATCTGGACCTCTTTACATACTCTTTAGCTATGGATTTTACTATTTGTGATTTGGGTAAATAATTTTGGCAGCTCTGTATGCTGATAGTATATAGCTGTCAAATTACGGGACACAAACCTTGAGTTAACGCAGAAATATTGAAATGTCTGCAACATATGATTATGCGTTTGTGTGAGTTGTATGTGTGTGTGTGTGTGTGTGTGTGGGTGTGTATGTGTGTGTATTTATGAGACGTCGATTTGATGAGAGGACGATAATTTATAAATATGACATTAAACAAAGGCGTAGTGTCAATACCTCCGACTAAAAATAGGACTAAAAACAAGGAAATTACTTGATAAAGTTCGTAAAATAAACCATTATATTTAAAGACTTAAATATAAATTGTATATACTGATAGCAGCCAGAACGCCATAAGTTTTTTTCTGTAAGTTTGTTTACAGCTTAATAACTTTACAAGCACAGTAAATCGCTACCACATTTTGGTTGTATGAAGGAGTAATATACAGACATGTAGATATGTTGGGCAGTGGATGTAACACAGTTTGTTTGGACGTTTGTTGTTCAATAAGGCCTAAATATCTGAATAGATGTTTATGAAACTTAGATTAAGTTTATAAGTCGAATTAATATATGGTTACTTCCTCACTCGAGAATATAGTTTATGTAAATTTTTGAGGGATGAAACTCGATGTTTTTTTATTCAATCACAAAAGTGCTATAACGTGACAGCAGATGGCGCAACATGTATATTAAATCTGTTACTCACGTATTTCGCATGCCCATCCTCTGAATTTTTTCACCGAATACAGCAAAATGTTTTATATTATTTATACAAAGGTGTTACGGTACTCTCAGTGGACAAAGGATAGATGCCGTTGCCTTAATCGAAAATTCACACGAGAAATTTTAATTTATCAAAATACCAAACACGGTGACCAACATCAAAACCATGCGTTGAGATTTACTGACCTTATTTCATCCCAAGTTTGACAAAAAACGGTGTAAAACGAAAAGTTATATGTACGTTTACCTCCCTTCATTCTTTCTAGCTTCAATTAGACTAAAGTCTATTTTCCCGTTATATCAAAGTTTCGATAAAACAAAATGTTGAATGTCAAACTGACAATGTACGCAAGTACGAATTTAATTTATTAAGTTAAAAATGAACGATATTGAAAAACTAAAAATTAATATATTACATAGGTATCTAGTAAAATAAACTGTTTTGGGAAGCATTTCTCAAAGTACATCTGAGGCTAACCACCTCAGATATAGTTTGGAAAAATGCTTTTAATATTTGAGAAATGCAAAGTAAAATAATTTAATTACCTATTTTTCAGGTCCCACAGTGAAAAAGAAACCTTTGTGACTGTCCGTCCGTTCATCTATAACAGACTCTTAGTTCTACAGTTTGAGACCCTTTACGTTTTGAGTTACAATTGAGACAGTTACCAAATTTCATATTTAAGCATCTTTGGTGAAATGTCAAGCTTCGAAGGATGCCCACCTGTGCGGAATCCGTTGTTTCTAAATTTGTTTTTTTATTTCAATATTTGGTTTGAGTATAACTAAAGTAGCTTTATTCAAGTGCTGACGCCTTTTACGATACTGTATTTCATTATAAGGTGGGGTCCCCTGTAATATTTTACAAACAAAGCTTAGAAATTAAAAAAGAAATCTGTTAAATATGAATGGAACTTCTACGAATATTTCATATCCACTTAAATGTACAGAAATAAACATTTAAGTATTATAAGAAACGATATTAACTTTCAACATAACTATATTGGAATCATTGCTATGATTTCACGATTAATTATTAGTAACATTATTTTTTCGTAGTTTTCAAATTGGCATTTCGGAGTGGCAGTGGCGGAAACATATTTTTTTGGACATTTAGAAATGTCTTATGTAAAATTCTGAAAAACAAATTAATAGGTTTGAAATCTCGGACTATACCGGATGATCTGAACCGATCGTATATTTTAAAAAGTGAGAAAAAACTCAAAAATGAAAATATAAAAGATGGGTTAGTAGAAATATTATCATTTCATAACGTCACTCAGAAGCAGCTTTCGACAGAGGGCCGGTTGTGGGTTCCATTTTTAATAAGGCAAATATATTGAGTATAAATTTACAAACAATGTATTTGAGGTTTAATTTTAGCATATGGCGGTTGGTTTGGTTTAATTTATCATTTAACAGCTTGTCTTTTGTTCATCAATTTAATTATGAGTGAAACCATAAATTTTTGTTAGCTCCGATTGAGTAACCCAGCTATATGTAGTGACAAGAAAAACAACTCTACCAGAATTAATATGCAAAGTAAAATTTGTTTTGTAGTTTTACTTTTTATAACAGTTCTTGTATATGTAATTAAATAATGTTTTGTTTACTTTTATATCATTAAGAAGACTTCATTTAATGTTTAGTTAAATCGGTTTAATAGATTTGAGTTTATAAAAAATATCATGGAACTAAACTACAAGTTGAACAATTATTAACTTACAGTTTGAACAATTTCTTAATGAAAGATCCTTAAAAAGATTCTATATAATAGATATTCGATGTTGTCAAGGCACTCACGCTGCTGTGCTGTTGGTAGTAATATTCAAATATTTTCTTATTATGGTTACAATTTTACGGGATTAATTTTTGACAAGGTTTGATTTTTTATTACATTAAATATTGATTTAACTGACCTCTGAGGTTTAGTATAAAACTGCAGATTTATAAAATACAGGGCGATGAGAAGCAACTTCAAAAGATGCTATTTCATTGAAACAATTTTATATGGAGCCAACAAAAATGTTTATTATTCGGATTCTGTAAGCATGTTTCATTAGAATTTATATTTCTAACGTCATGTGCTTTTAGTTTATTTTTAATATCCTTTGTCAATTATTTTCTCGACATTCCTTTTTGTCCAACAATATCTATTAATTATTACTTCTTAAATAGTTCGAAGAAAGTCTTTTATCAATTTCATATATACTTTTTGCTGTACTTTATCTTAAAATTTTCTAACAAATTTTAATATATAAAAAATGAAAATTGAGACTGTTCACATAGAAATAGGAATGAAATATTAAACATTTTACAGTTTTATGAAATGTCTTCAATTTTTCTTTTACATTAAATTTAAATTTCTTCTTCAAATGAATTTTATTGAAGGTACCTTCTTGCTAAAAAAATAAGAGCCGTGTTTTTAATCGCTAAAATTAATGTCCCTTTCTTTTCTCTTGTTAATAATTTCTTTTATATCGCGTGAAAATAGTAAGATCTATGTAATTCTACAGGCCTTGTTACTATTTAAAATTAACTCGTAACATTTTCAGTCCAGAATATATTTTATTTTTTTGGTACAATACAATTTTTACGTTTTCATATACTCGGTGGAGTAAATAATACTCGTTTCAAGCTCAATTCCTCATTATTTTAGTACGATAATAGTATAGGTCATATGGTATTAACCTAGGTACTATTTCAATACCGAGATTTCGAGCACCGGTAGTGCTTATCTCTTACATTATCACCTATTTTTTTAACCAGGAATTCAAATAAGGTTCTGAAAAAATAATAAAATAAATAAAGCAACACTTAAGCGTCAATTTTTTTACAATAAATACCAAACAAAAACAAACAATCAAATGTCAATATACTTCCGATCCAATATATCAACGATTAAATTGATTGTAGACACTGTCTCGCCCCATAACCTGCCTTCGACTAACAAAATCGTTTTTTGCTTGTATGTTACTAATCCCGATCCCCACACAAATTGTGGAATTACCAAAATATAACTTTAATCTGAAAACGCCATATACAAATAAATTTCAAAAATTCGAGACCCGAGATTTCGGGACTAAATTTCCTAAGCCGTTTTTATACATTCGAATATGGTACATATTTACACGCTTAATCCGGACTATTTACACTACTGGGGCTTACTTTGGACTAGTTAAAGTTTTCAAATATCTTTAACATGATAAAAAGTAATCTACATCGACTTTCATTGTTATTGGAATACATCAAATGCAGAGTAATATAAGAAGAGTAAGCAATTAGTATTTAACCGTATTACAGTATGAATGTTTTACAGATCGATTATAATTTGAATGATTATATTCTGTCATTTTTAAATACAAAATACAGACGGGTAGTCGAATTGGTAATGTAGAAATACAAACACAGTTCTTTAAATCTGGAATGGTAAGTTAAAATCAGTTTTTAATAAATTTTATCGTTTTTTAAACGACAGCTAACGTTACATCGTTAAAGTTATGTTATTTTTGAAGTAAAACTTCTTTACGCACGCTTGACTTGGGGAGTAAGCTGGTGAATGCGTGACGAAAGCGTTACGGAAAGTGTGATCAGGGAGGCGAACGGAAGTTGAGAGGGAGATATAAGTTAGTGAAGACAGAGAGAGAGAGAGTTACGTTTCGTATATTTCTGTAGGGACAGGAGAGAGAGGTGCGAGACATTTTCTTTCTCTCTTTCTCTCATAGTCAGTTATGTTTCGTATATCTAAGACACAGTGCAACCCTTTTGTCTGTATCACACTGTAGGAGCAAGAGAGAGCAGTGCGCGTGCACATTTTCTTTCTCTCTTCCTCTCATAGCCAGTGTATGAAATATATATAATATGTATATATATATATATATATACATATATATATAAATATATATATATATATATATATATATATATATATATATATATATATATATAAATATATGCGAGTTTGCTAGCGTTACGCGAACGGTAATTTTTTGATTATTTTGTAATTTCATTTCATTCTTGAACAATTTTATAAATTAATATTTTGTTCAATACATTAAATATTCTACGTTTAAAGTAAATACAATTGTAAATTCGTTTTAAAGTTCATATTTTGTGAATTTGAAGTTTTACTTCAGTCGTGTGGTTTAAAGCACACTCGTTTTTGTATGTACATATTGGGATGTAGAAATTATATAATGTAGTAATATTGCGCATATAATTTAGTAATATTTTTATTTATTAAAAGAAGTAATAATTTTGTGAAAGTAGGCATAACTTCCTTTATTTGGATCTCAGAGGGTTAAAGGATACAGGATCATTATCACTCAATAAAAGCTTCGTATGTCCTCCATGGGACACATCTCGGTGTCGTTATGGGCGGCGCGGGGCAGCTTAGCTCCTCATAAAAGCTAATCGCGCGGTTAAAGGGCTTTCTCATGGAGTTCTTATTACTAACAGTAGCTTTAATTTGTTTATTTCTACAAGGGCGTTGACGATACTAGTTTCGGGATCCAGTCTGAAATGGGCAATCTTAAATTCGTTATGGTAATTTGGGGTCGACCTTTTGTTCAAGTTTCGTTTGGTGATTGAAAATAATTTCAATATCGTCATAAGTAACTTCATGTTAAGGCTGATGGTAAAATATTATTATAGAGTTATTCCTGTAATATTTCACTTTAGTGTGGATTTAAGGGATTTAAAGAAAAAACCTCATATAAATATTTTTATAGTAGCATAATTTATTAGTTGAATTTCTTAAAATTTAAATATCCTTGTATGTATATGGCGTAGTATTAATTTCCTCCTTTTTATTAATAAATTATTTTTTCCTAACTAATTGAATTAAAAGAATGTAGAACTCCAACATTGTCAAATGAAAATTTGCCGAAATACAATGGAAGTCGCGAAATAAAAAGATAATAAACTTCGATATCGTATGGGACGAGAAACGAAACTGCTGGATTGAGTCAATTAAAGGATTTGGGCACTAGATTATTGGATCGTAAAGATTTAGATCATAATTGACATCAAGAGTTTTTAATTGACTCAGCCCGTTACAAAATAGAGTTTCCGGACATTTCGTACGTGCAGAGACTTTCAATAAAAAACTGACGATTGATTGCAATTGCCTGTTTTTATACGCAGAAAGGATTTATAGAAGGTTAAAAAATATTTCTGACGGTAGAGGTTTTGAGGTGGGAGTTCAAAAATAATTTTAAAAAAGTGTTTTGTGAAAATATTTTACGATAGTCGTTCTAATATGTACTATACAATTGTTCGATATACTTATTTATTATATCTAGGAAACAAAATAATCAATAAATTAAATAATGTTATTATTCACAATTAAATGAAACTACGTGATGTAGTATTATTTCTACTTTCTATAAGTTCTTTACCACGACCTAGGTTTCGTTGTATTATATCATCTTCAGGTGGGCTATTAGCGAAGATTGTATATATATATATATATATATATATATATATGTGTGTATATATGTATATATGTATATATGTATATATGTATATATGTATATATATATATATATATATATATATATATATATATATATATATATATATCTTTGCTAATAGCCCACCTGACGATGTTTTAATACAACGAAACCTAGGTCGTGGTAAAGAAATTAAAGGAAGTAGAAATAATACTACATCACGTATTTTCATTTATAATTCAAACAATAAAGGTATTACCTTAGGCGGTCAATAAATAATTATTAAAAAATGCTATTTTGAATATCCTTTCATAAATTTATCTTGTGGCATATTGTAATGTAAACGAGTAACTATAAACGAGCAATTTATAAAAAAAAGAAAAGAAGAAAAATATAGAACAAAATAAATACAGAACAATAATTAAATAATTATCAAACTAGTACACATAGTACAGTTTTATGACTGAGCTCCATGATATTACGAGCATATTTGAAGTAGTAAAGATTTCAAAGAAAAAGAAATCTATAAACACAAACCCCTCTCTTTCTTTTAACCATTTGTAGGTCTCTTAATAGACAGTCTCAAGACTATAAAATACAATATTCAGCAATAGTTTTTAGAATGTCAAAAAAATCTTGACGATAAACTATCGATATAGCTTCCTTAAGAATTTTCACTGCTTTCCTTACCACATGGATGTGTTGAAGCTGTTGTAGTAGCGAAAACATAAATGTTTATCATAACCAAATTTTTCACATGCGGCTTATACATCATACGTTGACGGGACACTGTTCTGAAACTAAGAGGTATCTTCTACATCGATTTGATCCTACTCGAATAAACTCAACTCGGCCGACTCACTCTTGTTGAAATGCAGATTTAAACGATCATAACATGAACTGCTGAGCGGCTGCATTTTACGGAAGGTATGAGGTTGTAGTGATAGCATAGCTCGTTCTACGACAATATAAGTACGTTATTACGGAGAAGTGACTGGTATTATTACCACGGATAAATAAAGCCGAATGTAGAGCGTATTCTCAAACATATCCTGCAAAGTATTAAAATAATTTCTCAAAAAGAATCTCAATGAACCGGTAAATAGAGTTCCATATTAAGATATAGAGTTCCATATGTGTAACTGTTGAAATTAAAATAATTTTTTGTAATTTTTTTTATTTTTTCGATTTTTTTCAACAAGTTTTTACAGTTTTGTGCGAAAACAATATTCGGCCAACATCCCCTAAATATAATTCTCTTTTCAGGAGGCAAATTACTATATGTCCACCTTTATTACCTTTAAGTTAGTAAATTAATCAATCTCTAAAAATGTTACACGGAGACTCCATTGTTAGTTTGGCTGTATGAGAAGTTGCTCCAGCCTGTTGGAACTATATGTTGAACCTATTTTCTTCTATTGTAATTAAAAAATATATATTAATCAGTTTTGGATATGAAATACCAGTAACAGTTTCTGAGGTATCTTCTCGAGTTTTGGAAAACATATGGGTCTTCAATCCAGGATGCAGTTAGATCGTACCACAACACACAATTGGGACGATGTAACTAGTTTTGACCCAATGGGATTCTCAGCTGTCCAGATCTTGCATTTTTGTATATTTACGAAGGCACTTAAATCAAAATTGGATTTCATCACCTATTAGAAGGCTATTCAAAAAGTTATCTTTATCGCTGGCCAGTTGTATGGAACGATTGGTGCAGGCATTATGGTGGAACTTGGTGCACCATTCTCTGTACCAATTAAATTTTATACCGAAAGATGCCCAAATTTGAGCACAATAGACGTTTGTGGATCCTGGGACATACTCTGCCATATATTTTTGATTATTGTCTCAGACTGTATAGGTTGTTGCATCAGACTGACGAGTTCCTTCTCTTGGAGGATTCGCCATAGATTTTCTTCTTTAAACTGGACCAGTGCGTTTCCAGTATGAGAGTATTTTAAAATTAAAATACCTTCTGAATATCCTCTACATAAAAGCGGGAATATGAACGGGCCAGGAAATGTCCAATTGAATAGAAAAATTAAATAATTTGGCACGTGCTTTGGTATCAAAACTAGTCATCATAAATATCTAAGGAATAGGTTATTATTAGTATACAATAGAAATAAAATGAAAATAAAAACAAAAAAGTTTATAAATTTTTCAAATAGTTGACGTACAATTATAACACTTTGTAAACAGCAAAGATGATGGCGAAAGAATTCATCTAAATTGTAAGTCTGTAAGGCTTTTATTTGAAATTTCTTTTCATTCAACTATTATTTGCGAAAATTATAAATCATTCCCCTTACCGATTCACATAACAAATTACACCCAAAAAATGCGATCTCTACTTTGGTGGGTGTTAAATATTTTAACGATATATTTTCAGTTACGACTTATGCATGTAATATGATCGTACGTGAAGTCCGTTGCTGATTTCATGTGACAAGGGTCGGAGTTCAGAGCTGATCTGTCCTCAGTCAATTAGAGGAAGTAATAGTACGGAAAGTTCGTTGAGAAATGAAGGCAACGCGATCTGTGATTGAAAGATTTTTCAAGGTCAATTAAATGGTCAATGATGCGTAATGAACATAAAGGCGTAAAAGTCCACTGATGTTTTATAACGTTGTTATCTCGTTTATTTTTTTAATTTTTTTCTGCTTCAAGTAATTAATTTCTATTGCCAGTTGTTATGTTTGAAATAAAACATTGGATGTAACTGAGAGAATTATTTTTCATCTAATAATACAGTGCGGTCGGTTACGGTCGGTTACGGCGATTTTTTGTGCTTATGTTAAATTTTTCCACCTACCGATAAAAGGATGGTAATATAAAATAGGATGGTGATAAAACTGCGAATTTAATGGTAAACTTTTTCAAAGTAGTTAATATAATCGTTCGAAAAATTGCTCCTGCGGGCAAAATGGATATTATTTTATAAAGTTAATATTATCGGACGATTATTTATATTAAAATATTATTGAGAATCTGATAAAAACACATATTATTTTCTTTCATAGACCTAGTAAAATACTGGATGAGTAATTAAACAAATTCATTATGAAATAAAATGTGTCACAATTCGAAGGGACAAGGATATCCTACTCGCTTCAGATTGGCTAACGCTAAGATAATAGATCAGTATGTGCGCCAATCGCATGTGCTTTATGTCTCGGTTATGACAATATCGATAAACATTATTCGATACTAATTAATTACCGAGTTACGTATCATCGTACTACTCAAAATGATTTTTTGTAATTTAAACTTAATTTTTCTAAACTTCGTCCAAATAATATTAATAACGATTTTACTGTATTTGAAGACATTCTGTAGAATGACCATTTTTCATAATTTATTGACTCATTAGCAATTTTACAATTTCCAACACTTGCATGAATAATCAAAATTATAAGGACGAGAGCGATGTCGTTTTTGCCTCTATTAGATATTAATTACTAAATGAAAAATATCGTCTTAATTATAATTCTATATGGACTCATTCTCAAGGGTTGACAAAGATATAATTTGTTGAATGTACAGGCAAGACGAAAACATATAAGTATAAGTATAATTTAAGTAAAAAATATCACCTACTGGATAATGAAAATACAAGGCTGAAAAGAAAAGGAATTCTTGTTGAATGAATATAAAAAAATTAAACAAAAGTATAGTTCTAGGAATTATTTTAAGAATTGAAATTATTCTCTAGTACTTTTCTACCTTTACTATTATCAGTACATTCTAGTGACTTATAACTTCAGCACATTTTCCAAAAGTACATAATTGTAAATGTGTGTAATTGGCATAATGTAAAATGTAAATATTCTGTTATGTATATGTAAATACAAATGTACTATTGAAGTTAGTTATTAAAAAGATAAAAGTCCTTAGTATTTTCCACATTGCGGAGTAGGTAACTAATGGATAAGTCAAACCACATTTTTTTAAATATGGGTGACACATTTTTTTTAAATATGGACGCTTTAGGTCGTATTTTAACATCAGTATCATTCACGTGTTGTCATCAGTCCTAGTCATAGTTTTATGCAATACGGATATAGGTAAAAGGTATACTCCGTCAAGTCAAAAGTAAGTTAAGTAATATAATTAAGTAGTTTTTTATAAAGAAATGTGAACGGTAAAATAAAATATTAATGAACCGACAACATAATAAATGAAAAACATAAATAGAGGATAAATGAAAAACAGAGTAGATGAAATAATGAATGAAAAACATAATATTTGCATCTTAGGTAATCTGTGGAAATTATAAAATTAATAATACTTCACATTTAATCTATTTCCATAAGCGATACAATTACTTTAATGGCCGCTTTCCAATTGATATGACTAATCTTTTATACTTAGTGCGCGAAAATTATATAGATACACTCGTATTTTTGACGAGTAATAATGATATCGTTATAATGTGGATACACATTTTTCACGTGTGGTTTATAGTAGCAATAATTTTTATCAATAAACGATCGGCACTTAGTTTACACCCTTCACTAAGTCGTAAAAAAGTACATCTCAATTTCTATTAAAAATAATTTATAAACAATAACTATTAGCTTTGAAATAAACGATATAATATAAATTTTATAAACTCATAAATGAAATGTTATACCGTTTGTTTCTAAATTTCATGTTCCACTATGATTATATATATATTTTGCACCAAATAATTGCACAAATTGGCAATATGTAAAACGATGCGTTCGCGACTGTAACTTACGCACAACTGAAATTTCGGTTTTTCGGAAATAGCGCCCATGTCGAATTATAACTGCGAACATCTAGCGGGGATTGCTCAAGTATATCGGCCTATATATATGATCGAGTCAAGTGGTTATTAGGTCCGTGTTTCCTTAATTACCTTTTACATGTTCATTAAAATAACATCCCAGTAGAAATATTTTTTTTGCCAAACCAGGGCCAAGTCTTGTAATTGTTGAGCTGTAAAAAGGTAGGAAATATCGAACAAATAAAAGTCTATATTTTAAATAAAGTAAAATTTAAAAGTATTATCTCTCTAAAAAAAATATGTTGTCTCGGTTTATGAGTTGTTGGTGTAAAAAATAGCTTAAATAGCCAGCCAGGTGGCATGCATGTGATACGAGTGTGTTACTAAATTTGAAGATAAAATACGTATTTTTTTAAATGACGTCGAAATATAGTATTTGAATATCTTGTTTCCATTAATGTTTTGACGTCATGTTAAGACGTATGTAAGTGAATCTTATTTTCCCTAATAGGTTAATTAGTTGACTAGTTGGTAACAAAGTAAAATTTTTATCACAATTACTCACATTATAAAAAAACGTTTTGTAACATGAATAATTGGGATAGAATTTGTTTTTTTTTTAATTAAATCATGACTTTCACTAAAAAAGTACAAACAAAATTGTAACTCAGAGACTATCAAAAATTGCTGAAAATACATAGGCTGTTTTTGAGACAATTTTTTGGTACACTCTCTATATAGCCTGGAACACTATTTGAAAAGGATGTTCTAAAGGTTTTCAAAATACATTTTTCATTATTTTAAAAATATTTATCATGTTTTTACGTCTTTGAAACATATAATATACAATATATTTACGTTTTGAAAAATGAGTGCTTGTAAATATGTAATAAAACTATTATGTACCCTTAAATGTTTATATATGCCTAAGTATGCAGGGAACTCTCATTGTACTAGTTCTATATAATAGTACCATAACAGAAAAGTAATGGTACATAGTACTAAAATGTTTAAGGTTTCATATATAACAAATATCGTACACTGGCCGATAAACTAACTGAATATATAATTCCTTATCAATGTCAACAAAACATTCCAAAAATGTAACAAATGGAACTTTACATTTTGGAACAAATTTTGAATGTAAATGGGGTAATCATTGAAATAGTATTCTGTAAATAATTAATTTTCATTAATAAAAGAAATTTGTAAATATGAAAGAATAGTTCTATGTTTTCGGTTCAGTTTCTCAAAAAACAATTTTGGAGGATCATTCACGCAGCTGAATATACGTCTAACTCTTTTCACTGCAATAGTTTGACTAGGTAAATTGAAATTTGGCATAGAAATGTAGCTTATTGATCCTCTACTATTTACAATACTTGATAAAAAGTTGACAAATTTTTGTACGAAAATTTTGAACAGGGCAAGTTTAGGATGAAAAAAAAAATTTCTTTCACTTACAGCTCTCTTTCTCAGCAACTGTCCGTTATAAAATATTAGATTTGGGGTAGCTTACTGACCCTCGATTCGTATGAGAATTTATGCAGAAAGTTTGCTTTTAAAAATTGATTTAGTTCCAGTGCGGTATCCCTTGGAAAATACATCACATGAACAAAAACATAAGGTCATGTTTGCAGGTATAATTAAGTGCATGATATATTGGCTTATATTAGCACAAGCCAAGAGCTATGTAAAGATCATTATCAAAATAATTTTCTTCCAAGGCCTAATCATTAAACTGGTTCAAGTTTCAAACAACTTGTCTGTTTCTTTTCACTTCATCTTTAATTTGTCTCACTTTTTCAATTTAATTTAATTTTTTTTTATATTTAGTATAAGTAACGAGGATTACTAAAGTTTTTGTTTCCTGTTATACGGTCCCTCCTAGCGCAATATCTATTTTGAGTTACGACTTACTTAAATATGGAAATTTAATTTATTCACATTTCCATCAAACAATTCAGATTTAAAAACATAATATAATTGGTGGAAATAGTTTTTTATAACTATATTTAAGTAAAATTGTACTATTTGTTTCCAAAAAACAAACTTCCAAATTTATAATTAAAATGGCTGTGTGGTTCAGTTTAAAATATGTATTTGTAAAATATTAAATATTAGCAAAGTAGTTGTTCATCTACCACTACACATACTACACATAGGTATGTATGTATGTTCAGCATAAATCGACAAAATTTATTTAATTAATTAGACACTTGTAATTAACAGAGAGTTGGGTTCTGGGCTTCGTACTAAGGTAAGGAACCGTAATGATTTCTATTCGTCAGTGCGTTATATCTTCACAGTTCTACAACTATGCGCATGAAATTTTGCGATTAGATCTTTTTTACGGAGATGTAAATTGGTATGTAGGGAAATATTACCTATACCTATCGAAGCATGTGAAGGACGAATTTTTATATTTACGCATTGAAAGTAGTGAATATCGTCGAATGAAAAGAAAAATATGTAGAAATTTAATGAATTAAATATATTTTAAAACTATATGGATAAATATGAGTTATAATTCTCGAACTCTTTTTTAAATTTTCATTTCAACGAAACATGCGGTTAGTTGAAATATTTACAACTCCTGTTTCCAAATTATATATATGAAATAAATTATTTTCGATTATAAACTTTAATTATTGATATACTAAGACCAAACTCGTGACCGTCCAATTTTGCTTCCTATTTCCTTTCGAATATTTATCTGCAAGTGATCCTTTTATTATTATACTTTTAAAAGTTAATATTCTTCATAAGTTTACAAAGCTAAATATAATATAAGTGTAACTTGTATGCGTTCTTCATATATTTACAAAGCTAAATATTAATGCATGCCGATGTAAAGCTCCGCTCGTTGGCATCGAGAGATTTACGGCTGATACGTATAATCATCCACAAGAAGACTACCCCGTGTCCAGTGTAATTAAACTTGTTAAGTAGGAGCAGAACTCGCACTTATTTATTAAGGTTACATAGTATTTCTGTTAAACTATTTAAAATTAATATTGTTTTGTCACCAGGAAAATATATTGCCTAGTATTTCTGTAGTTTATATAAAAATGTCATGAATTTCTAAAGAATGATAGAATATAATAACACTGCTTTATTTTGTAGTAAACTTTAGATAAACCTCAAGTAACGTCGTTTATTTCATAATTTTTACTTCAGCAGCTGGGGGATGGGGGAGAAAAGAGGAAGTATCTCTAAATCTACCTTATACAGAAAAGTAGTCTGGATTTATTGTAATTTATTCTTTGAATTGCTATATGTGACATAAAAATACGATTATTTTACATGGAAGCAAGAATGTCTCGATATAGTATCCTAATTCACGGAAAGAAAGCAGAAGCTGACGTCACTCAGGTATTAGTTAGAAAACTAGGTTGCTCCACAATTTGTGGTGTCAAGCTGGTTGTATGCTAATGTCTCGGTGTAGTAAATGTACGGTGCAAGTCCAAAACAGCGATCGTTGTCGAATTCATTGGCAATGAAAGAAGGGAGGGAGAGTGTGGCTGGTGAAGAAGTCACGGAAGGGACCTGGCATTATTTTGATATAATCCTTTATTCGATCCCGACGGGCAATATTTTGTGTGGCTTGTGCATTATTCAAAAACAACAACTACAGTACCAGCGGCGAGATAATTATTGTGATGTTTCTCGATCGCTGTAAAGAAACCGTCACATGTCTTGCACAGTCCAAACTTAGATTATCATATTTCGGAACAATTGAAAAAAATTACTCGGGTTCATTGCAAAAAATAAAGAAATGAAAAAAAAAACAGTATAGCGTAACATTTATTAGTTTCATTTACTTTAAAAATGTTGAATTTGTAAACTTAATTATTTTAACATTTTTTAATATTTCATGAAAGTAGTTTCATGAAAGACTTCCGTATTGCTAAGTTTGTATATTTGGTCATCGCAGTTACCTGGAAGAGATGGCTCCTGCATCAATAAGTCCACAAATAAATGTATAATTTTATGTGCATATTCAAATTTTAGACCAAATAAATTAATAATAAATTTACAATTTTAAAATTCAAATTGCAATTTTCAGTCTTGTCCTGTAAATATTTTCATCAATAATTTTGTATTTATTATATGCCTGATGATTTATATTATAAATAAAAATCAGATTAATTTGCTTTATCGTTATGCTTAATTTCAAGTTTCTACGCAAGACGATCTCTAAGAAAAACGTCTATGAAAGTTTGACAGATGTACAGATACCTGAGTAATCTCACAAGGGTCTCGCTTTTATCTTTTTGAAATTAAAGAGGAAGTAAATAAAGGTCTTAAAATTGTTTGTTTTTTAAATTTGATATACCATGTGGAATCTTATAATGATATTTCTATGAAAATATTTAGAAATTTTAATTTTCCTCAACATAAATATGTTATACGTAATATATAAAATAAATTTCAAAGGCGTAAAAATATGACGCATATTTTAAAATTATATGAACAAGGATAATCACTATAGTTTTCCTATAATTTTCAGTCACAGTCAATTAATCATTAAGGTAATTTTTTTAAAGCTAATAAAAACATATAAATAAATAGAAGATCTCTATGATATATTTCAAGAAAAAAATTAAAGTTGAAATACAAAAAACATTTAGACCTAATATAGAGTAATAAAAAAATTAAATGGATTAACGAAACATACAAGAATTTTAAATGGAAAATAGAATTGATTTGCGTTGTTTTCCGATTGGATGCTTACTGGTTTTTTTCTAATATGGGATGATGTGATATTTTAAATTTAAGAAAAACGTATGTTCAATTAATTTAAAATAATTCTCAAGTTGTGAGAGTACATTTGAAAAGATAATTTTTTTAAAACATCTCATGTTTCTCAAACCTACTAACTTCAGAGCTTACATTGAAAATTGTATAAAGCATTTAATGCCATTTCCGATAAACGATGCATGTTCCACATAATGAATTATTTTCTCGCTTTTTCGATAGCACCCTAAATGATACTGTATTCAAAAACTATAAGAAAGTGTAAATTTCCTATCAACAATGGATGCTAATAAAGTAGAAATATAAATGACTATTAAAAAAAATTATATTATAAAGAATTTCCCCATTTGTAAAAACGAAAAGTGGTTTATAAACATTAGATAAATTCATCTCTTCTTTTTTTGTCGCAAAATTTATAATTTAAATTATTTTATTATTCAGAATATACTTAGGTGTAAAAATTTAGAAATTTATAATTTCTTATAAGCAATATTAGTAATTTTATACTAGCTAACGAAAAAAAAATGCAGAGTTATGTCGATACGGTAAAAGTCACGGTTAAAAATTATATTTGTGGAACTTATTTTGATTTATAGATACGCAATAAATGAAAATTCTTTATTTCAAGCGGAAAAAAGAATAAGATACCCGTTACCCACCTGTTGCATGAATAGATCTAAAACTATAGTTTCAAACCACAGGTCTGACTAATTAAAAATTTATAAAATTTTGAAAGTTAATGTTTCATCCAGGCTCTACCTGGATTTCAATTAATATGGGGTAAAATAAAAAAAAGAATTAATTGATTGTTGGTACAAATTTTTTTCGAGTTCTCCACCAAGTGACTCGTCATAGAAAAGGTTTTTAAAGTTAAATTACAATTTGATTTACCATTTTTAATTTGCTAATTTGCAAGTCTCGCTGGTGACATGTTAAGCGTTAAAATTACCTGCAACGTTTCTCTCCTTTATTTAAAAAATGTGATAAAATTCAATAAAATGGTACCTGACCAGAATTTTAACTTAAAATTATTTTGGTTTACTTTCATCATCGGTTTAAAAAGATATACAAAAAGATAAATACATATATATATATATATATATATATATATATATTATATTATATATATATA
This sequence comes from Druceiella hillmani, assembly GCA_039881145.1. Classification (NCBI taxonomy): domain Eukaryota; kingdom Metazoa; phylum Arthropoda; class Insecta; order Lepidoptera; family Hepialidae; genus Druceiella; species Druceiella hillmani. The sequence goes on along the minus strand of JAYKKI010000033.1, from coordinate 2,430,412 downwards.
TATATATATATATATATATATACAAGGTTTATGAAAAAACAAAATAAGAAAAGATTTATGCACGGACAGTAGATGGTCTTTTTATTTGTTGTTATCATGAAAGGTTATAAGTTTGCTTGATATTAATCAATGTTACGTAGCCTTCTTTTAAATTATATGAATTATACATATAATTCAAAGTTTTTCAAAATTTGTGTAACTATAAAAAGCTTTTAAAGTACCAGGTATATTCTGATAGGATTGATATATTCTGATTTTGACTACCGTATCAAAAATATTTTTGTCTCCGCCCTTTCCTTCAATTTTCATTCTAATGGTAGTCAAGAATATTTATTGAAATATTCATTGCAAAGCGATCTACAAATTGATAACTCCTCAAATGAGCTTTGTTTGGACAATCTCTTTAAATTCCTGGCAAGAGACTCGGAACTAAAATCAACATAAATTATTTATTGCAGTCGCAAATACAATAATTTTTTTTTCTACTGTTAAAAAGACCTGGTCCTGTTGATGAATCAAATTGAAGTTCCATACAAAAGATCAGACGCTGTATCTTCCGCAGAATGCGCTCTCTAAATGCGTTTTCAACGATCCATTTCGCTTAAAACCAAAGTAAACTTTTCTCAAATTTTTTGTTAGGAAATGCGCTATCTAGAGCTCATTTAACAATTACCTCTTAAATTAATAAACCTTAAAATTTAGATATGTTTTACACATTTGCTCAGGAAAATACATTTTCGAGCTAAGATCGAGCAAAAACTGGACGTAGAATCGCAATCGCAGCGATCTTCATATTATTTGCCATGTTACATTATTTTAAACAATCTCAGACCTTCCCAACTGTTGCCAAATTTAAGGTCTTATCTGCCAACGACTTGAGTATGGTTGCACACAATTTACCCATGCTCCTCATTTCCAAACATTGTTACTTTTTGGAAATGTTCTTTCTCTGTTTAAGTTGTTAAGTTACAGATTCCTTGATTTCCAGCATCATAAGTTCAGGGTCCATAAATGATTTCCAATCATCTGAAAAAAATGTCACATCTCCCAATTTTCAATTATATCCTGTGTCCTTCATATTTCTTTTTTCTTCTGACATCTACCCGTTATTACTTTTATGTCACAATCTTTTCCATTCTTTCTTGTGATCCACCTAGGGACTTGTTATTTAAATTCCTTGACTGTGGGTGATTGAAAAATATCGCCCTTGTAACGATAGGTCTCTCGTATAAATATTTATGTTTTTTAAAATAGATATAAATAAAAAAATTTGATTATTTTGTAAAATTTTTCGTAAGATCTCCTAATTTTATGATCTAGATGTTAACCGAAAAATTAAAATCACCCAAAATTAGATGCTATCTTTTTCAATAAGTTTTAACAAATATTAGTCGTACTTCTTTCCGTTAAGATTACGTGACGTGAAATTATATTCTAATAATGTTGAAGAAAATTGATGATACCAAGATTACGTTCATAACATCTTAAGGTCAATTCAGTGTAATTGAATTCAACGTAATAAAATAATAGGGTAACTTTATTTCACAAAAAAATATAAATACAATATATGGCGTATATTACAGTCTTTACATATTATTAAAGCTGGGAAGAAGGGATGCAGATTTATTGTGCGTGTGTGTATATATATATATATATATATATATATATTATATATATATATATATATATATATATAACATCGTACTATAGGCCTAGCCGAGTAGTTATTCTGAAAAGAAATACTAAAAGATCTTAATTGAGCCTTGCAAAATCAGAAATTTTATATTTTAAAATATTTGTCTGTCTTTCCAAAAACATTACACAAAACACCACATACTGCATTTTTATGAATGGAATTTAACCTGGATTCAACAACAACTAAAGATATAAGTTATTCTGCTCCGTTACTTAGAATTGGATTTACATATAAATCATCAAACATTCTTAAAACAATTTTGACCATATTCGTACACTTATGCAATCCGAGGTCATAAAAGAAAGATAAAAAAAAATCTCATTTAATTGAGAGGCGAAAATTACATTACTTCCTAACATTATTTAATGAATAGAAAGTTTACATAATTATTTGACAGCGACATATGATTTCTTTTTAAGAAAGCATTACAACCTCAGTATCATAATATGCGGTTATGTAGTCTTTTCATACATGACAGTTATTGAAAATTTCATTCGAATGTGGATATAGCACTATTAATCGAAATCATGATTAAATAAAAAAATTTAAAAAAACCACTTTGGGTAAATGTTGCAAAAAAATAATTTGACTTGACCTTGGCACACAAAAATCATTGCTCCAAAGTTTTTGCAATAAATTACAATCTATATACCAAAACAAGGAGCGGATAATTAGAACGTTACATAAATGTTTGGAAATGTAACTAACTACCTTGCAAAGTAATATCTCAGTATTATAATTTCCATGAACTTAGTTTCAAAATATAATATATATTAATACATTACGTGAATTAAATTAAATATATGACGATTTAATCGGTGGATACATCATAATTCGTTGTATTGTCATGTGGACTAAATATACAATGTAATAAAATGAGTTTGTTTGTCACGCATTTACCTCTTAATTATGCAACTAATCTCTGTTAAATTTTTGCATGCGTGTAGACTATGTCATAAAGCTGAAAATAAATTATGATATAGTGCTTTCTAGTTTTAAAATAGAATTTACTTTTCTGTTGTATTAAAAAATTACACTAACAGAGACGAACATTAGTGTGTATATATAATATACACACTATTGTTCTTATAAATATCAACAAAGCGCCCTAAAGCGCCGATGTAGGTTCCATGCTCGGTATGTTTATCTTGATCATTATTTAACCAAGGTCTATACTAACTTTAAAGTTGGGAAAGTGATTATCCCAGAAAATATATTAAGTAATATTTATATTAAATAAACGCAATAATTTATGCAAATAACAATTTTATCAAAACGAAACCAAGACAAACGCACGAAACACTACACGGAAAAAATTTCCTCGTGAACACATTCTCCGTAAAAAAAAGTGATTTGAGGGAAAATTGCCACCCTTATTTTTTAATGAAAACTTCTCTCACACTCCAGGTGGGCCAGGCCGAGCCAGCTAATGACCGTCTCGCGAAAACAACATTTTGGACTCAGCTATAATTAGGACAGCACTTAACGCTGCCAGATGTCGCGCCTCAACCTTGCGTAATAAAAAGCGAAAAAGGATATAAATTATTCGAGTTCTGTTTTAATTATTTTGTATGGAAAATATATCCAGAAATAAGTAAAATATTACTCGTAAGCGCAAAATTTTACAAATATATATATATATATATATATATATATATTTATATATATATATATATATATATATATATATATATATATATATATATATATAAATACATAAACGAATCACGAAGCTCTTCATTTCAAATTATAGTTCCATATGAAAATTTAAACACAATTTCGGTACAGATTAAATATAGAATATTACAAAAGTCTCCCCTTACTTGCCAGAAGGCCATTAATGCAAATATATAAAAGGCACGGCAAGAAAGAGAACTTCTCACTTCTCCAATAATACTCAACCACTGAATTGGAATTATGAAGAGCGAAAAAACAGAAGCAGCGCAACGTGCGGCTGACGGTATCTTAATTTGGGTAGCAGCGGCGTACGAATATGTAAATAATAAATTAAAATTTCAGTCGATTATTAAACAGGTTTTCATTTCTTTTTAATTTAATTTAACGATTTTTAGATTTTTGCCCTATGTATAATTCGATAACGTGATGTATACACCAAAACCACGTCGATCGTGCTCTGATATAGCCACATCCTTTTTTATACAACACTCTTACGGAATATTTTACCAAATATTAAATTTTTTTATTTATATCGATTTTAAAAAACAAAAACATTTATACGGCAGACCTGTTGTCACAAGGGCGATCTTTTCAGTCAACTACAGTTAAGGAATTTAAATAACTGACCTAGGTACTTAGGTGGATCATAAGAAAGAGGGGGATTGTGATATAAAGGTGATAACGGGTAGATCTCAGGAGAAAAAAGAAATGTATAATATTATGAAGGATATAGGGTATAATTGGAGGAAATTGGGAGATGTGACATTTTTTCAATGATTGGAAATGATTTATGTACCCTGAACTTATAATGCTGGGAATAAAGGAACCTATAACCTAACAACTTAAATAGAGAAAGAACATTTCCAAAAAGCAACAATGTTTGGAAATAAGGAGCATGTGTAAATTGTGTGCAACTAAACTCAAGTTGTTGGCAGATAAGACCTTAAATTTGGCAACAGTTGAGAAGGTCTGAGATTGTTTAAAATAATGTAACATGGCAAATAATATGAAAATCGCTGCGATTGCGACTCCACGTCTAGTTTATGCTTGATGTTAGCTCTGAAAAGTATCTTCGTGGGCAAATGTGTAAAATATATCTAAATTTTAAGGTTTATTAATTTAAGATGTAATTGTTAAATGAGCTCTAGATAGCGCATTTCTTAACAAAAAAGTTGAGAAAAGTAAACTTTGGTTTTAAGCGAAATGGATCGTTGAAGACGCTTTAGAAAGTGCATTCTGTAGAAGATTTCGCGTCTGATTTTTTGTATGGAACTACAATTTAAAGTTCGATTGACTAAAAAGTCCGGATTGACCAACAGGTGAAAAAAAATATTTATTTTAATTGCGACTGCAATAAATCATTTATGTTGGTTTAGTTCCGAGTCTCTTGCCAGAAAGTTAAAGAGATTGTCCAAACAAAGCTCATTTGAGGAGTTATCAATTTGTAGATCGCTTTGCAATGAATATTTCAATAAATATTCTTGACTACCATTAGAATGAAAATTGAAGGAAAGGGTGGAGAGACACAAATATGTTTGATAAGGTATTTACTCAATCAGTCCTATCAGAATATATGCGGTACTTTAAAAGCTTTTTATGGTCACAAAAATTTTTATTGTTGATTAATTTCAGGCAAACTTATAACATAAAAATCTATGGAAACCAATGCACTAACAAAATTAAGGAGAGCGAGAATAGTGAGTCGAGTGCTTTTCATGGCTAGCTGTATATCATCAGCAGTATTTTTTAAGGCAGTCAATGAACTAAAACTCGATTTAAAACCAGATTAATGAAATAGTTGAAACGTATAACATACATTTTTCTTCCACTTTCTTCTTTATGTTACAGCACCGTCAGTTTTTTTAGTTGTTTGAACGCAACAGAAATTACGGACCAATAGAATCAGCAAAAAAACCCAAGTGTGTGATATAGTTGCTCTATATCAGAATTCATGATTTGTTAATTATCGAAAATTTTCTTGATTTTCTTTTAAATAAATACATTAATTTTGTAGTAATTTTGACACAGTCTGTCATCTC